>CM076675.1:128682328-129282328 GCA_038501925.1 Xenopus petersii
CCTGCTTATCTTAAATTGTTACAATTGTTTCTTTGCTTATCTTAAAGGGGTTGTTCACCTTTAAGTTAACGGTCAGTATGATGTAGAGAGTGATATTCTGAGACAATTTGCAATTGTTTTTAATTTTATATTATTTGTGATTTTAGAGTTATTTAACTTTTTATTCAGAAGCTCTCCAGTTTGTAGTTTCCGGTTGCTAGGGTCCAAATTACCCTAGCAACCATGCATTGATTTTAATAGGAGACTGGAGTATGAAAGGCAGATGCCTAATCAGAAAGGTGAGTAATAAAAAAATAGCAGGAACAATAAATTTATAGCCTTACCGAGCATCGGTTTTTGATGGGGTCAGTGACCCCCATTTGAAATCTGAAAAGAGTCTGAAGAAGGCAAAGAAAAAAAAAAAACAATGAAGACCAATTGAAAAGTTGCTTAGAAACAGCCATTATAAAACATACTAAAAGTTAACTTGAAGGTGAACCACCCCTTTAAAATGTTACAAATGTTGGAATACATGCAACAGCATTCATGCTTAAACACTGGAGTATTAAAGTCACAAGGTGGCGCTGTGAATATTGTTAATGTATGATTGCAATAATCTTTGCTGTTGTTTTTCTGCACTCTGTTGTTTTTCTTTTCTCTCCACCATATTGGTTTTGATCTTGCACACTGTTAAATGTGCTCTGTATTATCCCTGAGTGATTCACAAGTAAATCCTTTTCCAAGTTGCAGTGCTGAGTGTTCCCTGTGTGATCATCACAAAGACCACCTCTGCCAACAACAAAAGTATCTAAATGCACCTGCCTTATATTCTGGGCTCTTTGCCAAAAGCCAATTACATTTCAGAAACTTTGTATCTTTTTTTTTTGGCTGTTCAGTGTATGAGATCAAAGAAAATGTAGGGACATTTCAGTAACAACCTGGGACTGTGGGCTCAGCTGGAAATAAAAGTTATTATATTAAATATATATTATATTAAAATGCTCCTCTGCTGATCTAAACACACCTGTAATAACTCTCCTCTCACGAGTTGATCGGTGCCGCCATTCAACTTCATTTCATTTTGGCTGTCCAGATGTCTGAAAAGCACTTTTATAGCGTTATTAAGTAGTTCAGTAATGAGCCCAGACAAGCTCATTAAAGTATTGCCCTGATACAGTGTGAAGGGGATCCCTGAGAGTGTAACTGTCTTAAACATGTGCCATTAAACATTACTGATTCCATTCTAGATATTCTTCTCATTTGCAATCTTTTAAATAGGCTAACCGCAAAATAGAAGCAAATCTTCCACAACAACAAATAAAATGTCAACATATGCACCTTCGGTACAGAAATATATTCCATTGGAAGGATTAAGGGGCAGATTTATCAAGGGTCGAAGTGAATTCGAGGGAATTTTCAAAGTAAAAAAATTCAAAGTAATTTTTTTGGATACTTCGACCATCGAATAGGATACTACGACTTCGAATTCGATTTGAAGTAAAATAGTTCGAATATTCGACCGTTCGATAATCGAAGTACTGTTAAAAAAACTTCGACTTCAATACTTCGCCAAATTAAACCTGCCGAAGTGCTATGTTAGCCTATGGGGACCTTCTACAGCATTTTCCCAAGTCTTTTGAAGTCGAAGTAAAATCGTACGATCGGTTCGAAGGATTTAATCATTCGATCGAACGATTTTACGGAATACCCAAATTTGATGAAAAAAGTTTGAATTCGATATTTGAATTCAAAGTATTTAAATTCGATGGTTGAATTTCGAAGTATTTTTTACTTCGAAATTCGACCCTTGATAAGTCTGCCACTAAGAATATCTTGTGGCTGGAGATTGTCTCATACATTATGCCTTATAGTAAGGCATCCCCAATACAATATGATGTTCAGTAGTATTATTGTCATTTATTAGTGAACACATTTTTGCAGGTAGGAAGGTAAAGGTGAATAGGGTATAGTGATGGACATCTATATTAATACATGATTTGGAGATAATGACACATTGACATTTTTCAAAGTGTTTCCATAAAGGACCAGTAACTCTAAACACATTTATTAATCGGATGAAATCTATTTATCCTGAACATGTAAAATGTTTCTTTTGAAGCAGAAGATTTTTTTTTCATTTTTTTTGTAGTGTTTTTGCTTCCAATGTTTGCTTCTGATGTGTTCATCTTGTTTTTTCTTTTTCTTAAAGGGCATGTAAAGGAAAAAACTTAACTCCCATTTTTACTTTCTTTAATGAAAAAGAAACCTACCTCCAATATACATCAATTAAAAAATGTGTACCGTTTTATAAGAAACCTGACTGTATGCAGTGAAATTCTCCTTTCATTTACTGCTGTGGATATAAATTGTCAGACAGTCCCTAACTGCTCTGCAGGGAACTAATCCTACTTATGAACAGCAGGGGGAGCCCCCACCTTACGTCCCAGCCATGCAGAACTCAAGCAGCTTTGTTTGTTTCCCTGTAGAGCAGTCGGCAACTGTGTTTTTCCTTTACTGTTTCCAACTCCAGCTGCAGGGACAAAGATCATGGAGCCAGATTTAAACAGATAAACTGGGGTTTGATCAGTCTTGCTGTATCAACTTCTGGCAGATATTATTTGACTTGTGCTGTTTTGATAATTTATGATGATCCCTAAGTAGCCCAGACCACACTGAGCATGTGCACAGTCTTGGTATTGCAAAGATGTTTAACAAAGTTACAAGATGGTGACCCCCCCTGTGACCAACTTTGAAAGCATAAATCATTTGTTTGATTAGGCTTCTGGTGCAGTAAGTTCATGTTTATATTTAGTATACAAAATACAGCATTTCTAGCCTTATTCTATTTTAGACTTTGAGCCCCTTTAAATGTAGCTCCACCTGTTTTCTTGTGTTCAATATCCATATTTAAAACCTGCCGTGACAATTCAAATAACAAAATCTTGCTCCAACTGACCAGTTATCCGAGCCTTCAGGATTCATTATCTCATACCAAAAGAGAGGCTCATGTGACCCATTTCATAAAATCTATGGACAGTGGTATATTTTGCCATGCAAGTTAGGGAATGGATATTCTTCTGTGCCTCCTCCACTAGCCACTTCGTCCTTTAGATTCACTAAAGGACGAAGTGGCTAGTGCTAGCAACTCTTCGCCAGCGTGGCCACCTGCAGGGACATCGCCAATTCACTAACAGGCGCAGGTGCCAAAAGATATCGTTTTTAGCGTTCGTTCCTCGTCAATACATTGTTCGTTCCTCGTCAATACATTGTTTCTAAACATAGCACCTGCCCTTGATGAAGGAGAAGTCTGGAACAGAATAAAGGCCTGGAAATACTGTTGAACCAGTGGCTTACTGCACCATAGTCCAGCGCTCAGCACAATGCAGCCCCACCAAAAGGCTTTGGATGTTTGCATTTGCTTCACGTGACTAGAGGCATCTATTTATTCCCCTGATAACACTTTTCCGAACCTTTCTGAAGCATTCCTTGGTCATTTTTGCTGCCAGTACATTTTCTAGAGTATCTATATGTTTTATGTAGTTGAGTGACAAGGTCTTGAGCATCTTCTTTTCTTCCACAGTGATAAGCAAAGTGTCTTACTAAAGTGCTGATGTTCCTCAGGAGTCCAGAGATCTTCTGCCTTTTTTAATAAAGATAGTTCTCCTGATCTGCTGCTTCCACAGAATTATTTTCTGATGATCCTTTACCTGCAAAGTATTAAATACTCTATAATTTATCCTCGTCATAAATGATGTTATGCCAACTATATACAAAGAGGCAATGTATATGAATGCTATTATTTTAAATGGAAATAGTAACATACTATTTATAGGAGTCTTAATACCTTGCAATCATTTTTTATTTTCAGTACTGAGTACTGATATGAACTGATTAAAGTCAGGATTTTCATTTCAAGAAGAAGATGTACAAATACTAAGGGGCAGATTCACTAAAGGACGAAGTGGCTAACGCTAGCAACTCTTCGCCAGCGTGGCCACCTGCAGGGACATCGCCAATTCACTAACAGGCGCAGGTGCCAAAAGATATCGTTTTTAGCGTTCGTTCGCACTATATCACCAGACGACTAACTTCCAGCATTTGCACCAACATTTATAATAAAGATATACATACAACTTTAAATTACCCGCTGTATGCAAATTGACCTAAGCGCAAGATCACTAGCGAATTTTCACTAGGCATAAACGAACGATAGCGCATCTTCGCTATGAAATGCTCGCACTGCTGAAGCAACACTAAGGAAAAGACGCCAGCATTTGGCGTCCAGGACGGAACATCGCATATTAGTGAATTGGCGTAGTCGTATCGCACTTTGCGAAGTGGTGTGCGGTGTGCAAAGCTGACCCTGCCGAAAATTCACCCGTTAGTGAATCTAATCAAAGGTGATGTTTACCATTTCCCTGCAGATTGGTAGGTCTTTGCAAAAGAAGCACTGTTCCCAATAAAATCATTTAGCAGACGTGTCTTCTTTATATATATGTGATTAAAATATACTGTATGTCTACCTGAGCCTCATGTTTGGGTTACCCGTCTGTACACACAGATATCAGCAGCAAAGAGTTAGAGAAAGAATTTGCTCACTCTTTTGCATATGTTGCAAGCCAATTAGATTAGCACTATGCAAATTAACTATGGTGTTTTTAATAAAAAGTTTTATGTTTTATTAAATATTTATTAGTCTGGTAGAATTTTGCAAACCAGTGGGCAACCAAAAGTATATTGAATATATATAGTTGAAGTGTTCATTATCTGGCCAAAAATTTTAAACCCATCTAAAAAAGTGGTTTTACATGTTTCTAGTTTGCTATAAATTGCTAAGCCACCCCATCTAGGTAAACCCCAAATGGTTGAAAATCTTACCATTACTTTTGATCCCACATTAAAAGTAACTTTCTTGTCTTTACTGTAGAATGTTAGGTCAATGCTTTCTTGACTTATAACTTTGATCTCTGTGTGGGCTCAACTCATGTTGATGGGTTAAAATGGAGAAGCATGGACATAGCTAAAATCCAGACAGAAGAACTGGTGGAATGAAATCAGGGTACAGGGATACAGTAGCACCTTTGTAGCGGATGGAACCCTCGATTCTAGCTGCTTTCAAAGCAGCGTCCCTATCTCTGTTGTGTAGCAATTGAAGAAGAAAGGGCTGAAGTGAAGCGCCTGGAGGTGGAGCTCTAGTGGTGACTTGGTGAGTTCTCTCCACAGCAAAGAGAGAGGTGAAAGTGTCTGGGCTCAGCATGTCTCTTAGCCATTTCACAATGAAGTTTTCAGTCTGATGACCCTCTATTTGCTCTGGGAGGTCTACAATAATTTTAATAATAATATTGTTTCTGTGTAGTCTGTTCTCTAGATCATCAGATTTGTCCTGTGCTTTTTTGAGTTGTAGTTTGATGTCGTGAATGTCTTGCTGCATAGGGGAAACCAAGTCCTCCATCAAGTCCTCCAAATCCTTTTTTCTACTGCTGTTGTGCGTTTGCACATATTTCCTGATGTAGTAAAGACAGATAAACTTTAATAGACTCCAGTTGTGCTGTTGTGGTGGTGCAGATCTCCATTATTGTCCCCAGGAGCTCACCTACGGTTGGTTCTGAAATGTCCCTTGTAGGCTGCGTAGGGGGTGGGGATGGAGATGGTGAGTGACTGGATTCTTCCTTCAAGAAGTTTATAAGAGACTTGGTGCACACTGTGTGCGTTTAAGAGGGTGAAGAGTAATGTGCATGTGGTGATGATTGAGAATTGTCTGTATGGATGACTGTAATGTATTCATGTAAGTTTTATGTGTGTTTAAAGATGTTATATGCTGTGTGTGTTACAATACTTGCAAAATTGGTAAGTTAACTGTAATTTGGAAAAAATAGTCACTAGGTGGCAAATATAGGACAAGAAAAATTCAAGTGTATTACAAACCCCCCCAACTAGAGATGTAGAAGTGATCCCCAACACGTGGCTCATGAGCAACATGTTGCTCACCAACCCCTTGGATGTTGCTCCCAGTGGCCTCAAACCAGGTGCTTAATTTTGAATTCCTGATTTGGAGTCAAGTTTGATTGCATAAAAACCTTGTGCACTGCCAAACAGAGCCTCCTTTTATTTGACAGGCCACACAGGGGCTACCAAATAGCCAATCACAGCCCTTATTTGGCTTCCCCAGTTACTTCTTCATGCTTGTGTTGCTCCCCAACTCTTTTTATATTTGAATGTTGCTCATGGGTATAAAAGGTTGGGGACCCCTGTTGTAGGGGAAGACACACCCAGGGAGGGGTCATTCTTCTGAGCAGACTCATAGATATAGGTCTCCTCAAGTACAGGCACTAGGTGCTTTAGCCAGATAGGGCTAGCGAGAATGGGCAGCAAGAACCCCAACGAGGAGTAAGTGGCTTAGGAGTCATGTTTCAGCCACAGTTATGGAAAAGTGTTAGACGAGGACAGTTGGGACAACCAGAGCCAGGGGCAGTTCTTGTGTATTAATCAGCCCAGCGTATGATTTCCAATATAGCAATCTGTGTTTTACATGTGAGCCTAGGAGATGCTGCCCGTGTAAAAATGTAAAATCAGGGAAAGTAACTTTTTCTTCAAGTACTGAAAGGATATAAGCAAAGGAGTCTGTTTTACTTTTAGATATATTTACTGTGTTAATAAAAAGGGTTAAGCAGACTAATTGGAATTGACCATTTATAGGCAGAACCGGCAAAATATACATCTGGTTACTATTTTAAACCTCTTTATTTCACAAATAATAACATTCATAGAGGAAGAAAAGCAGTTTTTGGGTAAATCAGGGCATCATTTTGGTGTAAAATCGTGGAAAACATTACTTAAAATCAGGGAAATGCACCCACTGAAATGCATTATAAATTGGTGGGACCACAAATAAAAAATGTAAAATGCAGGAAAACTTTAAATCAGGGTACTTAAAATCGAGGTTTCACTGTATATGATTTGGCAGAGAAATGCTCCAAACTGCCAGTGTTTGTGTTCTAAAAAGGCTTCTGTGTGCATTTATGATCCAATAACTCTGAAATATACTGCCAGAGAAATTATTTGGTGTGATTTTCTTAGTCTCTAGTAGAAATTGAATGTGTGGGGAAAATGTTCTTGCACATTAAATGGCTTGGAATTTAAAACGTTTATCAGCATGCCAGATAGCACACATCCTAATGGAAATCCTTTGGCTATACAAACATGAAAAATGGAGATAATATTGTCCCTACTGGCATCGCAATGGCATTAATACATATCAATGCAGATGGAGTTTTGGTAGAATATCTTTCAAATAAGGATTTTGATTTTGTTGTATATTAATCTCTTGTCTGAGATTAAGTCTATCTGAAATATGAAAATGAAACAGAAGCACTGTATTACAATCTTGTAAATTCACATCTAACTACATATAACCCTTTTAGGTGCTGTGTTATATAAAACAAATACATTGGTAAACAACTGGGCAGAGGAAATAGAAAAGAATAATACTTGAGATGAAAGAGAAACAGTTTTGCTGTTATACCCCCGTATAAAACTTGGCAAAACGAGGCATAAAACCAGCCAGTATGAAATTTAATTTGTTACTCTACTTTCTCCTCCAAGCGGAAGGAATAGAAACGATGTCTACAAGGGAAGAATATGACTGAACCTGAGCGGAGATTTTCAACGCTTTATTGAAGGTCAATCTCTATGGAGACCTTAGGATCTTATCGCTAATGAATCTGGAAGGAGAGGAGAAAAAGACATTGATTTTGGTGTGTGTGGCTGCTCCTGATAATGCTGCATGGACACGCAAATATTTTACTTGTGCAGAGATTCACATGACTTGGCATATATTGCAGGCTGTATTGCAAAAAAGACTCAATTCTGTCTGTATTTACACAGGACCTAAAGGACATTATGCAAAAAAAGTTAAATAGGATAATAGTATACCTCGTAAAGGTGGCGGCTGAACACACGTTACTTAATTGTCCACGAGACAATGGATTGAATCAATGATTGTAATGTAAGCTTACAGACCTTTAAAGGTCTTTGAATGGGTAAATTATTATTTGGATTTTGTTCAGTGTATGCTCACATTTTGGGTTACAGCCAAATCCACCAAATATCTATGCAGCGCACCCCTTCAAATTATAGCCACATTTTCTAGCATAAAGCAATACTACACATATGTCACTTGAGATTAACATTTATGTATACTGTTCCTGTCTTTTAACGCCAACTAGGTAAAGTAATTTTAAAGAGGATAATTGGTATATTTTGTATCTTTATATTTTCAAAACAAACAAGGGAAAGTTGTGCTCACCACTAATTTTTAAAACCATTAGGCGGGGGCGCAATGAGGCTGTGACCACAAAATTCACATAGACAAATACAAGAGTCCTCTGCACTCAACCCATTATCATTCATATATATATATAAAGGGATACTGTCATGATTTTTATGATGTCGTTTTTATTTCTAAATTACACTGTTTACACTGCAAGTAATTAATTTTATCATATAAAATGTCATTCCTGAACCAGCAAGTCTATTTTTTTTTATTTGTAATATTGGTATGTAGGAAGCCATCTCCGGTCTGGTCATGTGCTTTCAGAAAGAGCCAGCACTTTAGGATCAAACTGCTTTCTGGCAGGCTGTTGTTTCTCCTACTCAATGTAACTGAATGTGTCTCAGTGGGACCTGGAATTTACTATTGAGTGCTGTTCTTATATCTACCAGGGAGCTGTTATATTGTTTCAGGGAGCTGCTATCTGGTTACCTTCCCATTGTTCTGTTGTTAGGCTGCTGTGGGGGGGAGGGGTGATATCACTCCAACTTGCAGTACAGCAGTATTTTTTTCCCATGACAGTATCCCTTTAAGACATTGAGACATGTTGTGCCTTAAGCTGCCAAAAATGCCTTAACCTTTAAACAGGGATTGTTTGTCCATATATTGCAATATATTTAAGCTGGCCAACTACGTCAAAGTCATCCCCGGTGTAGCCAGTCCTACACTCAACTTTCATCTCATACATTAAGAATTATATTGTTCATATTACATTTATTTTGTTGCCCTTTTATTGGCCACCAGTGGGATCACCTGACTATAGCTGGAAAGGGTGGGAACTGGCCACTGCTCCTGTATAAACTATAACAAACAAGGGAAAGTTGTCCTCTGCACTAATTATTAAACCATTGGGTTGAGTGCAGAGCACTTCTCGTATTTGTCTTTGTATTTTCATGCCATACCTCAAACAATATAAACAAAATTATACTGGACTATAATCACCGTAACAGATAACATGTCATTGCCATTTCAGCTCATTGTGTTTCCTACATCAAATTCACTTAAATGTCATAGCTTTGTGTATCTTTTATTACTCTGTAATGCTAATCAATAACTCATTTGTACAGTAAATTTGTCTCTCTAAGGATAATGCACCTTTAGTTCTTTTTATGTCTAGAACATGCAACCATTTGGCTGCCCTCCCAGCCTCCCGTCAAATACACACTCTGCTTAGCAAGCTTTGTTGTTTTTAATTGGACCATTAGTTAATTGATCACTGCAAGGCAACATCATCACTAGGCACCTACTAAAATCCAAAACCATATACTGTAATGTTTGTGCATACAGTTTTTGATTTTTTTTTAACTCAAATAATTGTGTTTTTTTAACTCAATTTGCATTTCTCTACTTTAACATATTGCAGACATAACAAATTCATAACATTGTAATAAAACATAAACTCCTATAGCAACCAATCAGCAGTGCCAACCTGTTCGTTACTATACCTGGGCAAACTTTGTGCCCTTTGTTACATTTCCAGAGTGTGACATTAACTGTGTCTCAGTGTTATGTCTAAGTTATATATCTAAGATATGACACATTTTCTCATGTGGCAGATATCCAATTTTTTTCATGCAAAGAATGTGGAGCTCTAGAGTCAAGACATTGCCTTGGATGGCATCTGGCCTGTGGGTATGGAACTGGCAGCCCAGATATATGACATAACATAGTAACATAGTAACATAGTAAGTAAGGTTTTTATTAACTACCTATCTGCCAGTTGATCAAGAGGAAGGCAAAAAAACCCATCTGATGCCTCTCCAATTTGCCTCAGAGGGGGAAAAATTCCTTCCTGACTCCAAAATGGCAATCGGACTAGTCCCTGGATCAACTTGTACTATGAGCTATCTTCCATAACCCTGTATTCCCTCACTTGCTAAAAAGCCATCCAACCCCTTCTTAAAGCTATCTAATGTATCAGCCTGTACAACTGATTCAGGGAGAGAATTCCACATCTTCACAGCTCTCACTGTAAAAAACCCCTTCCGAATATTTAGGCGGAACCTCTTTTCTTCTAATCGGAATGGGTGACCTCGTGTCAGCTGGAAAGACCTACTGGTAAATAAAGCATTAAGAGAGATTATTATATGATCGCCTTATATATTTATACATAGTTATCATATCACCCCTTAAGCGCCTCTTCTGCAGCTTTAACATCCCCAATTTGGCCAGTCTTTCCTCATAGCTAAGATTTTCCATACCTTTTACCAGCTTAGTTGCCTTCTCTGTACCCCCTCTAATACAATAATGTCCTGTTTGAGCGCTGGAGACCAAAACTGTACGGCATATTCTAGATGGGGCCTTCCCAGGGCTATGTACAGTGGAAGAATGACCCCCTCCTCCCTTGACTCTATGCCCCTTTTAATACAGCTCAAGACCTTATTTGCCCTTGATGCTGCTGACTGGCATTGCTTGCTACAGCCAAGTTTATCATCTACAAGGACCCCAAGGTCCTTTTCTGTAATGGATTTGACTAGTGCAGTCCCATTAAGTTAGGATACGGTAAGGATGTTCTGATGTATATGCACAATGATACAGGGCACACACCTCCACCAACATCTTTGGCAGGGCTTTCCAGTGTAGACAATAAAAAATAAATAAAAGACATTTGTATGTACAACTTTTATCTTGCCTTGATACAGAATCTAATTTGAAGGCCAGACGTTACTCATGCAGAATAATCAATGTTCTAAATATATATAGTATTCTCAAGGATAGATGCCCCAGAGCCATTTAATCCTTTGACTTTTATCTTCAGTAGAGTGTGCTCTTATTTTGTTTGTTATTTATGCAGCCCTGCTTATTATGTTAGACTCTTTTATGTAGGATATGTTTTTAGCACCCTAGACATTCAAGGATGCACAAAAAACTTTCTAGTGACACTTTCTGATTGTATCTGTTAGAATGGCAACTTACAGATTTAATATCATTATAGGGGTCGTTCACATTGACATTACTTTTTAGAACAGTGTAGGTGCCCAAAAGATATATCGGGATCTACCAGTGGACATTTAGCTGGTGATCAGTAGATCTCAAGACACAAGATCGTAAGGAAGCTAGAAACAGCAGTAATTATAAATGTATCGATAGTGTAGGCAACATTGTCATAAAGGAAATGGGTGTTAAGCAATATTTTACCCAACAAAGTGGGAGGAAACACGTCAATAGTGACATGAACTCCCAATGCTTTTTTAAATGAAATGTGTGTAACGTTTAATCTATGAGTACGCGTGGGATCACACGAAACGCGTTAGGAAGAGAAATGTTTGGTAAATAAATTGCTTTTTAACTTCACCGCTGCCTGCTGATTCGTAGAGAGCACACCATAAGAGTTCTGTATCTCAAGACACTGTCAACAAACAGCTTGTCTAAATCACCCTCCTGTTTCATTCTTTTCATTCACATATTTATTTTGATGAGGTTACATAAGACATGGGAGTTTGTTAAATCTAACATTGTTCATTTTCTCACATGTCATTATTTAAGTAATATTTTCCATGGAACAGAAGGCTAACAATGCTATTATGGATAGAGATCATAATGGGAAACATCAGTACAAGTAGACCTCGCATTAGTATCTCCATAAATTCTGGTCTGGGTCTGAAGAGTATGATGCAATAGACTTCTCTTTTTCCCATTCAGTCAAAACTAAGAGTCACCACTTCCACCACAAAAGTGAAAGGGCCTCTAAATAAAATAATACAAGCTTGCAGAGACAAGAGGCACAGAATCCTGTTTCTTTTGGACATTTACACCTGTGCTATAGCTGAATATATACCAAGATATGACAAGGAACTACCACTTGTTGCCCCCATTCACGTATCTAGCCAGCATAGCTGGTGTTTATGCTAGTATTTGCAATAAATCTACCACTATCACTGATCAGACCAGGGTGGATGGCATCTTCCCACTATTACTGATTGTCACAACAAATCTTCTCCAGATCCTCAGTGGACATCTTGCTACCACTAGTTTCCCCCCACTCTGACTGATCTGCCCTTGACCAGTTCACATACTTCCACCCACTGTCACCAATATGACTGAGAAAGATCATGTGCTTTCACTACTATTTCTAACAGGTATCATTCATCTGCCCCAGCATACAGGATATTTTTTCTGCCCCAGGTAACTGTCTTCTTTTTCCTAACACCTATTGCCCCCACAAATACTTACATTCTTTATTATTATTTCATCTCAATAGCACTAAATTCCCCATTATTATTAATGAATCACAGCATTGCTGACAAGCTCCCATAATATCCCCCCCATTCCAGCCATTAATAGAATCCATCTGCAACTCCACAGGGGTTCTTGGGAATACAAAGAACATGTATGTAGGGAGCTGCTGAGTCTTTAACAGGTTATATGTGTAGATGAACTGCACCTCTCACCCTTCCCACAATGTTTCCTGCCCTGGTGGTGCAGATCTCTCTAGACGGTCGGCACTCGTCAGTAGGGATGTAGCGAACGTCGGAAAAAAAGTTCGCGAACATATTCGCGAACTTGCGCAAAAATGCGAGTGGTTCGCGAACGGTTCGCGAACCCCATAGACTTCAATGGGAAGGCGAACTTTAACATCTAAAAAAGACATTTCTGGCCAGAAAAATGATTTTAAAGTTGTTTAAAGGGTGCAACGACCTGGACAGTGGCATGCCAGAGGGGGATCAAGGGCAAAAATGTATCTGAAAAATCTGCCTGTGTGTGCTTGGAAGAGATAGTGTAGGGGGAGAGCTGTTAGTGATTTCAGGGACAGATGATAGTAAGTTTGCTGGCTAGTAATCTGCTTGATACTGCTCTGTATTGGAACAAAAAAATAAATAAAAGCAGTCCTTACAAGGACTACTGTTATTGCAGCAGTCAGCAGATGAGATCAGAAGCAGGACAGCTGCCCACTGCAGCTACATACAGAGCACTGCAGTAGAAGGTAGATTACTAGCCAGCAAAGCTACCTAAGCTTAAATGTCCCTCAAACCCCTGCAGACTTCTGTCCCTCCAATAACAGAGCAGTATCAAAACGATTACTAGCCAGCAAACTTTCAACTGTCCCTGAAATCACTAACAGGCAGCAGCTCTCTCCCTACACTATCTCTTCAGCACACACAGGCAGAGTGAAAAAACGCTGCAGGGCTTCGGTTTTTATAGGGAAGGGGAGTGGTCCAGGGGAGAGCTTCCTGATTGGCTGCCATGTACCTGCTGGTCTGGGGTGAGAGGGCAAAAAAAAGCGCCAACAATGGCGAACCCAAAATGGCGAACGTCGCGCGACGTTCGCGAACTTCCGGCGAGCGCGAACACCCGATGTTCGCGCGAACAAGTTCGCCGGCGAACAGTTCGCGCCATCCCTACTCGTCAGTACAATGTAGAATATTTAAGAGAATTGCACAATGCCATGTATGTTGCAGGTGGGGAGCTTACCCCCTTTTATTTAAAGTGACCACCTGCCTGTGCATCAACGTTTCAGAGGGGGATTAACCCTCCCTTCGTCAGGAGGTTTAACAGGTTATAACCAACACTCTTTATTTCTATATCAGCAATGTGTATGAATTAACAAATAAACTTGTTAAAGGAAAGGAAGAGACAGAATGTTTAGAGGTTGGGAAAAAAACACAGTTGAAGGGTAACTTTAATTGTGAATATCGATCATTTTAAGGATGAGCCATTACAGCTCAAGTGTTACTAAAAGATCAGATTTTAACAGAAGTTTTAATGATTTTTTTCTTCAGGTTCCTATTAGGAGAGGGCAGAAGCATAAAATCAATTTGAAGTTTGCCTACAGCATACAAAATAGGGTACGACAGGATTAATGCTAAGGAATGTAAGGCAAGAACTCCTTTTGAAGTTCACCAGCATTATACAACATCAGCGTAGCTTTTACAGCTTATGCCATTAAGTATAAGAAAAATCCAGTAATTAAATTAGTTTAATCATTTGCTTTTCTGTCCACGCCACACATTTACATTTTAATACTGTGTTTTTTGTTTCGCAAGTCTTAAGTGAATGCCCTTCCTTGTTTCTTCTCCTGTCTGACATTCAGATACTGGTTGCTATGACCAGTTGCCATATAAATGCTTTTACGGTAGCCATCTTTGAATGCATTAAGTACCGAAGAAAATGCATGACCTTTTCCAGGTCATAGAGAGCTCTGATACAGTTTAGCATCTATGTAAGTAATTCAAGCCTTGACAGTTCACTTCTTGCATTGCCCCAGGATACCTTCATCTAATTCTGCCATTTGCAAGTTCTATTATAATGTTACTGCTCATTTAGAAGAATGATGATAGAAAAACTGGATATGGTACAGGCAACAGCAAGAATGTCCATCATAAAAATCTGACACTGTTTTACTACAATTGGGAACTTGAGTTGGACATTGATGTAAAGGTTAATTTTCCCATTTAAAATGGCCGTGATAATGAAATATGGACAAGGTATTTAAATGGCATGCATATCTCAGATCATTTCCCTTGAAAGTGATAAAAAGGTTCTTATGACACACAAAACCATGTCCTATAAACTTGGCTGTTTTTATTTTGGGTACCGTAATAGTCGTTCATGTGTGTAATAAACTCCCAGCTCTCAGCTTAGACAGGAAGAGAGGAGGGAAACAGGACAGGAATATGAGTCAAGGCAATAAGGCAATGGCAAAAAAGCAGGAATGCCCTTAACCAAAATGTCCACAAAAGCTGGTTACTACAATGTGTAACATAAACCCAAGTGGGGCAAATTTACTTACCTCCATAGATCTGCCAGCGTTGTCTTCCCTGCATTTCACTGAACTTCGCCAGGCGTAGATTCGTCAGGACATCGCAAATTCACGAAGATCCGAAGTTCCGCACCGATCATTTCCGAAGTTGCGCTAGCGAAGTTACGATGAACGGTCCGAAGTTGCGCTAGCGAAGGCTAATTTGCATACAGCGCCAAATTTGAATTTCAATGGACGTGTATGCAGCAGCGCATACAGAACACTACACAAGCGCAGGGAAACTTGATAAAAGTTTATTTAGGTGTTCTAATGCCCTACACATGTGCCCACAGTATAGTTAAGGTGCCACAAATGTAGGGGGGAAGGTGGGCGTTTTATGGGACTTCGAATTTAAACTATTTTGGGACTTAGAAAATTTTTCAACTTTTTTTTTAAAAACTCCTATCTACTCTATTGCACTTCGCCTGCTCTAACCTGGCAAAGTAACTCTGGCGAAGGCGGTCACGTTCAGAAAAAGACCAATATTAGTAAATTTGTGTATTTCCGCCCCCTTCGCCAGAGTGCAACTTCACCAGCGTTAGGGTGCGAAGTTGCGCTAGGCTATCAGCATCGCTGGCGAATTTTTGCCAGGGTGACTGATAGTAAATTTGCGAAGTTGCTAAATTACTTCACGCTGGCGAATTTTCGCCAGCGTTAGTCACTTCGCCCTTTAGTAAATTTGCCCCACTGATTGTATTTATAGGTCCCTGTGAGGCCTCATCTGGAGTATGCAGTGCAGTTTTGGACTCCAGTCCTTAAGAGGGATATAAATGAGCTGGAGAGAGTACAGAGACGTGCAACTAAACTGGTTAGAGGGATGGAAGACTTAAATTATGAGGGTAGACTGTCAAGGTTGGGGTTGTTTTCTCTGGAAAAAAGGCGCTTGCGAGGGGACATGATTACACTTTACAAGTACATTAGAGGACATTATAGACAAATAGCAGGGGACCTTTTTACCCATAAAGTGGATCACTGTACCAGAGGCCACCCCTTTAGACTAGAAGAAAAGAACTTTCATTTGAAGCAACGTAGGGGGTTCTTCACAGTCAGGACAGTGAGGTTGTGGAATGCACTGCCGGGTGATGTTGTGGTGGCTGATTCAGTTAATGCCTTTAAGAATGGCTTGGATGATTTTTTGGACAGACATAATATCAAAAGCTATTATTATAATTATGATACTAAACTCTATAGTTAGTATAGGTATGGGTATGTTTAATTTATGTGAAAGTATGGAGGGGTGTGTGTATGAATGCTGGGTTTTCATTTGGAGGGGTTGAACTTTTTTCTACCCGATTTAACTATGTAACTAATTAATTATACTGAGAACAATTTGGAAGCAGTTACAGAGGAAAACATGATGCCATTGTCCTCACTATGCCATATCATAATTATTATTATTGATATCTGTTTATAAAATGCCAACTTATGCCATAGTAATATACAATAAATGGGTGCATACATTAAACATGCAAGAAAACATATAACCCCCCCCCCCCCAATAATCAATACAAGAGGTAAAAAGTACCTGCACATATGTATAGTCTGAGCAGGGCTGAAACTAGGGATAGGCAGAAGAGGCACATCCCTATGGAACAAGGCTCATAATGCTTGTGTCTGCCCATCCCTAGTCCAGCATTTCCCCACTGTCTAATAGTCACTTACCACCAACAGCATGCCATCAATACATGTGTGAACAATGAGTATGAGTCTAGTGTCACACATGCTATTTACTTTGCTGGGGTAAATACACGTACCTACCCAATCTATAGGAGGTCCATAATAGATGCCAGCAGATCAGCATTTTCTGACACTAGCTTTAGGAAAACAATATAACAAATAGGTCTCAATACTCTATATTATAATTCTTTTGCCTCAATCATGTGCTTGCACATGGGAGCCTTGCCTGTCACTGCATATTAAAGATGGCACGAAAGCCCACGGAATGGCGTTTTCTCTGTATGGATGTGTAAGACTAACAAAGTAAAAAAAACAAAGTATCAAATAGATTTGACTACTCTAATTTCTGTGTAATGTATTGTTATTGTAAATGTTAGTTGCATGCTGCTATATTTCATTCCATGGGTTGTTCCATTATGAAGTTATCCTACCAGCATGGTGTGGAATTTGATTGAGAGCAATCAGCATTTTGTGCCTCTGGGACTAATCTGAAGTCATTGCAAAGCTTTACAGTTTTCATTTGGAGATGGATTTCAGAACTTGGTTTGTGATTTAGCCATTCTTTTCCTTAATTTCCTTATTTTGCTTTTTTGTTATTCAGGAAACAATTTCTATGCATTCAAAAGTCATGGATCATAAGAGGGGAAAGAGTTCTGTTTATGACAACCAGTACATTGATAGTACACCCCAGAGAGAATTAACCAGGCTTTTCAAAAATCCAATTTTCACATTGAAAATAAGTTCTGTACAAGTATTGCAGCTATTCCTAATGGAGCATACTTTTGTCTCAGAGAGGATCTTGGCTCAGTGAAATGATAGATCTTTCTGCTGGTGCTTTATTGGGTCACTAAGTTCGGACAATAGAAATAATTAGCTTTCTTTCTAAATCAATTCTGCGAGTAAAAGTACAATAACAGTTCTCAGAGGTTGCTCTGCACTCATTTGATGGGTAAAATGAAAGTGTTTTATTGTTTACTGCATAAGCATTTATTGTGTGTGTGTGTGTGTATGTTGTGTGTGTGATGTGCTTATTCTCAGGCTACTTATCATTGTAATGTGACACAGCAGGAGTGACTGGGGAAATGTATATGACCCATGAGTTTCTTGCTGTGTTGGAATAATTCACAGGGAGTTAGAGCACAAGCAGTCCAGCAATTATTTGGGATGTTTTATGTCAGTTTCTTTTTTCTCTCACTTTTTTTTTAATCCAACCAGCCCTCATTTTCTAACCCGGAAAACTGGAAACAAAAAGATGATCATTGGAGAAAAGATAAACACTAACCCTTGAACACTTTGTAGAGCAGCAGAAGATTGCAGTGCATTTTTGGTCCTCTCTAGTTCTGTGTCCATAATTACCTATAATTACACTAAAAGTCTGTAACTGTCTTGAATCCACTATTTATTCAAGTGGATACAAGCCATGAAACATGCCAGACTTATGCTTTAGTTCAGATGTTTGGTCTGAAATGTTTTATGCTAATGGATTAATTAGGTGGCTATGTCATGGAAAATGTGAGAGATTAATTATTAAATAATTTCAGTGTTGTTGTCAGCTCTGGGTCTCTGGGTGGAACACTTGGAGAAAAGCCTGGGCTGGTATTCCATCCAGCATCTTTAATAGTTGGCATTAAGGACCTTCATTTGTTATTGCTCTGGCAGCTCTCCAATTATGGTTGCAATGGACTTGGGTGGCCGTTTATAAAACAAGGCTGAAAAACTCATCTGTTATTGGGTGAAAGAGATTCAGCCAATCAGACATCACACACTCATGCTGACCTAAACTTAGTAGGGACAATACCTCATTCAAAGGACAAAACAAAGGGGAGCCAAACACAGACCAAAGCACAATAACTGACCTTCTGGCAGAATTTTTTAAAATAAAATTCACTATTTTAGGCCAGCCACCCACAAAAAGGGATTAGTAATAGGAAGTAAAAGGAATACTTTTATTGTAACCTCTGACCAAAGCCAAATAGGTCAAAATATTTTTTTTTTACTAACCATTTTCACATGTCAAGGGTCTGAATGTATGGACTTTCATAGCAGGCACCCCTAGGCCTCCTGTTGTTCATTGCCCCCTGTCCCCTCCCCTTTATTCACGCAAATTTTCGGAGCAATGGGGTTTGGACTACGGGAAGTTTAAAAAAAACTATAATTTCTCCTGTGCATTCCCAGTGTTTCTGTGGGTGTGGTTGGGCAGCATGCCCCCCCCTAAAATCCTGCCGCCCTAGACCCGGGCCTTGGTGGCCTTTCCACAAACCGGGCCTGGGTATTCAGGACCGCTATTGGTAGTATCTCCGCTGCACTTGTCTTTGTTTTGACATCTTGGAGGCTGTTAAAGAGTTTTATATCTAGCTACCCTTAAATAAGGGAAAAAAAGTTGTAGTTTAATTAAACTGATTGCCCAGCTGTCTTGCAATAGCTGCTTTTATTCAATTATTTTTAACATCCTTGATCTATAACTATGATGTGAACTAAATTAGGCATATAAATCCAAACGTAAGATGTTGCTTAGTAGCTCTACTATACTGTAGCACAGCTGCTGAAACATTATGGTAATATGAATAATGATAACTCTAGTCACTGCTGCTAGATACAGTAGCTCCCTTGTTTTAATATACCAATGAACTTACCAAATAATGCAATTCTGATGGTAGCAAACTGCATGATCATTGCTCATGAAAATCGCTTGTATCTGTGGGTTCTTCTGAGCATCCTCCAAAATGATAAACTTGAACTGAGCTGGGCTGCAGCATGTTATGAGGAAACCTGTATTACATGATAGATAGCTAACTAAGGATGAGTTAAGGAAAAACAAATTCCTACAATTTTTACAGAAGTGTTTTTGATACTGTATTTACAGTATACTTACAACACTAAAATCTATACGGTTAATTGTGACACCTTTATACTTGCCAATTGGGTAGTTCTCTAAAAGACATTTTCTACCCCATTGGCCTTTTACTGAAGTTAATGTTGAAATATTCTAATATTCTATATGTAACTATATGATCTTTATTTTAATTACTAAGTTTGCATTTTTCAGTTCTGATTTTACTTGGCCAAGAAAGCCTTTCGTCATATTATGCCTTGTTTTTTACTTACAATTTAGAGAGCATAACCAAGCAGATTCTAGCAGGTATGATGCAGACAACTAACTATAATAACAGAAAAGGACTACTGTATTTGTAATTATGGCTTACAAAGCAAAACAAGTGGTAAATGTATGTATGTATGTATATTTGTAGCCATATGGCCCTATATATACATACAAATATGTACTGTAGAACAATACACTAATAGAACATACAGAGGTAAATACATTACTAATATAAATAAATACATAGTACAGTTAATTCATTCAACATCAAGTGCTATGTATTAAAAAGAGAAGAGGAAGTAGGTCCCTGCCCTGAAGAGCTTACATTCTAAGTTATTAGGTTAGTATATATTTTGGATACAAGATCTGTACTGTTCCATCTGGAAACTGAATAATAAATGTGTCCTCCGTTAAGACAAGGTTTGAGGCAGTATCACATTTCTGCAGATGGAAAAGCAAAATTTGTGTTTGAATTACATCACATAATAATTCACTTATTATAGATGGTACACAAATACATTATTTTGGTGTCTTCCTCTGTATACTTTTAGCTCAAAACACTGGCCAAAATTCTTGAAATTGCCCTTAATAATAACAATAATCACCTAGCAAGCTGTGGTGTTATAGCTTTCAGGAGATTCTTATAGATGACAATGAATGGCAATTTCAGCAATATCGACAAAATGCCTGAAATTGACATGTGTCACATTGCCCCTAGAATATGATAAATTTTTTTAGACAGCAAATATAACAATAGTTATTATTGAGTTGAGATCAAAGATCAGTTTAGAGTAAAATTAAATAGAACAATAAATTATAAAAAATATATAATGTTTGCATTACATCAAGGTCTAGATTGAACTCCATGTGCTTCAAACACTGATTTTTCATGACATAAAACTCATGATACATTTTCCCATGCAAGTGGATTTAACTGTGAAGTGAAATAAATGTGCACATATACATGGATAGGCAAATGCAAGAATTTGCACTCTTCGCACTAGCAATGTGGGCCCCCCTACAACCGCTCCGGCCCTTCAAATGGTATGCGCAAGAGGGGTGCAGCGGCGATTCTGGGGCTGCTCGAAACACCCCTGGCCTTGTGCATGGGGCTCAATTGACCAGCTAAAGATTAATGTGAAAAAAACAGCCCTCATTAAAATAAATTTTTGCCCATGTATTCTTCTCAGGGCAACTTTATTACATTTGTTTGATATGTTTTACTTGGGCTTCTAGTTTAGGAATACCTTTTTTTATTTCATGATTTCCAAAACCTGAGAGGAACATAAATAGCCAATATTAAGGACTTCGTTTTAGGCATAATGGATTAAATTAACTGGAAACAAGCAGAGCATTAGAATGTTCACATGATATGTTCAGAGCCAATGGTAATAGCCAGCTGCCAAATCCTAGTCATTTCTAGATGAAACAAAGTTTATATAGGAAGTTTGGTTCTTTCTTTTCTTCTGAATGTGAATTTATCATTTGATTGTTTTTGTTTTATTATAGCACAGGAAGTTACACAAGCAATTCTTGGCGGCATGCCTGGAAACTGTTTACTTGTGTTTGGCACTGCCTGTTTGGATAATAACAAGCTAAATTAAGATATATAATTGGCCCATTACCCTCTTGATGACATACCGTGATATTGATGTAAGGCAATCTCTTTTCAGTGTTGAAGCTGAGAAATAAACACATTTTAAACAAATATGTTGTGAAGCAGAATATCATATAGCCAACTTTTCCTTTGTAGAAGACACTGCAGGACCAGAGGGAGATGGGCGTTGCCCAAGTGGATCAGCAGAACTGATATACTAGATACTGGAATTTACCAGCAGCCATTAACCCACTTATTATGACCATTGATTTGATTATAAAAGAAAGACCAAAACTTCAAAGGCAAGTTCCCACTACAGAAAAAAGTAGGACAAAATTACATGCAGAGAACTTCCTAAAAGGCAGATCTAATTTTAGTGGCAACCTTTGAACCACATCTTGTAACCACAGAGGGTCCTGGTGAAGAGGGGGGCCAGGTTTACAGGTTCTGCTGTAAAATTCCACCTTGTACAGTCCCTGCTGTCTCACTGTTGCAACAAGCTACATTGAAAGTTGGGGGGGGGGTGATATGGGTGAGGGGAGGAGTTGCTTTTGTAAAAGGTGAAGATCATTGATGGGGGGCTACAATAAACCCCAAAAACATACACTTAAAAAAAACAAATATCTCTTATTCTCAAATGCTTATGAAAAATATGACCTGAAGTAAATAGCTAGGACCCCCATATGGAACTTCCTTGACGTGGTTTGAAGGCATTTCATAATCATACATTTGCATCTAAAAGCACTTGTTTTCGAAAATGTATGGACTTGCACAGGATTAATGGAAAATGAAAGAAGAAGCCCAGGAATGTGCATTGATCAATGTATGACAATGTTTTTACCATAATATAAATTATTATTTAAAAGATGTATTGCTAATATCTGATGTTCATCTAGCTGTGCAGCAATTACTTCAGTATGATGGCAATATGGTGACCCCAACAGGTACACCGAAATTCCAACAACAGGCCATGTACTACAGCAAGCTGCATTTAATGACATCTATAGACACTGACATTTCTCAGTGATACATTATAGGGATACACTTTAATTTATCTTCTCTTTGCCCCTATTATAAATCACATTAATCACGTCTAATTAAAATGCAATAAAAAGGGGTAGCAATTAATTAGCAGGAACAGTAATAATTGAAAATCATTGCTTGCAAAATAATCTATTTAGCCTGTGAGCATATCTTATTTAGTTGTCTTGTGTAAACTATTCTGCTTATATTTATTCACATTCTCTTTTATTGAAAACCAAAGACATATTGTTAATTACTTTGTCATGCTTCAAATTGAAAATCTTTAATAGAGATTGCTTCATTTGCTATTATTCTTAAAGTCTCCTTTTTTAATCATGTTAATGTCATCAGAAATTATATATTGTGTCCATTAAAAAAGACATGCTGGAGAGGGCAGAATCCAGCAACTACACCAACCTATGTCTGCCATATCACAAAATTTAATGTCATTTATTGGAGACAATTCACCAATTAATTAGAAACCAATATAGTTGGGTTGTACTAATCACCATTACGCTGAGCAATATTAGGTTTTACGTAAGGGCTCAATTACAATGCCGGTCTCAGTGTGCAAAGTGCAAATAAAGGCCACAATCTGACTTTTTATTTGCACTTTGCAATTACATGGCAAATGTAAAGAATGGGCGTAGGCCACTGTGCTTCTTTCCACAGCACATAAACCTGTAGCATGCCCTATGTATGAAGTGTTGACTGGGTTAATTCTCAATCTAAGAAGGATGGAAGGCTTAGGCAGAAACAAGCAGCAACCCCAGGGGTGCAAGGGCTCTATGGAATGTTCTTGCTCCCCTTCTGCGCTTGAGCCACTTACAAGGTAAATTACCTCTATAGTTTCATGTCATAGACACGCTATAAGATATTAAAGAGAGTACATGTACAGGGTTTGCTAAAAAATCTGTATATTATAACATTTTACTCCACTTCTAGCAAACACTAAGATGTTTGATATCTAGCAGTGGACCAGTAAATGCCACCTACCGATTGGTTGGTATGGTTATTGCCTTCTTAAATAAAATGTAAACCATCAATTTTCCATTGCCCTTCCACTTGCATGTGAATGAGTTTGTGGAATAAGCTTATTCTGTAAATACCTGATGTGGGAATTCACACATATGTTAGCCTTAGCAATAACTTGCCAAAGTAGAAAGAGAGCAACATTCAGATAACTTTCAGAAATCCCTCTGTTTATTCACAATGGAATTTTCGAGAGAGAGAAGTAACTTGTAACAGTGTGTATGAAAAGTAACAGTAACTTACAGCATTTGTTCATTAACCAGAACAGCCTGTTCTGTTCTGTAATTTTTGTCTGTCTACACAAATAAGGAACACGCCTTCCTAATAGTCCCAATTCTAGTAATACAACTGATGATGCATGATTCACAGACAAGTAAGTTCAAAAGAGAACATTTAAAGATAAATAAAGGTTTGGGACCGGATGTTATTCATCCCAGGGTACTGAATGAGCTTAGTTCTGTGATTGCCAAAAATGTTACTTAATTTTTCAGGATTCATTGAGGTCTGACATGGTACAGAGAGACTGACTACATGCTGCTGCTATTCAAAAAGGGATCCCATTCTCAGTCTCAAACCTATAGGCCGGTTAGTCTGACTGCAGTGGTTTTCAATTGGGTATTAAGGGATAAGATACTTGACTTAATTGCAAAAAACAATACTATGAGTAGGTTAGCATGGTTTTATGCATAATAGATCTTGCCAGACTAATTTAGTCTGAGAAGGGGAACAGGGACCTTAATTTTGGGATGACAAATGTAATCTATTTAGACTTTCCTAAATCATTTGATACAGTACCACACAGAAGGTTACTGGTTAAATTAAAGGATAAGTAAACCTTTAAAATAAGTGAATGTGAAATGAATGGGGGTGCTATTCTAAGAACTTTTGTAAATTACATTCATTATTTATTCTTTTTTTCATTCCAAGATATTAAGAGATACATGCACTCTTAATATGAATGGATTTCGTTACAACAGCGCCACCTGCTGGTCAGTTTCCCGCCAGTCTGACCATCAAGTAGTCAAGGAAGTTGTCAGGAAA
Source organism: Xenopus petersii (assembly GCA_038501925.1). Classification (NCBI taxonomy): domain Eukaryota; kingdom Metazoa; phylum Chordata; class Amphibia; order Anura; family Pipidae; genus Xenopus; species Xenopus petersii. Next base: position 128,706,846 of record CM076675.1, read on the forward strand.
AAGAAAGAGGTTGCTCTGATGTTCTTCTGCTTAGGGAAGATTTGAGAAAGGTTTCTAATTTTATTCCTAAGCAGAAGAACATCAGAGCAGCCTCCTTCTTTCTCCTCACAACTTCCTTGACTACTTGGTGGTCAGACTGGTGGGAAACTGACCAGCAGGTGGTGCTGTTGGTACAAAATTCATTCATATTAACAGTACATGTATCCCTTAATATCTTAGAATTAAAGAAAAATAAATAATGAATGTACATTACAAAAGTTCTTAGAATAGCCCCCTCATCCATTTCACATTCACTTATTTTAAAGGTTTACTTATCCTTTAAGGTATGTTGGCCTAGAAAATAGTATCTGTACTTGGACAGATAATTACATGGAGCAGATTACAAAGAGTAGTGATAAGTAACATTTTCTAATTGGAGCAGTGTTGTTAGTGGAGTACCACAGGGGTCAGTACTCGGTCCCTTACTTTTCAACTTGTTTATTAATGACCTGAAGGTGGGCATTGAAAGTACTGTTTCTGTTTTTGCTGTTGATACTAAATTGTGCAGAATTATAAGTCGCATGCAGGATGCTGCCACTTTATTATTTTACTAAAACTGGGCAGCAAACTGGAAAAGGAGGTTCAATGTTGATAAATGCAAGGTTGTGCACTTTACACTAAGAGGCACATTTACTAAGCTCGAGTGAAGGATTCGAATGAAAAAAACTTTGAATTTCTAAGGTTTTTTTTGGGTACTTCGACCATCGAATAGGCTACTTCGACCTTCGACTACGACTTCGACTTCGATTTGAACGATTCAAACTAAAAATCGTTCGACTATTTGACCTTTCGAAGTACTGTCTCTTTAAAAAAAACGTTGACTCCATACTTCGCCACTTTAAACCTACCGAGCTACAATGTTAGCCTATGGGGACCTTCCCATAGACTCCGATATTCGAAGTCGAAGGATTTTACCTCGGGGGTCGAATTCGAGGGTTAATTAATCCTCGATATTCGACCCTTAGTAAATGTGCAGTATTTCTGAGAAGGAACCAGGCTTTTTTTTTCAATAACAAGTTGTCTAATTCTGGGCAGTGTCATTCTGTGGCTACTAAAGCGAATAAAGTTCTGTCTTACATAAAAAGGGCATTAAAAAGGGATGAAAACATAATTATGCCTCTTTATAGGTCCCTGGTGAGGCCTCACCTGGAATATGCAGTGCAGTTTTGGACTCCAGTCTTTAAGATGGGATATAAATGAGCTGGAGAGAGTGCAGAGACTAAGTGCAACTATACTGGTTAGAGGGATAGAAGATTTAAATTATGAGGGTAGACTGTCATGGTTGACGTTTTTTCTGTAAAAAAAAGATTGTGAGGGGACATGATTATACTTTACAAGTAGATTAGAGAACATTATAGATTAATAGTAGGGGACCTATTACCCATGATCATCGCACCAGGGGCCACCCTTTTAGAGTAGAGGAAAAGCAATTTCATTTGAAGCAGTGAAGGTGGTTCTTCACAGTGAGGACAGTGAGGTTGTGGAATGCACTGCCAGGTGATGTTGTGATGGCTGATTCAGTTAATGCTTTTAATGATTGGATGATTTCTTGGACAAGCATGATGTCCAAGGCTGTTGTGAAACTTAAATCTACAATTAATATATGTATTGGTATATATAGTTTATGTGAATGAATGTAAGGGGTCAGTGTGTATATGTATGGATGCTGGGTTTCACTTGTAGGGGTTGAACTTGTTCTACTGGCAAACTGACTGCACAGGTCCTGCTCATAACAGCAAAGTTTTAGTCCCATTTTATTAGGTATTTAGACCATGTCAGTTTTCTCAAGAGTTTTCCACACAAACTCAGCAAGCACTCACACATACTTCTTCTTTCTGCTTCCCTTTCCAGAAAGCTCCCTTCCCTTCAGATGGTAACACACACCACACCTGATTTTATTAAATTACTTGCTGATTGCTACCAGCTTCTATTCTTCTCTTCATATATGGTCTCATAGAGCATTCTGGGAGATATACAGTATACCTTACCTCTAGGGCTTTCCTAGACACTGTGCCACACTGGAGGATAAAAAAATGAAAGTACTTTAGTTTTTATAAACAGTAGCTGTTGTAGCTCAAGGATCTTCACATCTAGGTTTGTTACAGAATGTACAGTGACTGGTCATTCTAAGCAACTATGCTGTAACACAGGAATTCAAGTTTATGGAAGGTCCTCATGACCTCTAATCATTTAGCTCCCTAATTACTTTTTTAAATTATGTATTGAAATAAAATTAATGTATCAATTATATTCAGAAGTGGCTGGGAGTTTTACCATAAAAGCTATTAATATTAAGCAACAGCCATTGCTAAATTACATTACATATAATCTTTCATCTGATGTTGAAACCTAAGAACACTTATTTCCCATACACTGCGGCTTATTTCATACTGAATACATTAACAGAAAGGTCATAACTATAAAGGGAGCAGAAGCACAAACTGGATTATTAATAATAATGTTGCACTTTAAGAGAACTATTCATTTAAAGATTTCAAAGCAATTCAGAAACTAATTAACCATGATTAAAACAATCTGGCTTATGAACTTAAAGGGTAAAAGCAGAGCACTGGCTTTTCTGGGATGAATTTTCTCATATCTGCGCATGGTCACACATAAGCAACTAATTCTATTCCTGAGCAAAAAAGTAACAAAATAAGACTCTTCATTTACACTTGTTTAGTACTGTATGTATCATTTGTTTTTTATGCATGCAGTGCTGTTTATGAGCATATTATGAGTATACAGAATGTTGTAATGGTGATTTGTTCCAGAAAACAACAGTACTTTAATATATTCATCTTTGGATCTGATGGTGTTTCATTTATTTAGAAATATAAATATGAATACAGGTTTGGGACATGATAGCCAGAATGTTCAGGACATGGGGTTTTCTGGATTTGTGATCTTTCTGTAATTTAGAGCTGCATACTTAAAGTCTACTTAAATTTGTTTTTAAATATTAAATAAACCCAATAACATTGTTTTGCATGCAATAAGGATGAATTATATCTTAGTTAGGATAAAGTAGAAGGTACTATTGTTTAATAATTGAGTTATTTGATTATATAATCTATATAGTCTATGGGAGACATCCTTCCCGTAATTTGAAGCTTTCTGGATAAAGGGTTTCTGGATAACCGATTCCAAATCTGTATTTTTAAAAAAAAATGGTTTCCCCAACATGCTACATTCCTGTACAGTCCACTCTGTCAGCATTTCTTCTGAAAGGATTTATACCTCCCATGGAACTGCTGAACATAAGAGAATATCAAACAGGTCTTTGAGAAAAGTAGGACAGATTCTCCCTTATGTCCCAGCTAATTTAGCAATAGATTCATGCAGAACATATTGTGGGCACCACACTTAAGCAAAAGCTAGTAGCTCTACATTTTATAATACACAATACAACTGCATATTATGAAATATAGCTCATAAAAAAAGCAAGTTGATCTATTACAAATCACATGAATTGTTGTGATCTAAAGTACTGACTCTTGGGTATTGCTTGCCCAAAAAAAGTCTTACCCATTTTCTAGGTCTGCTCAAACACAACATCACAAACAACATCATATCTCTTCAGTCCAATTACATTACAGATATTTATACACAAATAAAATCCTGGGTTATTTAATATCAGACATAATATTTTAATATGACTATTATGACTTTTATGTCAGTGACACAAAGGTGCATATGTAATAAATTCATTAATAATATAGAATACAATTACTTCCAAGGACTGCTGCTGCCTTGAGATGTGCATTCTAAACATTTATTTTGAAATTCTCTACTGACTATTTGCGAATCAACTAGTATAAGTCTTTTATTTACTGCTTTCCATCCTCAGAGACTTATAAAATGTGTCGGTGTGATCCAATCTCTTTGATTTACCTCAAGTATGAAGGTTGAGAACAAGCTGAAAAATGAAAATATTATTCCAGGTACAGAAATCTTTTTTTATAGTCTCAATTTACAATCATGATGCCACTGCAGGTTATATGAAGCAGCACAAAAACAAGAAACTCAGAAGATGGACTTTCCCCAAAACTCTTTCTACATCTTTTCAAATGAATGTGCATTGTGTGGCATGCAGAATGCTGTACCATGCCTGATAGTGTGTCTTTATGACACTCATTTAACTGATGGATTGCTCTGGAACCACTGCAAGCCCATGCTTTCAAGCTGTGGTAAATAGGAACTCAAAGAAAGCTTCATTTGACAATAAGATTCCATCTGAAATGTTTGCAGCAGTACAATATGAGATATGCCATGCTAAACCTGGATATTATTGGATAAACTGCGATAAACCACAGATTAACTGGAAATACTGGGGGGATTTGGAAATGACAGCATATACAGGATTATTCAATATATATTGTCATAAACTATATTTTATAATTAAGTTTTTCTTTGGGCTACAGGTTGATTGTACAGGCATAGGATCTGTTACCCAGAAACCTGTTATCCAAAAAGCTTTGAATTAGGAAAAGGCTGTCTCCCATAGACTCTATTTTATCCAAATACATTTTATCCAGATACATTTTTTTTTATAATTTCCCTTTTCTTTGTAATAATAAAACAGAACTCTATAAATTATCCAAACAAATATAAAATTGTCCTTATTGGAAGCAGAACCAGCCTATTGGGTTTATTTAATGCTTACACGATTTTCTAGTAGTCTTAAGGTATGAAGATCCAAATTACGGAAAGATCCATTACCCAGAAAGTTCCAGGTCCCAAGTATTCTGGATAACAGGTCCCATACCTGTTCTGGCAAATACATTTCATAGTTTTAAGATAGTTGGATGCCTTTTTGCCAATGTGGAAAATTCTGATATTATAAGGGAGTTCTACCCAAATGTTTTTTGATGAAGGTAAGTATAATTCCAATACACTTTCATTGTACAAGTAATTTAAACTGAAAGTAGTGTTTGTCTGTCCCCTTCTATTCAATGTGCCATTGCAAAAACCACCTGATATCTGTGGAAAAGCATGCAGGCCATTGTAGGACATGGGGCAAATATACTAACCGGCGAAAATTCGCCAGCGCTGGCTTCATACCCATCGCAACACTTCGCCAGGCGTAAATTCCCCTGGACAACGATAAGTCATGAAGAGCCGAAGTTGCACACAGGGTAACGAACGCTGGCGCAGTTGCACTTAGCGAAAATACGCTCAGAAGTTCGAAGTTACACTAGCGTTGGCTAATTTGCATTTGGCATGCAGTTAAAGTACAATGGGCGTTTATGCTGCAGCAAATACATTACACTACACAAGCCCAGGGAAGCTTAATAAAATTATATAGAGGTGTTATATTGCCCTACTCATGTGCCCTTTAGGTTCCATATGTTATCAAATGTAAGGGGGGAAGGAGGGATCTTTTTCAGCCTATCACCTTGTAAAAAGGAAAAGACCCCAGCATATTTTTAGACTTAGAAACATTTTCAACTTTTTTTTGAGGAACTCGTATCTACTCTATTGCCCTTCACCTGTTCTGAGGTGGCCAAGGCAAGTCTGGCGCAACGTTCATTAAAATCCGCATCTTAGTGAATTTGTGTAATTACGTCCATTCACCAGAGCGAAACTTCGTCTGGCGTTAGAGTGCGAAGTAGCGCTATCATCTATCTCCTTCCGAATTTACGCCAGCGCCCGTTAGTAAATCGCCCTTTAGTAAATTTCTCCCATGAAGTCATGCTTGAGGAGAAATAGCTATTGCTACGTTGTTTCAAGAATCAGAAACTGCAGTCAAGAAAAGGGCAAACTACCGTAATTCTGTTTTAAATTGCAATTACATTTATACATTACTTTAATGGATAAATGTGACTTTTATTTTAAAATTATTTTAAACAGCCCCCAAAATAATATACATTTCTCCCTCCATTTAGTTTTATTTAATTTCTCTGATACAAGCTGGTAAATGAACCACAGCTACTTCTTATCTACAGTGAAGCTCCGCCCCCTAAGATCTCAAAGAGGTACCTACTGTGCTTGCTCACTGCCTTTGCTCCAATAGAAACCAATCAGGCACGAGCGGCTCCTCTTTCAGGTCTTCATAGTCAGAGAGAGAAGATCTTCGCCCTGGACAAGAAGTTAGAAGAAAGAAATGCAGTTCAGCTGCTTGTGTCAGAGAAACTAAATACATTAAGTTGAGGGAGGAAGGAATGTTATTTTGGGGGCTGTTTAGAGTGATTTAAGAGGGGAAAAAAATTAAAGGTTTACTTATTCTTTAAAACTATTGCAAATGTTAAGTAAAAGCATTTGCAAAGTGAAACATTTTTTATGGTGGTAATCCCCTTTAATAATCATAGTAGCCGTAATAACATAATAATAATTTTACTCTTCTGAGACAAACTGAAGACAGATTCAGGTGGGTGTTTTCATCTGGATCCGATAGAGGTTAGGTAGGATTTTAACTGTTTTCAGCTACAACAATGTTACCATAGAACCATGTAATGCATTTTAAATAAAACAAAACATACAACAAACAAAAAAAATAACATTGTCGACCTTCTAGAAAATGTACACTGTACAATGTTGTTGATCTCTAAATAATGTATATACAGGTATGGGATCCATTATTCGTAAACCCGATATCCAGAAACCTCCAAATTACGGAAGGCTGTCTCCCATAGACTCCACTATAATCAAATAATCCAAATGATAAAAAAAATTGATTTCCTTTTTCTCTGTAATAATAAAACAGTAGCTTGTACTTGATGCAAACTAAGATATAACTACGGTATTCTTTATTAGAAGCAAAACTTTATTGGGTTTATTTAATGTTTATCTACATGGTTTTCTACAAGACTTTGGGGCAAATTCACTAAGATGCGAAGTTGCCCCAGGCGCAACTTCGCTGCACTTCGCCACAGTTCGCCACACTTCGCCAGGCGTATTTTTGCCAGCGATCCGCAAATTCACTAAAATCCGAAGTTGCGCACAGGGGTAGCGTAAGTTTTCGAAGTTGCGCTAGCGTTAATTCGCCAAGCGAAGTTTCGCTAGCGATGGTTCATTTACATACGGCGCGAAATTCAAATTTCAATGGAGGAACACGTATCACCACTTCAAATGCCTAGAAAACCTTCAAATCAGCAAATAAAATTTTTATTTTGCCCTACACATGTGCCCACTGTCTAGGTAAGTTGCCATGAGTCAGGAAATGTAGGGGAGAAGGAGGGGAGCCCCAAAAATATTTTCGATCTTTTTCAGCCTATCACCCATCATGTAGAAAACACACCAGTGTTTTTTGGAACTTAGAAAAAATTTTGACTTTTTTTGAAACAATCCCTATCTACTCTATTGCGCTTCGCCAGGTCTGAGGTGGCGAAGGAAGTCTAGCGTAAAAGGTAGCGTTCAGTACACTGCACAAGTTAGTGAATTTGCGTAGTTACGTCGCTAGCGAAAATTCGCCTGGCGTAAGGGTGCGAAGTAACACTAGCGAAATTACGCCAGCGTTCGTTAGTGAATTTGCGCAGTAGTGAAAAATGCCAAACCCTAGCGAATTAACGCTAGCGTTCGGCGCTTCCGCGCTTAGTGAATTTGCGCCAAAGTATCTGGAAAAGTCCCAGGTCCTGAGCATTCTGGATAACAGGTCCTATACCTATAATTGCGTTTTAGGGTCCACTAATTGTTGTTGGGATAGGTGATGCTGATTGATGTAAAATTGTATAAATTGTATACAGACTTCTTTAAAGGAGAAGAAAGTCATATCCCACTTGGGGATGCCAAAAGTTGGGCACCCCCAAGTGTTTGTATCTACTTACCTGGGCCGGTGCTCCTATCAGCACAAAACTGCACTGGTCGGAGTGAGCACCACGGAGCGATCAGCTTCTAGCTTCTTTGTTCTCATGGCTGTGCATCTGCATTAGAGAGAAAATCCGAACTTGAACAAAGAAGTTGGCTATTTATTTCTGCTTATCGAAATTTAAAGAAAGAAAAAGCCGGAAGAGGATCGCTCTGTGGTGCTCCGTGATGCTCACATGGGCGGGTGCAGTTTTCTGCTGATACGAGCACCAACCCAGGGTTTCAGGTAAGTAAATACAATCACTTGGGGTTCCTAAAATTTGACACCCCAAAGTGGGATACAACTTTCCTTCTCCTTTAATTTGAAGCATGTCATCAGTGACAGAACTGGGGAATTATGTCACATGCAACATATGCATCCAAAATGTTGTACAGATTAAGTTAAGCACAGGTATTTGTGTATTTTATTGTCCTATGAACCTCACAAGTTTTTAATGGGTTCCTACATTTGCAGTTTGTTTTCAGTTATTCTGCCTCTCTCCAACTGAATTAAAAGGTTCCCTGACCCTAGAAACTAGATTATTAAATGCCAACTACATTTCAATGATTCAAACACCCCATCTAAAATAATAAAAAACAAATGTAGATTGTCTTAGAATAACAATATCATCATAAATATACATTTTCTTCTTAAATGCACCAGTATCCTTTAGAACACAGCTACTGTAAATAAGTATTATTCAGCCTAAGAAAGACATTTTAATTAATTACCCTGTAGAATAATCTATATGTATTTTGGATCTATGAAGACGTCTGGAATCAGGTACCACATGGTAACCACTGACTGCCGGGAAGGGAATAACATGGCCCTTAAATGCTGTTGGCACAATTCCTATTCAAATTCCGGAAAGGTCATCTCCCATAGACTCCATTATAATCAAATACTCCAAATGTTTAAAAATGATTTCCTTTTTCTCTGTAGTGATAAAACAGTACCATGTACTTGATCCAAACTAAAATATAATCAATCCTTATTCATTGGGTTTATTTAATGTTTACATGATTTTCTCGTAGTCTTAAGGTATGAAGATCCAAATTAAGGAAAGACCCATTATCTGGAATTCCTCAGGTCCTGAGCATTCTGGATAATGGGTCCCATACCCACGATACACGATTCTGTGGAACTTCCCATTAGTATTCAGTTATCATTTGAAGTATCATAGATAGGGTATTGGGGTACTTCAGGCTCTCTATCTCAGTCAGACACCCCCGCTCCAGGTGCAGGAAATGATCCAAAAACTCAATGGAACCGAGAGAGAGCACACAATGCAGATTAACTGCTAAGTGATTTATTTTTCACAACATGTTTCAGGCTGCACTTGATAAAGGGCGTGCAGCCTGAAACATGTTGTGGAAAATAAATCACTTAGCAGTTAATCTGCATTGTGTGCTCTCTCTCGGTTCCATTGAGTTTTTATATCATAGTAAAGTTGTCCCAATGTTCTCATGTACAACCTCAGGAGTGGAAAATGCTCAGAGCTTATGACAAATTTGATGATTGAACAGAATAAAATGTTTAAAAATAAAAAAAAATTCAAACTGTGCTCTAGCCACCCACTCTTATGAAGTTGGCTATTTACAAAACAAACCCTTGTTATATAACTTGTAATCAATTCATCACAGACTCACCTTTGTAAATGTATAGCAGTTAGGCCATATATTAGAGAAGACATAATAACACTACCAAAAGTGTATCATATGAAACACAAATAACAGCTATTTGAAGGGTTCAGTACTGGAAAGCTTATGAGATATAGTTAGACTGGCAGCACCTGCTAAAGCTCCCCATGACTAATTGTCTGGATGGCACTGAGAGTGCTGCAAGTTCTAAATGCATTTTGCAGAGATATCGATCCTCTTGCTCAGCAGGCATAAAAGAAAAATTCTTACAGTTTCCACTAAAATTCTTAGCGTTACCATAGAAATGTCATACAAATACAAGCTAATGTTCCATACAATAAATAATGTATCAATAGCATTAAATGCAAATAAAGGAGAAGGAAAGGCTTTATTTAATTGGGGGTGCCTAACTTTTGGCACCCCCAAGTTACTTCACACCCGGGGCCAGTCTGCCTATCAGGGGAAAACTGAACCAGCCCAGGGTTTGTACAGCACATGGAGCGATCTGCTTCCTTTTTCTTTTCTCTCGAGGGTACGCATGTGCAGTAACACGAAAAGCCGAACTTTAATGAAGAAGTTGGCTATTTTGTTCTACTGCGCTTGCGTCTGCCCCAGGAAATCTGAAGAAAAAAGCCGATTGTTCCATGGTACTCACTGTCAGAACACTGGGTCGGGCAGTTTTCTCCTGATAGGAGCACTGGCCCAGGGTGTGAGGAAAGTATATATAATCAATTGAGGGTGCCTAACTTTTTTTCCTTCTCCTTTAACTAAATTGTAAAAATATTTGAAAAATATTTTCATCTCCCTCTTACATGTTATCAAATAAAGAAAATTATCCAGACATCCATTGTCACAACCACTTGCTGTATTCAATAATCCGTTATAAAGTATTGGTTTCCTGAACTGTTTGATCTCATTAGAAAACTTTAAATGAAAACTTTTGGACTGCAACCCTGAATTTTCATCTTATAATGAAAAAGACATCATAGCAACTATACAAAATTATATTTTTGCTTAATGGGTTGCTGTCCCATATATACCTATACTACCTATGTGCTACGCATAACTTAGCTTCAGAGGGTGCAGTTTTTTCATTTGCAAATTTAAATTTACTGGTAAAACAAATGTTTTAAGAAATACTTTAACATTGTCATTGCACACCATTGGAAGAGAAGTAAATACATTTTTGGCACCAAAGACATCACAGGAATAGGACTACTGACCATCTGATGGGACATATTTTAAAGAAATAGAGAAAGGTTAAGATAAATGATGATTTTTTTTAAAAAGAAAACTGGGAAATATTTTGCAAAATATAGGGGCAAATGTACCAAGGGTCGAATATCGAGGGTTAATTAACCCTCGATATTCGACTGGGGAATGAAAATCCTTTGACTTCGATATTCGAAGTCGAAGGATTTTGCGCAAATAGTTTGATCGAACGATCAAAGGCATAATCGTTCGATCGAACGATTAAATCCTTAGAATCGAACGATTCGAAGGATTTTAATCCAACGATCGAAGGATTATCCTTTGACCAAAAAAAGATAGCCAAGCCTATGGGGATTTTTATCAGACGCAAGGCAATCCAAATTACAGAAAGATCCCTTATTCAGAATACCCCAGGTCCCAAGCATTATGGATAATAGATCCTTTACTTTTACTACAAAATATATATTTTTAAGAAAATGGTTTATTTGGATGAAGCAGGGTTTTATGAAATATATTTTAAAAGATAACTTTATTGTTGGGGGTATAGTTTTCCTTCCTGTTACTTCTGAAAGCTGCTTCCCATTCTATAAGACATTTGCAGCAGAGAGGGGCAATTAAAATAAAACCTTTGGATTTAGTAGTCTCAGTGGGACATGGGTTTTTACTATTGAGTGCTGTTCATAGATCTACCAGGTAGCTGTTATCTTGTGTTAAGGTGGCCATACACGGGCCGATAAAAGCTGCCGACAGACTGAGTCGGCAGCTTATTGGCCCGTGTATGGGGGCCCCCGACGGGCTTCCCCGATCGAGATCTGGCCGAAAGTCGGCCAAATCTCGATCGGATGGGATTAAAAATCCCGTCGGATCACGGCAGCATCTGTTCGTTGATGTGGTCCCGCTTCCGACCACCCGTTTGCGAACGATAGGATCCGATCGTTGGGCCCTAGGGCCCACGATCGGATCAGCCCGATATTGCCCACCTCAAGGTGGGCATATCGGAGAGTGATTGAAGTTTATCAGAGCACAAGTCACATGACTTGGGGCAGCTGGTAAATTGACAATATGTCTAGCCCCATGTCAGATTTCAAAATTGAATATAAAAAAATCTGTTTGCTCTTTTGAGAAATGGATTTCAGTGCAGAATTCTGCTGGAGCAGCACTATTAACTGATTCATTTTGAAAAATGTTTTTTTTCCTGTGACAGTATCCCTTTAACGTCTTTACTTATTTCTGCCTCAGCTGAGTAGTTACATAAAGGAGGCTGCTAAAACCATGAAGGTGAGCTTTGATATGATTATTAATGCCAAAGAATTACTAATTTGTGACAAATTTTGTAGGAAATAATGAACAATACATAGTGCTGGTTTTACTTGAGGCTAAAAATATTATCTTCAAAATGCCCCCTTTATTGGAGCTCCCTATAAATCTGCTATGGTCTCTGTCTGAGTTTCAAATGAGGGGTGGGCATGTCTTAACAGTCCTTGTCAAATGCTCAGTAGGAGAGGGACAGCCTATCACAGCCCTGCAGTCACACAAGCAAAAGACAGGCTTTCCGTTCCCTGTCAGGTCAGCTTAGATGCTGATTGGTTCCTGTCCTACAGTGCAGTGTGCTGAGTGCCGCTGGCTCCTCTGCACAGCCTGGAAAAGGAGGCAGTGGGATGTGAAAGAGATGGACGGGATTAGTAGGGGTTTTGGAGAAATATTAAATAAATCAACCTGAAACACTTTGTATTTAAGCATAATCATTCTATATTTAAAAGAGTATAATACGTACATTCTTGTTTTTCAAAAATAAGGCCATATATCAAGTTCAGGGTCTGCTAGTTGATCCAAAAAAAAAAAACATTTGTCCAGTTTGCATCACATCCGTCCTGACACCAAGATGACAACTAGACTGGTGCCTGGATTTAATTTGTGAAAAAAAAAAATACATTTCAGTAACCCTGTATTTTTTCACGTTCTAAAAAGGTATCAACCCCGTTTTTAGTAGCTATCTAAGCTATGCCAGTATAACCACTTCTGGGAAAGAATTACACAGCTTCACAGGTCTCACTGTAACACTCCCTCATTGCATCTTAAAATGATACCTCCTTTCTTCTAATCTGAATGGATGCCCTTATGTCCACTAGAAGAATCTACAGCTGAATAATGAATCAAATAATTTATTGTAAGGTCCCCTTGTATATTTATACACAGCTATCATATCGAGCCTTACGTACACTGAAGACGTTTTAAGTAGAGTTTGTAATTGCTGGATGTTTTATAGAACACATGCTATTTTCTCCAGCGCTCTAATGCTAGGCTTGTTTTACGTTAACTTCTCCTTATAGGTTTTGCTGAGTATAAATAGCAGCCCAGTGGATCCATTTAGTTGACTGATTAACACAAGTAATAACTCAGCTTATCTGCAGATACATATCCCTTTTACTAATGTAATGTATGAATACTACAATATTTTTGTAGAAGTTTTCATGATATACACCAATTATTTAGTATCAATTTTTGTAAACTGAGATTGCCAGTTTTTTTAGTTCACTTCTGAATTTCTTAATTTCTTAAAGAAACATGAATATATCCAGCAATGTCCTTTTGAAATGTTGACATGTTATCCGGAAAGCCTCAGGTCCCTAGTATACTGGATAATAGGTTCAATATCTGTACCTTAATTCTGCTAAAAAAAAAAATGTATCAAATAATAATAGGATTGTGTTGCCTCCGATATGGGTTAATACAGCTTAGTTACCATGTAGTGAATGGTATAGGAATGGGATCTGTTATCTGGAAACCAGTTATTTAGAAAACTCTGAATAGCATATTTCACAGACTCCATTACAATCAAATAATTAACAATGATTTTCTTTTTCTCTGTAAGAATAAAACAGTACTTTGTACGTAATCCCACTAAGATATAATTAGACATCACTGAAGGCAAAATGACCCCCATTAGGTTTATTTCATGTTTAAATATTTTTTTAGTGCACTAAAAGTATGGTGATTCACTTTTTTACAGTTCAGTTGGTTTCAGATAGTTCACCAGCATTAAAAACTTTTTCCAATGACTTTCCATTTTCTGTTTGTGACCGTTTTTGTAATATTGAAGTGTAAAGTTTCATTTTTCACCAACTCTTTAACTGTTTTAAATGGATACATTTAGTTGATACATTTGTTATCTCTGTCGCTGTTGAGCAGAATACATGAGTTTCATTAGGCAACTGTTACAATTGATATAATAGTTGCTAATATTCTACAGATACTGCTGAGAAATGTCTCAACTAATTGTATCAACTAAATGTAGCACACTGTAATAGTTCAGAATGCTCCTGGATCACTGAGCTGCCAGACTGAAACACTAGAGACAGGGAGAGAATATTAAATGTCAAAATTTTGGGGAAAAAGTAAAAAATAAAAGATGGAAAGGAATTGAAAAAAATATTTGTTAATGGTGAACCATCTGAAAACAACTGAACTGAAAAAAAGTGTCTGGAAGGTGAACAATTCCTTTACAATGCACTCTATGGAAGATGGATTTCCCCTAATTTGTAACTTTTTGGATACTGTGTTTCAAAAGGCTTCGTTTACATTAAATGATTTGCATATGGGCTGCTTTATGTGATATATTTTAATAAAGCCCTAAAAAAACCTTAATAGGTTTTATGACTTATTTTGAGCAATAAATGATCGTATAATGTGCTTCCTCCTCTAAACATTTTTCTTACTGCAAACAAGTCAAGCTTGCTGTGTGAGTAGTGCCCCATGCTGGAAGCAGCCAGTTAGAAAAGGTGAAATCTGTCAGTGACTCACAGCATGAGGGCGTTGTTTGACGACAGATTAAAAATGTTAAGGAATTCATAAATAAATCATTAAATATCTAAACAACAATTAGGATACAACATATGTGAAACAGATTTATTAAACACCAGTATAGTTTAGTGGATTTTTATAATAGCAAAAGTTCCATTAAATATTACACTGTTTGAACAAATGCAGAATATGGCCATTTTAATGCATTCAAAATATACAATTATCTTTCTCTAGCTCCTGGATTTGCATAATATCAGCAACAATGTAATTTTGCATTATATTCTGCTAAGCAAGAAACACCGTGAGGGCACTTTGCTGACACCACCATGTTAAAAAAAGATACATATATGTTTGTGAAAGTTCTCATTCATCCAGGTCATGGTATATCTATAGAAATAAGTCAAATCAACTAGACTTGCTGTGTTTTTATCTTGAAGACGTTTCACCAGTCATCCAACTGGCTTTCTAAATTCAGAATGAATTGAAAAAGCCAGTTGGATGACTGGTGAAACGTCTTCAAGAAAGAAAACACAGCAAGTCCAGTTGATTTGACTTATTTCTATAGATATATCTATTATATAAACTGTGTGAAATTATAAAGGAACAAGAACATTACCTCTCATTTATAGTTAAATCTGGGTGTACAGTCAATCCAAAGGGTGACCATTATAATAGATTATGCAAAAAAGCCTACATTTCAATTATTCTAAAAAGGCCTACATAAATTAGAACCTCAGGGGACAGCATCAGAATGGTATGAAACATATAATCCAAAAAACATCTAATATCTGTGAAATCACTAAAAATAAAAAATCTATGTTAATTGCAAAAGTGCTCAGATGACCACTCTGACTATGTTTACATCAATTCAATGGGTGTAGGTCTCCTTAAAGTCTTAACTATTTGGTAAAATATTCTCCTGCTACCTTTTCTCAGTGCCAGGCCAAGCTGCTAGGTGCCCCAGGCAACTCAGCTGGCCACAAGATGGAGGTGAACAGAGGAGTGGGCCAGGTGGGGGTAAATAAGGAGTGGGCGATGGGGGTATAAGGGACCGCACAAGGGATACAGAAGAGGTATGTGACTAGCAACCCACAACAGTTGCTCCCTAGACACCTGTCTACTCCTAGTTCTGGCCTTGCCCTTTCCCATTGACTTCACTAGGAACTACCTGGCTGCCTGGTCTCAAACCTTAAAAAGTTGTAATGGCAGTTTTTGAGTCAAACACAAGACAGTACTAGAAGTGTTTGGTGGTTTGTCTTGTAGTCAATGGGAGGCAGTGATGTTGGATTATTTGGTTGTTGAAATTAATGGGTAGCAGCTGTGATGTAAGCATTGCCATTGAAAAAAGACTTTGCAAATTATAGTATTATTCTCAAACATAATTAAAGTTGTTTTTCTATTAGCTCAGCTTCTCAGCATCTTTCTTAAAGTAAACAGAAAATGCTCAGAAAGATAGGGACAGAAATGCAAATCCCATTTTTTATTATGGATTCTATTACAACTGACTGTTGAAGTGAATGTTATTGAACAAATGTGATTCAGTAACAGTTTGATCTAGATGCATCTAGATGCCAGTATGTTGGTTAAAGTGCCATTGCATCAGCTGTCTCGGCAAGAAGTCATCTTCTGCTGAAATGGCAGCTGTTTGTTTCAACATCACAGAAACGCTTGCTACAGAAGGTAGCCAGGAGAAGCACAAATATCTGTGACTTTTTCAAAGAGGCTGATGTAAAAGAATATTACTTTCTGGCACTGCTTTTTCCGTTGACCTTAATGGAAGTAAATAAATTCATGTTTGCAGCTTCATTTGTTTCCTCTGAACTTTGTGATTCAATAATTTCTGAGATAAGATGTTGAAATAATTCTTGGAGCTTCAGGCAGTAAAAGAGCTAAAGGCAAAGAAATATAAATGTTTAAACTAGAAACAAGCTAAATAATTCATGAAAGTAGTACAGGACAAATCATGTGCTTACATAAGCCCCTTAGCAGTAAGAGCTACTTTATAAGCTCTACACATTCAAAACAATATGAAGATGCCTCCTTAAATTAACAACAATTATACACAAAGATATGATGTTCATTCTTTGCTTCTTTAGTTGGCAGTGTAATGTTTATTTATATAATTCACATAATTCTTTTCATTATCAGGACTTTTTTCATTATAAATCTAATCAAATGATCTTCATTTTGTATTTTTAGATTGTGGAAACAATAATTATTTTTAGTGGGATTTGTTATACCTCGAGGATGGAAAAAGTAAAAATCAAAAAATCCGGCATCTTAGAACTGCCAAGGTTGCATAGAAGTCAATGGGAGAAGTTGCTTAGATATCTCGATCTGCGGATGGGTTTCGTGCAATAATCTGAAGATTTCATGGTTTTCAGGCAAAGATCCCAAAAAATCTGAGTTTTCGGGTGGAAAATCAGAAAAATGTGTACAATTTGTTTTTATCCCCCCCACAGGAAATTCTCGGGAAAATTTATTGATAAATAAGGGGAAAAAACCTGTGCGGATTTGGTCGGAGTATTTTTCAGAAAATAATGAGATATATTCGGACTTCAGATAAATGGGCCTCCACAAATCCTTATGCAGAACCAAACCCCTTTTTGTCAATGAAATGATTGTACTCTGTATACAAAGACACATGGGGGCAGATTCACTAAAGGGTGAAAAGTTGCCAGCAACCGATTCGTACCCATCACTACACCTCGCCAGACGAAAATTCGCTCAGACTACGCTAATTCACTAAAATGCGGAGTTTCGCCATGGGTGCTGAACGCTAGGAGGTCTTGCGCTCAGGTTAATTTGCATACGATGAGAAATTTAAAGTTGACTGGACGTCTTTTTGTTATATGTTGCAGCAAATACATGTCCCATGAGCCCACTGTATAGTTATCATCATCATCATTTATTTATATAGCGCTGTCAAGATACACAGTGCTTTACTGCAGTTATAGCAAACAGGGAATAAATGGTGGATAACAAACAAGGGTTACAAGGAGTACAATAGGGTTAGAAGGACCTAGAGGGTTAGAGTTTACAAACTAATGGTTAGGGTACAATTGAGACATTAGGATTATATAAACACTTTGTCATTTTTGATACAGCAATGATTAATTAAGGTACATCGAATAAGCCTCTTTAAACAGGTGGGTCTTTAAGGAGCGCTTGAAAGTTTGGAAAGAAGGAGAAAGTCTGACAGCTTGTGGCAGAGAGAGAGAAAAGCAGAAGCCCGAGAGAAGTCTTATAGACGAGAATGGGCAGAAGTGATCAGAGGAGAAGTGAGGCGAAGATCAGAAGCAGAGCGAAGGTTTCGTGAAGAAGAGTATTTGGAGATCAGGGATGAAATATAGGGAGGGGTTTCATTATTAAGGGCCTTGAATGTGAGTGAATGTGAGACTGAGCTGAGATATGGTCGTATTCGAGCAATGTTGCGCAGTTGAATACGGCAAGATTTTGCAAGTGTTTGAATGAGTAGTTAATGTTCTATACGTTAGAAAATGTATGGGGAAAACTGGTTACCCAAAAAAAAGTTTTTAGGACTTTTGCAGCCTATCACTCTGAAGAAAGTAAAAGACGTCAGTGTTTTTTGAACTTTGATGCTTTTTCCACTCACAGAATATGATGTAAGTGACAGAAGATTGAGGAAGATCTATGCACTCCAATGTACTTCACCTGGTCTGCGATGGCGAAGGCAAGTCTGTTGAAAGAGGTAACGTTCAGTAAAATCTGCATTTTAGATGAATTTGCGGACTAACGTCCATTCGCCAGAGCACACAGTCGCCTGGCGATAGAGTGCGAATGAGCACTAGCGTCTATCTCTTTCGCTAGCAAATTGGTGCCTGTGCCTGTTAGTGAATTGGCGATATACCTACGGGTGGCAGTTCTAGTGAAAAGTCACCAACGTTAGGCACTTCACCCTTTAGTGAATCAGCCCCATTTGTCTACACAACGGGGCACTATTTATTAAAACTCAAATTTTTCAAGACTTGTGCTTAGAAGCTTCTAAAAATACCCCAGCTAAAAACTGTCAAAATAATTTAGATGTTTGGCAGATGGTCCCTTTAGCAATTAGAACATGTTTTTACATGTTGATAAAGTCAAGTTTTTGAAGCAACAATTCTAAAAAGTCACATGATTTGAATTGGCACTCGATTTTGTTGCAACTTTTTGATGCACCGATTTTTTTAAAAAAAGTTTAATTGGTAAATTAAGGGCATTTTGATCTAATTTTTTTTTAACAATGAGAAAAAGTCGAGTTTTAGTAGATAACCCCCAATGGCCCATATTTTCTTTTCTGTCACCAAAACTGATGGATCATAAAATAATTGATAATGGGTTGAGTGCAGAGGACTCTTGTATTTGACTATATGTATTTTGTGGTCACACCCTCATTGCACCCCCGCCTAATGGTTTTAAAAAATAGTGGTGAGCACAACTTTCCCTTGTTTGTTATAGTTATACAGGAGCAGTGACCAGCTCCATGTTGTAGCTCCCACCTGTCAGTGAAATTTGATGTCTGGAACGGTCTAATTCCTTTGACGGACGAATGGCTAGTGTCAGAGGGTTGATATTTGTCACCCCCGCCCTCTATGACGCCATAACGCTATATGGCCTAAGGCAGGATGGACTAAAAAGGGATTAAATGGTCAACTGTGGACAATGGTCACTCATATAACTTATACTAGGCCATACAAATAAATGATCTCCACTCTGTTACTTAAATTCCAGAGTGTCAGCATAGTGTCAGCATGTCTCGTTTGCCCTTGTGCAGAAGTGTTGCTCAATAGCTGTCTGAACCCCAATGGCTATGTTTAGCCAACAGATGTCTACAAGGCTGTGGACAGTTGGAACCAGAAATCTCTTATGTTGCAAAACTGCACATCTTACAGGAATGTACAAATATATATGCCAGTAAGTCTCCTCGCCAGACCATGTATGGTATTTCCGTGAACCCCTTGTCACAATTACTGTAAATGCCTTCTGAAAGCTATATAATGCCTGGACCAAGAGGTGGGTCTTTGGTAAGTCCTTGGCTGACATTCTGTGTGTTACTCCAACAGCTTACCCAGACAAAACTGTTATGTTGTATTATGTAAGAATAAATTGCCTGACTATTACTAAAGGTTTTCCTTTACTGAGTTTTGTCTTACACGAGGTCAAAATGGTATTACTAAAAATACCATCACACCCTTCCCAGCTATAGTCAGGTGATCCCACTGGTGTCTAATAAAAGGGCAGCCAAGTATGGAGGTTTACTTTGAAAGCAGCAAGTAAGTTGCAGGTAAAACCTAGTCCCTTTGTAAAATGTATAATGAAGCAATAGAATTCTTAATGAATCAGATAAAATTGAGCATAGGACTGGCCAGATATGGGATGACTTTGACGTAGTTGGCCAGCTTAAATATATTGCAATACTGTATATGGACAAACAATCCCTGTTTTGTTTAAAGGGTAAGGCATTTTTCAGTAGCAGTAGCACAAAATGTCTCTGTCTTAAATATATTGATAATGGGTTGAGTGCAGAGGACTCTTGTATTTGACTATATATATATATATATATATATATATATATATATATATATATATAGGGGCAGATTTATATTTTCAAATATTTTTTGGTCAAAATTCTCAAATTCGAATTGTGAATTATTCAAACTCGATTCCAATTGTAATTAAAATTTCGAGATTTATCAAGCCTATACCCTGGGAATAATTCAAATTCAACTATTCGCCAACCTTAAACCTGCCGAGTTCATGTATATGTCAATGCGAGAGGTCCAGTGACCAATTTGAAGATCGTAGACATTCGAGTTTTTTTTAGGAGAAAAAACTTGATTCGAGTTTAGTCTAATTCAAGTTTTTGGGTCAGTAATATTTGTTTGAGTTTTATATATAAAAAATTTTTAAATACCCCCCAATCAAATTTAAAGTATACTTGAATTTATTAGAGTTAAAAAACTTAGATGGGCCTCCCCATGTTAAGCTACAATTTCCCTTATTTTAATATTGCTATTTCATTAATGCAGATCTCATTACTGCTGGACAATCTATAATATATGAGTTAATGTATCTAGTTTTAATATAATACATTTAAACTGCTGTGGAGTTTCTTTACCATACTGATATGACTTATCTCGGGCTGCTAATATATATGTAGCTTTTTAGGTGAAAAGCAATTGATGTCAGATAAAATAACTTACCACTGTGTGTAATTAAAGGCACTACGTTTACCCAGAAGCAGTAACCTATAGTTTAAAATGATAAGATATTTATTTTTAACAGGTGAACAGTAAATGCTACAGTAGCTGCTGATTGGTTGCTTTGAGTTACTGCTCCTGGACAAAATTACTGCCTTTTATAACATAACCCTGAAGGTCCCAAATCCTATGCCAGTGGAGGGGCCAAATGTCCACCATTGACATAATTCTTATACTAGCAACTTTTTATGATTACTTAAGAATAATTGTGTTAATTGATAAATATCTTTATTCACATTTTTTATTGTATCTTTGACTTCTTTTATAAGAGAAGTTTAGGTTTATGTTTAGCTAAGGTTGTCCAGGTCAAGTTTGCTGGTTAGACCAAAGGGTAAATGCTTTAATTGAATCTTGGAACAGATGCACCTAGATGTCAGAATTGACTTCATTTGGAGAATATGCTATTTCTAAAGTCAGCTTCTCACACCTCCCCAGATATGGGACCAGTTTGTTAAAAGAATGGAGTAAACTATGTGCTTATGTGTCCACGACTTTGAGAGAGAGGGGCAGATTCACGAATGGCCAAATTTTCACCAGCGTCATTTTCGCACCCATCACACCACTTTGGAAGGCGCAAATACGCTACGAAAACACTAATTCACTATAATGCCAAGTTTCCTTTGGGCGTCGAACGCTGGCGACTTTTTCTAGCGCTACTTTGGCTGTGTGAACATTTCATAGCGAAGGTGCTCTAGCATTCATTTGTGCCTAAATTAGATCAATTTGCATAGGGCGGGAAATTGTATGGTCGTCTTTATTATAAATCTTGCTGCAAATGGTTTGACTTACCCGTTTATATTACACATGTCCAAGGAACCTTAATAAAGACAAGAGAGTTAATATAATGCCCCTCACGTGAGCCCACTGTAAAAAAACTGTAATAAAATGTGTGGAGAAAGCCACTTACCCAAAAAAGTAAGTTAGGATTTGCAGGTAATCCCACTTAAAAAAAGGAAAAGTCGCTAGCGTTTTTTGAACTTTAATGCATTTTCAGCACACAGGATATGATGTAAGTGACAGAACGTTCAGTAAAATCTGCATTGTAGTGAATTTGCAGAGTAATGTCCTTTCGCCAGGGCGAATGACTGCTAGCGACGGTCCCATATGCTAGCGAATTGGCGCCTGCGCCTGTTAGTGAATTGGCTATGTCCCTGCGGGTGGCAACGCTGGTGAGAAGTTGCCAGCATTCGCCACTTCGCTCTTTAGTAAATCTGCCCCAGAGAGAGAGAGAAACTTGCTGATTAACAAATCTCTCCTTTTACAGAAAATAAATTACATATTCTGAGATTGAAGTATTCAATTCCAAATTCTGTAGTTTGAATGTGGAACTTAGAACTCAGCATTCAGAATATTTGCATTTAGAATACTTTGTGGTTTTCATGTTTCATGTTACATAATTGTTAGTACAACTTTAAGGAAGAACACAAAAAGAGAGCTTTGTATAGTAACTAAAACATACAGAAGGATTTACTGATTACAATAACAGATAAGAGATACAAGAAGCATCCTAGCAAGAAGAGGTAACCAAGAGTTACTTGCTAGGAATCCCTATGAGACAACTGCTGTCAGTCAGGTGACTGTTCTTTTTCTCCATGAGGACACAAAACCTGTCAGAGGCACTAACCGTAGCAACTAGGAGACATTTAGGATTATAAACTAAAAGTTTCTGACACTATTTTCTGGTATTATAG
This sequence comes from Xenopus petersii, assembly GCA_038501925.1. Lineage (NCBI taxonomy): Eukaryota > Metazoa > Chordata > Amphibia > Anura > Pipidae > Xenopus > Xenopus petersii. The sequence continues at coordinate 128,729,275 of CM076675.1, forward strand.
GATGTTTGGAGGTTGTAAAAACCGTATTGGAATAGTATAATTGTATTTCAATACCTACTGCCATGCTTAAATGGATTTTTTTTTGGATTAATTATACTATGCCCAACTGAACATTACTAGATTATTTAAACAGCTCATTCTAGAAAATACAGTATAAAACATGTCTAAAATGTTTAAAAACAAAGGTATGTTGGTTAACACACAGAGACTGTAAAGCTGGCCATAGACGCAAAGATTTCCCTGCAATTTTAGACGAATGATCGTACGTCCTCATCTCCCGACCTGCCACTGACCATTCAGATCAAACAAAGCAGTAAAGAACAGAAATCTTATAACCTGTCCGATCGAATGAATGACCGATTGGCATGGCAAGATAAATGTCGGAACACTCCACACATGATCCGAAAATCGTATGAATTAAGGATTCGTACGATCGATCTATGCGTCTATGGCCAGCTTTAGTCTTATTGAGCAGGGTGCCCTTTACCTCCTGTTCCAGTTAATATCTGCATCTTTAATGTAGAAACCCTTCTACTATAAAGTGCTGCAGGATTTTATACACTAAAATATGTGCTTATAATAACAACATGCTGCACTAAGACTGCCTACTATAGGTAGGCTTGGATGTACAACCAATCATTTTGAAAAGTACTAGACAGACTGCTTAGGACCTGGGGTTTTCTGGATAAGGGATGTTTCTGTAATTTGGATCTTCATATTTAAAGTCTAGTAGAAAATCACTTTAACATTAAATAAACACAATAGACTGGTCTTTCTTCTAATATATAAAGTTATTTGTTATACAGCACTGTGTGTTTTATTATTGTTTGCTAATGTGTATTCCCAGATCCCATTAGGTGGAGGCACTGCCATGAGAGGTAAATTCCCAGTACCCTTTCATGTAGCAAAAGGAATTCAGGACCTGTTATATTGTAAGAAAGTAATGGTGTATAACCTATGGCACAGGGGGTGGCCAAGAAGGGGTTACATTATCTATCTTAACTATATCAAAGAATTTATAAGGCAGAAAAGTAAGATGCAAGTGTAGGGTTGGTATACTCCCTTTTCAACCTGAGTTCAGTGAATAGAACTTGTGCTGAACATTCTTTTAGCCTATTGAGCTAAACAGAGCAAGCTACTGAAGAAACTGTTACTGCATATTTGTTCCTTGCAAGGCAGATTACCAAAGCATAGACAATTCTCCTGCATAAAGGATAAGTAAACCTTTAAAATAGGTGAATGGAAAATGAATGGGGGTGCTATTCTAAGAACTTTTGTAAATTACATAAATTATTTATTCTTTTTTCATTCAAAGATATTAAGGGATACATGTACTGTTAATATGAATGGATTTCATTACAACAGAGCCACCTGCTGGTCAGTTTCCCACCAGTCTGACCATCAAGTAGTCAAGGACGTTGTCAGGAAAAAGAAAGAGGTTGCTCTGATGTTCTTCTGCTTAGGAAAGATTTGAGAAAGGTTTCATATTGTATTCCTAAGCAGAAGAACATCAGAGCAGCCTCTTTCTTTCTCCTGACAACTTCCTTGACTATTGGTGGTCAGACTGGTGGGAAACTGACCAGTTAATTTTGAATGAACAAAATTCATTCATATTAACAGTACATGTATCCCTTAATATCTTGGAATTAAAGAAGAATAAATAATGAATGTACATTACAAAAGTATGTTGAGCACAAACCCTTTTCATTGAACTGTCTTGGAAGTTCAGTTACCAGAGTTCACTTGAGGTAGAACATAATGTTTATTTGACGTGGGCTCTTTGGATTCTGAACTCACAAAGAGTCAGAACCGAGAACAAAGGAATCCGAGTTTTATACACTTTTATAGACTTGGGAACATCTGAAAAGAGAACTAACGCATACAGGGCAAATAAAAGGGAGCTACTGGAGCTACATAGATATTTACAACTCCCCTCTTGATAATGTTATTTTAATTTTTTTTTATGTTATTTTAATGATTATAAGCACCAGAGTTATAATATTATGGCTCTGGTGATTGTGATCAATTACTGTGCTAATGTTATCAAGAGGGGAGTTTATCTTCAGTGTTGTTTTAGAGTTGTGATTGGGACTAGTATTCCCTAACTGAACTGCAGCTGCAGCTGCCAAAGGCTAGGTAACATTTTGTGCTCTTCCCCTTTCTCAAGCAGGAGCCCAAAATGTTGCCTAGTCTTTGGCACAAATAAATTTAGATTTTCACCATTTCAGAGTGGTGCAGCATGAATTTTTCTATGAATAATAGGTTCATATGGCAGTGGGTAAACAGCGTGCACCCGACGCTACAAAAAGCACAAGTATAGTTGTAGCAACTTGTCTATAATTGAGTTATGTTTTAGTGTAGAATTAATTATTTGCAATGCACGCTGGGTAATATAGTGATAACAATCATGACAGATTCCCTTTAATTATATGAATTATAAAGCTTTAACTTCCATTGTCTTCTGCAACAATATCTTCTGTTTCAGAGTTTTCTGAAAGAGACCTGCATGTAGCATTTAGTAACAAAAGTATTATTACACCCTTACTGACTTCCAAAGCCATAAGACCATAAACATATTAAGAACTAAATGTTATTACAGGTATAGGATCTGTTATCCTGAACCCATTATCCAGAAAGCTCTGAATTACAGGAGGGCAATTTGCCATAGACTGCATTATCAAATAATTTAATTTTTTTAAAAATGATTTCCTTTTTCTCTGTACAGTTATGGGACCTGTTATCCAGAATGCTGAGGACCTGGGGCTTTCTGGATAATGGGTCTTTCCATAATGTGGATCTTCATACCTTAAACTACTAGAAAATCATGTAAATATTAATAAACCCAATAGGCTGGTTCTGCTTCCAATAAGGATTCATTATATCTTACTTTGGATCAAGTACAAGGTACTGTTTTATTATTACTGAGAAAAAGAAAATGATTTTTTATAAATTTGATTATTCGGACAAAATGGAGTCTATGGGGGACAGCCATGTGTTTTTTCAACACAATTTAACTATGTAACTATGTAACCATGTAACATGCCCTTGTATCACATCACTCATCAAGCATTGTGTATTTTAGCAATAATTAATGTAGGGTTAAAGAAGCATGCTGAAGGCTGACATGAGGTTTCATGGTTGGAAAGCTGCTTATCTTATTGTAGTTGAAATGTAAGGCACAGCCAAGCTTATTCCACAATTGGTGAGATAGTAATAACGTGTCTGTAGTGTTTATGGGTTCATTAAAAGACAATAATTACAGAAGAACTGCAAAAAACAAACAACAAAAAAAGACAAACCATAGAAAAGAGATATGTATTTCACAGAGCACTGAACTATTGTTTTCCCCATAGCCCACTGTGTTATACATTTCTAATATATAATCTAATAAATAACTGTAATTATAATAATCTAATAAATAATTGTAATAATATTTTAGTATTTTAAGACAATGATATAATGATTGTCAGATTTGAAGCTATTTTGCTTTTTATTCTGCCTGGTAGTGCAACTGTACAAAAATCATATTCTTGATGCTACAAAGACATGTTTATTAGTTTCTTATTCATTTAAGGTAATTCCCCTGTGGTTAGATGGTTATGTCCTTGAAAACTTCTAGTTGATACAGAGGTTGAGCATTAGGATGTTTTCTATTTTTTTTCCAAGAACTGGAAGTGCTCTTAAGTTTTCAATAAGGGCCTCTACTCGCTGATATCAAACCCATGCTGGGAAGAAAATGAATTGCTTTGTATTTTCTTTCTGTCACACTGCTAAACAGCAAGGCAGCTGTGAGCTAAATGGAAACTACAGAATATGTGAAGAGAAAGGAAGAGAATAAAATAGTACAGTATAAGAACAAAAACATTTTTAAAAGTCACAGAAAGTGCTTTTTTTTCAGTTATAACGAAAGCTAAGGCCAAAATGTCTCTTTCAGTGTGAAGGTCTCCATAGTGGGGAAATTCTCTCATGATTAGGAAATTGTTGTACTCTATTTTCAGTATATTAAACCATCACACATAGAGGATATTCACTAAAGGGCGAAGTGACTAACGTTAGGGAAAATTCGCCAGTGTGATGTAATTTCGGGACTTCGCCGATTTACTAACGGGCGCAGGCCTAACTTCACTAGTGAAGGAGATAGACTCTAGCGCTACTTCGCACTCTTACGCCAGGAAAAGTTTCGATCTGGCGAAAGAGCGTTAATTCGCAAACCTGTTCCGCAAGATTTGCCATCGCCAGCTCAGATCAGGCAAAGTGCAATGGAATGTATAGGGCTTTTTGAATTTTTAGTTGAAAATTACTAAGTCCCAAAATACGCTGGCGTCGTTTACTTTTTCAGGGTGATATTGCACATACAGTAAACTATACAATAGGCACATGTGTAGGGCAATATAACAACTTTATTTTGTTTTATTAAGGTTCCCTGGGCTTGTGTAGTGGAATGTATTTGCTGCAATATTTGTAAAGTTTGTATTTTTTTTTTGTATAAAGGGATAGTAATTCTTACCATTTTACTAAAGCTTTAGTACAGCCAATCTGTTTGTGTTTTAACACTATTAACCTTTAATTTTCCGTTGTGCAAAATCAGAAATACCGTATATACTCGAGTATAAGCCGACCCGATTATAAGCCGAGGTACCTAATTTTACCTATGAAAACTGGGAAAACTTATTGACTCGAGTATAAGCCTAGACACAACTACAGCCCTGTCTCCCAGCAGCGCACATTCTGCCAAAGCGACCGCCCAGCGATCAACCGGACTTCTTTGCAAAGTTGATGGTGACAGAGAATTGCCAACCGGATTACTGTGTGCATTGTCCCACTATCCCACTAGCATGTGCAGAGGGTGCTGTGTGATATTGCCATCACTGTTAATCTTTCGTATAACCAACAGAGGGCGTTGTGTGATATTGCCATCACTGTTAATCCTTCATATAACCAACAGAGGGCGCTGTGTGATATTGCAGTCACTGTTAATCTTTCATATAACCAACAGAGGGTGCTGTGTGATATTGCAGTCACTGTTAATCTTTCATATAACCAACAGAGGGCGCAGTTATTCTTTCATATAACCAACAGAGGGCGCTGTGTGATTGCAGTCTCTCCCCAAGCAATCTGTTGGTATAGGAATGATTAAAAGTGACTGCAATCTCAGCTTCTGCCCACTGACTCGAGTATAAGCTGAGGTAGACTTTTTTAGCACATTTTGGATGCTGAAAAACTCGGCTTATACTAGAGTATATACGGATACAGATTTTCAGGGCTTATTCCAGCTCAGATCACAGAAACTTCCAATTAGTATAGGGACATCTCCCATTTCGGTATCTGACTTTTTGCAGCATTAGACTTCTGAAAAATTTGCGGTTTTTTTTCCACTAAAAATTTTGAATTCAATAGTAAAAAACTGAATTTCTCGAGTTTTTTCCATTCGGCTTTAGAAAATAAATAAGTAAATAACCGATAAACATTTTTATACGGATTTGCTTTGTTTTGCTTTTTTTAAAGTAATAATAAGAAAGTACCTTGTATTTCATGATAACTAAGCCGCCATAAATCCATCTTGATGGCTAAAAAATTTTATCTAATGGGCAAATGTAATATAGATAAATATACACTTTGAACCATTTTGCCTTTGCGAAAATGTAACGAACGTTTTGTGAATCCTTTGCTCCTCACGTGACAGAAGGATATCGACTGCGTATTTTATCGTTTGCGATAGTGTGCAGTGTATGTAAAAAAAAAAAAAAAGTTATGTTTACTCCACCTTCAATCATGTCTTAAAAGCATGCAATGTGCAATTAAGATTTGCAAGGCAGTAAAAGCCGAATGAAGAATATTACGTTGCTACATGCAAATTTTTATTCTTATTTGTGTTTAAAAATGACAGAAAGACCACTTAACTGGAAAACCCTGGTGTCAAGCATTCTTCTTCCTATTACTTACTCTAGCATTCTGGTCATCAATTTGCATATGACAGTTGTTTTTTTTTTAATCTTATCGAGACTTTTCCCGGACAAGAATTTGTCGGGAAAATTTAAAGATAAATGAGGGGGGAAAGTCCTGCACGGACTAGATCTATCAAAATCCAAATTTATCTCTATTTATGGAAAGCCACTCCAACCAAATCCGCACAGACTTCCCCCCCTATTTATCATTATATTTTCCCTAAAAATTCTTGTGTGGGAAAAGTTTTGCTAAGATCGTAAGAAATTCAGAATCTGCTAATTTTTCAGATTTGAGACCCGAATACCATGACTTTTTCTTTTCACACTATTTCATTTATTGAAATTTTTGGAGTTCACACCATATGAGATATGGGAACAAACCCTTGGTGAACTAAAAATTTGGAGTGTGATTCAGAGCGTGGCAGTTATGGGTGCATATTGTATGACCATAGATATGCATACAGTATGACATGAGCCTTATGCCAGCCATCTGGTACACCTGTTTTTAGAATGCACTGGAAGATTTGCTATGTATTTATTGCACATTACAGAGTATCGTGTTCTAATTTACAACAGTAGAAAAATGTAACTCTTCCAAGGGTTTTCTTTTCTTTTATTTAATCTACAAGATCTGAATAATTAAACTTAACAATAACTGTGTTTTAGTTTTATATTATCAATAAGGGGTCTTCATTTTTTATTTTGTATTCTACAATATTTAAATGTTTTACTGTGCAGCTGTCAGGCTAACAATTATAACAGTTATCTGTTTGCTTTGAACCAGCCTGCAGAGCCAGAATAGGAAATTTCAACTAAAAGTTTAATGCAGTATAGTTAAAAATGAAAACAGAATAGAGTCATGTACAGTAGCTGCATTCAACAAGCTTTTCCAAGTACTGTCAACTTCAAGGGAAATCATATGGAATCAGGCAGGAAAATAAGAGGTAGCATTGGTTATGTTTTGGTTCTCTATCACTCTATTATTATTATACTTTTCTGTCTTATTTAATCTAGTCTAGTAATTCATTTTAAAGGAACGGTAACACTAAAAAATGAAAGGGCTTTAAAGGAATGACAATATAATGTAGTGTTGTGTTGCACTTGTAAAAATCATGTGTTTGCTTTATATACTCTACTATAGTTTATATAAACAGGCTCCTGTATAGCCATGGGGGCAGCCATTTAATTAGAGGAAACACAGCCAATAACAGATAAGCTCTGAAGAACTCCATTGTAAACTACAGAGCTTATCTGCTGTGTTTCCTTTGCCTTTTCTCCTTTTTCAGCATTGAATGGCTGCCCACATGGCTACATAGCAGCTTGTTTATATAAACTATAGAAGAGGTTCTGAAGTAAATACACCAGTTGACCCCTTACAGGGCAACAGTACATTATCTTTTCAGTACTTTAAAACGGTTTCATTTTTTGGTGTTACTGTTCCTTTAAGTCTTTAGTTCTCTTATTATCATTATAATAATACAGTATATCATCTTTTATATATACACCTATGCAACAACTTAATCCTTTAGGTTTATTTAAGAAGAAATGAATGTTAGACGAGCTTGTTATCATCATAGAATCATATCATGTATTAACTTAGATATAGTCACTGTGTTACTGTTTATAAGAATCCCCATCTCATGTTATATACAGTAATTTGAGGAAAGCTTGACTAATAGCTGTCTTTTTTGAGCTAAATCCCTTTTAAAAATCCAATTCTATACCTCTATAGTGGTTGAGGCAGCAGATTAGATTTATGCTTTTGTTACTTCTACATACATCAATAATATAAGTATCAAAAATGTAAATACAACAATCCTAAAATGACCCTGCTAGACCAAAAGCAACATTTCTACTAATTCTTTGCATGGGTTCTCAGTACTATATAAAGTAAAGATATAAAGTAATAACCATATAAGTGAAGATCCCTGGGTGATTGCTAAAGTGATGAGCAAGTGCCACCTGCAGTCATCCCCTCATGGAGAAAGTTCTGCTGATGTATGTGTTCTGTTTGATGTGGTGAGCTCCATCTGTTTCTGGGCTGCCGATGGATAACATGCAAGAAATTCTCAGACATATCAGAAAAAACTTGAGGTCTAAAGTTTGCTAGAGGAGCTTGGGAATGGAAAGAGCAGTTGTAGAGTTTATGAGAAAGTGATTCAGAGGTGGCCTTTGGGGCAGAGTATGCCAGTGACTTTAAGAACCATTGTGAACCTCCTTTTGGAGAAATTACAAAGGTGATGGAAGTACAACTGAAGAGACATATACCTTATAATCTCAGTGAGAGAGCGGAATAGAAAAACTGATGTCACAACTTGCGTGCAATTTACCAGTGCAGATGTTAATTTATGCCTGCAACAGTAAACATCACACAAGTATATTCTAATTTGTGAGTGTCTGCAATTATTACTTCTATATTCATTCTTCATGTTAATGTATAACCTCAGACTGAACTGCAGAACTAGTTCATATACTGTAGTTCTTAAATTCTAAAGTGAATAATAAAGTAAATAATTTGAGAACAAGTAGAATTTTTTCTCCCTTTCTACCACCTGCTTAAATGGCACAGAAGGTAGTAATTTTCGTTTTGCTGAATTCCCAGGTCACAGTTCTCTGTGAAATGTCTTGTTAAAAATACACATACATATCTTTAAATGCCTCCTGACCTTTTCAAATTGAATAGCAAAGTATTAAGATTGCAGAGGAATATGATGTATTTGAATAGAAATTGCACAAGCCTTAAATTCTATTATATGTTACTTGATTTCTGATCTTTTTACTGGGGCAAGAGATTTTTTTTCTGGTGCATTTAGAGAACCAGGTCTAGTAATTATAGTAAAGGTATGAAATGTAGATCTAAAAGGGTTAACAAGGGGAGAGAAAACTGATTGTATTGAATACCTATTTTTTATAATTTTTATTTGGATAGTGCTACTATCTTGTACATGTAGCAACTAGGAACCAACTATTTGGTTTATTCCAAAACATAAATATCAACTAAAAAAAAGACATTTTTCAATACACAGTTTTACATTATTAATTAGTACCTCGCTATATACCTCACAATTAACTGCTCTAGTAACATTCTTAATTGTGGTATCATTAGCAGAAGAGCACACAATCTTCATTTGATTCTATTTCCTAAGGATAACCCCAACTTTCTCTGGCTAGGTGGAAAGGGTGTGGATAAGCTAAAGAATGTGCCTTAAATTTACAACTTTAATGTGCAGGCATAGCAACAACATGTGCAAACTGATAACTTCATATGTGCCCAGAGTAGCATATAGGGTGGGATTATGGGTAGTTCCATAGTAGTAGTGAGATTGTGACAGTAACATTTTACAATAACTTGCAGTCTTACATATGTTGGACAGTCATCTTTAAATTAGGGTATGAATGGATTCAAAGAAAATATAGAATATAAAAGTTTAAGCCTATTGGTAAGTGCAGTATTATACATTTCATTTTTACCTGAACTCAATCCAGAGTAACAACTCCCAGCAACTCCTGCAGAGTGGGGAGTGACTTGGGTTTAAGAGAACTCGGTTGATTTTTCCTATTTGCTGCAGGATCTTTGCCAGGGATTGTCTACAATGACTATGGTGCAGCTGCTTTAGGGAGAGGATGGTTGGAGGAGATTTTGAACTGGCATGGAGGGGGTGGGAGAGGAAGCAGTGAGAAATTATGTGGAGGTTGAGTTAGATAAGGATTTGGGCATAATAAAAAAATGGGAGATTTGGATGGGGTATCAATAATAGGAAGAACTATAAGCTGTATATATACAAGTTATAAGTTAGTGTGAGAATTAAATGTATGTTTACAAATGCAAGAAGCTTGGTAAAGTCACATCATTTTGCAGTAAATATATAATTTATATACAGTTATATGAAAAAGTTTGGGAACCCCTCTAAGCTTGCATAATAATTAACTCCACTTTCAACAAAAAATATAACAGTGGTATGCACAAAGAACATCAGTATGGCAGGGTGATGAGAAAGAATTTCTGCACTTATGCCACAAACAGAGTCCTTTGTTGTATGCAAAAGCTCATTTAGACAAGTCACAGTCATTTTGGAACAAAGTGCTTAGGACTGATGAGACAAACATTTAGGCTATAGGAGGCTTCTAGAGGCTGATACATTTGCAAAAGGAGGCTCAACTAAGTATTGATGTAATATCTCTGTTCGGGTACCCAAATGTATGCACCTGTCTAATTTTGTTATGCTGCATATTTTCTGTTAATCCAATAAACTTTATGTCACTGCTGAAATACTACTGTTTTTATAAGGCATGTTATATATTAAAAGGAAGTTGCTACTTTGAACGCTCAGCTAATGATAAACAAAACTCCAAAGAATTAAGAGGAGTTCCCAAACTTTTTCATATGACTGTACTTGTTTAGGAGGGACAGGGGAAATATAAAATAAAGTGTATTTATGTTAATCAGGTCTTAAAACCCAATAAAAAGCCAGATATTATGGTAAAAAGGGGGAGGACTGAAGCCTTATGGGTTGAATATTTCACAGACTGAAAGGCACCAGACAGATTCTAGGGATACTTTGATAAAGCCTGCTCACTGCGGACAAAACGCGTGTCAGGCGCTTTTTAGTATGGTTAGGTGGGGGTTTGAACGAGACTATTGTTGATTCTCCACATTGGGAGGGGAACTCTGAGGGTGAAGGGATTGGTGATCGGTAAAGGGCTAAAGAGTAGAACTCCGCAGTGCCACTCACGCGGTTTGAGCCTTTGTTGCAGTCTGGCAGTCCTTGATTTGTGCTCGCGTGCACACGGCGTGCATATAAAAATTGACACCGGCGTCAAAATTGACGCACGTTGAAACAATTTTGATGCCCATTAACTTCAATGCATTTTGCAAATTTTCCACCATTTCTTTCGGCAAAACGAGACAAATTCGCCCATCACTTAAAATGACTGATGAACAGATGATGAATAGATGGAAATACATATGAGAGAAGTTGTAGCTAAATATATGGGAAAGAACAGGAGAAAATCCCCTGAGGATGCAAAGCATATCAAATAAAGCTGGAAAATATGTTCAGTAAAAGAATTTCTGTTTGATCCTCTAGAATTCTAATTTAAAGACTGTGAATAAATACCATTACGCATCGACTTAAATTAAAGATACAATGAGCAGAACCTAAAAATACACTTTCCTAATACTGAGCTGAAAAACAAATCTCCCTGTAGCTTCTACAACATTTCTTTAGTGGCTCTGTTCCTCTTTGGATCAGTAAACTCCTCTAATTCTCCATGGCAATCACAGTTGACGTGTTTGTTGGAATCAGCAGAAGTACCTTAATTTATCAAAGTGCAGGTTACATTTAGGGCATCTGTGCCGCAAGGAATAAATAATCTGCTGCCTGCAGATGGTGTGAGTCTTAACCCCTTCACTGCTTCATAGCAAAGAATCCATATCTCTTTTTTTCACCCTGTATTTAGTGTTGCATCAAGAACTTTTTTCCAACACCGTTTAAACGTATTTTTTATTATTCTTTGTTATAACCTATATACGACAGGGAAATATCTCTAATTAATATATTTAAATCGTTTTCTTCATGCAATAAAATTGAAAACATGTTTTGAGTTTTATGTGATATCTTTAATAGTTAATTTGTAATATTTGTCCTGCTTCCAGGGTATCTCTACGTTTCTGCTTCGGGCATTTTTTAACGTTGAGATTCCTGAAAAAATGTCCCATAAGCTTGGTAGCATTTGCTAGTGTATGATTCAGCCAAATATTGAACCAAATCATAATTTGCATATGCAAATCAGGGGACAGAAGAACAGTGTGCAGCGCGGTTAACAATTTTTTTACTTTCTTCTTTTGTTATGAAAAGTCACGTGATTTTAAGGATTTGGATTCAGTTCAACCGATTCCGAATTCTGCCGAATAAGTCAGAATCCTGGTCTAATTCCAAACTGAATCATGGATTTGATACATCCCTAATTAAAATATTTTTTCACTGATCCTTCTATTCAGGCCCTTTCCTATTCATATTCCAGTCTCTTATTCAAATAAATGCATGGTTGCTAGGGTTATTTGGACCCTAGTTACCAGATTGGTTAAGATGCAAATTGAAGAGCTACTGAATAAAAAGCTAAACAACTCAAAAACCACAAATAATAAAACATTAAAACCAATTGCAAATTGTCTTAGAATATCACCCTCTATATCATATTAAAAGTTATCTCAAAGATGGACAACCCCTTTAAACTGTTACACACGCTAAATATACTGTATGCTCAAACTGGTTATAGTACCACCAGCATGCACCCCAATTTTTTCATTTTCTTCTCCAGGAAACTGTTTAACTGTCTGAAGTTGGTATTACAATGGGAAAGGTGTTTAACATTTTGTACTGGACACAATCAACTCATTTTCAGGTTTAGGTGAAAAACATGTGACATTAAAGAGGTGGTTTACCTTAAAGGGATCCTGTCATTGGAAAACATGTTTTATTCAAAACGCATCAGTTAATAGTGCTACTCCAGAATTCTGCACTGAAATCCATTTCTCAAAAGAGCAAACCGATTTTTTTATATTCAATTTTGAAATCTGACATGGGGCTAGACATTTTGTCAATTTCCCAGCTGCCCCTGGTCATGTGACTTGTGTCTGCACTTTAGGAGAGAAATGCTTATTGGCAGGCTGCTGTTTTTCCTTCTCAATGTAACTGAATGTGTCTCAGTGGGACATGGGTTTTTACAATTGAGTGTTGTTTTTAGATCTACCAGGCAACTGTTATCTTGTGTTTGGGAGCTATCTGGTTACATTCCCATTGTTCTTTTGTTTGGCTGTTGGGAGGGGAAAGGTAGGGGGTGATAGCACTCCAACTTGCAGTAGAGCAGTAAAGGGTGATTGAAGTCACATGACTTGAGGCAGCTGGGAAATTGACAATATGTCTAGCCCCATGTCAGATTTCAAAATTGAATATAAAAAAATCTATTTGCTCTTATGAGAAATGGATTTCAGTGCAGAATTCTGCTGGAGCAGCACTATTAACTGATTCATTTTGAAAAATTTTTTTTTCCCATGACAGTATCCCTTTAACTTTAGTATGTTATAGAATGGCTCATTCTAAGCAATTTTTCAATTGGTCTTCATTATTAAATTTCTACAGTTTTTTAAATATTTGTCTTCTGACTGTTTCCAGATGACACAAATGCTCTGTAAGGCACCTAATGTATTGTTATTGCTTTTTATTGCTCATCTTTCTATTTAGACCCACTCATATTCATATTCCAATTTCTAATTCAAATCAATGCATGGTTGCTAGAGTAATTTGCACACTAGCAACCAGATTGCTAAAATTACAAACTGTAGAGCTGCTGAATAAAAATCGAAATAACCAGTGTCCACCACTTTCCAAACTATTATACCTCAGTCAACCTCTTTATTCTCCTAGTCTTTTATATCTACATACTTAACTCTATTACATTCAATCTACATTATTAAGCCTCTTTATTACAATGAAGAAATAGGGAATGACCATGAACTATGCCAAATGTTTAAAAACAGGAGGCCCACTGACACCTGTGAACACCAATTGAACACCAAAAAATTAACTCCAATTGAAATTGTCTCAGAATTCCACTCTCTGCATTATACTAAAAGTTAATTTAAAGGTGAACAACCCCTTTAAGGGAAAGCTAGCAAGTTTTAGATATTAATAAATAGCATCCCTAGTCTGTTATTAGCTGCTCTGTTACTGTTACTTATTATTATTGCTTTTAACACCATATATATGTAAAAGATGCTATATATATTATAAATATAAGAGAGTTTTTTTTTTTGCTTGATTGGTATCTAGTAAAATAACGGGGCATATTTTTTTTTATGTATATACCTATTTATTTGTGGTGAAATATGTCTCTTGGTGGAAGAGATCTGATTGATAGCCTTGCTTTGAAAAGCTTATTTTTTGTATGAATTGTTATGAGAATATATTTCTAGCATGGGTCTTTGAGTTTATATTGTGGGCTTGAGCTTTGTTCTGTGTCCAGTGTTTGAACTTATTTCTCTGTATTAGTTTGTGTGCTCCAGTTTTTTGCTTTCCTCTAGGAGAGTGTTGCATCTAATGCCCCCTTTTCTGGAAAGCCTTTTCAAAGGAATGTTATCCTTGGGGATCACATTTGCATTCAATGAGGAGTTAAGGAAATGATTAGGCGAGGGGTTCTGATTTTGTATGCCCCAGTCCCCTTGGCATGCACGCATTCTGTGGAATAACTTATTTTCTGTCGAAAAAACATTATGTTACTAATAAGGTCTATTTTACATTTCATTAGACACCTATATTTCATCAGGTCATAAATCAGTTCTAGGTATTGCTAAGAAATCACATTACAAAATTGCTTTTCAGCCTGAAAAATAACATGCTGCACATCTATGATCAATTACAATAACATTAAAGGACAAGTCAAGTGAGATTCTCCGGAGGGTGCCAAAGTGTAGTCTCCACTAAATAATTGCTGGCCCAGGGTACTTTCTCTTGAGCAAGAAAAAGTACCCTTTGAAAATGCTTCAATAAAAGTGGGAAATGATTTCATACCTACTGCAGTTTTACTTTACATACCGTATATACTCGAGTACAAGCCGACCCGAGTATAAGCCGAGGTACCTAATTTTGCCTACAAAAACTGGGAAAACTTATTGACTCTAGTATAAGCCTAGACACAACTACAGCCCTGTCTCCCAGCAGCGCACATTCTGCCAAAGCGACCCCCCCAGCGAAGTTCATGGTGACAGAGAATTGCCAAATGGATTACTTTGTGCATTGTCCCACTGTCCCACTACCATGTGCAAAGGGTGCTGTGTGATATTGCCATCACTGTTAATCCTTCATATAACCAACAGAGGGCGCTGTTTGATATTGGCATCACTTTTAATCCTTTATATAACCAACAGAGGGCACTGTGTGATATTGCAGTCACTGTTATTCTTTGATATAACCAACAGAGGGCACTGTGTGATATTGCAGTCACTGTTATTCTTTCATATAACCAACAGAGGGTGCTGTGTGATATTGCAGTCACTGTTATTCTTTCATATAACCAACAGAGGGCGCACTGTTATTCTTTCATATAACCAACAGATGGCGCTGTGTGATATTGCAGTCACTGTTATTCTTTCATATAACCAACAGAGGGCGTACTGTTATTCTTTCATATAACCAACAGAGGGTGCTGTGTGTTATTGCAGTCACTGTTATTCTTTCTTATAACCAACAGAGGGCGCTGTGTGATATTGCAGTCTCTCCCCAAGTGAACTGTTGGTATAGGAATGATTAAAACTGACTGCAATCTCAGCTACCTTGCTGACCCAAGTATAAGTCGAGACTTTTTCAGCACATTTTGGATGCTGAAAAACTCGGCTTATACTCGAGTATTTATGGTATGTGCAGTAGAGTAAAAATCCAAACTTTAACTTTAGAGTCTGGATTATACTCCACTGTGCATGGGGACTGTATAGCACAGGGACAACAACAGAGGTGGCAGCTTGGTGCTCAAGGGATTGTTCCCTGATCCATAGCTACCAACTGTCCCAATTTTCGTGAGACAGTTGTAATTTTAAAAGCTCAATCCACTGTCCTGAATCCTTATTGAAATTCACCCATTGTTCTTTGATCTTTTTACAAGCTTTGTCCCTCTTTAAAATTTTAATATGTTGGGAGTTATGCCCTGGTCCTGTACACTTTTCAGCAAATACATTGGCACAGTCAGTGAGTTTGACTTGTTCTTTACTTGATTTGCCCATGTATTTTGTTGAGGGCAATGCTACCTTAAATCTGTGAGCTTCTGCATGTATGCAAATTTCAAGTGAAATTGTGTGAAAACTTGAAACTTGTACATGAAAGATTATCTTTTTCAAAAAGAAATTAGAGGGATCCTTGATTGAAGAAATTTCACTATGAACGTAGTGAATAATTCAGAAGAAACCGCAGCTGGTAGCAATAATGTGACGTTCAGAAAAATTAAGATCATCTGTCAGAATAGAGAACCATGCCAACATTTCAGCACTGCCAGAGTAAACGATATAACATTACATTAGCATATGGAAAGACATGGATAGGTCATTTGCTGCCCGCAGCTAACATTCCACTCCATTATTCCCCAAGTTAAAGTGAATGGCTCCCTGACGCTGCACTATAGAGATTTATATTTTTTACTCCATTCTGAAATATTTTAGCCATTTTTTCCCCAAATGCTAACATGAAGGGGGTTATTTATCAAAATCTGAATTCTTCTGATTTTTTAAATAAAAAAAGTGCGACCAAACTAGAATCCACGATTTGACCTTATTTATTATTTAAAAAGCACAAATTAATTGGTTCAAGGAAAAACCCAGAAAAAAAATCTTGCGAAAAATTGTATTGTAAAAAAAAAATTCTGGCTTCTTCGCCAAATCGTACAGTTTTTTCAAGTTTTTGTCGGAAATGATTTTCGGGCTAAACCCAGCGCAGACCATGATAGGATAGGGACCTTTCCCTTTGAATTATATACATTCTCGGCAGGTCTGAGATGCCAGATATTCGAACTTTTTGTAGCTGCGGGGTATAATAAATTTCTAAAACTTTTAGGTTTTTTTCCACTAAAAATTTGCATTTTATAGTAAAAAAAACCTAAGATTTTTTAAGTTCTTAGCATTCGGTCTTTAATAAGTAACCCACAAAATAAGGTATATTCTAAACATTTAGTGGTTTGAATAATTTCTAAAAGAAAAGTCCGGGTTAGTGAGTCTCACCTGCTGCATATTGTAACAGTACAGAATATCCCTGTGCTCTCCCCACATCTCGCAGTCTGCTCCTCCTGTACTTCTCCAGGCCTATTTACTTGACTCTCTCCTCTGTGCTTTCCATTGCCATAGCAGCAGGCATACTCCTACTACAACTCTTCCACTAGCAGCTCAGGCTGTCACAGGAAAAAAAACACACTGTGTAACATGAAATGAACTGCCTGTTGGCAGCTAGCAAGCTGTTTTATTTTTATAATCCAAAAAACAAATTGTGTGTGCATATGTTGTTATAGGTAGGTTTCAAAAAATCAACCAATTCAATAAACTGTTTAAACCTTATAACTGTTTTTTAACCTTAGTCGTATAATATCAAATTAAGTTTACGGGAGGTTAAAAAAAAAATCACATTTTCCTTTAAATAGGATCATCATAGCGAATTTTCGCTAATGTTCATCGAAACTTCGTTAGTACACTATGGGGCCGATTCACGAATTTCGGGTGAAGCATTAGAATAAAAAAAAATTCGAATTTCGAAGTATTTTTTGGGTACTTCGACCATCGAATTGGTTAAATTCGATCGAATTCGATCGAATTCGAACGATTAGAAGTAAAAACCGCTCGACTATTCAACCATTCGATAGTCGAAGTACTGTCCCTTTAAAAAAAACTTCGACCCCCTACTTCGGCAGCTAAAAGCTACCGAAGTCAATGTTAGCCTATGGGGAAGGTCCCCATAGGCTTGCCTGTGATTTTTTGATCGAAGGATTTTCGTTCGATCGTTGGATTAAAATCCTTCGAATCGTTTGATTCGAAGGATTTAATCGTTCGATCGAACAAAAAATCCTTCGATCGATCGCAGGATTTGCGCAAAATCGTTCGACTTCGATATTCGAAGTCGTACGATTTTAATTCCCAGTCGAATATCGAGGGTTAATTAACCCTCGATATTCGACCCTTCGTGAATCGGCCCCTATCAGTTAAGTCAATTTGAATAGGGCGGGTACATATAGGTCGTATATACGGTATGTCTTTATTAGTGATGGTGCTAATGCTTGATTAGCTAATGCTAATGCTTGCTAATGCCACTTTTTATGAAAAAATATTATAATGGCTGACCGACCTGGAGCACCTTGCACTTTAAACTAAATCAAGTACAAAACATAAAGCTGAGATGTTAAATAACCCAAGTCTTAAATCGAATTCCTTTTCCCTGTAAGGTCTGCAAAGTGAAACATTATCTTTAATGACATGGCATTAGTTGATATCTAATAAAGTATTACATAGGAATCCAAACTCATTTCAGGTTTAGGGGAATGGTTTGCTGAAAAGCTTGACTGCTAGAATGGATTTTTCTTTGGCTGCATTTGCATTTAACATTGACTCTCTCACTATTCTAATTGCTTTAAAGTGGGAACTGTTATCACCTTAGCTGCAGATCTTTTTATGTCACACTAGAGGGGGTTCATCACGCATTAAAAAAAAAAAACATCAGAAGGATCTAACTAGGAGTTGGTACAGTGGGATAAATTCAAGTAATTGATTTCTTTGTGCAGTCTTTTGATTCCGATTACAGAAGTTTAGTTTCCTCTAAAAAAAGAAAATAAAGCAGTAGTGTGAGAGCTATGATTTAGTTTAGACAAACAAGTATAAAAGGATTTCTGAGTAAAGAGCTAAACATAAATATTATTCTATGCAATGGATAGCCCTGTAGCCTTGCAACGTTAGGGTTCCAGGTTTGATTTCAGCCAGGGTGCGATCTACATGAAGTACACTACCCTGTGCTTGTGTAGGTTTCTACCTTCCCACACCCCAAAAATATACAGGAAGTTTAACAGGATTTTGATAAAAAACTGACCATAGTTTATGTGATAGGGACCTCCACTGGGGCAGTTAATGATTTATCATTTGTAAAGCACTGTGGGAAAATAGCATGTTGATGCTATAAATAATATGTGTTTTCCTATTACAGATCTTCAGTAAGGCCCACCTAGTACATGGGTACCAACTCATGTTTGTAAGGAATTAAGCTTTACACAATACATTATGCTGTATAAAAATCGACCAGACAAGAGGTACAGTATCCCTATTACTCTTAATAATAATCTCATCAAAGTTGTGGGTCAATATCTCTCTTGTGTTTAGTTTTTCATCTCCATAGATGTTTATATAGCTGAATATATTTGGCGTTTTTGACATTCTAGGTGCTAACATTGTTGATTACCACATAACATCCATGCCTTCGATAACACCAGCTGGGGAAAACACAAGATTTGGAACTATGAAACATGAATCTTCAGTGTTAAGGTGAACTTTATATCCTCAATGGCTGAGAATTTAGATATTGGATGAACTGTTTAGCTATAATCATCTCCTTGCAGAGAATTTCTATGCATTATAGTTTGAGAAAATTCTCCTGATTCAGTTGTTCATTCTGTAAGCTGCTTAGTCCAGCCATTCAATGGAAGTGTACTTTTCCAGGTAGGTCAATGAATGCACTCATAAATCAGGTAATCATTAAGCTTGGCTTTCAGTTATGCCTGAATTATTTATGAGTTTGCTCTAGAGGTTGATAAGCTAAATCAATCATTATAAGGGGCCCACACGCAGAGATAATCAGATAGTTCATTACTACATGAGATTTGTGTGATTGAAGCAGTTGAGGTATTGATCCCAGGAGAATCAGCCAGCCTTGGTTTTGATCTGGAAAAAAACACGTTTTCCCCCTTTGTCCCTTTATGCTAATTATGTATCAGTCTGGTTTTGATGAATAACATAATATTGGCTAGTGCTACTGGAAAGAACATTGCCATAAATCCTTAGATCAGTCATATGTACACACAGGATAAATGTTTAACCTTTGTTTGTCAGAACTTCATTGCTCCCAAGTAATGAATTTGAGATTGAATCAACAATTCAGTAATACTTAAACACATAACCTAAGTCTATTATAAACACTAAATAAAAACATAATGAAAGTAAATCAATATATTCATAATTTAGCGAGAGAAAAATAAAGCATTCATTTTCCTTACACCTGGGGGAATTATGTTTTATTGATTATTTCTCCAACACACTTCTTTATGCATTTGTATTTCTATGATTTACCAATGTATTTACTAGGTCAGCAATCTGCTCTATAAGCCTGACCTTGTGACCAATAGCGATAAATCCCTGATGTCCAACTGTGGGGAGGTGCGGCAGCAATTGCTTGTATTCTGCTATGGTCAAGGGTTATAGTTGCTTTGTCACGGTTTGGTGAACTTTAGTCACCCGATTAGAGATAAAGAGGAATGTTAAAAATCACAATACTGAGCTTTATGTTGTGCTGAAACCATTTTCCAAACCAGGAATGTAACTACAGAGGAAGCAGACCCTGCAACTGCAATGGGGCCCAGGAGGTATGGGGGCCCCATGATGCCCAAATAATAAGCAGTTTCAACATCTATTGGTAAAACATGGATATGCTGGGCACCCTCAAATTAATTTGCTGTGGGGCCCAGCTACATTTAGTTATGCCACTGTTCCCAATGGATGGAGTGGAATACTCTAGAGGACAATACTGAATTTTGCCGGATTAGCCATAAAAAGGACTTATGAGTATTAAACTATGAAAACTGTATGTCGAGACTTACCCATTCACTCCCATCCTTTTGCTTGGATGAATTATGCACTGGGAGTGGGAAGGAGAAAATACCATAAAATGTAGACTGCCTTTAAAAAAACAACAAGGTCCTTAAAAATAGTTTAATCTATAAGAATCCCTCTGCCACAAACAGTTGAAGGACTGCCACTGACTGAAAGGTAGGGAGTGATTGGGCTTCACAATCATTGTAATATTTGTCATTGCAATATGGTGATTTTTTAAAATTCTGCATCTTAACTTTGTTACTACTTTGTTCTACTACAAAGTGCCTTCATTGTTTCTTATTATAAAGTAATCTTCATAGTACTTGCTTTCAGTAATATCATACCAAAGTAGAGTTCCATATCATAAATAGGCAATGTTATTATTATATATTGTTAAAAATTGGCCATAAATTGCACAGGGCTGTGCAATGGAAGGGTGTACATCTGAAAACACGCAGAGGTTATTAGAGCTTATAATTGTAGGGTTACAAAATCATTTGAAAATTCTGGAGCACCTTTAATAAGCTAGCTATCAGGGCTGAACTGATTGAATTTAATATATATGCAAGCAATTTGAAATCATTCAACCCCTGCAAATTGCATTTATTAGAATTGCTTCTGATTTTGTAATGATCTGTTAACCTTACTTTATTAGACTCTGTTACTAAAAAGGTCTAAAACATATTTTCGAGTATTCAAATCCTACATCTGCTGTTTCATCACAGAACAGAGATTCTGCACCAAGCAGATCCTGCCTACTCAATAAACTCATGCGACTAGGACTTTAATAAAGATGCCCCTTACTACAGTAAGGCACTAGCTTTAATGTCAGATTATACTGACACTTCTACCCTAGCCATACAATGGGGGGAATTCACTAAAGGGTGAATCTTTGCCAGTGAATGCTCCGCCACACTTTTCTCTATTTCGCCAGGCGTAAATTCATTAAAACTACGATAATTCACAAAAATGCGAAGTTGCGTCTCTGTAGCCAAATGCTGGCGTAGTTTCAATATCGTTAATTCGTCAGCGCAAGCATTTAATAGTGAACTTTCACTAGCGACATTTCTGCCTAGCGAAACTTCACTTACGCCTAGGTTAAGTTGAATAGGAAGGGTACATATAGTTCATATAGACGTCTTTATAGGAGACGGTGCAAATGCTTGAAGTGGCCACTTATTACAATTGTCCAAGGAAGCAAAATAAAGACAAAAGAGATCCTGTGATGCCATAGACATGAGCCCACCCTAAAACAAATGTGGCATGCTCCTCAAATAAAAATGAACACACAAATTTTTAATACTTCTGCAGGCAATACGGCTTTCAAATATGAAAAAACGCCAGCGTATTTTAGAACTTTTATGACTTTGCACCATACAGAATAAGATGTCACTGACATAAGATTGAGGAGGATGTAGCTTCATCTTATCAATTTGCCAGGTCTAAGGTGGAGAAGGAAACTCCGGCGAAAGAGGTAAAATTGTGTAAAATTCACACTTTAGTGAATTTGTGGAGTAATGATCATTCGCTTGAGTGAAAATTACTGCACTAGCGATGGTCTCTTTCTCTAGCGAATTGTCCTCTAAGCCTGTTAGTAAATTGGCGATGTGCCTGCGGATGGGATTTCTGGCGAAATATCGATAGTTGAGAATTCAACTGTAAAGTAAAAAAAACCCTAGCCCCTACCATCTTCTTCTCGTTGGTAATCTTCGGGAAGTAAGTGCCATATTGGCACAAGTCATGAAAATTGCCCGAGCACCGCTCTCATTCCGAAGAGCCGGAAGATGGCTGCCGTGAAATCTCCCCTGGACAGAATCTGCACAGAGGGGTAAGTAAAGAGTTAGAGGCATTTTCCCGGGGAAACAGCTAGGCTGGGGGGGGGGGAGGGGGGTCTATGTGGGGTAATGGGTAGGGTTTTTTTTAGTTTAGGATTGAATTCTCCTTTAAGTAAATTTGCCCCATGTTCGAACACTTTTTTCAGTTCAGTTGGTTTCAGATAGTTCGCCAGAAATAAATACTTTTTCCAATTACTTTCTATTTTCTATGTGTGATATGTTTTTCTAATAATGAAGTGTAAAGTGTCATTTTTCACCTTCTAAAACAGCTCTGGGAGGGAGGTCGCCGACCCTTTAAACTGTTCTAAATTGATACATTTAGTTGATACATTTGTTATATTTGTCCCTGCTGAGTTTCATTAGACTACAGCTGTTAGAATTGATACAATAGTTGCTAATATTCCACATATACTGCAGAGAAATGTATCAACTAATTGTATTGACTAATGTAGCAAATTGTAACAATTTAGAGTCTGCGCCTCAATTACTGAGTTTTCAGATGGAAATACCAGAGACAGGAACAGCAAACCAAAGGCCTTTTTACCATAGACTCAGAAAAACAGATATAAAGGCACACTCCATGCAATGCTTCTGCAAAAACTGAAAAGTTATTTTGCATCACACATGATCCCTTAAATATCTATTTATTAGGGTGAAACATGACTTAACTAGCACATAGGATGCAGCAAGAGAAACACACATAGCATCATTTGCCTAAACAAATTATGCTATACCCCCAGCTAACGCTATAAAAATAAGTTTGCCAGAATGATTTGTAGAATGTGGGGATATTTAGGCTCCAAATATCTTTTGTAGAGAACAATTACAGGGTAAGGTACAAGGTCTTCTCCCATAGCAATCATATTTTTAAAAATGACTTCTTCTTTCTCTGTAATAATAAAACAGTAGCTTGTACTTGATGAACTAAGCTGCATGAATCCATATTGGTGGCAAAGCAATCTTATTGGGTTTATTTAACGTTGATTTTTTTTAGCAGACATGTAGTGGCCCATTTACTTAGTTCGAGTGAAGGAATAGAGGAAAAATAGTTCGAATTTCGAATGGTCGAATATGGCTACTTCGACCATCGAATGGGCTACTTCGACTTTCGACTACAACCTTCGAATCGAACTATTCGAACTAAAAATCGTTTGACTATTCAACCATTCGATAGTCGAAGTACTGTCTCTTTAAAAAAATTCTTTGACCCCCTAGTTCGCCACCTAAAACCTACCGAGGCCAATGTTAGCCTATGGGGAAGGTCCCCATAGGCTTCCTAACAATTTCCTGATCGAAGGAATATGCTTCGATTGATGGATTAAAATCCTTCGAATAGTTCGATTCGAATGATTTAA
This sequence comes from Xenopus petersii, assembly GCA_038501925.1. Taxonomy (NCBI): domain Eukaryota; kingdom Metazoa; phylum Chordata; class Amphibia; order Anura; family Pipidae; genus Xenopus; species Xenopus petersii. The sequence continues at coordinate 128,752,790 of CM076675.1, forward strand.
TCGTTCGATCGAACGATTATTCCTTCCATCGTTCAATCATAGGAATAGCGGTAAATCCTTCGACTTCGAAGTCGAAGGATTTTACTTCGACGGTCGAATATCGAGGGTTAATTAACCCTCGATATTCGACCCAAGGTAAATGTGCCCCATGGTATGGTAACATAGAAACATAGTAAGTTAGGTTGAAAAAAGACACACTTCCATCAAGTTAAACCTTTTAACTCTATTTTAACCTGCCTAATAGTTGATGGTATGGTGATTCAAATTACAAAAGTTCCCTTATCAGGAAAACCCTATGTCCCAAGCATTCTGGGATAATAGATTCTATAGCTGTGTTAGTATTTGATTATCATTCAATCGTAAGGGGTTATCATCATTCAGACGTTGCTGTGGCTCTCCAGGTTCTCATTAGTCAAACTCTAATGCTCCTGGCATTTGCTAAGAATCAAATTTATTACTGTCATTTTTCCCAGTGACCTTTCCCAAACCAGACTAACCCAATATGCAAAGCTGGGGATACACAGGGCTCGCAAACAGGTCTGTATTCAAAAGAATCCTATAGGTTCTGATGTAAAGGGGTCCCTGTCTCAAATCCTGCTTAATTATTCTACTCATATTATATCTATAACTTCAAATCAGGCACCATTTGAATTCTTGAGTACCTTCCTAATGCAAGTCATTATAAAGTCATAATAATTGCAATAGTTTCTATACATTATGTAGCTCGTAGCTTTCCAATAGCTCAGAGGCCAATATTCAATATGCCAACAAGCAAACTCCAGGGACGTGTGCCTTAAGAGAAGGATACTGCCCTCTCACAAGCTTTGATACATTTCCATAGATGTAGCGTATACTGTGGATAACATGATTGTAAAACAACCCACTCTTCATATTAGCTGCAGTGGCTCTGGGCTGAAATCTGTAGATCTATGCTTACTGGCAAAGACTTCCCCCACCCACATACTGGAAAACGCATAAAAATACAGTATCGCTTGACTAGCACCACATCGTTTGTGGTTTACATTATAACTTGCCCGTGTGGCCTCTATTATGTAGGCAAAGCCACTACACCACTGAAGGATAGGATCGCAAACCACAGGTCAGCTATAAGTAAAGCCCTAAAAGAAAAAACCTCTAAACAACCTGTGGCAAGACATTTTCTACAAATGGGCCATACCCTACCCACTTTCCGTTATATGGCGATCGATCACCAACCCCCTCTGGCGAGAGGGGGCAACAGAGATTTGGCCCTCCTTAGACGGGAGTCGAGATGGATATATCGCCTAGACACAGTAGCTCCCTGTGGATTGAACGAAACCCTCCCCCTTGGCTGCCTTATATGAATCCTTGGATTGAACTTTAATATGGGGATAGCTTATATTACTAAGTACATAACTCTGGACATGGCGATATTGATATATTAATAAGACTTTCTCTGACAAGCTTACTAGCTACATTTGTAGCTATCTTTATCTGCTTCAGCTTTATGATTTCTATCGAAACATTTCTTTGTCTTCCTCCATCCCTTAACCCCCATCTTTCCTATTGTTCATGTGCTGTCCTGTTATTTGTGTTTTTAACCCTACGCAGTACTGGGGCACCGGACCGACCAGTAGCCACTAGGCTCCTATGTGTTCCCATACGTGACAGGTCCTAGCAACACAGTAGCATGTGGGTTATGGTCAAAGTACTCTGTGTATCTGAAAGCCGCCCACTCCTTGCCGGAGTGGTGCAGCGCCGGGCATACCATCCCCCACCGCAAGTGGGAGTACTGATGTGTACCAACAGTAATCCTTTACCCCGATGACAGACCTGTAGTCTATTTACCCTCTAGTTCTTTAAACTTATGTGCAGCGACACTGAGAACCGCTTTGACAGCGATTGTGTCCTGAATACCACACACTCCATGGCTGGGCTGGATAAGTGACACGCAGAACTGCTTGGACAGCGGTCGTGTCTTAATTACTGTACGCTCACTGATAATGCAGAAGTACAGAGACCCGGTAGAAGCATAGTATACACCCACCGCTGCTCAGTGATAGGTCGCCAGGCCCGCCTTTGACACTCACTGACAGTTAGAACAGGAGTTGGGGGAGTGGCCTTCATACTGACACTGTACACTCACAGTACTGCGCTCTTGATTTCTTTTTCTCTTAATCTTTTTTGTGCGTTTCACCCTGCTGTTATACCTTTCCCCATGTGCCTTTTAGATTATATCACTGGCTAATAGTTTTGAGCACTTTCACTGACACCTGTATGGTTGCCTAGCAACAGATTTTGGTGCCATTTCAAGGCTTTATTACCTCTGGGGGGGTGTGGGTGCTGGATGTTTGTTTTTGCTCCTGACTATGATCCCTGTGGGTGATCGAAACGTTGAGGCTTAATAATAAAACATTTTTTGTTTTTTCACTAAAACCCTGTGAGTGCCGCAATCCTTTTTCACTGCTTATTTCCCATGCTGGCAACCAGGTATTAATTTTGTCTACGGCGTGCACCATCCCTTTGGTTATATATATATATATATATATATATATATATATATATATATATATATATATAAATTCCAAAAGTACCTGCACTCATACACTGGTCAATGATGGGTGCACGGTCAAAGTATAATATCCACAGTTCAGAATGGACTAGCACTCCAGTAGTTTTTTTGCATCCAAAATGATCCTGTGAGTGTCGCTCTTCATGCAAATATATATACACTGTATATATATATATATATATATATACGCTGTATATATATGTATATATATGTATATATATATATATATATATATAATTAGCAGTGTATATGGTCATTGGGGATATTTTCATATACAGAATATTTTCTTTAAATGTACTTGGGGCAAACTGCACCCCATAGTTATGAGCCTTAAAGGAGAGGGAAAGCTATGGAGGCATTTTATTGCCAATAGATTAGCCACTAGAATGCTATATTTATTCTGTAATATGTTTTACCATACCTGAGTAAGCAGCTCTAGAAGCTCTCTGATTTTTTAGGATAGGAGCTGCAGTATTAACAAGGTGTGATATCACTTCCTGCCTGAGTCTCTCCCTGCTCTGGGCTCAGATTACAGTAGAGAAGGGAGGGGCGGGGGAGAGGAGCAAACTGAGCATGCTCTTGCCCAGGGCAATGAGGTTTAAGCTGAAGGCAGGAAGTCTGATACAGAAGCCCATGTGTACACAATAGAAGGAAAGCAATGCTGTGTTTCTTTTGACAGGGGACTCAGAGCAGCATTACTTTGAGGGTTTACTGGTATTTTTAGAAGGACCTTTCCGATAAGGCTTACTTAGTTTTAACCTTTCCTTCTCCTTTTTAAAGGAAAAAAAAACAGCATTCCTAATGATCTTGGTGGATAGTATTTTCTGCTCTGGTTTTCAGGCAATGGTGTATACTGTATATATCTTTTGCCCTCCTGTTAATATATCACTGCAAAATGTATTACCTTGCATTGTTTTGCTGGAAGGCAGCAAAATGTATTTTTAAATGTCATCATGTTCTTGGCAACACGCTGACAGTTAAATGTGGTCTTCCTAAAAGCAATACAATCATAGCTATTTGACACAGGTGGCTGGAAAAAAAAGTGTTTTATGTTATTAGTTCAAGCCAGCATAGGCTTCTAGGTGATGTTTTAATTTCTTAAAAGCTTTTTTCATGTCTTTGAGGAATGTGCACTCATCTTCTTTTGCTGCTGAATCAATCTAACCCAATTAAGTGCTGAACTCTTGAGATATCTCTACCCGCATACATAGTGCATGCAAGGCAGGAATCTTAATTTATTGGGAGTGCAGTTCAATAAGGCCCCAAATATTAAAATGTTGGATTGGAATTTAATTATTTTTCTCCAATCCAAAAGTAACTGCATAATGTACTGCTAGCAGAAACAACCTTGAAACTGAGACCTTATTATTCACCCTGTACATTGTGTTTGGATTAGTTTAGGAAATTAGATTCTTGCAAAGCCATAGCTATTCCAGTTGTAAAGGTAATAACATCTTCAAATTAATGCTGTTGCTGCAGTTCTTATATTGTTTCTATGTTTGAAATAACTTGTACAGGAACCTTGTGCACTAGGATTCAACAATACCAAAACCTATTTCTGAATAATTCATGTTTGCAAACAAACAGTTCTTATGTGCGGTATTCTGGTTTTATAACTTTTCAATTCAAAGCTGCTGTCTTGGTTGCTCAGTGTGAAAAATGTAATGCTTACTCTTAATTTACTTTACCCAAAAATGTCCCCAGGCTCTCTGCAATTATCCATACCTCTCATTGATGCATCGTAAAGAATTCTGCACCATTTAAAGGTGCCAAGATTGTCACATCCTAATAAGCACTGGCCCAGAATGGTAGTAAAAGGTAGCTTTAGAGTGGACTGCAGCATTTTTAGATGCCACTGGAAAGTGTTTTGGTCGAACCAACAAATAGCATGCTCTAATATAAATATACATTTAAATCTGGCTAGAAGAATTCAACTTTCTGTTCTGAATTACTGCACCAATTTAAAAGTACAGCAGCACATTATATATATATATATATATATATATAAATGTTCCATTTTAAACAGTACCCAGTACCTCTACAGCTTTTTTATCTTCCCCAACCTGCTTGAGGCATGCACATACTCAGTGTGCTTTGTGGTTTTAAAACATTACTTTAGGGACTTCCGGGGGGCGGTCCTAAGCGATGGCCGCGTTTTAATACAGAGCTCCTGTAAACTGCCGACAAAAAGAGCAGCATCGCACCCGATTCCACCAAATCCACAGTGGGTGCCTCAGGATAAACAGAGGGGAGAAGTCCTCCTCGGAGTTGCAGCTCCCCCTCACCTCTATTGTGTCCCCGAAGTCCGCCCGTTGGGGTGTCAGCCTCGTGGACCCGGACCGGCCGCAACACAGCGCTGGTGTGTAGGAGGAAGGCGGCTTACCTTTTTGAAGTTAGCTGCAGTCACCGAACGCCTCACGATCATCACACAGTGAGTCCGGTCGCGGGAAGGCGAGCACAGCGGGAGGGGCGCGTGATTCCCCTATATGCCTCCAAGTGTGACAAGGCCTCAGGCGCACACACAACCTCTTGCGCAGTTACAACTAAGGAGCTCGGATTCTCTCTCCTGCGCTCTCCCCCTACTTTCAGTGGTTGGGCACCGAGTCTCCCCCTATAAATATAACAGTAATTGAGTGGGATTGTGTCGCTGTGGTGGGCTGGATTCCCCTGATTTGCGACTTAAGCGGGTTTGGCCATATGATCCTAGCAGGTAGCCACTTTCCACATTCAAGTGCTGGGCCTTTTTCAAGGAACTACCACGCCACAGGCTTTCTCAGGCAGGGATCACTGCCCTGTAGTGTGGTGTTAAAGGCCAAGTTGAACCCCCTGCTATAGCTTATTACTTTGCTGGAGATTGCAGAGGAAGCTCAGCCGGCCGCAACAGGAGTAAATTCAATATTGTTTTGATGATGATCTTTGGTACACTGGCTTGGAATTTGGGATTCCGCCATACTATGCACTCTCACTCTCTAACTGATCAGCTTTTGGTTGCGTAAGAGAAATTATGTGGTAAAACGACACTCACGCCCAGGCTCTCACTCCAGGCAATGTCTTGGGCCACACTTTAGAATCCTACCAGGTGCTCCAAATTTTACTCAGTATTGATACGGCGACACATTTGGTACCTGTTTCATAGTTATGGATAAATATCTGGACAGTAATGCAAACATGCCACCAAAACCAACTAAAACCACTAGACCAAAAGATGCGAAAAAATCGACAGGGAACTTTCAACAGGAGTCTGACTCTGATTTACAACATCCATCCTCTGGACTACAAATATCATCAGCGGAAGACCTGGTGCAGATCCTTGGTCCTTTGTTGGATAAAAAATTGGCTTCCATAAAAGATTCCATTTCCGAGGTTCTTCAGGAAGTTACCAGCCATTCCCAAAGATTATCGGAAGCAGAAGACCGTATATCGACTTTGGAAGATGAGGTGGGCAAAGCGCAAAGTATCATTGATACACAACAGAAAGAAATTACCATCTTGGCGGAGAAACTTGAAGACCTTGAAAACCGTAGCAGACGGAATAATTTGAGAATTGTTGGAATTCCAGAAACGGTTAAAGGTAAAGATCTGGAGAATCTACTATTGATTTGGCTCCCTGGAGCTCTCCACCTACCAGCATCACCTCCGCCTTTTCAGATTGAACGTTTCCATCGTATTGGCCCCCCTCAAAAAGACAATACGACCCGACCACGACAAGTGATCTTCAGAATACTGAACTTCGCTGACAAAATTGGACTCTTGGACGCATATCGGAAAACAAAAGACTTGCTGTATGATGGCCACCGCCTCGCTATTTTTCAGGACTACTCTGCTTCTGTTTCCGCAAAAAGACGGGAATTTTCACCAATCTGTAAAGTTCTTTACACGGCGGGTTATAAATTCTCTCTATTGTACCCAGCAAAGTTGAAAATTCTTAGCAAAACTAGCGATAAACCGCAATTCTTTGAGAATCCAACTGAAGCACGTGTATATGTTGACACCTTACAAAATGCCCAGGAGGGTTGACTATGTTTCTTCTGAAGACCTTCTACTGAGGATCGACGCCTGTGGTGACTTTAGTTTCCTGCTGAGTTGCATTTTTGTTCTTGGTGTTTGATTCGGAGAGGAGCTGTACTACTCGGTGAACTTTGTTTCCGGTCCGGCATCATTTTCCATCACAGTTTTGTTTATACTGCACTTTCTAGGAATAGAACTATAATCTTGATATCCTTGGACAATGATACTACTTGGGATGATAGAAGGCTATGTATTGGGCCTTAGGGCCTGAACGGAAAACGCCTTTTTGAGACTGTTCTACAAATTTTAATCCCGATCTGGTACCATTTTACATCGTGGCTTTATTCATTCTACACCTTTTTGGAATAGGACTTTGGTCTTAGTATCCTTTGGAAAATGACGCCACTATTCTCTATTTGTTATTGGGATGATAGCTGGCTATATATTGGGCCTTATGGACTGGACGGACAACGTTTTGTAGGACGTTTTCTCCTTTTCTGCATCAGCAGGACCGAACCTCTTCTGGTGTTATGAGGATTTTTTCTTCCGATTTGGTCAATTTTTCTTTTTCGGTGGGATTTTTCTGATCCGGATGTTTCTTTCTCGAAATACTGTTTGTATAAACAAAAAAAATTTTTTTTTTTCCATACTATATAACATTATGCTTGCATGTTGGTCCTCCCTGTTTTATCTCTGTTTTAATATCTATCTGGAGTGACCTAGGGCGTGTTGTGACTGCACGGCCATGAGGCCGCCATATTATTTCAGGTTAAATATTTTGTTTAATTGTTATTGTTATGTTTTTTGTGTTTGCTTTTGGAATTTGGAGACCATTGTGTTTTTCGGAGCAGGATACTTTCCCACACCTCTGCCTTACCCCGGATCCTGGTCTGCTCGCTGGGACAGCCAGACCGGACCTCTTTCTATCTATAGGATTCATGTTTTCCAAAAACAAGGCGTAGGTTAAGTTAATATGCCCTTTAATCAAGAAGATACTAACTCTAGGCGAGATGAGGTCCTTGAGACTATAAAGGTAATTTCATGGAATGTTGGGGGTTTAAATACCCCTATAAAAAGACGTAAAGTATTAGACCATCTTAGACGTGACAAAGTCCATATAGCTTTTTTACAGGAAACACACTGGCGCAGACGTGACACAACCTCCTTAAAAGATAGATGGATTGGCTCTGTCACTACTGCCTCATACACTTCCAAATCTAGGGGGGTGGCGATTGTCCTTCATTCTGCTCTGAATGGCACAGTGGGAAAAATCTTCAAAGACAAACTGGGCAGATATCTCATTATGGATGTGAATATATATGGGAATAATTATACTCTGGTTAATGTGTATGCTCCTAACAATGAAAATCGATCCTTTTTCGCAGATCTACTTCAACGGTTAGACTCCTGGGGGGCCTCAAATTTGATCATTGGTGGTGACATGAATACAGTGTGTGATCCCTACATGGATAAGTCAGGTACCTCATCCACACATCCTTTAAATAGAATCAAACCACTGAGTTCCCTATGCGAACATCTCCAAATACAAGATGTTTATAGATATCTATATCCAGACACCAGAGATTATACTTTCTTTTCTGCAGTTCATAATTCACACTCAAGGATAGATTATATTTTTGTGTCTGCCCATCTTTTAGCCTCCATTGAGGATGTTAGTATTGGTAACATTGATACCTCTGATCATGCCCCCGTGCGACTTACCTTACGTCTGTCGGTACCCCAACCTTACTCGCACAATTGGAGATTCCCGACTTACTTGTACCATAATGAAGACTTTAGGCATTATTTAAAGCAACATTGGGCCAATTATATTGATGACAATTTAGCTCATTGGGATGATAAAAACTTGTTGTGGGCAACAGCCAAACCAGTGTTGCGAGGTCACGTTATATCTTATTTGATTAAGCGGAAGAGGTCCTTTAATGAAAGGTATCGGTTGCTACAACGGGAACTTACACAGGCTTATAAAACCTTTAAGTCTACAAATTCGTCGACGGCAAAGAAAAAATACATTGAGTCGAAAACTTTATTTAATACTTTATTGACTGAACAGTTACAATACAAATTAAGTCACACGGCAAATAGATACTATCGATGGGGAAACAAATCGGGGAAATTGTTAGCGAATTTGGTCAAACGGCAACAGTCCAGTACCTTTATTCAGAAACTCCGTACCCCTACGGGTTGGGCTCGTACTACGCAAGACATTACCAGGATGATGACGTCCCATTTTAGAGAACTTTATCAGCGGACTCTTGATTCCCCGGAGACTGGCCTTAAGTTTCTCCAAGACGCTCATTTGCATAAGCTTTCTGTTCAGGATAGGGAAATTCTAGATGCACCTGTAACGGAATCAGAGGTCGCAATGATTATTACTAAATTTAAAAACGGCAAATCTCCGGGTCCAGATGGCTTGGGTGTGGAATTCTATAAATTGCTCTTACCAGAAACGTCCCCTTTACTATCATCTCTATATAATGAAGTCTTACAAGGAAATAAGTTGTGGGATAGAGCAGCGGAGGCTAGAATTATCTTATTACATAAGGAAGGAAAAGACCGTACAGAACCATCCTCTTATAGACCGATTTCCCTCCTTAATCAGGATCTAAAGATTCTGACGAAAATAATGGCTAATAGACTACAGCGCATTCTCCCCACTTTACTTACCTCTAACCAATTGGGCTTTCTCCAACATAGATATCCAGTCCAAGCCATTAGGAACGCAATCGCTGCTATCTTCCACTGTAATCTAGAAAAAAGACATCAAGGACTGCTAATTAATCTGGATGCGGATAAGGCATTTGATAGGATCGCTCACATGCATATTAGGAGACTTTTAAAGTTTCAACATTTCGGACTCCATATGTTAAATTTATTCAAGGCATTATATGACTCCCCCCAAACTTTTCTCACAGTTAATGGCTATAATTCGGAATCCTTTGAAATTCAACAGGGTACTAGACAAGGCTGTCCTTTATCCCCTCTGCTGTTTAATATCGCCTTAGATCCCCTGATAAAACATCTGCTGCGAAATGATACATTCACGGGGATTCCACTAGGCCACACTAGATGTAAAATAGCAGCTTTTGCTGACGACATCTTACTATTTGTTAATGACCCCCGTGTGGAATTGCCTACAATTTTGGAAACAATTGAAACTTTCAGCACTTTTGCAGGGTTTAAGATTAATCTAAATAAATCAGAGGCGCTAGATCTTGGGAACCCTGGTATGGCACCTAGGACTCATAACTTCCCTTTTAAAATAGCGGACTCCCACATAACATATTTGGGAATTCGGCTACCAAAGAAGCATACTGAATTATATCCGCTCAATATTCGATACACTATAGATTGCATTCAGCAAGAGTTAAAATCTTGGGATAACTTAAACATTAGCTTTCTAGGCAGAATTCACTTGATAAAAATGATTATATTCCCGAAAATTCTCTATAAGTTACAGATGTTGCCCTATAGTATAAAACCGTCAGATCATAAAAGGTTGCTTAAAATCTTTCGCTCCTTTATTTGGCGGAAAAAGAGGCCCAGGATAAGTATGTTTAAACTACAACAAACCAAAGATAAGGGTGGAGTTAATCTTCCGAATATAAAAGAATATAATGAGGCATCATTACTTAGGTTTGCAGGTGATTGGATACATAACAGGAATATTTATACTTCAACAGAAGTAGATCAACTTTTGTCAGGTGGAGTGTCTCTTAATGTGCTTCTTCACTCTCCTCTAAAGGCTATTCCCCAGGATATGATTGAACACCCCCTCTTTCTTGATACTTATAAAACCTGGACTGCAGTAAGACGCAGACATAACCTAGCTCCTCATCACTCCATATACCTGACGTGGCTTGGTAATCCGACTTTCCCGGCAGGGGAACATAATAGAAATATTTTTGACTGGCAAAATCAAAATTTAAGATTGGTAAAGGATGTCATTGGTGAGACCTTTACTATCCTGCCACGTGACATACTTGTTCGAAAATTCCCCTTTCTCTCCGACGATTATTTGCTTTCCATTCAAATTATCCATTTCGCTACTACAGTTCTTAAACATCTATCTCAGGTGGATAGAGAGAACCCATTAAATTCCTTATGGCCAAAGACTGACTCACTCAAAACTACTTCCCAGATATATCGGATGATTCGCACCTCTATACCTGTGGAATCGACCGATACCTTTTTATCTAAATGGGCCTCAGCGCTTCCGCAACTAGATACAGCTCAAATACTTCAATATCATGCTAAAACTATGCGGGTTTTGTCCGCGAGTAAATACCAAGAAATGTCATTACAGCTTTTACATCATTCCTATCTTACTCCGCTAAGACGCTTTCGCATGGGTGTTCTAGACAATGACAAATGCCTCAGATGCCGTCAGCCTCGAGCTGATCTAATCCACTGCATTTGGCTCTGTCCTGTCATACAGGAATTTTGGAAGAATGTACAGGGGTACTGGAGGTCTCTGACGCATCACTTAACTCCCTTTAATTTGTTATGGGTACTTTTTGGGATTCCCCCTCCAGAGTTAAAGCTGTCACGGTCAGAGAGACGTTTAGCAGAAAGGCTAATGGCAGCTTCTAGGAAAACTATTCTTCACCATTGGCTTTCCCCTTCAGTACCTCCACTTTCGTTAGTTAAACAAAAATTTCACTACATTTTCCACATGGACTGGTTGGAGGCCACCACAAATAAAGAGAAATACACAGAAGCCTTTTTTTCCACTTGGATGACATACATATCCTCCCTCCCCACCCTATTAAACATTTGACGATTTACACGTTTCGGAGTACCACGTGGTTTGATACTGAACTGTTATGCAGCAATACTGTGGTACAAGAGTCAGATCAATATATACGGAATCTCCATAGCTCACAGACACAGAACCACCAATCACCCCCCAGGAGTCACCACGTCAACAGACTGCTATCTCTAAATAATGTGTAAGCGATATGGAAGGCTTTTTGGGTATGGGCTTTTATATCTTATGTCTGTTGTTCGCTGATTATGATAGAGATCTGTGAATGTCTTGCTCACCGTTTATATCCTGTAATTTTCTGTGCTTCTCCAAATTCCTCTCAGATTATTTTCCTGCTCTATTTGATTTTGTTTTGTTCTCTGAAAAATAAATAAAAACAGTTGTTAAAAAAAAAAAAACATTACTTTAAATTAGGAGATACGGTAGGTTATATAGTGTAATTTTATTTATGACAATTTCAATATAGTTTTGTCCTGTGGCTGGCCAGCCTACATTCCCACTAAAAAACATATACTACTGTATATAACAGGAAATATAGCTGCTGCTACTTCTGGCACTTATTGGAATGTATGCTCATAATGGATTGATTGTTTACAAATGTATAATTGGATTCATTATTTTGGACTATTTATTGCAAACCCCTTTTCTTTTTAATTGAAGATCATTGCTGCTTTTTATGATTGTTTTTATCGGGATAAATATAAGTAATGTATTGATTGAATTGAATTGAATATGTTTAGTTAGGAAATTCAAGGTAAATAATAGAGATATTTGTTTTTTAAGTGGGAATTTAGGCTGGCCAGCCAAGGGACAAAACTATATTGAAATAAAATATATAACCTGCTATATCTCCTAATATAAAGTACTGGAATTGCCTCCAAGGATTGGAGGAGTGCCTTAAAGGGGACTTGAGGTGGAGGATTCGGTGAGGGGAATCTGTTGGAGTGGTAAATTAATTATTTTGGTTATAAAACATAAAAAAATGACAGGTTCAATTCATCAATTTAATCTAGCTTCTACCCAGTAAATAAAGAGAACCATTTTGATCCTGTTAAATCAAACTCATAAAATCTGAAGCATTTTCAAATCCTCTTATCAATGCCACATATACGTTTAGTGTGCTAACTGGATAATTAGCAATTACTTAAGATACAAGCTGCAGTCTATAGACAAATGAGCACAGTACTGCACAATGCATCGAAATGAAATCATTAGCCATTTAACATATGCAAATGACATGCATGATTTTATGGGGATGAAGAGGCAACGTGTTTATCTAAGGAGCTGTCATGCTATTGCAGAGCTAAAAACACGTTAACCACAATGTAATTTCTCCTTCCGATTGACTACAATGCACTTTGATGAAATATTGTGGCTTTGTGAAATTTTCTGCCATGTAACATTAAAGTCAAAATTGTTCTAAAGGCTTTTTGTGTATCCAAATTACTTAACCTTAGATGCCTTTGGCTGAGGCCATGTGATAAGAACATTGTAGTAGAAATGAAGGTCATATACTAAGGGTAAGTGTACTCATAGCTTTAACAACAGGGATAGAAAGGAGGGTGGTTGCCAGGAACTGGGTGGTTCTTGATACTATCTATTAATTATATTATATGTTCTTGCTAAGGGAGAGAATAAGCTATATAACTATCTATATTAATATATGTATATATAGTGATATACATCTAAAGCAACATTACACACAAAAAACACACACACGTATATACTGTATATATATATTTACACTTCAAGGGGTTTTGTGATTGAATTGTTGCACAGTTTTAAGAAGTAAATGCAAAAAAATTATGAAGTTGCATTTTGGAGAATTATCCATCAAAATATGTTAACAATTTTAATGAACAAAGTCAATAGCAGCCCAGCTGCATATTGAATGTCAAAAATCTCAAATCAGCAGATCTGCCTCCCCATATTTTGATCCATAAATGAAAAAATTTGTGAGTTTGAGAATTGTTTCATAGCTTTACAACACAAGGTCTGACCTTAATTTAAGATGGATATAATATTACATCCACGATTATGCTTTATTAATGTTCCCATCTAACAATTTAAAACACTTTGTGATTTACTTACCTTAATTGAGGGATTTCAAGGAGAAGCACTGGAGTAAGTATTAAGGTCACATTCATAACTTAGTCGGAAGCTAGAAATTTCAATTCTCTCTTAGTGGACCGCTTTATGGACAATATATATCAAGATGCAATGTAAAACTGTAATCTGAACCATAGTTTTTGTGATTTATTTGTGTAAGTCTGTACTAGATCATTTCTTCCTATTACAATCTACATGTAAATGTCAAAAGCTAGAATTGGTTGGTTTTGCTTCATTAGAGAATGTGGATGTCAGGGGAAAATATTGATTTAATAGTGACAGAGACGTTCATAAAATAAAGCAACAGTAAAGCATAATACATATTTCTTTTCATACCTCCATCAATTTTCTTGATCAGCCTGTTCTTTAAACTCATAATGCATTTCAAAACATCAGTGATGGTTCTTATAAATAAAGTTAAACTGATATAGAAATGATTTTTATTTCTTTTTAAAAATGCCTTCTGAAAAGGGTCTACTCTGGGATACTGGGTATAGTGGATGGTATTTTAAACAAATGTAAAACCCTTTGAGAGTGATTTGTTGAATACAGAAAAAAGTGCTTGCATTTATCTCAACATGAAAGTGTAGGATTTATATAATAACCCATTAACAGTATAACCTCTTCTGCCATCTTGACAAATACCTCCTTGCAGGGGACAAGCATGTAATATTTTTAAGTTTCCTGTTTGCCTCATTTGGCTTAAGAAATAACAAAATCCTTAGATTTTTTCCTTACTACAAAAATAGGCAAAAAGTATACTCAGCACAAGCACTAGTTATTGAATCTATTTTTATATTGGTGTATAGTGTCTCTTATGGAACTCCATTATATAAATACATGCAGAAGCAAATCCATCAAACTTTCCCTACCCCACCATTGTTAGTGTGTTCATCTCATTTAGTCTACTGAAGCCACTGTGTATTGTCACTCTAACTAAATGGCGAGTACACTGTTCTGCAGTGATTAATGAAGCAAGAATTTGCTGACATTACAACTGACTACTTTTACAACACCGTTATTTCAAATTTACCTTTCCTTTTCCGTATGGGAACATCCCTAATACAACCTATTTGCAAAATCATAAAGCCAAAGGGTTTTGATATACATGTTTCCTGATGGGAATCAGATCTTTCCTTCTGTCAACCCAAGTATGGTGCAAAAGTGGTTCCACTAACTATGGAGTTACATTCAACATTAAAGTAAATCACTAGTGATGGTACCTGAACACCTTAAATTAACACTATGCGTGGAAATATCAACCTGTACACTACATTTTTCACTCCAAGAAGACCAAATATACATGGAGGAGGACTGGAGGAACCAGCATCTGCAAGGGATTCCCATCTGAGTATCCAAAGGTTAGAGTTGTACTCCGGGACCATAAGTGCTTGACTTGCCTGAAGAGCGATTGTAAAGTATCCTAAGAGCCGGGGGCATGAGTATTATCATTATCCATAGCCAGGGTCGGACTGGGGGGCCCACTGGGGCTGTTGTCTCAGGCCCCCCGCCCCTGCCACAACTCACCTTCAGTTACCCCCTCCCCCACCAGGTACACATGCGCACACCTATATTTTTACTGCGACCGGCCTGGAGATGGAGGTTGGCAGCAGGAACAGTGGACTTGGACAGGAAGAGGGTCTGGGCTCAGTCTGAACCTGTCCATAGCAAAGGAGCACTCGAAGATTACAGAGACAGAGATTACAGTGTTTGTGGCACTAAGTAAATGGAGTTAATTTCTTTAGTTAGTCAGACAGTTAGCCCAAGTGAGCTAGTTAGTGAGGCCCCTACTGCCACCTGTTACCATTAGTGATCGGTGAATTTGGTGCATTTTGCTTCGCCGAAAAATTAGCATACTTCCTGCGAAATTCGTGAAACGGCAAAAAATTTGCTGAGCATATCCATCTTTTGATGCCGGCGTCCCTTTTTTTGACACCAGTGCAAATTCGCTGGCGAATTTTCACAGCGGTTTCGTGAATTTATTCGCCGGCAGCAAATCACCCATCACTAGTTACGAGTACTGTTTGTATTAGCTATCCGTAACAATTATTTTAGATAAACAGTTATTTAGTTTACCAACTACTGTGTGTGAATTATTACTGTTTTCCTAGTGGGGCCACCTGTAGGTACATTCCCGGATCCCACTAGGTGGAGGCACTGTGCTAATTAGAATCAAGTACCCAGTCTCTCCCAATACCACTGCGGAATGGGATCAGGTTTGTACCGTGTCATGAGTTGAGCACCACGTGTGGAGTGTAACACCAACAGAAGGAGTGTTGCGAAAGGGTTACATTAATGCAAAATATACTGCTTTCCTGCACAATTTAGTATACACAGGGGCAAATTTACTTAAGGTCCAATATCGAGGGTCAATTAACCCTCGATATTCGACTGTCGAAGTTAAATCCTATGACTTTTTGAAGTCGAAGGATTTAACGCTATTCGAACGAAAAATCTGCTTGATTCAAAGGATTTTAATCCATCGATTTTTGTTTGACCAAAAAAAGTTAGCAAAGCCTATGGGGACCTTTCCCATAGGCTAACATTGACTTCGGTAGCTTTTAGGTGGCAAACTAGGGGATCGAAGTTTTTTCTTAAAGACAGTACTTTGACTATCGAATGGTCGAATAGTCGAACAATTTTTAGTTTGAATCGTTCGTTTCGCGTCGAAGTCATAGTCGAAGGTCGAAGTAGCCAATTCGATGGTCAAAGTAGCCAAAAAAAAACCATTCGAAATTCGAAGTTTTTTTAATCTAATGCTTCACTCGAGCTAAGTAAATGGGGCCCACAGTCTCAAAGGTTTTTAGCCCTGAAATTCTGTCAATATGCAGGTCTTAGTTTTTTTTTACTTTCGGCTTTATTTGCTGAGCACTCTCAGAAATAGGATTTTTACTTTCCCATGAGTAAAGTGACAATTATAAGAACTAAAGATAATTGTTGAAAAGATTTCTTAAATCTGATTTTCAGTTCATCAGAGATGCAGCTATCTGAGAGTTTGTAATCAATGTTATGTATGGCAAGTGTCAAATGGCATACAGATGAGTGACAGAATTCAAGTCATGTTTGAAATTACAACTGAATCAGTGCACCATTTTTATTTCTGTAGCACATAACTGGCTGAGTAAAATTGTCAATCAATAAAACTCATTTCAAATACAATTTTTTTTTCTGTAAAAGGATCTGTAAGGCCAAGTTCTCAAGAGAGTTTAAATCTGAAATACTATCTAAGGTTCCATGTTTTTTTAATATTTTTCACATATGAAAATCTGGCTGCATTCTCATTATCATTAGATTTTAATACCCCCCCCCTCTGAAAAGGTGAGCGTGGGTGGTGGGGACAGCAGTGAATATTGCCCCTGAAGGCTCCATAGTAAGTAAACTCAACTGGCTATAAGTCTGAATGCTTAAAGATTGTATGTCCTTTTTGTAAAAGAACAAAAACAATTGAGTACTCCATAACACAGACTTACAATGGTTGGCATATTAATGAAAGTGAATAATATTACCATATTGTTTTATATCCTGTTCCTTTAAGTATGTTTTGATAATTCCAATGAGGGCATTCTTGGAAAGCTTAAACAGAGATCTCTATGTTTGTAGTGTGATGAAAAATACATTTTCTGGAATGAAATGAAAACTGCAAAAGTAGGCTTTTACACATATTTTTTGACCCAATAATAAATGAAAGGGGGAGTTTACTATAGTGGTAGTAAACAGGAAAAATGGGAAGGAGCATCAGTTTGTTCTGATAGGTCCCCTACAGGTACAGGTGGAATTTAGGTGGTGGTGCTAATTGGTCAAGAGTTGGAGTAGACAAGAGCTTGTGCAGCTTTGTTCTGGAGGATTCGAACAAGGACTTGGCATCCACGTGATGAAATCTTTAGAGGCTCCAAGCTTTCCTAGCCAAGCACATAACTTGCTGGATCTTTAGGACATTTGCCTCCAACACTATTCCCAGCGTGAGCACAGCAAAGCCATCCATCTCCAGGAATCCATTTCTCATCCTGGGCAGCATTTCTAAGTACAAGTATAATATAAAGTTAAATTATTGAAATTGAAGTCAAGTTAAATTATTGAAATAAAATAACGATATTATTTGAAAATCCACTCCATATATGCCGAAACCCAAGCTTGTTTAAAAAGACTCTACTTGCTAGAAGAACTTTAGTGACAAATACATATACACACATATATTTACACTGTATATTTACATACAGTTTATATATATATATATATATATATATATATATATATATAGAGCAGGAAACCGGCACTCACGAGATAGAGGTCAAGAGTGCCTGGGTGCAGTCTTAGATCGAAGTCATCACCTGTCCAGAATAAAACTTCTGTTGCTACACTAAGACCTGTGAGTGCGATCTTTACTACCTCTATATATATATATATATATATATATATATATATATATATATATTTGTATGCTTTTTTTTCGCAGAATAAGGTTGAAAACTCATTTCTCAGTTAATCCGCATGTTGCAGTACAAATGACAGGGGAAACCCTGACTCTGGACTCTTTAGGTCTCCGCAGCAAAAGTAGGTTTGTGCCTCCCACCACCTACCCTGCTGTGGAAACGTATATTAAACAAGTTAAAAAAGATATTAATGAGCAGTGTCTGGGATCTGATGGTTGTAAGGCACCTGCTAATTTGACTGCTGATGAAACTATTGCACTTAATAATTTGAAAACTCGCACTGACATCACAATTAAACCCTCAGACAAGGGAGGGGCGATTGTGGTATTAGACACTGGATATTATGAATCTGAAATACTAGGACAATTGGCAGACAGGTCTGTATATCTGGAATTAGGGTATGACCCTGTGTTTCGTATAAAGCGCAAAATTTGGGATTTTCTATCCAAGATGGTTACTAAGGGGACCATCTCCATAGAATTAAGAGATTTCTTAGTGGTTGATAAACCGGTTACCCCAGTACTATACACGCTGCCCAAGATACACAAGGATCCTGTCCAACCACCTGGTCGGCCTATAGTGGCAAGCATAGGTTCCTTGTTCTGCCCTATGGCCTCCATGTTGGACAGGATCCTTGCACCATTGGTACAGCAAGGGAAATCATATATAAAAGATAGCAACCATTTCTTAGACAAATTGAGGTCTGTACAAGTAGAAGAAACCGAGGAATTGTTACTAGTTACCTTTGATGTGTCCTCACTTTATACGTCTATACCACATAGAGATGGTGTTGAAGCTTGTGCTATACTATTAAGGGAAAGTAAAAAATATGGGGAAGAGGAAGTGGAATTCTTTTTGAAACTTTTGGAAATCATCCTGTGTGAAAACTATTTCAGATTTAAGGACAAGTATTACCTACAGCTCAGGGGAACCGCGATGGATCCAAATGTCGCCCCTTCATATGCAAACTTTTTTATGCTCAGGCAGGAGGAGGATAACATCTATCGACGTATATCGTTCACCACACACGTTGTGGTGTGGTGGCGCTATATCAATGATATATTTATGATATGGAGGGGCGACACAGACTCACTCGATCGGTTCCACCAAGAGATTAATGGAGCACATCCGAATATTGCATACACTATACATAAAGATAGGGGGTCTATACAGTTTTTGGATGTCACAATAAACAGACAAGGGAGTACATTTACCACAGAACTATACTCGAAGCCCACAGATAGGAACCAATTACTGCATTATACCAGCTATCATCCAGTGCATACTAGGGACTCTATCCCCATCAGCCAGTTTACTAGGGTTGCGAGGCTAGTTAGCCAGCCAAACAGACGCGATTAACAGTTAAATGACAGGTATAATAAGTTTCTTGTACGTGGGTACCCAAAATATGTCCTGGATAGGGCCCAAGCTAGGGCAAGGAAAACTAAGGTCCATCGTAAAGATAAAGAACAGTCTATACCATTTGTCACTCATTATAATGATAATAACATGGTGACTAACATTCTCCGTAAGCATTGGGGGATTCTTCAATCCTCATATCCTGAAATTCAAGAATTTGGACGACCCCCATTAGTGTCATATAGAAGGGGGAGAACGTTAGGTAGTTAGCTGGTTCATTCTGATACGAAAGAAAATCAGGTTTTGACACAAACATATATGGGTACAAAATCGCGGGGGATGTTCCCTTGTTTAACATGTTCCCAATGTTGTTGTGTACATAAGGGTACAATATTTGAGCATCCGACCATGGGTCGTAAATATACTCTAAGGGGGTACTATACGTGTTTGACTAAATTTGCTCTTTATGTGTTAATTTGTCCATGTGGTCTCCTCTATGTGGGGGAGACCACATTACAAATAAAAACACGTATATCCCAACACAGATCTACAATTAGGAAGGGCAATGTGAAGCTGCCAGTCTCTAAGCATTATGTGGAGAAAGGACACAAGGATACAGATTTGAAATATATGGTTCTGGAATGTGTACCCTCCCCCAGACGGGGGGGAGATAGAGAGCTATTGCTGAGGAAAAGAGAGGTATGGTGGATACACCAATTAAACACATTGGCTCCAAATGGGCTTAATAGAGACTATGACCTATATGTATTTCTATGATGGGATAAACATTGGTCTCATTTTTGTTTTTTATTCTCTGTTTTGTTTCTTTTTAGCTGGATTTGGATATGCAGTGGACTAACGCTGAGTTGTTATATGCCTGCATGGATAACATTAAGCAATTACGGGGTTAATGTGTGAGGATCGTTAATGATGTCATGTTCTATATGCAACTTCCTGTGTTACCTTGTATAAATAGGTGTAAACCAATGTTTGTTACTTGAATGTTGCCCTTGGCTTGAGAAAGGGGTTTGTATACCCCGAAACGTCGCCCTATGGGCTTTGGTATGTCTTTCTACAATATATATCTTTTTTTGCATACGAAACTTGGAGTGCTGTGTCAGTTTTTATTTTTTCTATGATATTGGCTACTTTGGCAGTGCCTTTTTGACTACTTGCACCCAGAAACCAAGAGGGTTGTGCGGCAATATCTCTTTTTATATAGTATATATATAATATATATATATATATATATATATATATATATATATATATTATATATATATATATATATATATTTTTTTTTTTTCTTTTTTAAAGCATGTAGAGGTGCAAAGGCTGGAAAGAAACAATTGAATCAACAAGTATAAACAATCTGGTTCACAGCCCAGGGCCATCAACATTCATTCATAATGACTTCAACAAATAACAACATTCAACTGTCAAATATGACACTAATAATCTCTCAGAGGTACCCTAGAAAATAAAAATGACCTTCATGTTGGAGAACATAGGGCAGCCAATGCACACTGGGAAATTACCAAGAAGTATACTGTGTGGACAGGTCCTAAAATGCATTGGTTTTGTCTGTCTCGGTTTATTTAGTGAAATGTAATCTCAGTACAGTAGGAGGAGTTCGTAATAATAACATTAGCAAAGTATGGAACATCTCTAAAAATTAACAAAAAATTATCTTGTTTCTATGAAGCAGACAGTAGAATATGAGACTATAGACTGTGGGCATATGAGCATGTTTTCATACATAAATTAGGAGATGCCCAATTCCGGCACGGCAGAATTATCACAAATATTATATAGATATCTGTAAACACAATCTTTGATGTGATTTTAAATAATCCTCCCTTCTCTCACACTTTCTCTGTCTCACGCTCTCTACCTCCTCCTCCTTTTCTCTCTCTATACATTTTTGTACCCATCATTGAAAAACATTAAAGGAGAACTATCGCGAAAATGAAAATGTAATATTAGCTTCAGCATACTGAAATAAGAAACTGTCTAAATACAAACAGTTAAAAATTCTGTACTATTTCTAAAATAACCAAGTTTATGTTCACTATTCCTCTCTCAGCATTTCTCCTCATTCTGTCTTCATTCAGGAGTTGGGTGTCAGATGAATGATCCAATATATCTTATAGGGGGGCTCCTTTTGCCTGGAAGATATATTAGAGCTCATTCTAAAAAATCACCAGAAATCCTGTCTCTCTACATGCAGGATTTGTGCAAAAGACAGTTATTTTGTTAGATTTTGTTTGTACTGGAATCAGTTATTTGAGTCATTTTTTTTTTTTAATGCCATACAAGTCTATGGTCGTCATTTCCATGGCGAAACAAGGCGAAAAAAATTCGCTCATCCCTACCTCTAATACATCTGCTAGGAAAGGGAGCCCCTATAAGATATATTGGATCATTCATTTGCAGTTAGCAGTGTGGGCCTGGGATGCTAGTGGCCCACCTGAAAATCTTAGACATTGGGCCTACTTTCCAAACTATTATTCCTTCTTTCCTCACTCAGTCTCTTTATTCTCCTAGTCTTTTATATCTACTTGCTATGCTTTATTCTTTCATTATTAAGCCTATTAGGCCTTCAGCTAATGTCTGTGAAATAAGCCAAATGGTTAGAAGTAAGAGGGCCTTCTGACACCTAGGCCTACGGGGAGTTTTCCTGGTATCCCGGTGGATCAGTCCGACACTGACCTTTAGAGAAGCTGTACAGTCCTGCAGAATTTCTCAAAATGTTTTGTAAATGGGCAAAATGTATGATAACGTAATTAAAAAGTACTTATCTTGTCAATGACATTAGCTGCATGCCACTTGAGGAGTGGGTGGTTGACACCCTTCTCCACTGACAATTACAAGAGTCCTCAGCACTCAACCCATTATCAATATATTTAAGACAGAGACATTTTGTGCATACTGCTACTGAAAAATGCCTTACCCTTTAAACAAAACAGGGATTGTTTGTCCATATATTGCAATATATTTAAGCTGGCCAACTACGTCAAAGTCATCCCATATCTGGCCAGTCCTATGCTCAATTTTCATCAGATTCATTAAGAATTCTATAGTTTCATTATACATTTTATAAAAGGGACGAAAATGTTTTACCTGCAACTAACTAGCTGCTTTCAAAGTAAAACTCCCAAACTTGGCTGCCCTTTTATTAGACACCAGTGGGATCACCTGACTATAGTTGGAGAGGGTGGGAACCCTTCTCCACTGCACTGATACAGAGTAGGATAGTATCGATAAGCGAGGAGCGAAGGCAGCATAGCATACCCCTTTCTTCATCCCTCATTTGCACTTTGGCAGTCAATATGATTAATAGAAAATAGCGGGAAGCGTGGAGGACCTGAGCATTGACTACTATTGATTATTCTGCATTTGCATACTGGATGATGATCAGGTAAACATTTATTTATGAAATACATATCATGAAAATTAGCAACTTGAAAAAAAAACCCAATAAGCTAAAAATACTTATAACAGCAAATCTTGTAAAGATTTAAATGACTATATGTGAGCTTCCCCACGTAAAATCTAATCTATATGTTATTATTTCTAGATTTCTAAATGAGATTTACAAAACTGAGAGCTACACAGCTGAATGTGGACATAGTCTGAAATGCTGCTTTTTGGTAAATGATTTAATGCTTGTAAAATCACTGCAATTTCTCTGTATTCCAGGAGCTGCATTTTAAAGCTGAGATTCTGTAGTTCAAGACACTTTGATAAAGAAGCGCCATCAAAAACTATCGGGACTGAGGACCTTTACTTACTTGACATTTCCAGCTCAACTCATCTCTCCCATGGTGTAATTGGTTAGAGAATGCCAACATTAAAGAGATTCTCAAATACACCACTTGAGAGTGTATTAATATGAGAACATCTTTTCATAACCCTGTTGCTGGTGAAAAAGACGGATAAAGGGGAAGCCCTAAAGTATTACATTATTATTTCATTTAAAGGGACATTGCACTGTAAAACTGCATTTTTTTAATTATTTTAATATAAACAATTTATGTAACACTAACAAATTACTGAAAGAGCCACTAGAAATATTTAATATATTTAAAAATGTTCACAATGTTCCTATTTGAGTGCACTATTTTTTCAGGCACAGGCTTGAAAAGTAAAAAGTAGTGGATAGAATGTATTCCCCAGGTTTCTCACTTACTCATGACCAGGGGCTTGAGGGTTGCTATAAGGCTAGAGTGCTTGCCAAAACGTTAGTTGTTTTTTTGATTCAATAAACACTTGAAAACTTTTTGTAAGACCCGTGAGTGCAAGCTTCAGCCTTCGCTCTACCTCTACTTTTTGTGCTTGTTGCACCCAGGCAAATAAAACCGCTTTACGAGTTGTGCTGGCTTCGAGAACTCTCTCTCTCTCTCTCTCTCTCTCTCTCTCTCTCTCTCTCTCTCTCTCTCTCTCTATATATATATATAGATATATTCTGGGTCCTGGAGATACTGGAGACCGTGTATGAATTATGAATGCGTTATGCAGCGTTATGAATGACATCAGCTGCCTTTATGCCTGCTCTGATGCTGCTTTCTGCAGTGCTGCAACTAAAGGGATCCTGTCATGGGAAAACATGTTTTTTTCAAAACGCATCAGTTAACAGTGCTGCTCCAGCATAATCCTGCACTGAAATCCATTTCTCAAAAGAGCAAACAGATTTTTTTTTTTATTCAGTTTTTAAATCTGACATGGGGCTAGCCATTTTGTCAATTTCCCAGCTGCCCCTGGTCATGTGACTTGTGCCTGCACTTTAGGAGAGAAATGCTTTCTGGCAGGCTGCTGTTTTTCCTTCTCAATGTAATTGAAGTCTCAGTGGGACATGGGTTTTTACTATTGAGTGTTGTTCTTAGATCTACCAGGCAGCTGTTATCTGGTTACCTTCCCATTGTTCTTTTGTTTGGCTGCTGGAGGGGGGGTTGATATCACTCCAACTTGCAGTACATCAGTAAAGAGTGATTGAAGTTTATCAGAGCACAAGTCACATGACTTGGGGCAGCTGGGAAATTGACAAAATGTCTAGCCCCATGTCAGATTTCAAAATTGAATATAAAAAAATCTATTTGCTCTTTTGAGAAATGGATTTCAGTGCAGAATTCTGCTGGAGCAGCACTATTAATTGATTCATTTTTCCCATGACAGTATCCCTTGAGATCATTAAAAAAAACCTTAAAGGTTCAGTGTCTTATATTGTTATGGCTTGGGAGAAACACCTTAAGAGCCCAGAGGAATGTGGGCCCTCCTTTCATGGATCCACTGAACAACTACATTTTTTATTTGTTATGTTTTCTATGTGACACTTTTACTGTTCACAATAAAGAGCAGAGAGAAAGATGCTTTTAAAACTAGTGTCCTTGTCTGCCTAACTCTGTCTTTGGCAGTTGAGCACATATGGTGTTTGGATGTGTTTACAGGGTGAAACTCACTTCTAAAAAAGATTATACACTTCAGACCATATGGTGGGTCTGAAAGGCCATTTAATTCTTAAAGGGACTCTATAACCGCAATACCAATCCTTGTCTAATCAAAGCCTTAACTCACCTATTTAATCTTTCGCTCTCAACTGGACTGTTTCCTTCTCAACTAAAACATGCTCTTGTCACCCCCATTCTGAAAAAACCCTCTCTTGATCCCTCCAATCTTGACAACCTCCGACCTATCTCTCTGCTACCTTTCATCTCTAAACTACTTGAGCGCCTAGTCTACAACCGACTTACCTCATTCCTCTCTGACAATAACCTGCTGGACCCCCTACAATCTGGTTTTAAGCCACAACACTCCACAGAAACTGCCCTGACTCGACTAACTAGTGACATTTTAACCGCTAAAGCCAACAATCATTTCTCACTACTAATACTGCTTGATCTCTCAGCTGCATTTGACACTGTAGATCACCATCTCCTCCTCCAGTCCCTCCAGTCGCTTGGCCTTCGTGACACAGCCCTGTCCTGGTTCTCTTCTTACATCACCAATCGTTCCTTCAGTGTCTCCTACAATGGAGTATCATCTTCTCCCCTACCTCTTTCTGTTGGAGTTCCTCAAGGCTCTGTCCTGGGACCATTACTATTCTCCCTCTATACTTCCTCCCTTGGCAAATTAATAAATTCGCATGGTTTCCACTACCACCTCTATGCTGACGATACTCAGATCTATCTCCTGATCTCAACCCAGAACTCCTAACCCGCGTCTCCTCCTGCCTGTCCGCTATCTCTACCTGGATGTCGCAACGCTACCTTAAATTAAACCTCTCTAAAACTGAAATGGTTCTCTTTCCTCCAACTAACACCAGTAGCATCCCCGAAGTATCCATCATAGTTAACAATTCCACTATCACCCCCTCTCCCCAGGCCCGGTGTCTTGGGGTTATCCTAGATTCTGCCCTGTCATTCACTCCTCATATCCAGTCACTTATTAAATCATGTCACTTCCACCTAAGGAACATATCTAAAATACGATCATTTATCACCCAAGACGCTGCCAAAATTCTTATTCACTCTCTCATCATATCGCGTCTAGACTACTGTAACTCTCTTTTAATTGGCCTCCCCCTCCAGAGACTGTCACCTTTCCAGTCCATAATGAACACTGCTGCGAGGCTCATACACCTCAGCAACCGCTCCTCCTCTGCCTCGCCATTCTGTCAATCCCTGCACTGGCTTCCGTTACCTTTCAGAATCAAATTCAAATTAATGACACTGACTTTCAAAGCACTTCATAACTCTGCCCCACCCTACATCTCTGAACTCATCTCTATATACTCACCCACTCGCTTACTACGGTCCTCTACTGACCTGCTACTCAACTCTTCTCTCATTAAATCCTCACATGCTCGCATTCAAGACTTTGTAAGGGCTGCACCCCTCCTCTGGAACGCTCTCCCACGGTCTGTCCGACTTTCTCCCAACCTTTCTGCTTTCAAAAAATCTCTGAAAACTCACTTCTTTCGAGAAGCCTACCCTCACTCTGCTTAACTACCAAACGCAACACCACATACAATACCACATTTCTCACCCAATTAATTCGATCTTGCCCACTCCCACACCTTGTGTATTACTCCCTTCCCTTTAGACTGTATGCCTATGCATAGGGCCTTCCTCACCTTTTTGTACCTGTATTGATTGTGATGTTTGTTACTCCATATATTATATATATATAATTCATGTGATGTAGTTGTATAATCACATTTACTTTACAGTGCTACGCAAAATGTTGGCGCTATATAAATACATGTTAATAATAATAATAATAATAATAATAATATAACCAGAAAACAAGTTGTGTGCTAGTGGTGCCATGGACTGGGCCATAGAGCTGCAAACTGTCCTTTGCTTCACAAAACTGGGCAGGCATAGCTCAATGTTTTCTAAACTACTTTAAGTAGCTTGCTTGAACTGTGAGGCCTACAGGCAAATGTGTTACAATAGAAGTACATCTGGTGGTGGCATTATTAGACTTTGGAAGCCCAGTCACCCTGGTTCTTGCCACTCTGATGGACTCTTCTAAGTCCAGACAGATGGATTTAATTTACATATATGGTGATACCAAAAGCCACACTGCATTTTTGTCTATAGAGACCATAGCCAGAAATAGGGTTAGGCATGTGTCTGGGTGCAGTCTAAGTAGCAAGCCCAGATCCGGCAGGGCAGACAGACCAAGCAAAGTAAAGTGTGGGAGGGATTGGAGTGTAAATGGCAACAACAAAGACTGCACCAGGGTGGACAGGGGTTTAAATATGCAGCTGAATGGATGGCAGGGTGCTGGGTCAGGTAGTATTGATTCGGGCAGCAATACTGCAACACCCAGGACTGTGTGCCTGGGCTAAAGTAGACCTCCTTATTTATACAATGTAGCAATCCCAACCTATGTCCCATCAGCTGTTTACAAAGGACATCCAAAGCCTAAAGAAGTATAGAAATGTGTTTTGTTTACTGAACTTACCATACAAGCCCAGAGGCTCAGCAGGCCTATAACAGTAATGATCTGTGGTTTTAAAATTTTGAACAGCTCCCTATCAAAGAATTACAGAAAGTGAGGTTCCTGTTTTCATTAAAACTGATGCTATTGGCACGGATGCTCAAAATATAAGGTGAAGCATTTATAGACTAATTTGTTGTCAATCTTTCATTATTCTTTAAACTACAACTTCCAGCCCCTCTGACACTTCCAGACCCTTCTGTCTTCCGTCTTGTCCTACTATACTTTCTGCAACTGCTGCTTTGCAGGCAGAACAATGGGAAGGTAACCAGATAACAGCTCCCTGGTAGATATAAGAACAACACTCAATAGTAAAAATCCATGTCCCACTGTGATTCCTTCAGTTACATTGAGTAGGAGAAATAATAGTCTGTCAGAAAGCAGCTCCATAGTGCAGCACTGGCTCTTTCTGAAAGCACCTGACCAGGCAAAATGACCTGAGATGGCTACCTACAGACAAATATTACTACTAAAAATACACTTGTTGGGTTAGGAATGAAATTTTACTTGGTAGAGTGAATTAAATGCAGTGTAAAAAGTGCAATTTAGAAATAAAACGACACCATGAAACTCAGACAGAATCAATTTAAGAGAACACTGTCATCAATTAAACATAATATAGTAATGTATTAAAAAAGCAACAACATGCCAGTTCTGTCGAAAAATCTTTAACTTAAAACAATAAAGTATCCCATAAAGCCTAACAACTTATAACACCATAATATTAGTGGAAGTCAACTGTATAGTAATCCATGAAATTACATCAAATACTCATCTACTCCCTGAGATCCAACATCATACCATGCTGACAAATCAAAACCCTCAATAGCAACACTGGCTCTTATGAGAAAGTAATCTCCTGAAACCCTTTTCGGGCCAAACTGTCTTTCACTTTTTATCAAAAAGCAAAATCTTTCAAAGCAATATGTTTGAAAACCACGGTTACTGACCCACAAAAGAACCCAATAATTCACAAAGCACCACAGAAGGCTTCAGAAAGTGAGAATATACAACAACATAAAATAGTTTCTGAAAAAGACACGTCAATCAAAATGAATGGTTTCTCGCAAATAATTCTAATTGTATTTTGTTGTATTTATTGTACAGATTAAAGAAATATATATCATATATCATGGGAAAAAATATCCCTACATTCTCTCTATAATGTCACCTAATGTACTTGTAAAAAGATCATATACAGTACAAATGCCTTTTCTGAAACAACTCAAGCCTTGACAGTTTTTTCCTGATAGTTTTATTATTTTATTAGTTTTACCAGCATGCTTTTCAAAAAAAACCACACAGATTATAGTCTATAGTCTAAAATGTAAAATCAAAATGACTATACACACCTGTATAACAAAAAACAGGAACACATCTAGTTAATGAATGTTTCTATAACCTGTATTCAAACATGTATTTGTAGTATACATACAGTATATTATATGAGGATGAAATACAGTATAATTGAGAAAATAATTTTTGCCTGCATAACACACAGTATTGTAACCTCCTAACTATTATCTCTTACTGCAATACAAGCTGCCAAAGATGCTGTATATGCTACGAATGATTCCCATACTTCCCCTAGACATTTTTTTCTCTCAATACAGAGGTTGGTGTTGGGATTTATTGGGGATGGCAAAAGGAAACAGGTTGCAAAAGACACTTTATACATGGGATTGCCAAATCTCAAGGAATATCACAAGGTGATTATGCTAGAGGCAATACTTTATTTGACAATAACTAAACCTGATAAACACTGGGTGGACATTGAGAAACAGGCTATACTCCCATTGGATATAGAAGGGCTCATATGGTCCCAAAAAGCCTTTAACCCACACTATTGACAATCTGGAGGAAAACCAGAAAACACAGAATGGTTAGATTCAAACTCTCCACTACAGCCTATAACCTTCTAGAAAGAGAAATACAGAACATACCACTGCGAAACTTGAGAAATCAGGGTATTCTGAACATTGATTCATTACTACAAAACAGTCACATTCAGTCCTTCCCCAATTTAGTGCAGCAATATGCATTGCACGATGTGGAACATTTTAAATTTCTTCAAAACACCACTACCTCTCCACTAGCACAAAAGAGGTGGTTGGAAACTGTATATCTTTAGGACAATCTCTTAAAAGGAATGGTATCATCACTATATAAGCTATTGATGTCAGGATACTCCGAGAACAAAAGCAAACACATGATCAGTTGGGAAAATAAACATCAAATAAAAATGGAGACATCGGATCATGAAAGAGTCTTCCAGAACATCAAAGAAGCCACCAGATGTGGGAATCATCTGGAGCAAATACCAAACTGTTACTGAAATGGTACCTGACCCCACAAAAATTAGCATACATATTTCCAGCTACTTCACCGATGTGCTGGAGACAATGTGGAGCTATCGGTACCCAATTACAAATATTCTGGGACTGTCCCAAAGTAGCACCCATGTGGAAAGAAATTGAGGACATCATTGTTACTAAGTTGGATGTTACAACAACACTGACACCGGCCATAGTGTTGCTACACATATTCCACCAGACCTCGAAAGCGGAGAAGCATTCATATTACATCACATGCTATTTGCAGTCAGAACCCTGATAGCCAGATCATGGAAATCAACAATAACAGCGATACAGGTATTTAAAGAAATGCAATACAACTTGATAATGGAAGAACTGCTGGATAAACGTTTTCCAAATATTTTTCTTATTTATTTCTTACTCGTGTGGGCTGCCACATTTTTCTAGCTGCATCAAACATACTTATGCTGTGAGTTGCTGACAGATTTTGCCCGCCCTAATTTACTGGTTGTATAATGACTAACAGTTAAAATGCTCTCCTGACAGCCAGTTGTTTTAAGTATGAAAAAGAAGCTAGGCTGAGAAAGCAAACTAATAATCTGTTTAGTAATAATCTTCGGAAAACGAAGCACTCCAATTCCCCTTCCTTCCGGTGGTTTACATTCTAATCAGCGGGAAGGCTTTTCGGGGAGATTAGTCACTGAAAGAAGAGGAGATTTGTGGATGGGCGACTAATCTCCCGGAATCTTCTTGTGTGTCACCACCCTTAAGTATGGTATTTAAGAAGCCTAAGCCTTAATTATAGTTCCACATTCCAAATAGTGTTTTGGATATTCCTTTCTATTCCTATGTTACTGCTTTCTTTTATATCAGACATGGGTCAGCGGGTTTAATCATTCCTATACCAACAGTTCACTTGGGGAGAGACTGCAATATCCCACAATGCCCTCTGTTGGTTATATGAAAGAATAACAGTGCGCCCTCTGTTGGTTATATGAAAGAATAACAGTGACTGCAATAACACACAGCGCCATCTGTTGGTTATATGAAAGAATAACAGTGACTGCAATATCACACAGTGCCATCTGTTGGTTATATGAAAGAATAACAGTGACTGCAATATCACACAGCGCCCTCTGTTGGTTATATGAAAGAATAACAGTGACTGCAATATCACACAGCGCCATCTGTTGGTTATATGAAAGAATAACAGTGACTGCAATATCACACAGCGCCCTCTGTTGGTTATATGAAAGAATAACAGTGACTACAATATCACACAGCACCCTCTGTTGGTTATATGAAAGATTAACTGTGACTGCAATATCACACAGCGCCATCTGTTGGTTATATGAAAGATTAACTGTGACTGCAATATCACACAGCGCCATCTGTTGGTTATATGAAAGAATAACAGTGACTGCAATATCACACAGCACCCTCTGTTGGTTATATGAAAGAATAACAGTGACTACAATATGACACAGCGCCCTCTGTTGGTTATATTAAAGAATAACAGTGACTGCAATATCACACAGCGCCCTCTGTTGGTTATATGAAGGATTAACAGTGATGGCAATATCACACAGCACCCTCTGCACATGGTAGTGGGACAGTGGGACAATGCACACAGTAATCCGTTTGGCAATTCTCTGTCACCACCAACTTTGCAAAGAAGTCCGGTTGATCGCTGGGGGGTGGTCGCTTTGGCAGTATGTGCACTGCTGGGAGACAGGGCTGTAGTTGTGTCTAGACTTCTACTAGAGTCAATAAGTTTTCCCTGTTTTCGTAGGTAAAATTAGGTACCTCGGCTTATACTCAGTATATATACAGTACCTAAGATTAAATAAGCAAGATTATTTAAATAGGGCATTGCCACCATGGTATGCTTTGTAAAATCACATCTGCATAAAAGAATGGATCTGGCATACTTCAAACATCACCATTATGGTGATGTTTGAGGTGATGTCATCATGCCCACACAAGGACCTGAGCCAATGGACACTGCCTGTTTATTAGCTTATGTTGCTGGTGAAATGTCCTTGTGCTCTCTGTGAGTACTCGATGTATACTGATGCTGATTTCTAGTAATAAAGTCTGAATATTATTTTCAAGTACCTGTCCTTATCCAGTTCCTGCTTCCTTTGACTGCACTGTAACCCCTAAGGACCAGTGCCACAGATCTAAACTGGTATAAAATGATGATGTATATATGTTAGTAGAAATTAAAAAATACCCACCTTTATAAAGATTAGATAATTGAAATGCATAAGGACAACAACAATACAACATGCACTTTACACCAACATTTACTTTATTTTGCTCAACATTTCGGTCAGGGACCTTCGTCAGGAATCAAACAGTGCAACCAGACCCACAATAGCATACATACTATACTAATATACATAGTATATACATAGTAATATACATAGTATATAGTATTCATTTTCCATAATTTCAATCACTTTGAATTTATACACAGTGGACATGTGGATGAAAACAGCAATTTTAAGGTATTATAAAAAGGATTTTCAAGAAATGACATTAATTTGCTTAAAATTACTGGAAGCTTTCTGTTTCAATGGCAAAATTGAAACCCTGGATAACCCTGTATAAAATAAAATTCCACATGAAATAGTCTTGATTGGAGAAACAATTGAAATAAAATGAATTTCTGATTCCTACAGAAGATCACTAATCAGAGCCAGAAAAAGTAGTTATGTGTAATTGCTTGTCTTTGAAAAATAATAAAGAAGCTAAAAATGCCACATTAACATATTTTATGCAGCGTTTCAAAGCTGATTCTTTAGTTAAGAAGAACTGTGTAATTCATATGGAACCTATATCCGTGTATCTCAGAAGACTGTATGTAGAGTATGTCAGAAGGCTGTATGCAGAGTATCTCAGAAGGTTGCATGTAGAGTATGTCAGAAGGTTGTATGTAGAGTATCTCAGAAGGCCTGTATGTAGAGTATCTCAGAAGGCTGTATGTAGAGTATCTCAGAAGACTGTATATAGAGTATGTCAGAAGGCTGTATGTAGAGTATGTCAGAAGGCTGTATGTAGAGTATCTCAGAAGGTTGTATGTAGAGTATCTCAGAAGGTTGCATGTAGAGTATGTCAGAAGGCTGTATGTAGAGTATCTCAGAAGGTTGCATGTAGAGTATGTCAGAAGGCTGTATGTAGAGTATCTCAGAAGGCCTGTATGTAGAGTATCTCAGAAGGCTGTATGTAGAGTATCTCAGAAGACTGTATATAGAGTATGTCAGAAGGCTGTATGTAGAGTATATCAGAAGGCTGTATGTAGAGTATGTCAGAAGGCTGTATGTAGACTATCTCAGAAGACTGTATGTAGAGTATGTCAGAAGGTTGTATGTAGAGTATGTCAGAAGGCTCTATGTAGAGTATCTCAGAAGATTGTATGTAGAGTATGTCAGAAGGCTGTATGTAGAGAATCTCAGAAGGTTGTATGTAGAGTATGGCAGAAGGTTGTATGCAGAGTATGTCAGAAGACTGTGTGTAAAATATCTCATAAGGTTGTACACAGAGTAACTCAAAAGCCTACATACAAAGTATGTCAGAATGCTACATGTAGAGTAACTAAGAAGGCTGTACATAGAGTAATTCAAAAGCCTGCATATAGAGTATGAAAGAAGCCTTCATGTATACAGCACTAATATGCACACAGACTCATTGATA
The DNA here is from genome assembly GCA_038501925.1 of Xenopus petersii. Classification (NCBI taxonomy): domain Eukaryota; kingdom Metazoa; phylum Chordata; class Amphibia; order Anura; family Pipidae; genus Xenopus; species Xenopus petersii. The sequence goes on from CM076675.1 coordinate 128,786,057, forward strand.
TGCAGTGTCAATACACAGACAAGGTGTAAATATGTGCACCCATGATATCAACACACACGTTTTCAGGGAATATTAAACAATAAAAAAAATTCATTATTTGAGCAAAATGAAGTCTACGGGCCTCCCTGTAATTTGAAGTTTTCAAGTTAATGGGTTTCCAGATAACAGATCCCATAGCTGTATATGATATACAAGACATATCATAGCAAGCAGCAGAATCATGGTTGTTGCACAACTATCAAATAATGACATGATTTAATAATGCGTGGGTTGCATCATGCCTCCCTCCTCTTCTATGTAATGTATATATGTGTGTTTGTGTTACTATACTAAATAATGACACGGAACATTCTGCTATCTAATGGGTGCAATGGGTGCAACGGTGGTACATTTAATGTTGGGGTATCAGTAACAGTAATGATGACACCTACTATGTCTGATAGTATAATTTACTGAACTAGAATACATTTTTCTCATTAGGCATATATATAATAGTATAAAGTATTACAGTGGTTAGGATTACAGTTAGTGAATGGGCGAAAAATTTGTGAAACAGCGAAAAATTCACGAAACGGCGTCGGTTTTTTGATGCCGACTAATTTTTTCGGGCGAATTTTCGCAGGCGTTTCGCGAATTTCTTCGCTGGCGGCGAATCACGCAAATTCGCAGCAAATTCGTCCATCACTAATTACAGTGAATAAAATTGTAATATATGGTTATTCTGAGGATGAGCATGTATTTATAATGATCTTTTGCATGCAGTACCATAATACTTCATTGAACCCAGCACGTTTATCACTTCCACAGGGTCTCTAGATGTAAAACATTGCAAAATATTTTTTAAAAAGACTTATAATTAAGTAAACTTGAGCATAATTTAATGCTAAATTGCTAGATTTTCCTTCTCATGTCTGTATTGTAAGTAAAATATTTTCTTGTAATAAATGAAGCAAGTGATTTAAATGTAGCATTGAAGCACACTGTATGTTATTTAATTTTATACTTTGGGTACATCTGCATATTAATAAACTATCATCAAATGCTAGGCACCTGGTGTTCAACAGAAGATTAATTGAAATGCCATTCAGATTAGTTTATGAGATTGAAAAGCATCTGAATAAAATTAGCAGTAACACTAATGAAGGATATATCTGAATCCAGGCTTTTCTTGCTGTTGGGAATTAGTAATATCTCCATGGAGAATAAATTGTTATGGGGAGCGAATTCTCCCAGACATGCATTAATCACAATGCATTAGGATTGTCAGCCCACTTTATGGCAGATGGAAATGCTGCACTAACCTTTTCTTCGAGTAGACCAATATCTGCTGTATGTCACAGCTGACAGGTATTTTGGTAACTGGTGTTATCTAGAAGGAAAGGCAGGATAGCAACTTCATTTTTAATTTAAATTTTGCTTTGCTTCAGTGTCCTATATCATCATATCAAAGTCTACTCATTTCTAAGCTGTTTTCATAGTCACTGCCAGGCTTAAGTGCACAGAGCTAAAAACCACAATAAATGTGGGGATCTTTTGAGCTGTAAATTTCCAGTCGCATTATATCTGTCAATCAGAGAACTGAGGGATGGCAGTTGATTAAGATGGCCATATATGGCAAAAACCGCTCATTGTGTAACTGAGTAGCTATAACATGGTGCCAATTATATGGTGCACCACATCAGGTTAATCCAGTTCTAGCCATTGATCTACTTGCAGGGGTAATTTTCCAGTTTGCCTGCTTGATATTTGACTGCATACTTGCCAGGGCAAAACATTATGATGAGTACTATACCCCCTCACCCCCCTATCTCCACCCCTGTATTTACAAGGCAAGATGCTGGAGTGTAGTATATAGGCACCTGAGGGCTGCCTCCTGAAAACTGTTGTCATAACCACAGGCGCTCAGTTACCTATATATAAATATGACTAAATATGGCCCTGGTTCTTGCTGTAGAACATAAACTCTACACCAATGGCTCTCAAGATTGTCAGCGATGTAGATTTTATATTTTCAGCTATGTTCTACACTCAGATAGTTGCTGAGTCCCACACAGCCAGCACTGGAAGGACTGAACTAGTCCTAAACAGATATCAATTAGAGAGAGCATGACTTTTCCTCCATGCACAGACCAGTAGGCTGCTCTTGAAGAAGCTTGAAGATTTGAAGCCTAACCTGTAGGCTATGCTTGCTGTAGAAATGTCACATTCTTTGGGGTGCTGACTGGAAAACATTTTTCACCTCGAGCCAATATGTCTTAGCTCCATGAACCATTAACAGCACTATTAATTCTTCTGTGTCTGGTACACCATGCTTCTTTGTGGTTTTTACAGTATCCCATACAGCCAGATTTTTTATCTTTCAATGGCCAAAAGTGAGCAAACTATAAATTTATAGTTTGCATTCAGCTGAATTACCTTCAAAGCCAATTGTATATGAATTAGGACCTCATGGGGCCCCTATGCCTCCTGCCCCACCCCCGCACTTCAGGGTCTGCTTATGCTATAGTTACACTCCTGTTCTGACCATCTAACCTTTTATCCAACAATAAACAGTGTGTGCATGTTTTGTCTTTAAACTTGAAATTTTGGTTTTACAATTCATGCTTACCCAGACCATTTGTTGGACCTGGCTTTCCTGTATCAAAGCTGATAATGTCTGGGTATACAAAGCCATCTGGGTTGAATGGTCTGACATCTTTCAAAAGAGTCGTGAGCCTGAGTGAGCATAAGCTGTAGGGTGTTTTAGCAGTTATCAAGAAGCAGAACAGTATCAGTGCTAGAGAAAATGTCTAAGAAGACTTGAGTTCTAAGGTTAATAAGCAACAGTTAAGTGTTGAGTTGCCATTTTCTGTTTGAGAGGGTTATTAGGGTCTAGGTATGATATAGATCAGGGATCCCCAACCTTTAGGATCCGTGAGCAACATTCAGAAGTAAAATTAGTTGGGGAGCAACACTAGCATCAAACATGTTCCTGGTGTGCTAAATAAGGGCTGTGATTGGCCATTTAGTAGCCCCTTTGTGGGTTGTCAACCTACAGTACATTGAGGCTCTGTTTGGCAGTGCACCTGGTTTTTATGCAACAAAAACTTGCCTCCAAGCCTGAAATTCAAAAATAAACACCTGCTTTGAGGCCACTGGGAGCAACATCCAAGGGGTTGGAGAGCAACATGTTGCTTACGAGCTACTGGTTGGGGATCACTGATATAGATAATGGGGTCAAATATTCCCTCCATGCAGAATCCAACAATGCTCTATTCATCTTCTGCAGTTTTGCATAAATATGGTAAACTGCCCTTTTGCAATTCTTAACTATTGGTAATTACTTTTTGGGGGATTTTGCTGAAGATTGAGAATATAAATTGGGATCATATAAAATGCATTTATTTTTATCATATAAAATATAAAAGTGTGATTACTTTAATAATTTTTTGTAGTTTCGTTACCTTTCATACTAACATAACTTGAAAAACATTGGGTGAATTATTAAAACCACAGCAAGAGCAGAAGAAACTATCACATGCCGACTGTCACTTTATTCTGTAGGTTCTTCAGTTTAAACATCAAAGGGCTACACTGATCTTTGCCCTGACTTTTAAAAAGAAAAAAAATTATATGATCAGGAATACACATGAGACTATTTGACGAATCAGCTGAAGTATCAGCTGAAAATAAGATAGTAATCCTAAAGGACCACTGTATCTAAAATGCAAAAAAAGAAAAAAATTATTAAGAATCCACAAACACAAACCTCATTTCCCATGTATCTGTTCCTTCCTGCAGTATATCCAAATCCTTTAAAAAATGAAACTAAATAAAGCTGTCCCTGAAATTTCTCTAGGCCCAGTTTTTATTTATTGCCAAACAATGCAAAGGAGTTATAGCTGACCTGGTGACAATTCAAATTGTACTCCATTTATAGCAAATCTCTGCATTCTACTTTTCAGCCGGTTTTCTACGGTATCTATGATCATGTAATTTCCTCTAACTGCCAGTGTATGATCTGCTATGCTGCACAGTATAGGTTTATGTACAATGCCAGCCAAATAGCCTGCATTACATTTACATTTACAATTTTCTTTTTTTTCTAAATGACAAGATGATTGTCCTGATAGTTTTATAAAACATAAAACCATTATACCGCTGGCTAATATGAAATTAGCTTTTATTATCTTTTATTATTGTCTTGATTGTTATCATAAAATGCAAGCAAAAAAAAGCAGGATTGCAACTTACAGGCTTAAAGTTCCATGATTGCATACTGCTTGATGAAAAGAGATTTTATTATTATCTGTGAGTTGCTAATATATCCTCTGCAATTTCCCAAAATAATATTTGTAGCAGGAGTTATTTGGAATGTAGTTCAAGCTTACTTGTGTCAATCACCATTCTAAAAAATAGGACTTTTATCAGTTTTATGCATTGCTACATTTTTTTATTGAGAGTTTTACAAGAGCATAAAACAACAGTTGAAACAAAGTCACAGAGGGTCAGCATATAAATCTATAATAGCATGGGGGAGAAATGCCTCAACCCACATGTGGTTAATAACACACCTAGGGAAGGCGAATCTGGTGTTGGGGGTGGTAGTTGCAAAAATATGAAAAATCACCCAACCGTGTTTAAAGTTTACGAAGAAAGAACTGAGGTGTAGGGGCTCCCGTACCCTGACAGATCTCTAATTATGCATTTTCATATACAGTGGAACCTCAATTTTACATCCACTGATTTTAAGTTTTCCTTCATTTTACATTGTTATTTTGTGGTCCTACCTACAGTATATACATAATACATTCCCCTGATTTTACATTTTCCTGGATTTTACACCATTTTTTTCTGGTCCCCTGAAGAACATAAAATGTGGGTTCTACTGTAGGATGATGAGCTTTAACTATGATAAGGGGAAAGTACCTCACAAAAAGGTTTACTCTTAATGCGGGTAAGTATTCAATGCAAAAGAAATTGAGAAATGCCTATACCAAAGGATAGTGCTCTAACTGCAGTGGGGATAGGAGATATCAAAGAATTAACTAAGAAAGTCATATCACTTTTGTAAGTCTCGTTTGAACGTGTGTGACACTGGGAGCGGATCATTCATCCGTGCCACCAACAGTGCACTCGTTTGCGCATGCGGAGAGTAACAAAGCTAGCCTGGTTGCCTAAGGCACCTGGCTGGCTTGTCCCGGCCCTGCTTCTAAGGTTCAGAAGCATGAATACTCTTTCAGACAAACGGGTACAGATTACCAGGGCTCTAAAGAACCATGTTGTTGCAGGTCTGTAGTGTAGTTTTATCGAATGTATAATGCGAATGACCGAAAGACCACACATTTGGGCTTGGACTTTGTGCACATGATGCGGAGCTGGAAAGAGGTTGCTTTTCTAATGGCAAAGTCCTTAGTTGACTTCACAGAATAAAATATTGTGGAGAAAAGTTGCAGTTGGCTTGAGCTTGCCCAGTGGCCTAGGGGACCCTTCCACCATTAATATATATGTATGTTGAAAAACCTTTATAACCAGCATTAAGTGTGAAACCATTATGTAGCTTCTATAGAATCATAAGTAGAAGCCCATAATGTGTCCAGTTCATCGTGATAATTTCTGGTCTCTCAAGGTTATCCAAGGCATCCATTAAGGACCACAGGGAAAAGTGAATCACCCTTTTAAATATTTTAGCAATCAAGCAAAAAAGTCGCCCAGACTTAGTCTTCATTTTATTATTCATGACTGCATTTTTGCATAAATCAGCTTTCCTGTTTCATCAAAATATTTACCAAAAATATTTGATATATAGTTTTTTATATAGCATCGCAAAATACTGTATATGCTGTGCTTTATTTGCCTTAAATGCAAAAAGGAGTATAGTTATTATAAATTATACAGTCAAAATAAGTACAAGGAGTGTTATAAATTCCAATATACAATTGGGATGAGGTCCCTGTCCCAAAGTGCTTACAATATACAAATCTTTCCGCGGTGCACAAAACAATTGGCATAAATCAGTTTTTTGGATTGAATTCACTCATTTCATTGTTGTATGGGATTTGTCATTCAGAACCCCATCATCCAGAAAGCTCAGTATTACGGGAAGTCCACCTGCCATAATAATCAAATTCAGTTTTAACCAAATTCAAATTTTTAAAAATGATCTCCTTTTCTCTGTAAAAATAAAAAGTACCTTGTACTTGACCCCAACTAAAATATAATTCATAGTTACTGGAGGCAGATTTTTTTGGGTTTATTTAATGTTTAAATGATTTTTTTGCAGATGTAAGGCATGGAGATCCAAATTACAGAAAGATAACAAGATAACAGGTCCCATAGCTGTACTATAGTTAAAATTCAAGTTGAGCACTGTAATCTGAGTTTACCCTATAATCTATATACACTATATTGGTCTATTGTACACATAAACTGGAATAAAATAACCATTATGCACCAGAGAACTGAGACTATGGGGAGGCAGTTGCTGGTACAATACATTCTTTATGTAAAAGCATTTTTAACCATATCCGTTTTTAGGGTTTAGTTCTCCTTTAATGGGTGGAGTTCGGCCACATATTTTGTCACAACATGTTTTGACCAAAACTGTTAATAATGTTGCAGGAGGTAACTTCCACAATAAAAGAAGAACTAAAGGATTTGAAGAGGGATTTCGAGACCCTGGCAAATAGAACGGAGGAGGTGGAAAAAATTCAAAGTAAGATAATTACAAACCAGAAAACAATACACAAGACAGTGTTATTACATAACTCATGGCTAGAAGACCTACAGCGACAGATGGAAGATCAAGAGAACAGAGGAAGGAGAAATAATATAAGAGTAAGAGGAATGAAAGAACAGGATAAAGAAGAGAAAATAAGAAAAGTTCTAAGTAGACTATTCACAGACATTCTGGAAGGAAAACCGGTGCAAGAAACGGACATTGAGAGAGCTCACAGGGTTCAAAAATCGAAATCTGCTCCATTAAATGCAACCAGAGACATTGTTTGCTGTTGTAAAAGCTTCATTCTAAAGGAAGAAATATTAAAGAAAGCAAGGGAAAGGGGCACAATTAATTTCGAGAACTCCTCATTGAAACTCTTCCAAGACATCTCATGGAGCACATTAAATAAACGCAGACTACTTAAGCCAGTGACAACAGCCCTTAAGGAAAGAGATATACAGTACAGATGGGGATTCCCCTTTTCTCTAAGTGCAAGCAGTGAAGGACATCAAGCAACGATTCGCTTCCCAAAGGACACAGAAAGATTTTTGAAGAAGATGAAGTTACCAGATCTGGATCTCCCAGGATGGAAAACAGAAGATCCGTGTGAAATCGATTGGGGTTTGATACAGCAGGGATCATGGCAACAGAAGGATACATCGAAAAAGAACTCAAGTACTCCGACCTCCAGAGACTTAAGCGAGAGTCCCGAAAAGTCCAGTAGAAGATATTAGAAGGAGGGTCCGCCCTACAGGATGGGTAAATATGATTGACTCTCAGAGATGGTAAAATTTAAATGACTACAAACTGAACTTCGTGATACATGGGTGTTTTGAACTGAGAAAGGGAGGGGGAGGAAGAGATATCGTGGATATGTACAAGGGAAGCAATGTATGATGTTTCTGTTCTTTTTTTTGTCTAAAAACAAAGCCCCTATCAATATCTATCAGTGGGAGGGGGAGAAGATCAAACGGGCGGATGGGCGATTGGGTAAGTCCCCCAGGGGAACACCATGGCATGCTACACTAGGGGGGGCATTGGGTCATGTACACAGGGGAATTATAGGGGGGTACACCGAGAGAAGTAATAAGTACTATACAAGTACAACACATTTTAGGAGGATTGGGCACACGACAGGTCTACGAGAGGGCTAAAGTAAAAAAGACCACCAACACAAAATAAGGTCACTCTGGAGAGCGAAGCAACAATAGCTTGGGCAATATATTCACAGGACAAATCACATAAGCAAGTTGGGGAGGGTTAAGGGTCACTCAAACTTTTAAAAAATCAAAAAGGAACAAACACAAGGGAGGGAAGGAGTGGGGCACAGATTTGGTTAAACACTGGAAACCCTGGAGGGCTGCTATTCGCTGTATCCGCCCGAGACGCCCCCCCAGGAACCAAGACACGTTGGAAATGTTTAGGGGCAACATTGATATGCATTGTAAGATCTTCAAAGTCTTTTCCTCCTTCTTTTCTCTTTCTGAGGAGGGGGGAGGGAAACAGCGAAGCAGTTTTAGTTACAAGACCAAAGGACCAGGAAAAAGATAAATAATATGGATAATTAGGAGGAGGAAGGGGGAAATAAAAAATAAATAAATAAAAAAAAAAAAAAAAAAAAAAGGGCAAGTAAAAGGTTAAGCTCTGGCAAGCAACCCATCTAGGTTTAGGTTTAGTTGAAATAAGATCTTTGCTGTCTCTGGAAGGAGATAGCAAAACTGCAGCTAAAATCCCCCACATAATCGCGCTTAGGCGCACCCAGCCGCCCATGGGGAACAGCAAGAGGATATTACCTCTATAATTTTTCGTAACTTTTTTTTGTGTTTTCCTTATATCTTAATATATGTTTTCTTCTTTTTTCTTCTCTTTTGGTGCCCCAAGCTAAACTTATTTTCTCTTTTCCCGATGGATTATAACTTTCACAGAGTAGATGACATAGAACAAGAGGGAAAAAACATAAGGGTACATGATATAACAAGGTATTCTGAAAGGGAATGTGCTCAATTGTAAGCTATAATGTAAATGGGTTGAATGAACCGGTGAAGAGAAGTCAAATTCTTAATACGTGCAAAAAACTCCATGCACATATAATATTGCTGCAAGAAACACATTTTAAAGAGGGACATACCCCAAGGATAATGGACAGACACTATACACAGGCTTACTACAGCAATAATCCCGTGAAAAAAGCAACAGGAGTTTTGATATTGATTCATAAAGACCTACCATTTGTAATTCAAGAGAAAAAAGTAGATAAGGATGGCAGATACATTATTATAAAGTGGAATCTAGGGGCTTCCAAGCTTACGATAGCTAATGTGTATGCGCCCAACATAGCACAGGTAAACTTTTTAAAGAAATTTTTAGAAGATTTAAACAATTTTAAAGAAGGGATAGTAATTATGGGAGGAGATCTTAACTTGATGTTTAATCCATCAATGGACTCTTCCAATGGGAAAGGCCATATACCCCTTAAGGGGATAAACAATCTAAAAAAAAAATTGGAAGAGCTAAGCTTGGTCGACACGTGGAGTGTCCAACACCCGAAAGACAAAGATTACACACATTTCTCAAAAAAGTACAGGGTTTATACGCGGATAGACTATCTTTTCGTCTCACAAAGGGGGCTCCACTGGGTCACGGAGGCCAAAATCGTAACAAACCTGTTTTCGGACCACTACCCAATTTTTTTAAAGTTGAATATACCTCATATAAATGACAAAGAATACACATGGAGATTTAACGATTTATTGTTACATAAAAAAGACACAAAGGGTAAAATAAGGAACATGTTGCAACAAATATTAAAAGAGAATTCAGGACCAGAGGTGGGGGTGGCGACACTGTGGGAAACTAAAAAATGTGTGCTTAGAGGACAATTGATAGCTCTTGGCAGTACTCTAAAAAAAGAAAAAGAGAAACAAATTAATAACTTACTTAAAGAGATCTCGAACCTGGAGCAGATTCATAAAACAAGAATAACAGAAGAAATTCTAGAACAACTGGAAAAGAAAAGAATTCAACTGAAAGCAATATTAGACCAGGGTACTTACAAAGCATACATGAACAGCAAACAAAAAGGATACGAATTGGGGGATAAATGTAACAAATACTTTGCTCAAAAGTTAAAGAAAATGAATAGCGCAACTCATATTACAGCAATAAAAGATAAGGATCAAAAATCCTATTACGACACACAGAATATTGTTAAAACATTTCAGCAGTACTATCAAACATTATATAGACTACAGGGAGGGGCTGAGCACAAAGGTAAAATGAAGGAAATAGACAAATTTATAGAGGAAGCACAATTACCATCTTTAGAAGTAAAAGATAGAAATACACTGGACTTACCTTTCACACCACAAGAAATAAGTGATACCATAGATTCGCTGGCCGTGGATAAGAGTCCTGGACCAGATGGTTTTAGCGCACTGTATTATAAAACGTACAAAACAGAATTAATACCCTTGTTGTGTTCTTATTATAATACAATCAATGGAGTATGCGGGTTCCACAAACAGGCAAAAGAAGCTAATATTACAATTATCCCAAAAGAGGGGAAAGACCCCCAGCTCTGTGGAAGCTATAGGCCAATCTCCCTAATAAACATAGATTTAAAAATATATGCCGAAATAATAGCAAATCGAATGAAAAAATACTTACCAGATTTAATACATGAGGACCAAGCTGGGTTTATACCTAAAAGGGAGGGAAAAGATAATATCTATAAAATACTATCATTATTGAAAATTGGGCAAAAGACCGGGTAAAAAGTAAAAGTTCCAACAATACTTCTCTCAATTGACGCTGAAAAAGCTTTTGATAGAGTGGGGTGGCCGTTTTTGGAAAGAGTCTTGAGAGAATTTGGAATAGGGGAGATCACAATAAGTCGTATCTTAGCTCTTTATAAAGATCCATATGCAAGAGTCAAAGTAAATGGTAAACTATCTGACCCAATATATATTTGCAATGGAACCAGGCAGGGATGCCCGCTATCACCGCTGCTATTTGTCTTGGTAATTGAAACACTATTGTCACATATCAGATTGGAGGCAAAGATAGAGGGAATGAAGTTTGAAAAGAAAGAATATAAGACAATAGCTTTCGCCAATGATATGTTAATCTTTGTCTCAAACCCGATGTCCTCCCTACCCAGCCTCCTATCACTTATAGAACATTTTGGATCTTTATCAAACTTCAAGGTCAACCTTACAAAATCCAACATCTTGAGTATTAACACCCCAGAAAGTATGATGGATAGTCTAACAGAGAATTTTCCTTTTAAAAAGGTAAACCGTAGTATTAAATACCTGGGTGTGAATATAACCCCAAATATGTTTGATCTATATAACAGCAATTTTGTCCCCTTACTGTCAACATTACAGGAGAAGGTTAATAAATGGAACAAAATAAACTTATCATGGATGGGAAGAGTACAAGCATTGAAAATGTTCTTGATGCCTAAACTGAATTACTACTTACAAGTTTTGCCAATCAGTTTACCAGCTGTTTTTTTTAAAAAAATTAAATCCCTATTTATAAAATTTATTTGGAACGGCAAACAGGCTAGGATTCAATATAAACAATTAATACTACCATTACATCGAGGAGGGTTAGCTATCCCAGATGCCTGGCTGTATTATATTTCAATCCATCTAACTCGCATTAAACAATGTGCAAGGGAAGAAAGGATGAAAGAGTGGGCAGTGATAGAAAATCAGTGGGCAGGGATACCTCTGTTAAACCATTTATGGTGCGAGCCCAAAGACATATCAGACAAGGTGAAAGCCCACCCTTTAATTTCAACCACACTTAGGATCTGGTACGGCAATAGAACAAGGTTGGAGTTGACTAAAAGGCCCTATATATTACAACCCTTAATAAATAACACCTCTTTTATACCTAGCATGGAGAGAGGTGCATTTGGGAATTGGCGGATAGCTGAGGGGAGAGCAACTAGAATTAGTGACTTCCTGGAAAACAATAAATTGATTCCATTAAATGATATTCAAAAGAAATGGGGAAAACATGTTAGAGACGTATGGAACTATCGCTTATTGCAAAATTATACCTATAAATATAAAGGGGATGATTGGGATAGAGAACTGACTAAATGGGAAATATTACTGGAAAGTAAAGAGGTCCCTAATAAAGTAGTATCAAATATATACAAACTTTTAATATCAACCATCCCTGCGGGCAATGACATAGCTCTTAGGGAATGGGAAAAATACCTGGGTATAGAGATTCCCCCTGAGATGTGGAATAAGATTGTGCTACAAGCCCATAAATCATCTAGAGCTGTAAGAGTGAGGGAAATGAACTTTAAAATAGTAACTAGATGGCACCTAACTCCAAGTAGGTTGAATAGGATGTTCCCCATACTCACAGATGTATGCTGGAGATGTGGTAAAGAGAGGGGGACACACACATATTTGGTGCAAGTGCAAAGAATTGCAGGACTATTGGGGCAAAATCCTTAAAGTAATAAAAGAAATAACTAACTCCAATTTGTCGCTGGATAACGCCCCTCTGATCCTGCTAAGCTTTGATATGGATAAGAAGGGACTATTAAGAGACCCACTTACCTTGCACCTGTTGGATGCGGCTAGGTCAATAATCCCAAGACATTGGAAGCAGAAGGGACCACTTTGTAGCACGGAATGGCAGTTGGAAGTAGAACATACCAGGAAAATGGAAGAAATAACACATATTATTCACAATAAGAGTAACATATACTGGGATATCTGGGGCCCTTGGATTAGGTATTTAAATAACCCGAGTTAAAAGTGGGATGTTAACTAGGGAGACTCCTCAGTAACATAGATAGGAACGCACCAGGGAGTGGATAAGGAAGGCAGGCAAAATAATTAAAGTAGTAACCGGTTCTAGCAACCCTAAAGGCCGGAGATATGGTCGGAGGGTGAGGTAGTGGAGGCCAGATGTACCCAGTGGCGCGACAGTCAGGGCCCTATATACCCCTATATATTCTTTTATTCTTTTACTTTATTCTATTCTATTCTTTTCTTTTTCTTTCTCTTCATTTATTTGTTTATCTATTTTTGTATGTGGTATTGTAATGTATTTGAAAAAATTTGTTAAAATAAATAATAAAAAAAAAAAAAAAACTGTTAACTTCGTCCTTGCCATGGTATACAAAGCCTAGGTTACCACAGAAGCCTATTGCCAAACCCAAATGGCAAGGACCAAATATAATTACCCGCCAATAACTGTAACAATAATAATATTTTTCATATAACACAATTTTGACATATGGAAACAAGTCCCTTGAAACTTTATTATAACAAAATACAATATACTAACAGTGCTACAGATGGGGGGGTTGGCTGATGGGCCCGCATTAGGGGAGACTAGATATGCTGCCAGCCTGCACAGAGCTCCAGGTGCCCATGACGTTGCAAGAGGAGGCGGGTGATTAACCACCCCTTTATAACAGCCCTCCCGTAGTGCCATTAACCAATTCTTCCCCCCACTTGGCCAGTCCCAGGGTTCCCTCCGCTCTCAGCATCTCCCCACAGTCTCAGACACACTTTGTTACCCACTTTAGTGCCTTACAATATAATGCCACAGTAAGGAATACATTTAAACTGATCTCCTGATGACCTGTTATTCATCCGAATGGCTTGCAAGTTGGAATTATTATTGATCTTCTTCAGAGAGCAATCAGGGAATGCTTTGTGTGTCTTGCCAAACAGGGAGCAATGAACTCGCAGTTATTCTTCCAAAACAACAATTTGTTAATAAAACTGTTTTATTGCTCATTCTCTAGTTTTTTTGCAGCATACTCCATTTTATCTAGATCTGATCATCAGAGTGCTCAGATCTATCTCACGTCTTATCTGACTTAACAGGTGGATGTCAATAGAATATTTATTTACTGAATAAATTAATTCAAGGCCGCATCTTGATCAACGATTTGCATAATAAGCTTTGTTCAGAGTTGATGAGCTTGGAGTTTTTCCCCCTAGCAATTCTGACATTTCAGTCACAGCTGCTTCAAAGAATGTGTGTAGAGATTAAGCAATTTCCTAAAGACTTGATGCAAATCTATTATGCTGCGTTAAATTATTAGAGGTGCATCAGCTTTTCAAATACAAGTAGAAGATCAAAGGAGCTTGTTACAGGCATGGTATGAGCAAGGATCACAAGCTTATGTGCTGGCTTACATTAAGCATGTAAATCACTTTCTCTAACAGCATAGATTGTTCTGCTATTTAACTTTTTAATGTTTGCAAAATAGGAACATGCAGGCTGTTATTTTGCTTGACAGCTCAAAGTAGCTCTGTGTGGCAAGATTCAAAACCAACAAAGGGTGGCATGGGAGTTTACATTTCCTAAATTCCAGCATTTAAATTGCATAAGATCATTATGCAATTATTTAATCAAGATTTCCCAGCATAATCATACTTTTGCGCAAGAACGTAATGCCCAAACATGAAGTATTTTTAATATGTATAGGAAACATATGAGAGTAATTTTATTTATAATGTGGTTTTGGTATCTCAGATCTGTTTAAGGAATAATAACACCAAAGAAATGAAAGTGATTTAAAGTAATTAAAATATAATGCACTTGTGTGTTTGCTTTAGAAAGACTACTATAGTTTATATAAATTAACTGCTGTTTAGCCATGGGGGCAGCCATTCAAAGCTGAAAAAGGAGAAAAGGCCCAGGTTACATAGCAGATTACAGATAAACTCTGTAGAAAACATAGGGATGCTACGGAAATTGCTTCTGAAGCAAACACATCAGTTTTACTAGTGCAGAGCAACACTACATTATATTATAATTGCTTTAAAACACTTTCATTTTTTGGTGTTACTGTTCCATTAAGTTTACCAATGAGGATTAATTATATTTTAGTTGGGATCAAGAACAAGCTACTGTTTGGAGTTTATGGGAGACGGTATTTCCGTAATTCAGAGCATTCTGGATAATGGGTTTCCAGATAGCGAATCCCATACCTGTACAGGATATAAACATTTTGGACTCAAACATTTGTAAAGATGGCAAAATTATTTAGGAGTTAATAGAAAATATGTAGCTGGGAAAAACTCAACCTTTGCTACAGAAATGTACAGAATTATCACGTCATCACATCATACATGAATTTACTAGATATTTGTTCTACTCCGCCATTTACATTTTTATGTTTATGACAAAGTACAAAACATTTTATTAGGTAAAACACAATGACAATGTGAGGGTAACAGCAAGGTGGATATGGAAGTGTTACATGGTTATTCTCTCTGCTATTCTGTTACTCCCCTATCAATCTTTTGCATCTTTAGGACTTGTCAATAAATGGCTGCCTTGTGCTGCTGTACAGCATGGGTACCATGATCTTATCTCAATATAGTAGCAGTAACATTCACTGGATGCATAAACTGTCTAGGCTTCTCTTCTTATGACCCAACACTTTGGATAGCTTAAAGATGATTGGTCATGCGCATTACAATATTTTATCACCACATTCATTTTCTATCCAACTGAATGTATTTTCATAAAAATATATTTTAATTTTATTATGCGTGTCTTCATTTTATGCAATTCTAATATAAGGGTGCCCTCACGACAGGTAAGATTACTGCTTAAGGATTCACAGCATTTTCTAAGTGCCTGGAGACACTGAACAGTAGTGATGTGCGGGCTGGCCTGACACCCGTAGGCAGGACCGCCATTAGAAATCACGGGGCCCTGTACAACACATCTTTTGGGGTCCCCTGGGCCATTGATGGCCAGGGCTCCCCTACAAGTTAAAAAAAATAATTGGTGACCAGGGCCCCCCATAAAAGTTTTTTTAAAAAAACATTGGCGCCAGGGCCCCCCCTTACAAGTTAAAAAAAACGTTGGGGCCCCAGAGAATATTTTTAAAAAAAACATTGGTGGCAGGGCATATAGAGTATTAAAATAATACATTGGTGGCCAGGGGTTTAAAAAATAAAAAAACGCACATTGGTGTTCAGTAGAACTGAACGTGTGGCTTCAGGAATTCAACTTCGGCTCCTTTCGTGACTTTGGGTCTTTTTGCGACTTCAGAGACTTCAACTTCGGCATGTTTCGTGGCTTAGGGTCTTTTCCCGGTTTCGGGACTTCGTCTGTTTGGGGCTTTGGCTTTTCTGCTCTTCAGGACTTTGGCAGGTCAGTAAGAAGCAGAACAGCTTTGGCATTATCAAGCCCAATACAGGAGTGTCAGTGGGACTACAGGGGTTACCTGCAGGTCGGACAGGTTTGGGCCAGTTGTTGGGTGATGGGTTTGGGTGAGCTCTTTCTTACACTCTCCCCCATTCTCCCTAGACCTTACTGTACTGGATTCCACAGCCAGTACATGCAGTTTATATACTTTTTATATATAATCTTACTTGGCCCACCCCTTCCGTGACATCATATGGGGGTGGAATGGGCGCTTGTCTGTAAATTCTGAGGCGGTTGGGTTAGAGTCGGGTGCTGGAGCAGTGAGTTAGGATCCATTTGCGGTCAACTTTTTTTGGTCGACCTACACATCACTACTAAACAGTTCTGTTGCCAAACTCACTGCTGCTTGCCTTCTGTAGCACTGATTAATCATGTAAGTCAATAAACCTGTGGTACACATAGATAAGGGGATTGCTGCTTACACTGATTTATGCACCCTGGCTGGCTTTGAGCCTGCTTAGGGACTTTCAGGTGGCATGGAGATACACATATGTAATACAATTACACAAAGATACTACACAGAAAATGCATTCATATGCAAATGCATTTAATTAAAAATAAGCACTGATTTGGTGCTACATTAATTCATTTGGTGCTATACATTAATACATTCATGATGAAACTGACCCTACTGCGTACAAAAGGCAACCTTGTTATTATTGAGTATTAATAAAGCACCAACATTCTACAGCACTGTACAGTAGTAGGGTGTATACATTAAAAATATAAACTACATACAAATGCTGACCAATACAGAGGGTAAAGACTGTCCTTAGATCTTACAGCAGTGATTCCCGTGGAGGTTTGAAGACATGTTACATAAAAACTAAGTGTACAACCAAATAGAGCCTCCTGTAGGCTGCCAGTCCACATATTGTAGGGGCTAACAAATGGCCAATCACAGCACTTATTTTGCACCACCCAGAACATTTTTTCATGCTTGTGTTGCTCCCCAACTCTTTTGATATCAGAATGTTGCTTCTGGGTAAAAAAAAGTTGGAAACCCTTGTCTTACAGTATAAAAGACCTTGGAATGTAAGTGTTACTGGGACAATGACTGATATGGTATGCTGGTTTTATATAAATAAACTATATAGTCCCAGTTTTAGAGTCAGAATATGATCTGTCTTCATGGACCTTAACAGATGTTTGGGTGCAGGGCAATGCAGGTTAGCTGGAAGCCTGGAACCCAATCTTTAAGGAGAAAAAAAAAACTGAAGCATGGATGCACAGCCTGGAATGTCATTTTGTAAGAGGCATATATATAGTTAATTCTCTCTGAATCTGAGATTTGTGTCAAAGTATCTAAAACTCAAGGTGAGTGTAAGAGAGTACTGGCAAACTGCTTAAGGCCATAAGAAAATAACAGCATAGCGCCCTAGGATGTAACTCACCTTAACCTTTGTGGTCACAGCTCAATAATAAACATGCCGGCACAAACTGACAATATATATATCTCAAGTGAACAGTGCAAATCAATAAACCTGTGTTGTAGTGACAAAACTAAAACTGTGTGCTAAAAGATGTTGAATGTGACATTTATCAGTCTTTAATTGCTGCATGGATATTTACTGTATATACAGAAGAAATTAAATTATACAATGTATATATAGTCATACCAACCATGTTTACCACTGACAACTATAAAGTTTTAGTTATTATTACATTTATTTATAAAGTTCCACAAATTCTGCAGCCCTGTTAAAAAAAACAAAGCAATATCGTAGTAAATGATGGCTCTTCCCGCAGGGGCTTACAACCTATAGGGCCAAGGATTATTAGGACAAATAGTATAAAATTATGTAGCCGTGTGAGAACATTTGTGTTATAGAAAGATTAATTCTGAATTGCACTAATTATGTTTTAAGGAAAACTAAAACACATGAGGATAAATAACACATAATTAAAGCAATAGGTCATGGCTAGGAGAATGTGACTTTCATAGTTCTTTCTTTGACTCCAGTGATTGAGAGTAACAATATGCTGCACATTTCATCAATTTTGATAAATGAGCCAATACTAGAAGCTTGCATTTCCATAAAAGTCAACTATATTTTCCCAAACCTGGTATTAAATCATCCCTCAATCAATCAGTCACCAAATCAGTGTTCAGTTGCTACATATCATGTACTTTACATACATGTACTGAAAATATTACATTTTCACATTTTGTTTTCAAATCTTGTTTAAAATGTTTTCGAAGAAAAAGCAAGGTTTTGTCCAAAGTATAACTGCAAGGGATAAAATGCCAGACTCTTACAATGAAAAGGGTTTTTAAAAAAATACTACCGTTTTATTTGAGATACTGTATAACTACTGTGTGTGACTTTGTGTAATGGAGAGATCCACTCAAGACAGAGGGATTGAGACCACTATTAAAAGTAACGACTATTGTCATTATTAGAGTTTTTTTTTTTTGCCAAAATCTGAGTGGTTGGCCCCTGCTTTAACTGTCCCTCTGTTATACTTGTGAAGATTTGGAATAGCAGGAGTATTTTAAATATTCTCTCAACCTTGAATCAAGTCCCTGTGTTCTCAGATACTGTTAATGGGTAAGAATGAAAAGTAATGAACTGGGAAATAGCACGGACAAGAGCAATTGTGGCTGTGAAAGGAATGAGTAATTGTTGATCCTCCCCATTATTCATATGCCATCATCACCATGCCATTCATAAAATTAAAAAAAAATAATCATAGATAAGAGATTAGTTGTTTGGGAGGACAGGTGGGGAATTAAACAAACCTTATAATTGCAGTGATGGGCAAGTATAGTATTTAAATATTCCAGTACTCTCTGTTGCAGCTGATTTTATACTTGTAAATATATAGAGAACAAGTACATATCCAATACTGAGTTCAGTTGCTTCAAACATTCAGATGATCGTTCATCTCTCTCTTATCTCTAGTCTTAGAATGACAGACCAAATACAAAATCTACCCCCTTCTTTGTTTATGAGAGTGATGGTTTCTTTAAAAGATTAACTTTAACAAACTAGACTCACGTTTGCTGAGATCTGATCTTTATATATAGTTTTTTTGTGCCTAAAGCTTTGGAAGGGTGGCTGCATTCTCATATGTACTATATACATGTGGGAATACCCTATATGCATGGTATGAACAAAGATTTATTACTTAGTGCCAGACAAATTTTGGGATACTGCCCTATATCCATTATGTAATTTAATGTGTGAGTAATAATTCTGCAGTGACTGTGACATTATTTTCAGATCATTTTCTGGCAGTTTATATAAAGGCTGTGGATTTGGTGTTCAATGAAGGTTTAGTGAAGGGTTCACTCTTTTAACTGAGTTTGTGGGTGCTGTTGCCAGAGGATGGTATGTGCTTATGAAAATTAAATCAGGAGAATATAGCCTGTTGTTCATCTAGATGCGCTAATGTTGGTGGAAGACATAGTTTCTGTTTTTCTGCTAACTCGGTTAGGATTTTTTTAATGTGGTGTAGTCTTATTGATATAAACAGTACACTTTCTAATGCAATTCATTAGGACTGACTGAAAGGTTATGGAGAGAGAGAGAGACAAAGAGAGAGAGAGAAAGAGAGAGGTGAAAGCTCTAAAAAGCTAAATATTAATCTAAAAAGTGTCAGCAGGAAACCACAGCCAAAGTGCATCTACATAGAGGACAGAATATATTTCCCAGAATTCCCTAAAGCAATTCATTGGTTGAAGTTTAAGGTAAGATGCTGCTTTATCTATCTATCTATCTATCTATCTATCTATCTATCTATCTATCTATCTATCTATCATCTATCTATCTATCTATCTATCTATCTATATGTATATATATGTGTGTGTATATATATACAGTATAGCTGTAGACATATATTCTTTTTTTGTCAATCAGCTTAATAGAATATCTACTTTAAAGACAAATACAGCCTTAGGATTGCCAGTGATGGAAGTATTTCATTAGAACTTAACAACAGTTAGAGTGTTCTAATCATTATGGTCACAACGCATAACCAATAAAGGTTAACAGAACAAAGATCAGTCATAAACCTTTCTGGTTGGATGGGAGGAAGTCATGAAGATTCATGAATGCTCTTCACAGTGTAAACTGATTAGCAACATAGCAAATAACTAACTGCCCATGTTCTACTCATTATTTCAGCAGATGACAAGTCACTACAATAAATCATCTTTGATAAATGTTTCATAACATGGTATTTACTGCATTAACTGTATTATTCACTTTATTCAAAAGATGTCACTTTTGGAATAATAATATTTGGTTGGTTTCCATATGTTACTATAGCAAAAATCATTATGGAAGCCATTATTGCCTATACAGGTTCTTGGGAATGGTACAAGTACCCAGTAAAGCATGATTTAAACAAAGAGGGTTAACCTCACTGATTGGTTTTAAGAAGAATGGGTGGGATCACTCTGGTTTTAAATTTTGGGATTAATGGAATACTGGCATAAACACCTATGATTAAGTTCCGGAGGGTACGAAACGTGTAAGGTGGATCATATGGGGTCAGTATGTACTAATTTTTAACATGTCATTATGGTAATTGAATAAACTTTTGAATTTTTATGACTAACAGGCCATGGGACAGATTTTTTGTTTAATGATTATTTAAAGGTGAGGGAAGAGGCACACTGAGAGATCTGTGCAATCTGTGCAAATCATGGCAAAAAACTGGCATCAGATATTTTTTTTGCCCTGTTTGTTAAATGTTAATTTTGATTAGATGTTTACTTTTTTTGAATGTCAAACATGGCTTAAGTAAATTAACCCCTCCAGCTAGAATGGCTTTGGGGGACCTGCCTCACACATTTTTCATTTCCTCCACCAGGATCTAATTGGGGGCAGCAGGATCAAGGGCATATCCATCCACACAAATAGTTCCACCCTTTTGTTTACATTTATTGGTTTGCAAAGCAGAATTCTCATCAGCTGGGTCTTCCAAAGCTATAAACCACTATAAATGTATATACTATTTGTTTTCTTACTTTGTTTTGTTTAACTTGACAAGTCCCAGTATTTGCAGAGATATGGCGCTAAGTGAATGTATGGTAACTATATAGAGTTGATTCACATTCAATAAATCCCATAGCATATTGCTGCCTGGTCTATTCTGGACAAAAACTAGCAGACTATACATTTAGCAAGTGTATTCATTGTTTGTAACTATAAGAATATGTCTTTCAGGATATCTCAGCTGAAGGTGTTTATGTTTTGTAATGCATCAATCCATTTTTTCTGTTTTAACATATAACCATTTTCACTTTCTGTATATATTTGTCAACATTTTTGCACAGCATATATGTACATTTCTAATTAAAATGCATTATTCATTTAAGCTGCATTGCTAATAGCGCTCAACGTCTTAATAAATGTAACCCCAGAACACACTTCATGAATCAATAATTATATATTTTTTCCATAAGAACACAGATTACAATCATAAATAATGATTAATTACAAAGAGAACAATGAATAGCTATTTAGCTCTATTTCATGGATAAGCACTTCTTTAAAGCTATTATTTTTATATTTTGTTTTTCAATTTATTTTTGCTGGAAAATAGTTCATATGGGGACACTAGGCCCTGACACTTCTCGAATTAACTGCATTTATAGTCCCAGGAACATTTACTAAAAGCTGCCTTTGCTGGGTGTAATATTTAAGTACTGCAGTCTTATAGATTGCTTTCTCAATTTTCAGCCACAAGCAGACAAATTACAGGTGGGTTCACTGGGGGTGCCAGTTTTTTTCCACCAGGCAAGTGTTGCTTTTAAGTTACAATGCACTAGTCGGTTAAAAACACATACACAGTGCTGCTAGGCCTTTTTACTTATCACAGGTGTCCCTATCGAGGAATTATACTCTTGATCAGTTTGGTAAATTACTATAGAAAGACAAGCATTGCATTAATTTTATTTAATGTCATGGCATTTGTTAAATTGGTAGAATCTTTTCACAGAAATCATCAGTAATGAGGAAAATGACTTGTAAATAGTTATCAATCATTTTTGTAAAAAAGAGTGTTTGTAAATTTTGCCCAATGTTTATAGAGACATAGAATATATTATCCAGAATGCTTGGACCTGGAGGTTTCTGAGAAATATTTGGATCTCCATACCTTACGTCTGCTAGAAATCATTTAAAGGGATACTGTCATGGGAACAATTATTTATTTCCAAAATGAATGTTAATAGTGCTGCTCCAGCAGAATCCTGCACTGAATTTCTCAAAAGAGCAAACAGATTTTTTTATATTCAATTTTGAAATCTGACATGGGGCTAGACATATTGTCAATTTCCCGGCTGCCCCAAGTCATGTGACTTGTGCTCTGATAAACTTCAGTCACTCTTTACTGCTGTACTGCAAGTTGGAGTGATATCACCCCTTCCCTTTTCCCCCCCAGCAGCCAAACAAAAGAACAAAGGGAAGGTAACCAGATAGCAGCTCCCTAACACAAGATAACAGCTGCCTGGTAGATCTAAGAACAACACCCATGTCCCACTGAGACACATTCAGTTACATTGAGAAGGAAAAACAGCAGCCTGCCCGAAAGCATTCCTCTCCTAAAGAGCAGGCACAAGTCACATGACCAGGGACAGCTGGGAAAATGACAAAATGTCTAGCCCCATGTCAGATTTCAAAATTGAATATAAAAAAATCTGTTTGCTCTTCTGAGAAATGAATTTCAGTGCAGAATTCTGCTGGAGTAGCACTATTAACTGATGCGTTTTGAAAAAAACATGTTTTCCGATGACAGGATCCCTTTAAGTATTAAAGAAACCCAATAGGATTGTTTTGTCACTAATATGGATTCTTGCGTCTTAGTTACCATCAAGTACAAGCTAAGTGCCCAGAAGATCTCTTATTTGCATATGTACACCAGTAAGGGTTATCATATTGGTTGCTTCTGCTGAAAATTCTCCCAAGGTTTAAAAAGAACAGCAACCCAACAGGCCATATATTTATATTAGTACTCTTTTCTAAGGAGAATTCCTTATCAGACAGTATCTCTCACTCATATGTATGAATATGTATTAATATACATCTTTACAGATCAAACATTCTGTCCACACAACAAGATATGCCCTCATATTCTTTTGCTATTAAATGAATAAGAGCAGAAGATAATCCCAAGAAATAATTATCATATATTACCATATATTTTATCTCCTTTGGTGTGTGGAATGCATGCTGTAGGTGAAGGCTAGATGCAATCCATTAATAAAATGACTAGCCCAGTTATATCAATGATGCATTCAATAACAAACAGGTACTTATGTTCTAGTTAACCTTTTCATTGCAGTAAAAAAAAACAAAAAAACAGTCAACAGTCCACATAACACTAAAACAATTTCAGAAACATTCAGAAATACTCATTTTCAACACCACCCTGCCAAAAATAAGATTTCACTATAGTGTTATAAAAGAGTAAGTTTTTAATGAATGGTAATCATCATCTGCCCCATATAGTCATATTAATGAGCAGAAAGCCTTTTTCTAAACATTTCTGACAAAACAGAATCATCTGTCTGAAATAGTTGGAAAGTAAATAGTTATTATTTGATGCCTAGGCTTAAAGGAACAATTCAGTGTAAAAATAAAAATTGGGTAAATAGATAGACTGTGCAACATAAAAAATGTTTCTAATATAGTTCGTTAGCCAAAAAATAATCTTTAAAGGCTGGAGTGACTGGTGTAACATAACAGAACACAACACAACTTCCTGCTTTGCAGCTCTTGGCAACTTGATGAGGGTGGCTACATGGGACATAACTATTCAGTGAGTTTGCAATTTATGCTTAACATGCAGTCAGATTCAAAAGTAACATTTATGACCCATGTGGTCCCCCCAACAAGTCTCTGATTTGCCTAACCTAAATTGTGCCCCAACTGCAATATAATGATATGAATGTATGTTAATGTGTATTGTTATGAAAAATAAATTGTTAAGATGTCTTTGAGGTAACATTTTCCATGTACAATATGCATGTAGTTGTCTGTTATTGAATGCAATGTTTTAAACATGTAGTCAGCCTCCATCCATTATTCATCTATGTCCTCAACTGGGTATAGATTGTTTTATGAAATATGTACTTCCATTTAGGTTAATGAGCTGATAACTGATAAGGAACAGTAACCATATCTTTATCTAATTTAGGCAAAGGAAATGTTATAGATATATATTTATGCATAAAATAAGATTTGGCCAAATATATATGTCATTTAGAACTGACAGTAAAATGCATTTGTTTATCTCTATTAGGTCTTGAAATTCCTTGCAATGCTAAAATCAATGTAACCACACATTTTAAATATGTCTAGTTTAATTAGTATCAAAAACAGCTGCACCTTGAATGTCAGTAGAAAAGATGAACTTTGTTATTGAATGTTTTGAATACTGTATGCAGTCAGTATAAATCCATTATACATCTATGTCCTCTACTGGATATAGATTGTTTTATGAAATATGTACAGGTTAATGAGCTTAAGCATTCAAAATAATCCACACATAAATATATATTTGGTTTGAAGCATCAAAATTCAGTTGCATTTGAATGTCAGTAGCCCCATTGTCCAACACAGCAGCTTGCAATGCATTAGAATTTAATGACGTTTGGTAAAATGTATAATTTTTAGTGCAGCACAGTTTTCTTTTAGCTGAATTTGTAACCCATTGCTGTTTGGTAAGTGGAAAAAAGTCAGAAAAAGGATAAAATCTCTGAAAATTAAAAATGAAAAGTTTGCGGTTTTGTCTAGAAACAATAGGGGCCCATTTACTTTGCTCGAGTGAAGGAATAGAATAAAAAAAACGTTGAATTTCGAATGTTTTTTTTGGCTACTTCGACCATCGAATTGGCTACTTCGACTTTCGACTTCGAATCGAACGATTCGAACTAAAAATCATTCGAATATTCGACCATTCAATAGTCGAAGTACTGTCTCTTTAAAAAAAACTTTGACCCCCTACTTCGCCACCTAAAACTTACCGAGGTGCAATGTTAGCCTATGGGGAAGGTCCCCATAGGCTTTCTATCAATTTTTTGGTCGAAGAAAAATCGTTCGATCGATGGATTAAAATCCTTTAAATTGAACGATTTTTCATTCCATCTAACTATTTGCGGTAAATCCTTCGACTTCGATATTCGAAGTCGAAGGATTTATATTCGGCTGTCGAATATCGAGGGTTACTTAACCCTCGATATTCGACCATATGTAAATTCGCCCCTAGATGTTGTTGAGTTAGAGACTTGCATTAAAAAAATTCTTTTAATTCTGAAATGTTATAGTCTTGTTTTGCTTTTCTACATCTGATTCTAACTCAGTCTCGCCTAAAAGAAAAGATCAGTGCAGTAGTTGCAATATCATTGTATATATTTGTATATTATTTATTATTATAGAACTTAAAAACGAATATAATATTTAAATTATGGTTTTTGAGGAACTAATCAAAAAACTTTGAACATAGACTTTAGGGGTCATTTTTTTTCATTGCTAATGGTATCTGTATGTAAGGCGCTTCCCTATGCTCATTTAAAATATTATTCTGTATAAATATTTGCTTATCATAGGGTAAATAAATTGTATTGAAAAAGAAATGCAGTTTGGAGTAATTTCCACTTCTTCCAAATCCATGAAGTTTTTTGAGAACAATTAGTTCAGAAATTAATAGTTTGAGAGGCCAAGCCATTTATTTGCATTAAACCCTATAATCCAGTCATTTTTCATGGTAAAAGCTAAACTCGTTTTTCCCACCTAATGAGAAAATGAACAGAAGAAAACATGCAAGTTGCAGCTGAGCTATTAGTGCACTGAGAAGTCAGTGGCTAAATGAATAGCTTTATTTGAATGTGTTAATTTGTCTTTAAAATGATAGGGTTGTCAGACAGCTATTTCTGTCCACCGGCTTAATTTGCCCTTCATTACTCCTTCATCTAAAAACGTTTATCTGAATTTCCTAATAACACATGGTAGCTCTCTCTTGCTATACTCTATTCCCTTCAGTTTAACTTTAAAGGGGAACTATCATGAACATTAAAATTTAGAGGCCCATGTATCTATATTCATATTTGTGTGGTTTTAATGGTTTTTGAAAGCATGAAAAAAATAATTTTCATTAAAACCACAAATGTAAGTGATTTAATAAAATTTTAAACTAAAAAAAGCACAAAACAAATCTAGATAGTACAATGAAGACCTTAAAATCGAAACCAAAAAAAACTCGTATGTCAGGAAGGCTAGTAACATGTTCAAATTTGTCCCTGTACTTCTCCCATTAATTTATACATGAGCTCGGCAGGTTTTAGGTGGTGAATAGTCTAATTCTAATTTTTAAAGGGCCAACGTTTGATAAATCTCGAAATTCGAATTAAAATTCTAATCGACTTTGGATTATTCACAATTCAAATTTGACAGTTTTGACCATAAAAAAAATTTGAATTTTCAATTTGACCCTTAAGAAATCTGCCCCCAAATGTTACTTTTCACAATAGTTCCTCCTCTAACTGAAATGTTACAAAAGTACCATGGATTCTTTATGTATGGGCATTTATATTAATATATAGACAGATAGACATATAGAGACACACAGTTTGCATGTATTTCAGCACAAAAGATTAAAGGGAAATATACTTCAAAATTCAGGGAAATATACTGCAAAATTCGACCATTGAATGGCTATACTTCGACTTTGAATATGGAAGTCGAATTTTTTTTTACCAAATTTGACCATTTTGCGGTTGAAGTAAAATAGTTTCGAACGATTTCCGCGATCGTTTGAACGATTTTACTTCGACTACAAAAAACTTAGCAAAATGTATTGTCCCCATAGGCTAACATAGCACTTCGGCAGGTTTAATTTGGCGAACTATTGAAGTCGAAGTTTTTTTAAAGAGACAGTACTTCGATTATCAAATGGTCGAATATTCGAACGATTTTCCTTCGAATCGAAGTCAAAGCCGAAGTTGTAGTAGCCTATTTGATGGTCGAAGTACCCAAAAATTTACTTCGAAATTCAAACTTTTTGAACTTCGAAAATGCACTCGAATCCACTTCGACCCTTGATAAATCTGCCCCTAAGAGCCAATAAAGTGGAACTCCCTAAACAAGAATAAAAATACTCACAAAACAAAATGATTTCTTTGGAGACACCAAACACAAGAAAAATGGACAACCAAATGAGCTGGAATGTGTTTTTAAGTCATTTATCCAAAATACACTTTTCATATTCAAATTTTCTGGTTAATATTGTGGGAATCCACTTATATGTTAGTCTTAATTATAACTTTTCAAAGTTGAAAGGCAGTAACATTCAGATAACTTTCAACAAAAATTCATTTTCAAGAGAGAAGTAACTTGTAACAGTGTGTAACAAAAGTAACAGTAACTTACAGCCAGAACAGCCTGTTCCACTGGCAGTTTTCCAGCACAGGTCTTGCTGTTTTGCAGTAAAATTTTAGCCCTCCACTTAGGGTAGCTAGACTGTTTGCAACCATTTTGGTTTTTCTCCAGTATCTTTCCCACAACCCCTTGCTACAGAGAGCTATCTCACACTCCCCACAGACAGACTTCTTGCTTTCCTTCCCCCTCCCCTAGATGGTGACGTCACTCACCACATCTGCATTCATTATTTTACCTGCTTATTAACCAGTCTCTATTATTATATTATATTGTAGGTATCATAGAGCATTCTGGGAAATATATATCTTTTCCCAGCTACTATGCCACAATATATTAAAAAGGATGTTGTATAAATCATGAAACTTATATAATATAAAAGCATAGCAACTGTATGCATACAATTGTTAGTCATAATACATTATTTAAAATATAATTGATTGGTCATTTCACAAAATAAACTAAAAAACCTGTGGAAATAATGAGAACAAAATATGAGACCATAATTCCATATTATTTTGGATGATAAAATAAGCTGGATTTTTCGCTTAGAATTAAAAAGTCATGCAACGGTGCACTCATTTCAGTTACTATAAAGAAAGATTGTCCTTTTTCATTTGCTTATGGGAAAATGAGAGCTTGTGTGAGTGCTCTCCAGTCCCGAATGCATACAATCAAAGAAGCTTAAAGTGATCCTAAAAAATTTATTTTCAAAATATTAATCTACATTAAAAGTTGCCTATGGGTTATGTTGATCGTTTTTCACTGATAGTTCTGTAAGTAATTGCTACTTGAAGTTCCTAAACCTGACTGTCTCTTCTCAGTCTTACAGTTAGAGTTTCTAATTCTAATGGACTATTGCTGCACAAATATGGCAGCCCCCTCATAGAAGAACACAGGGGTAAGAAAGGTAATGTGAAAACATCACACAAATACTTTTATAGAAAAATTACAACTAGCATTCAAAAAACAATGTTATGACAAATTCAAAAAAAGGTTATTTCCTGGTGTCAGTATCTCTTTAAGATTTGCCTGTCTGATTAAATGCTGTATTTGTTGCCATGTGTGCACAGTCATCGGCCAATACTTTTATGAATGGTCTATGTAGGCTTATGTCCCACATTGAGTTTCTCTGACAGCTTATTCCAGTTGGAGGGTAAATACTTGATATCCCATCCCCCCTGTCATTGATATGAATTGTGTGTCAAAGGAAGTCTTCCTGTGGAACACAAGCAACACTATTCAGACAGACTTATTTCAATCGGCATATGCTGACAGAATGACCCCCGATGTGAGGTAAATTCAACCTGTACTTCAATTGTCCCAAATAGAAATGTTCAGCATAAACACAATCTTATACAAATGGAAATTTTAGGAGCAAAAATTAGTTTCCTTCCCAAAATTTCTACTGTTGTGAGAATCCTTATAGTGATTTACAGTTAAAGGTCAGTGAGGGCTTCCTAGGAGAATTATCTTGCTATTAATATACCAGAAACAGAATTCTGATGGAGTGGAATTTGGTGTTGGCTTGATCACAACCTTTTGAAAACTGAATTTCAAATATATAGGGGCAGATTTATCAAGGGTCGAATTTCGAAATGTAAAATACTTCGAAATTCGACCATCGAATTAAAATACTTCGAATTCGAATATTGAAGTCGAAGTATTTTTCAGCGAATTTGGCTATGGAATGATCGAAAGTAAAATTGTTCAAACGATTATATCTTACGATCGAACGATTTTACTTCGATGTGCGAAGACTTAGAAAAATGGTCTAGAAGGTCCCCATTGGCTAACATAGCACTTCGGCAGGTTTAATTTGGAGGAGTATTGAAGTTGAAGTTTTTTAAAGAGACAGTACTTCGATTATCGAATGGTCGAACGATTTTTACTTCGAATCGAAGTCAAAGTAAATTCGAAGTTGTAATTTCCTATTCAATGGTCGAAGTATCCCAAAAATTACTTTGAATTTCAAAATTTTTTTACTTCGAAAATTCCCTCTAATTCACTTCGACCCTTGATAAATCTGCCACTTAATCTTTTACTGAGAATATAAAAATTGTGCTATTCAGGCCTTGAAATAACAGGCTTCAAGCTTAGATGCCTTGAGTTGCCAGTAACAACACACCTTCAACTGTTTCCTATTACTCCAGTGGCAATATTGTCATACATGAATGCCTCATTAGAATAATTGAGTTCATATTCCATATTGTTATTATGCTTATTGAGGCAATTAAACTATAAAGGAATGTGAAGCAATAATAATACATACATTTCCTAATTTGTTAATTCAAAGCCTGCTTTTCAATTTGTTTTTTGTTTCATTTCAATAGAGTTTAATGAGAATGTTTTTTCACTACCATGAAATGGCTGAAATATTAGACAAAACACACTAACAGATCATCTTGCCATGTAAAAGCATTTGAGTAAAGCGGAGAAGCTAACCCACCAGCAGGCATGTAATCAGATTGTAGTAACACATGCTGTTAAAGCATTAACTGGCAACCTCCAAGAATCTTGGTAAGATTGAAATGAACCATATCACTAAAATGGACTAAAACAAGACAAGAACAAGAAATAACACTTTGCAGGTCTAGCGTACAGAATGCCTTTACACTACAAAAAAGCTTAAGGAACATTGAGGGACATTAAAAGCACTATAAGGTTTTAATGAGAAGTTGTTCTAAACTGTACAGGAGGTCCTATACCAAAATACATCGATGGAGAGGAGTGGAGTCAACATAGAATACATTAGTGTATACAAAACTCTCATATGTCTAACCTTTTAATCAGTTACTAGCATTTTGTGTTAAAGAACCAGTAATGGCAAACAATTAAAAACTTTTCTGTGTATTATACTATTACTATAGTACACAAGAGCCATAAATATCCTGTAAACTATATACATTTAAACGGTGCTCAGTGATCTTATTAGTTATAATCGGGGCTTAGTTATGTACTTTCTGTAACATGACTCATTTGAACTTGTGTATTCTAATAAATAAAGAACACACTGTTGTTAATTATGAAGATATTTGAAGTCACCTAGGAGGGCTTTATAAATGCATGTGGCTGTATAGCTGTAGGGGCAGCCATTGATTTTAAAATAGGGCAGCAGAGCACAAGTTTTAATACCAAATAATAAATAAATAATAACAGATATGATCAGCATACTACAATTGTTTAAGGAAGTATCCAGGAAGAATTTTTATTTGTCCTTTAAAGGACAAGGAAAGTTAAACTAAAGAAGTAGCTAGAAAGGTTGTACATTATGTTTTGAGCTTCTGTACCTGCCCGAGGCAACCAAAGCCCTATAGCAGCAAAGATCTGTGTCTCCCCATCTTCTTTTCTGCTGATTCACTGCACATGCTCTGTGCTGTTGTCACTTACTGAGCTTAAGGACCCACTCACAATATACAGTACACATAGAATAGAAATGTCACAATATAAGGCTGATTAGTAATTAATACAGATAATTACTACATGGCAGCACAGAAACCAGTGCAACTAGCATCAGAATTTAATAATCAGCCCTGTAGCATCAGCTTATATTACAGACAAACCTCATTTTGTGCTTGATCATTTGTGACAACCCCTAAGCTTAGCTTCTCAACAGCTGCTCAGAGCCCACTGATCATGTGAGTGTCACAGACACTTTCCAAGATGGTGATCCCCTGTGACAAGCTTGAAGTCCTGGATCATTGCTGCAGAAGCTGAATCTTTAGAATGTTGCAATAAGTTCAGTACATGGCAGTTTTAGCCCTATTCATTTTTAGGGTTAAGTTCTCTTTTAAGCAGAGGCTTCACTTAATCCTAGCTGAAGAGATCCGTATTGTCAAGTTTATTAAACCAAATTTTTTGAATGGAGAGTCATACTTTATTAAGTTTGGTGCAGCAGATTTTTTTTTTTGGGGTTTATAAAGTGATGTGATGTGGTGTGACGACCCAAACCCGCCCTTCCTCAAACCCCTGCCCACCCGAGCCCGACTTCCGGTTTCCTTTTATAGACCCCCGACGACCCGCCCTGCCCCGCCGGGCACAATCAGGTGCGCAGCTATAAAAATGGAAGCCAAAAGATGGAAGCCAACAGTGTAAGGTGGTGCAGGAAGAATCCATCGACCAGGACCCATCCGACAACCGCAAATGGGGGTGCGAGGTCGACCTGCAAATCTCTAGTTCAAAAGGAGGTTCCAATTTAGTGATTATGATGGCGGAATCACCCATCACAGCCTTTGTATTCTAGGTTCTCAAATGTAAGCAAATAAAATGTTTTCCTTTTTTTCTCACAACCAGGGTATAATGAATTGTGAAAAATGTATGTGTTTTGGAGGGAACCAGATACTTTATTCTAGGTATGAAGAATTCTACAAACTGTTTTTTGAGCAATTTTTATTGCATTGGTTACCTTAATCTCAAGGTGCCAGTCTGTGCAACAGGTGAAATCAGTTTGGGCAAAGATCTTAGGGTAAGTTATATTAGAAAGCTGTAATTGAAATTGTATAGGACTTTTAATTTGTACCAGGCTGCTGTACATTGTATATAGCAAAGAAGACAGAATTCCTATGAATTAAAGCTATATCGCCAAACAATATAGGTCTCTATGAAAATATATTGCATAAACCAACTCATATGTAAAATCCCGGTTTCACCTAAATAAGACATTTTCATAAAAATATACTTTTTCAGTAGTATGTGCCATTGGTTAATCCTAAACAGAAAACTGCCATTTTAAGTTTAAGGGCCACCCCCTGGGATGATATGATTTACAGTGCACACAAACAAACCAAGGGGGCATATACATGTAAGATCACATGAGCCAATTAATGGACAAACTTCAGTGTTTTACTCTCATACTTCTTCCTGTTCCAGTTATTTCTGATCAGTGACCTCTGAGGCAGCACAAATAATATCATAAAATGGCAGCTCAAGGGAAAAGATATAAATGTGCAATATTTACTGATATCTATATTCCAGTTTGGTGAGATTTTTTTAATATGCTACTTAATGATATAAATGATCCGTTAGTTTAGTATTAATTCTGGGGGTATAATTTTCCTTGCATGGACATTACCTGTGGTAACTGTTTGACACCTCCATTATATTAAGGGTTGGGGCAGTATTTCTTATGCTTATAGACTTTTATCAATACAAAGAGATATATCAGTTCAAAAACAAAGGAGTATGATTGGAAACAGTGGCACTGCAAAAGCAGAGTCCCATTAAGCCTTTCTTCCAGATTTCCTCTGTGTTTCATGGACTGAATGTAAAGCTACTCCATCAAGCACAGAGGGGAGCCATAGTTTATTTTTGACCTTCTCTTTACATGAACTGTAAATGATATATTTAATGCAAATGTACATTTTCAATGCATTACTATATGATGCCTGCTTACGATAAATGTCCACAATATATTTTATCTGTCATCTAACTACATTTCTGCTTGCTGCTTTGTGCTGTCTGCTACCTTTATGACCTAAATCATTTTAAAGAATTTGAGCCACAGACCCTACACAGTAATGACACTTATATAATTCAGTTACTCTTTTGCTCATTTTCTTTTGTCTTCACTGGATACAGCTTGTGACATTTCAAATTAGTATCAAAAAGAAGCAAAGAGCTCAATTCACTGGACAGTATTATAAGCTTGCAGTTGTTAATGCTGGATCCACGTGTTCATGCCCAGACCTTCAGCATAGGGCAGTAAACCATTGGAAAATGTAACGACAGGCAGACACCAATCCGGAACCTCAATGTAAAATCCAGGAATCTGTAGTCTAAAAAAGTATTTTTTTTCTTGTTTTTTATTTAGTTGTTTTATTTTACTTTATGATTACAAAACAACAGCCTTACATGTTTCTATTTAACATTTGATTAAAAATAACACAAAACTGATGTTTTTAATCATAATGTAAAATAAAAATGTTTTGTAAAAACCTATTTAGACTACAGACTCCTGGATTCCACATGGAGGTTCCAGATTGGTGCCTGCCTGGCGTTACCTGTCCTACACTGCTCTGGTCCACAAGGACACTGAGGTTGAGCACTAGTAGCTTACATCCAGTCACACATGGGTGAGAACTTCTATTCTGCTTGTCAGGCACAAAGTTATAGTTCTACTTTCAGCTTATGAATAAAACATGTATCACTTTTAATAAACACAGCTGCACAGATGTTGAAGTAGCTGCACAGATGTCAGTAGAGCTGGAAAACTTGGCTTAAAGGGCAGGTTTCATTCACAACCACGTTCATGTGTTGTCTAGAGCAACAGTGCCAGTTAGAAGTCTTGACATGAAATTGCACTGTTTCCTATATCAAAAGAAAATATGAATTATATCTTTTCACATTTAAGTTTATATAATGTGTTTAGAAAATAGAGACATCCAAGGCATATACTGTAGATCATTAAGGGGCAAATTCAATTCAAAGGTTGAATTTTGAATTTATGTGAATTCTTTTCTACTCTAATATAAATCAAATGTACTAGAAACTCGAATGTTATGCTATTTAAGAAAAAACTCGCATGTCTAAAATGCGTTCGCATGGGGTAAAATTATTGCCTTTTATTTTACACAGCTTTTGAAACTGTTTTTTTGGTCAAATTTAATTTTGCACAGCAAAATAAATATGGCCCTTATTCTAAGCAACTCTTCAAGAGAGTTTTTTTGCTGGTTTTTTTAATTACTAGTGTTCCTATTCTTACTATTTACACCCACAACTGTTTTATGAATCCCACCTCAGGGGAATTTATAAGTTAATGAAGCCAGTTATTTTCAAAAGAGCCGATACCCACAGAACCAAGATGAACTGCAGAATGCAGGTTGCCTCTCAACTGTGTTCAGTGGTTCAACACAATACTGTGGGTAAAGTCCACATAGAAAAGGATGGGCTTTGATAGCCCCCATACAAATGGGATACATACAAATATCAGAAGAATGTAAATGTTTAAAATTGAATAACAGTTCAAAATTACAATACCATAACAATTACACTTAATAGACTTGAATGTTTATTCTGAGCAACCCCAATATTACTCCAGTGCTGTACCACAAATTGCTTCATAAGACACATTGTGCCAGATTCAATTAATTGAGAAAAAAGGTTTATTATGTGAAAATTTCAATCAAACTATTGATGATGAAACATGAATGATTAAAAAAACGCTTGTTAATCTATCCAGGTCTAGGGCGCACAAAATAATTCTGCCTCATAATGTGGCATTTATTATCACTTTACATGTTGAAGACAATATTGAGACAGCACACTCATTAAAGAACAGCTCATTATGGTGCAAAATGTGCTGTAGGCATAACTGTAATACAATGCAATACAAGAGCATAAAGTGTTTGTAATAAACACCCACAAATTAAATGGTATTAAAGGGAATAGCTTTGCCCAGATGATGCATTTGAGCTGGCATGCATGTAGAGCGACAGGTTGCCGAAAGCAGATTGTGAAGAGCAACTTGGTTGTTCTGAAAAAGGTACAGAATTTGATTATATTTAGAAAGCAAATTGTGATCTGACTAATCAGCACAAATTTATAGGCCGCATTGTTTGCTGGACTCTCCAATTACAGCAGGGTACAACAAATGCCACCTCTGTTTATGATGGAACAGATCTGTGCTGCCTTTTTCTTAGTGTGTAGTGTACTAGTAGCCCCTTCAGTTTAAGATTAAAATACATTTTAGCCTACTCTAGTAATGCAGGTGTTTTCTTCTTGCAATGTACAGTGTTTTTTCATGGTAATACTGTATATATTTTATTTTTACTTATCAATGATTTGTCATGTAATGTAAATTAATACTGGCAGAGATTGACTGTTTTTTCCTCATGTAAAATAAGATAATTAAAACAGCAGAGAAAATATTTTTTGGAAAAGTCTGCTCAAGACTTCATCAAGTTCCCTCCATACACATTTTCAAAAAAGTAATTCTAAAATTCATTCATTACCCCTAACATGGGCAAACATGTGTAGAAACAACCGCCAATTATGTACAGAAATATTTTGCAGCCTATTTTGTTGTATCATTTAATAAAATTTTAGTCTCTAAATTTAAAGGAGACGGAAAGGCATTTTTACTTGGGGATGCCTAACTTTCCTATTTACCTGACTGGTGCACCTATCAACAGAAAACTGCACCGGCCCAGGGTTATTCCAAGGAGCACCAAGCAACTCTTCCTGCTTCTTCTTTCTTCTCGTTGCTGCACATGTGCAGTAGAACAATAAGCCAAACATTTACAAAAAAGCCGGCTATTTTGTTCTACTGCGCATGCGTCTGACCTGGGAAGTTTGAAGAAAGAAGAAGCATGAAGATGATCGCTCCTTGTTGCTAGCTGGAATAACTCCGAGCCACTTGCAGTCTTCTGCACTGGCCCGGGGGGTTGTGAAAGTAGATTCAATCATTTAGGGGTTCCTAACTTTTGCCACCCCCCAAGTAAAAATACCTTTCCTTCTCCTTTAATTGTAGTTTACAGTCTAACAAGTAGTTTATTCTGAGTTTTACTTTACACAATAAACGGAATACAACAAAGCTTGGATTGAAATCCTATGTGCAGTGTCATGAATGATAATGGCCTGGCTATATGTCAGGGGGGTGGAGGAACTAAACTAATAAGGTCCCAAATCAACATTTTTGGTTGGCTTGCTATAGTAAATAATGTACTGGGTTGACAGTGATCACCCTTTGGTACATGCAAGGAGTAGCTGGTCAGCTTGGAACTTCATGAGCCTGCATCACTGCATAACAAAAGTCATCAATCAATCTGATGATATGAAATCTGCCCATCCAGAATCAAGGCCATGTTACAAGAAGACTGAGAAGATAACAAAAAAACAGGCCAGAGTAGCCATCTAAGAGTTAAAAAACACCAAACATAAAACAGAAATATTGTGTTGTATATTGGATATTGGCAAACACAATGTGGTCACTGACACAAAAGGGTCTGATTTGCAAACTTATTTGTAAAAGTATTTTTTATTGAATAGAAATAGTGATAAGTGAATCTGTCCCGAAAGATTAGCCAAGCGCATTAAAGTCAATAGGCAACAAAAACAATCTTATGTGCACACTCCAAATGCATTACACTCAATGGGCGTTTTTTCTTGTGGCAACTATTTTTGTCTGTGTGATTTTTTGTCCAAAGGCATTTGTCTTGGCAAATTATCACTGCAAATTTTCCTGCAGTTTCACAAAAAAATATTGCAGGTGGCAAAATGTGGAATTTCGCCAGCATTGGATTTTTCTGGCGAAATTCCACATTTTGAGTGGAATTGAATGGAAACAAAGCTTACAGTTCAGTAAATAAATATTGAGACTTTAAAACTGAACCCTTAATATATACTTGAAATTTGCACTGGGGATTTATGTTTTAATGGAATACATAATGCTGCCGGTGAGCTCTAACACCTGGTAGAGCAGAATGGTGCTCCACTGCTCAAAGCAGTCTTACATATTCTACCAAACAGACACATATATGCATTGTCTAAGTAAATTCTTTACTGACTGTCAAAAAAAACTTTCTTGAAGTCAAGAAAAGTGTTCCCCAGTTACTTTTTAGGACTTGAGTCCAAAGAACTTTATAACCTTACAACACCACATTACTCAACACCCAGTAGGTGAACTTTTGAATGCCTTGCTTAAAATCATGCATTTTTGGGAGGAAAGTGTAATATTTCTTGCATTTATAACAAATGGTTGCTGAGTACAGCATTGAATATATTGGCATATTCACTAATATTTTAAACTTCCTAATTATTATCATTTTGTCTGTAGAGTTATAGTAGCTTGTATTCACATAAAATATATTATTTTACACTAAAAATAACTGAAATACCCAACCGTTTTGTTGAAAGAAAAATAATCTGCTGATATAGGAGCACTGTTGGACTTATACTTAGATTTTTGACCTCTGCTATGTTATATATTGAAAATCAAGAAAAAATTAGAGTGGTGTACATCTAAGCTGGGAAAACTGCTGAAGGGTAAGACAAGGCCGATGGGACACTTGGTAAAAACCCGGTGGGCCCTGCTGACAAAGACCCATTTACAGGCTGTGCTGTCCCCCTGATGTTGTGTTGCCACTGTGGTGGGGGGCATAGAGGGGTTGTAGTGGAGGCAGGGGCCCTGAGGGGGAGTGGGGGCCCCTTTGTTGAAAGCTTCAGTGGGTCTCCGGCCGCCAGTCCGACAATGAACTGCTGAGACAGTGTAATGTACCAATTACCAATGCAAACACACTTTAATTGTTTTCAACTTGCCTATTTAAAACATAGGATTGTATTTGAAAGTTTGTACCAACAGTATGGAATATATTACCATGTATATATTGTAATACCAAATAATTTATTGCAAATATTACTGAATACTGGTCAACAAATAAAAAATTCTGTGTTTAAGACATGATTTTCTTTTTTTGTATGTATCCCTTTTTATATTTTATATATACAGGAGTGAACAGTTGATCTTAAAGCAACAAATGCTGATCAAGGTAATTAAACTATAATGTAGTGTTGAACTACACTGGAAAAGTTGTGTGCTTCAGAAGGACTTCTATACTTTATATAAGCAAAGTTGCTGTATAGCCATGGGGGCAGCGATTCAAGCTGGAAAAAATGGGAAAAGGCATAGTTTACATAACAGATAAAGCACCATAGTATTCTACAGTGCTTATCTGTCATCTGCTATGCAATCTGTACCTTTTCTCCCTTTTGCAGCTTGAATGACTGCCTCCATGGCTACACAGCAGCTTGTTTTTATAAACTATAGTAGAGTTTCTGAAGCAAAAACACAGCTTTTATCAGTGCAGGGTAATATTATATTATATATTAATTACTTTCAAAACTTTCATATTTCGGTGTTACTGTTCCTTTAATTAGTTAGTAGGAACAATGCTCATAATAAATTTAATTTAAAAGTAGTACAATATTTACCAGCCTGCTCAACTAGCATGAGTTTCCAAACATATATTTATATACAGTATACACATATATAAATGTCTGTGTGTATGTTCAAGTATATACATTTATTCAACATGGTATAAAATTGCAATTTGCCTTACTCTAAATCTTTGCACAAAAGAACTGCCATTTTTGTGATTGTGAAAATTGTTTATAAACGCTGTCAGGGCAACTTATATCTGAAAACATTTATAATGAAGTCAAAATGTAATTTCTTTTACAGAAAGACATTTACAAGCAATAAAAAAAGCTCATATTACCCAAGACCAAGCATTATAAAGTACATTTGTATGAATGCCAGGCAAAAATCATTTTTCTGGTTCCACAGGACAAGGTTTGCTGGCAGTTATTGCAATTCCAATAGCCAGGCTGCCATTATCTGAAAAAAGCTGAGCCACTGAGGCATTAAGTATCAGGCAATCTCCATCTGTAATTACAGAGTCAACACAGTCTAAAACTGAACGGGGAGTGGATTCCCATGTAAGTCTCCTTCTGTTCCTGTTAAGCTCCAGTTTGTAGTTAAAATTTTGTGCCTGAGCAGAAGTGCCAATCAGCATCATGGTAGCAAAGAATTGTGGGAAGCCTTGATATTTCTCGTGTTTCCTAAGTACCAGCAAAAAGTGGTGGCCTAGGCAAGAATGTGTTATTATCCAATCCACTGGTGCTGGAAGGTGCATGTCCGTAGCTAGAAATACCATTTCTGTTCCATGAAGAATGTTAATTGTGTGAGATTGGATCAGATGAGAAACAATAACCTCCAAGTGGCCTTCCCATTTACAAGAGTACAGAGGGCAAGTGCAAGAAGTTAGCTGTGGGTCATTGACTGACACATTGACTGACTGATGGCAAAGGTATTGGTCCTTTCTTTGCAAGGAATCCTCCTCAGGGGTGGCACTTCTATTAGAACCATTCTGAAATACAACAAATATAAGTGTTAAAAACAGGTGACAGTAATATACTTCTATTCAACTCTGAACTGTATAATATACTAAATCATCCCTAAAATAAACATAAACAATATGATGAAATTGACGCCTGCACGTCTGAAAAGTAGCTTGAGTCAATTTTGAATAGTGTTGACACGTGGTGATTTTGACGTGAGCAACTTTTTGACTTTTTGAGCAACTTTTTGACGACAGCTAATTTTTGCATGAGTTTAGCAAATTTATTCGCTGGTGCTGAAATGTGGAGATTTGTTGCGAATTTGTGGCAAGCGAATAGCCCATCACTATTAATGATATATAAAACTATATTTATCTAAGTTCAAATTTATCTCAATATTTTCTGCTACAAACTCTGATCAAATCCGCACGGTTTTTTATGCTTATCTATTATTACATTTTCCAAAAAATTTGCTTTGCGTAAAAAAATAAATCTGATTTTCAAGTTTTTTTTCAAATTTTTCATCTGATTTTCATGATTTCTCCCATTGACTTATATGCAACCTCGACATGTCTGAGATGCCGGAGTTTTAGATTCTGAAATATTCTTGATTTGTTAAAAATCCGATCCGAAAATCACGAATTTTTCATGATTTATGCATTTCATGATTTATGATTAATATGAGGCATACCACATAGTTACTTAAAAATTCAACATTTTAATAAAATAGTTAATTATTATAGTATATATATATAGTTAATTAATTCTTGAATTGATAATTAAAAATGTGCATTAAGTTCAACCTTCATTTATATGATTCATAATTAGTTTTAGTTGGTCTGTATGAAACTTCTCAATTGGCCTTCACTTTTTCTTTTTTTTTTTTTCAACTTAAAATTTTTATTTGAATTTGAGCATACAAAAAATTCAAACATTGCATAGTTACACAATTGACAGTAATACAGTTGTTGCATGACATTATGATGTATAAGGTGTACATATAGTAGTCTCTCGTATCAGAAATAACCAGAGAGGGAAAAGAAAGGTGAGAAACATAGCATCAAAAACAGATTCATACTGTATGGTAAGGATACAATCACAGTCTCCACATATATAAAGGACAATACCTAACTCACATTAACCACATTATTACCCTGTTGAGCCCCATAGCTCCATGTTATACCTTGTGGGAAATATAGTAATCCCACTTTGACCAGGTTCTCTCATGTTGGGGGATTTTCCCTCTAAACCTGGCTGTCATTTCCTCCATCAGTTTCATCTCCCGAACAGGGTAGTGCAGGCAGAACTGCTCATCTGTACGAGCCCTAAGAGTTGGGCCTATATTGGGTATGAGAGGGGAGTGATTCCATTTCCCCAGTGAAGTGTGCCCTAGCATTTCCAGATTTGGCCAAAAGGTGTTACCGTTGTGCAATTTTTTTTTTAAGTGGAGCTGCCATGTGCTCAGTCTCTTTTCCAATTTCACTCTTGGAAGGAGTGCACGCGGCTGGTTCTGGTTCTGGTTCCATAAGAGTGTGGGAACCAGACCTAAATGAAAAGATTTCTGTGAGACACTGTGGGTGCATGTACTAGCTCTGTGTGAGCCCTTCGTGAGTGTTCTGCCTGAGGCAAGGTATTAGAAGGTGTCAGCGTGTGTCCCCTGTGTGAGGACAGGTTTTGTTTGATAGCATGCTATGTGTGAACCAAAGGGAGAGGTACTTTGGGGCAGGTAGCACTACCTGAGGTAAAGAGCTCTTTGGAAGAGACAGTGACTGTGTTTTCCACCAGTAGTGGACTGTGGGACTGTGTCCTGAGTAAAAACTGTTCCAGGAGTTGGGAAGACCACATGGGCACCCTAGGGCAGGGTTGATATTGATATTGTTATTACAATTTGTGTTTCTGTTTCTATAAAAAGTGATATTTGTTTGCCACACTTGTGTGTTTTATTATGTGTTCCTAGTGGAACCAACCGTAGCTGCAACCCTGCATCCCACTAGGTGATGGCATTGAGCATTAAACATTCCCAGTATCTTTCACATAGAAAAGAGTATTCAGGCCCTGTATCGAAAATAATTTATGTTTTATTTGATGAGTGTACATCCTATACTATGAGTGTCACATTAGGGTTACAATTAGCCACAATAATACAAGTTAGATTGTTTATTCTGTAGAATGTTTTACCAAACTTTTGTAAACAGCTCTAGAAGCTCTAATTGTTTGTTTAGGATGGCAGCTGCCATATTAGCTTGTGTGACATCCCTTCCTGACTGAGTCTCTCCCTTCTCAATCATAGCTCTGGGCTCAGATTACAACAGGAGGGGAAGAGGGAGAAGGGAGGGGGAATGTGAGAGAGGAGCAAACTGAGCATGCTCAAGCCCGTGCCCTGGAGGTTTAAGCTGAGATAAGGAACTCTGAAATAGAAGCCCATGTGTACCCTTCTGATAAAGCTTACTTAGTTTTTAACCTCCCCTTCTCTTACCTCTTTTTTTATTCAGGTCACCTTCTATTCATACTCCAGTCTATCATTCAAACCACTGCCTTGTTACTAGGATAATTCTGTATTTTCAGAACTATAAAGCTGCTTAACAATAATGCAAAATAATTAAAAACTACAAATAAAAAATCAAGCCCAGCTGCAAAGGTGAACAACCCCTTAACATGATGCCAATTTTCTTACACCACCTGATTTGTTAAATGTTTTTCATTCTAAAACACAATGAGTCTCTTTAGTATATCACAATTAGTTTTTTGTAAGATGGCAAGCTTTTTAATTAAAAAGAAACATCATAGAAAAGAAGTAATCCATGCAAGCAACCATGAGCAAAATTAAGAACTCTTTCTTACTTTCATTATCAAAGAGTGAAGTTAGAGTTCGCCACAGTCCTCTAGAGTGAAATGCCACCACTCTCCATTCATTTCTATGGGATTTTGAAAGGCCTATTTATCAAAGGATGAACTTTCACTTTCACCCATTGATAAATACTCTTTTAAAAATCCCATAGAAATGAAATGAGAGTGGTGGAATTTCACTCTAGCAGACTGTGGCGATCTCTAACTTCACTCTTTGATAAATATACCCCAATGACTCTTGACTTTTTTCTAGGGGGGTGATTTATTAATTTGATCCTCAAGCTAATCTAATGTAAACAAAAGTGAGAAAGAGATCTTAATATTGCTCATGGTTTCTTATCGTTAAAATGATTTGATCTGATGTTTTCATTCAGTAATCTGGAAGCCAATTATACAGAAAGCTCCGAATTATGAAAAGGCTGTCTCCCTTAAAATCAATTTTATCCTAATAATCCAATTTTTTGTCTCTGTAAAACAGCACCACATCTTACCCAACCAGATGTAATTAATCCTTATTGGAAGCAAAACCAGCCTATTGGTGTTATTTAATGTTTATATGATTTTCTAGTAAACTTAAGGTATAAAGATCCAAATTATGGAAATGTCCATTATCTTGAAGCAGTGTGGATAGCAGGTCCCAAACCTGTACATGCTACTACTACTTCTACTAATAATACTAGGGGGGTTATTTACTAAAATCAGAATGCAAAAATCATGAACAATTAGTGATTTTAATAAAAACTGACTTTTAAAAAAAAAAAATACTTTTTAGATGTTATTAAACCCCGAGGAAGGAAAATTTAGAATCTGAAAATCCAGCATCTCAGACCTGTCGAGGTTGCATATACTGTAAGTCAATGGGAGAAATAGAAATGGTTTTTTGATGTGCGCTGGGTTTTGGTCAATACCCCGAAGTTTTCGGGTGAAAATTACGAAAAAATCGTGAAAATCTGATGAAAAAGTCTGAAAAAATCGTGAAATCTATTTTCTCCTGCTAAGCAAATTTTCTGGAAAACATAATAATAAATAGGCATAAAAAACTCAAACGGATTTGATCTGAGTTTATAGCAGAAAATATTGAGATAAATTCAGACTTTGATAAATAACCCCCTAGGTGTGAATCCACCCTAAACATACCTACTTGTTTGTAGTGCTGCTCACACACTTGAAAAAGGGCCCTTGCTGCCTGAAACATGTCGTGTGGACGCACAATAAAGCACTGATTAGCAGGTATTCTGCTGTTTGCTCTTGATTTCCATATCCTATGATTGAATTAATTCCAGTAGTGGCTTGACGGAACACCAGAGGGAATCAAGGCTTTCCAATAACGCTTGGCTTTCTGTGTGTTACCCTGAAAGAGGATAATTATTTGACAATTGCAGGATTCCACTTATTACATGAGCAGTTGATGTTTGTAACAGAAATCTTTAATTGCTCTTATATATTGAATGTTCTGTCTCTAAACACTATGGGGGAAATGTAATAAAATTTGCAAAGAGCAAAACCTTGCAAACCTTGCATAAAAATTTGGCCGTTATAATTAGTCTTTTATTGCATTGCAAACCTTTAACACCTGCTCTGCAGGTTCGTAAAAAACTTTGTAGAAAAAAAATGGTTTGTGATTGCTAAACTTTATTACGATGAAGTTGTTGAGGTCTTTAATCAGTCAAAATGGTGCAAACATGGTCGTTAACGTTCAAATGCGTCTTTGCGAATGTTTTCTGTGCTATATTAACATATTACATTCTCCCTTATATCCATGTTGTCTTTTTGTTAATTCCACTTAAAGTGGTATTGCATACACAAGCAGGGGCCTAGTTAGAGCTTTGTAAAGACAGACAAATACACTTATCGTCTTAAGTCTAAACCTTTTAAGTCAAGGCAATTTTGA
This sequence comes from Xenopus petersii, assembly GCA_038501925.1. NCBI lineage: Eukaryota > Metazoa > Chordata > Amphibia > Anura > Pipidae > Xenopus > Xenopus petersii. The sequence goes on from CM076675.1 coordinate 128,829,936, forward strand.
TGTCCCTAGCTACTGCAGTCAGTATTTGCCTCATTCTGCACTACTGATGCACAGTATAATTAAATAGTTGCAAATTGACATTGAAGTGTATGTTCTGGGTAGATGCACAGAGATTGATGAGGACAGATTAATGCAACCAGGCTACAGAATTTACAATGAATATTAAGGGATAGTCTATCCTAATGTTTGACATTTGTAGGAGACAAGAGTGTAACCAACACGAAAAAGAAATCTAATCAAACTGTGTCATCCTTTATCTGGTGCAAATACTGCACTCACTCAGCACTGCCATTTGGCCAATTCCCCAATCCCAGTGTTACAACACCCCATGCAATAGCTTCATACCTGTGCTAACAGGGCCGTAGTCAGACTTAAAGGGCATGTAAAGGCATAAAATTAAATTTTTACTTTGTTTAATGAAAAAGAAACCTATCTCCAATATACTTTGATTAAAACATGTGTACTGTTTTTATAAGAAACCTGACTTATGCAGTGAAATTCTCCCTTCATTTACTGCTGTGGATAGGAATTGTCAGACGGTCCCTAACTGCTCTGCGGGGAAACAATCATACTTATGAACAGCAGGGGGAGCCCCATCTTACTTCCCAGCCATGCAGAACTCAAGCAGCTTTGTTTTTTTCCCTATAGAGCAGTTGGGGACTGTGTAGCAGCAGGGGAAAAAACTCAAATCCAGTTTTTAAAAAATGTTTTATTTAAACCAGAGCTGAATTTGTATTGTCAAAAAATTATATTTTAAATATAAATGTAAATAAACAATTCATATAACATAGATAAGCCACAAGATACAGTGGGAAATAATTGTGCAAATAATGCCAGTCTGAATGCACTGTCCTCTGAATGTGTAATTTTTCAGTACTGACTGATTTGTCGGGATGCATTTAAAGTTTCATGTTCTTTTAATTCCATTTCGATCTCTAGCTTCTACTCTACTTCAAGTTATATTAGTATCAGTCTGGATGTGTTTGCATTGCAGCAGTACTGTACTGTATATCAGACAAATTGCTGTTATACAAATAGATGCACTTTGTTTCTAATTCAGAATGTAATTTTTAATTTGTAGGTGCTATGTGCATATCTGGCTGTAATTGCTGTGGCAGATTAACACAATCACATATATTTTTTCTGTGAAAGAAAACAGAGAGCATTATATATGTATTTAAAAAATATCTTAGTGAGGCTCATTTATCAACCCTGGACATCTGTACCTGGGCAGTAACCCAAGGCAACAATCAACAATGTTGTAATTGTTATACTTGCAGCTAGCTGAAAAAAAGCGAATCACTGAGTGAATGCTATGGGTAACTGCCCAGCTACCACTTTGCCCAGCATTCAGAAATAAGAGTATTTTAACATTATAACCATAAGATATCATTGGCCTATTCCTCTAAAGCGAGAGATGATATAGTTTTTATCAGCACCCTGCTGGGTCTGTTTTTACACTTGCAATGCCAATTTGAGATTTCTGAGAGCTATTCCAAAGTCATACATTTGTTCCCTAAAATATTTAATATCATAGCAATAAAAATGTACAGAACAGAAAAAGTGAATTGTAAAAAAATAACCGATAGTTTACTCCACTGTGAGACTAATAGGAAAATGCTAAACTGAGATTGACAGGTCGATGGATGTTTTTCTGGTCTTTTTTATTGCATTGTTATTATGTTTATATGGAACCAGTTAGTTAGCATTCTATTTTTAATAGACCCAGCCTGCATTTGGGCAGAGACATTATGAATGTTCGTGGTACACTGAATGAAACTGTAAAATTAAGGGGTTTGTGTATAACATGGTTAGAAAGGCCTATTTATAGGTCCCTAGTAAGACCTCACCTTGAGCATACATAGTAGTTGGGAAAATTGCAGATGTGAGATGTGTAATTAAACTGATAAAAGTAATGGAATATCAATTCCATAATGCCTTTAAGATGCACTTTATTTTCTTGGACAAGCAAAATATAGTTATTTTATATGTGTCTATACGTGTGTTGTGTGTATATACATATTTTTATAAATACTGTCCGAAATTACAGGGACCAGCTTTCTGAGGGGACAATCACAACTCAGGAGAATGTAGTATTCTTCAGGCAGTTTATTTTTATTGTAGTGAATATATCAAAACAAACAGTTCAAAATAAAATCCTTGCCACTTAATGGGCTACTAACTAACACAGGTCAGTTGTCCTCACTAACCAGGAGTAGGCCTACCACCTGTCAGAGAATGCAAGTCCCAAACTTATGGTAATTCAAAATCTCTCCGTGAGCTCACACGGGCAGCTTTCTTGTGACTTTCCAGACTGGAGCTCTCTTTTGTGGCTTGAGCTTCTTTTTAATTATCCACCTAAGGTGCCTCAGGTAGACATAAAACACACACAAGCTGGTCTAGCAGTACTGGAGCCACTCTGTTAGGAAAAACAGCTGTCCCTGAAATATAATGCAACTAGCACTATGCCAAGAAATACATTCCATTTCCATGAGGTTCATATGCAAAATTGAGAATTACACCTATTAAAGAGTTTGTTCAATTTGAAGACTGAAGTGTATTTTAGATATAAATGTGTAATATAGTAAGAGTGCTGACAGTTATTACTCAAAGACAACAAATTATTCAATAAGTGCTTTAATGCATGTTTAAAATTTTTGATAGGGCCAAGCAAAAAAGGAACAACACCCTCAAGGAGGTGGCAGACCTGCTCTTTTAATAAAGATAAATAATCGCTACAGGAAATATCCACCTTTGTCATTTCATATACAAAACGTCTTGATAGGGTATAATTATTCTTTGTCTGCTCAGTGTGAATTGAAGATATGATTAATTTAACATCCTTAGGTAAACAGTGTAGAGGCTGCAAGCCGATATTGCCATCTCTGAAATTTTAATAATGTCACTATATGAATACCACTTCTCACATTTAATACACATTCTGCAATTACTTACTGTAACCAGGATCTTAATGCAACATTAGCTATTACACTAATTAAAAATAATGAACTTTCACTTGCATTCTACTAAGCCTCTTAGTTGAAGTCATAGTCCTTAAGCTCTGTCCAACCATAAATACTTAATGGCACATTTTGAACTTTCCTTTTAAAATGATGTTGAATATTGGGAGATGAAATCTGAGATTTAGGATAGGATAGGATTGAACACTCTCACTTAGCAAACCATTAACTGCGGTAATGTCTTCAGCACATTACATTACCTTTGCACAGCTAATAATAAATAATAGCAGGTTATACTGAAAGTTGCTTCTCTAAATAGGGCTATTTATGTAGAAATCTTTGGAATTTCATATCTGAAAATATGGTTGCCCTAATGTAAGCCTCTGATATTTACATAGCTGCAGTTTAAACTTTTAAAATTATAATATGAGAATGTAATAAGACTAATCTGTGATTCTTATGTATATAATGCAGTTGTTGTTATTTGCAATCATAGGGCAATAGCACATCAATTATTTATTTCACTTGATTATAATTTTGTTAGCTGTATAGCACAAGTGGGAGGCTTGCCCCAAAAGCCCCAAGAACATGGAAAGAATTAAATTGCCTCTTGTCCCATTTCCATTAAACAATGATGTGTTTATGTTGCCCACAATTTCTCAGTAAGTGATACCAAACTAAAATATTTAGTAGAACATACTGTATGTATATAATGTATTCCCGCATCAACAGTATTTTTTATAAACATTCATTGCAGCCACAGTAGAGTGACAGATAGAAATAAACCACAAATATCCATAGATTCTTATCATCTTCCACTCTAGTTAGTCTATGACATTGGGTATAATGCTTAACCTCTTGCTGCATCAGCAATACCATTACCTAGACACACAGTTTAAATGGTTAGCACTAGTTGAAATATGGCTAAACCAGGGGTCAGCAACCTTTACTTTCAAAAGAGCCATTTTGCCCCCTCTTCCACTAAAGAAAAATAGTCTGGAGCCGCAAAAACATAACACAGCTTATAAACTTTTAAAGGTTTTAACCTTTTTTTAATTGTAACTGTTACAACAACAGAATACAACAAACAAAAATGCAGTGTGCATGTGTAGGCCTACATTGAAATAAATTAAACACTGAATATCCCTAATAAATGCTAGTATTTTCATCTGTTTAATGTGACTTCTGTTTCTGAAGCTCCATGCTCCATTTTCCCTATGTCGGGAAGATTTGACTTTGATCTTCACACAGGAATGTAGGCTCTCAGTTCTTAAGTGGGAGTGATATCTGGATTTTCTGAAGTTCATGTTCGAGAAAACTTGCTTGCATATGTTGAGCCAAAGATGGACAGGACTTCAAATGCATACTTTTTCAAGTACATATACATGTCGGGAATGGCACTCCATGTTTCAAAAACATGTTTGTCGGGTTTGGGGAAGTTTTCAATATCATTCCACTTGTGCTCTTTAGCGAGAGTTCCCCTTCTGTTGAGTGATTTCTTCGAGATCCGCTGTCAGGCTTTTGAACTTGGACACCCATAACTATAGTCTTTATCCGCTATGTCGGCTAATTCAATTTCAAGATTGGGCTGACTTATCCTTGTGAATGCGGATATGTTCAGCAGGGATGGGTCAATGTTATGTCTTGAGTGTGCGACCCCCTGTCACTCCTGGGATGACTATACAGCCCTCGCACTTGCTGGCGGCTTCCTGAGTGTGCTACCGTGGTAAGCTAACCATTAGCTTACAACAGTTGCACACTCAAGAAGCCGCTAGTAGGTACGAGGGCTTTATAGACGACAAAGCCATAAGACGCAAAAGGCACAAGACCGAGCCGCAGCAAGGAGGATAAAGAGCCGCATGAGGCTCCGGAGCCACAGGTTGCAGACCCCTGGGCTAAACTGTGTAAATCTGCTAAAGATTGTTTTGCAATAAAAAGAGGCCTTCTACTATCAAGAACACATGTTTACGTGTACAGAATAGACATGAACATCATGTCAGATCAAATGAATAGCTTTCATTTCTGGTATAACTAGTCCACTATGTATCGAAAGGGAGGCTAAAATGGAAGTGTAGGAGACAGGGTCATAGCAGGGTCTAGGAAGGGAGCTGGAAGATGTTAATAGGCATGGGGTTGTGGGAGAAGGAGGTTGGTTGGAGGCATGAGGAACACAGTGAAAGGGATAGAACATGATGAGTCAGTCATTTTACCTTTGCAGTACCACCCTCCCTCCCTTAGTGGGGGTTGATGGTAGCAAGGAGCGTGTTTAGCTAATATTCCAATCTAATGACAGAAATGGATTAGGTTAAAGGACCCCTTATATTTCTTTTCTTTTGCTATTCAGATTTGGAAAGAGAGATGGTACATAAATCAGAAAGTATGGTTGTTATTAAAGAAGTGTTGGAACTGATCACATAATTCTCTTGTAACATTTTTGACTGGAAAAAATGACGGCAAAAACATCCAAAGATTACAATAAATCTCTAGTCTGCTGAGTGCAAAATGATCATATCCAGACTTGCACTTGTTAAGAATAAAAATATTATTTCCCAGACTTACCAGAGAACAGGATTTATTTGTATTTATTAAACTTTGAACACTTTTGTTCTGTAATTGTGTTTTCTAACTTTTAGACAGATGACATATCATTCTGTTTCTTTCAAGAGCATACTGTATTCACAGTGAAGTGTATCAATAAGTGATGAGCATTTATCTATTCTGTAGTTATTTCTATGTTAAATTTAGTGTATGGAAATGTATAAATATTTTCATCATTTGAATTTCAATCTAGAGACTTTTACTGCTAATTACAACAGGCAGGGACATATGCAGTGTCAGACTGGCCCCACCAGGATACCAGGATAGCTCCCAGTGGGCCGTAGTGTCAGTGGGCCTTCCTACTCATTACCATTAGACCTACCAATGACCTTCATGGTAATTTTCCTATTTCTGCATGGGAATAAAGAAATAGCTCTGAATGATTTTTATGGTGTACTTATTTTTAAATTATTTCTGTTTACATTACAAATAATTTACTCTATATGTAATGTTATTCATGAACTAACAAGTGTATTTTTTTAGTTGTAATATTGGTGTGCAGGCAGCCATCTTAGTCATTGTGCTTGATCCTGTGCTTTCAGAAAGAGTCAACACTTCACAGCTGAACTGCTTTCAGATAAGCCATTGCTTCTTCTACTCAATGTAACTGGAGGAGTCACAATGGCACTTGAATTTTTACTATTGACTGCGATTCTCATTATCTACCAGGGAGCTGTTATCTGGATACACATTGTTCTGCTGATAGGCTGCTGGGGGGAGGGAGGGATAACATCACTCTAACTTGCAGCCTCGCAGTAAATAGTGATAGAAAATTTTCAGATCACAAGTCACAAGACTGAAGGCATCTGGGAAACTAACATGTCTAGTCCCATATTCAGATTAAAAAACTGTTGTCTCTTTTGAAAAAGGGATTTCAGTGCAAAATTCTGCTGGAGCAGTACTATATACTGATGCGTTTTGAAAAAAAACATGTCTTCCCATAACAGAATCCCTTTAATTTATAAAATACTGTACATTTATATAACACAAAAAAAATCGTATTTTTCTCCAATAGTAACCAACAAACAACACTGTTGTGAAGGGAAGATGGCCGTAGCATAGACTAGAGTGTAATATGACTAGGTAAAATGAGGCTGAAATTGATGTTACTTGGATAGTGGACAAATGCAAAAGCTGGGAATAATCAATATTTTTATTGCTCACAAACACTCTCACTATAAAATATAACAAGGCATACAAAGACCAATGCATTTCTGACCTCATACAGAAGAATGTTAGATTGTATTCTGTCACTAGTAGACATATGTAACTTTTTACGAATACGTTAACATGACAAACATTTCTACAGCATTTCTACACAGGTAAATATATTATATGGGTATCCAGTTTTAGAAAAGTTATTATACTGTACCTTAACAATACATTACTAAATCTGGAGTAGTAATTGGGATATATAGATAAAACATAAACAAAATAACAAAACCAACACACCTACCTAAAATATAATGGCAGGGAACTACTGGAATGTGAAATGGTCTTTTTACCTATATAATGATCAAAAACCTGCATTGAAACTGAACAGAAAGCCTACCAAATGACTCTTAAAGGAAATTTCTACATACAAAAGAACAATCATTAATAGGAATCTAGAATGGGGAACCCTTGGACCTATTGCACCCAGTCTTGAAGAAAATCATTGTGTTTGATAGTATGGGGTGTATTCTTGATCCTCTATTAGATAGTTCACCCCATTGTTAAACAGTAATAAATCCTGGTTTTAGACATGTCATTGCTGATGGGCTGTTCTAATTCAAAAATGGTTTTGCCGTGCTAGGAGTGCTAGCACGGCAGAAGAAAAATGAAAGAAGATTTATTACAGATCACAAATTTCTAGTCAATAGATTTCTAGCCAATAGAATGGATTTATATACCAGAGAAAATGTGCTACACAGGATTAGGGATGAAGCGAACCGCCGACAATGTGTTCGCGAACGCCGTTCGCGAACACCGGCAAAAAATGCGAACAGTTCGCGAACTTCGAACATCCGAAAATCGTTCGATTCGAACGATCGAAGGATTTTAATCGTTCGATCGAACGATTTCCGTTCGAATCGAACGATCGAAGCCATTGGATCGAATGATTTCATTCAATCCAATGGCTTCGATCGTTCGATTCGAACGAAAATCGTTCGATTTTAGCGATCGAATGGTCGAATGGTCGAACGATTTTGACGCGAACGCCTATTTGCGAACATCGCGCGACATTCGCGAACTTGCGGCGGACGCGAACAGTCGAAGTTCGCGCGAACTAGTTCGCCGGCGAACAGTTCGCTACATCCCTACACAGGATTTCAGGTAAAATGCCAATTAATTATTGTTATAAAATATAGCAACTACATTTAAATCTTATGCTTATTAAATATTTATTTTACTGATTAAGGTTAATTATGTGCCATCGTGCACAGCCAATAAAACTATCCATGGGTCAATCGTCAGAATGACATTCAAAGTTGTGGTTTATAATGTACATTCGCTGATATAATACCTTCAGAAAAATGATATTTGCAGCATAACAAACAGCATCACTGGATCCTTAACTGTTTTTAGTATTAACAATTTTAAGGATTTTTGTAAATTTCCAGATACAAAAGAAATTTCAGGTAATGAAGAAACTATGTAATGTTAATAAATGATTAATTAAATATCCATATCTTGTGTTCATTAACTGAAAGGGAAAGGGGAAAGTGGACTGGGGTATGGGGGACAAAAGGATTGGGAAAGGGTCTGATCCTGTGCTCTTATTAGTAATGCTTTTTCAATTTGTCAATGGAAATTGTGTGTATACATATTATAATGTATTTTATTTTAATGAACTCAAGCAATCCTAACTTGTAAATTAAGGTTTAAGATATAATAAATCTAATAAATGATAGTCCCAGACAAACCAAATCAATGCTACATTGTTTTTTCTATGCAACTATGTGGGAATTTCTTTTGTTGTATATGCAGTAAAACACACATTTCATTATTCAAAACTTCTCATGACTCCTAACTGATGCACATGGTTTTTCCTTCTTGTTTTTCAAACCAGATTGGGCTTTGTGATTCCCGACAAACAGCAAGTTTAAATTTTTACTCTATTACTGGACAAATACAAATCTATGTAAAGCTTTGAAATCGTGTTATATAATATGAACTACATGTATTTCTTCATTATTTCTAGTCCCAATTGAAATAAGATTTTCCACAAATAGCGTTAATGCTCTAAACAGAATTTAATGCATCCAAATTGTACCTACTTGCTTGAAACTAAAGATCTAAGATACATATTGTGCCAAGAGCTAAGATAATTACCTATTATATATTTAACAAGAGATGAAAATGCTTCAGTTCTTCCCTTTCATCTTCTCTCTCCCTGCATATGCTAATAGTATTTAGTAAAATCTCTAGGATAAAGACAATCTCTTTGACACTGTCAGGGAGCCGGGAGCTCCCTCCAGGGAGGTAGTCAGGATCGAGGAGGAAGCCCTCTTGAGGGAGCAAGGTCGCGGTGTCCAAAGGGTTAATCAAAAGAGTAGTCGGGATCCAGGCAAGAGTTCACAGGCAGGCAGATATCAACAAGGTCCAAGGTCCAGGCAAAGGGTCAGGATATAAATCAGGAACGAGATTTAGCAAATAAGCTCACAGGAAACCCAGGATACACTTAGGGAAAGTATTCCTATACTTGGCCGCCATTCTGGCGTCTAGATGGCGTTTTTATTATGAATTTGGCGCCATTGTGACGTCATTGATGTCCTTGCACCGACGTCGGCGAACTGACTTCATCGCGCCGGCACTGCTACCCACGTGGCGGCCATGGGCGCCGCCATTTTGGGAGCGACGCCAGCAGGGGAGGACACGCCGCCCGGAGCTCCTGGACCTGCTCCGGGCGGCGATCCTGACAGACACAGCCAAATTATCCACAGCTGAAATTAAGGGGCAGATTTATCAAGGGTCGAATTTCGAAATTAAAAATACTTAGAAATTCGACCATCAAATTGAAATACTCCGACTTCGAATATTGAAGTCGAAGTTTTTTCATTGAATTTGGGTATCCTGCGGTGGAAGTAAAATCGTTCGAACGAATCTAAAGATTCCAAGGATTTCATCAATCGATCAAACGATTTTACTTCGACTTACAAAAAATAGCTTTGAATTTCGAATTTTTTTACTTCGAGAATTCCCTTGAATTCACTTCAACCCTTAATAAATCTGCCCCTAAGTTATCAAAACTAAGTCTCTGTGTGAAAGATTTGCTAACATCAGGATCACAGGAATCCTTTTTCTTTTCAAGTAGAATTCTCCTGAAGCCTAATTCAAATACTGCCGTTATATCTTTATGACATCTCTGAGAGTTATTTCTGCTGTCAGAAATGCTAGTAGCTAGTAGCATAATACTATTAGTACAGAAAAACAAATCATAAAAATAACTGACTGAAGAATAATGCCCCACCATTATTGGGATTTCCCCATTGAGTTTTAGGATGAAATACTTTGATAAAATTCACAATATCTGTATTTAGGAGAAGGTTACAAATAAAGAAAACTATGAGAGTAGATATCAGACTGTTCAATGTTAACTTCTACTTTACTGTTTGATGCGTATTTATAAAACTGCCAATGAAACCCATGATACTCTTATTAAGCATCATTTATGATGAAACAGTTTACACACAGACAAACATTTTTTTCGCAGAGAACTACAGACAGGCAGGGTGAAAGGTAATAAAATATGATAATGGGCCCATGAAATCAACCAACGAGTGGATGTAACAATCCCCTACCCTGAAGTTAAAAAAAAACACATAACTTCATGAAATTTGTACTTTTGCGGTAAAGTAATGGCATCGCAAAAATGGTTACCTGGACACAAGCAACACTGGTTTAAAGGACAAGGAAAGTCTAAAATAGAATAAGGCTAGAAATTCTGTATTTTGTATATTAAACGTAAGCATGAACTTACTGCACCACAAAGCGTAATCAAACAAATGATTTATGCTTTCAAAGTTGAAATCTTGTAACTTTGTTCAACATCTTTGCCTGACCCTGCACATGCTAAATGTGTGGTCTGGGCTGCTTAGGGATCATCATAAACAAAGCTGTTTGAGTTCTGCATGGCTGGTAAGTAAGGGGGGGCTCCCCCTGCTGTTCATAACTATGATTGTTTCCCTGCTCAGCAGTTAGGGACCACCTGACAATTCCTATCCACTGCAGTAAATGAAGGGAGAATTTCACTGCATACAGTCAGGTTTCTTATAAAAACAGTACACATTTTTTAATAAAAGTATATTGGAGATAGGTTTCTTTTTCATTAAAGAAAGTAAAAATGGGATTTAATTTGTTTGCCTTTCCTTGTCCTTTAATGAGAGTGCAAATGTAGGAGAGGCCTGCAAATGGCTTTTGGATGACAGAGGCAGCGTTGGACTGGCCCACCGGGATACCAGGAAAACTCCTGGTGGGCCCAGGTGTCAGTGGGCCCTTTTGCTTCTAACTATGTGGCCAATTTTATGGTCATTCCTTATTTCTTTATGGGAAAAAATGCATAGTAATTGAAGAATAGAAATATAAAAGACTAGGAGATTAAAGAGGATGAGTGACGAGAGGAGGAATAATAATTTGGAAAGTGGGCCCACGGTCTAAAGTTTTCCAGTGGGCCCCTGGCATTCCAGTCCGACACTGGACAAAGGGAAGATATTGCAACTGCAGAAATGAGAGAAACTGTTTGTTTATTTATGAATTTGTTTTCTAATGGAAAGCTAAAAATTCTTAAAATGTAAAACTGCAGGGCAGAACTAAAAGTAATCTCTATTTACTGTTTGGGGCCAAACATTTGAGAAAATGCCATTTAATGACTTATAGTCAGTTGCTATGGCAATATATAACATACAGTTTGTAAAATGTAAAAATATTCAGTAAGTTTAATGTTTAAGATATAATGGCTTAAGGCATTTAAAAATAAAGATAACACAATAGTATTACATTAATATTAACATGAATTCATGCCAGTAGAGTTAACATCAAGCACAATATACTGCCTTATAATTACAATTAAAAATCTAACTAATTAAAAATGTAAATAAAAAATGTAAATGTGTTTTAATAGGCATTTTTGGAGCTTTTTGGACAATGGGTTTACAGATAACAGATTCAATATCCTTAATTAAAAAGAACACATTTTTTGTTTACTTTCAAGTAATTTCCAGTAGTTATTCCCATGCTTTCTCATTAAGGCTACTTTGATTTATAACTTACTTGACAGCCTACTTAACACCTTTCAGCACTTCAGTCTATGCAAATATCATCTAATGGAATAATTACTCATGTTATCCTTCACTTGTCCTCTATAGTTATAATTCCATGGCTGATTGCCTGTGAAATGCTATATTGTGTGCAAGAGTTGTTATCTATACTTCAAAAACTTTCAAAGGCTTCATGCTAAATTCTATGTCAGGAATACTCAACTATTTTTTTTCTGTAGGTCATGCCTACAAGATTTAATTGCTGCAATTCTTTTATTTCTCATTTAGTTCCTGCAATTTTCTTGCATTACTTGCATTGTTAAGTATAAGACAATTTATACGAGTATATAAAGTTATAGACTTATACTTATATAGATGTGGGAAGATGGACAGAGAATAATGGAAGCAATTTAATTTGGGACTCATGGCAGACATTTCTACCAAAAGCTTTATAAAATGATTTTTGCTCTTCTATAAAGGTTTAGACTTGGGTTTCCTAATAATATCGTTTTAAAGGTTTAAAAGACAATTTCAACCCTTGCTGCTGCAGCCAATTGCATTATTAATCTAAAGGAAAGCTTAGCTGTAGATGTTGCCAGTGCTGGCTCAGCTGAAAAAATATTTTATTGTTATTAACACATATTTATACAACTCCAAATATCACACAGCTGTGTGCTATAAATGGGTATATACAGTGAACATACAGATAAACAGATAAGGGGTTCTCTTATCTTGAATGCTTGGGAACTGGGATTTCTGAAAGTTATGTATGGAATGTTTAAACATGTAATAAACCCAATAGGATTCTTTTCCCACCAAGAGGGGTTTATGCAGCTTAGTTACCAAGAAGTACAAGGTACTTTTTTGTTATTACAGGTATGGGACCTGTTATTTAGAATGCTTGGGACCTGGGGTTTTCCAGATAAGGGGTGTTTCGGTAATTTGGATCTCCATACCTTAAGTCTCCTAAAAAATCATTTAAACATGAATTTAACCCAATTTGGAAGGTTATGGGGCAAATTCACTAAGCACCGAAGCGCCGAACGCTAGCGTTACTTCGCAAGCGTTACTTCGCTAGCGTTTGGCATTTTCGTTACTGCGCAAATTCACTAACGAACGCTGGCGTAGTTTCGCTAGTGTTACTTCGCACCCTTACGCCTGACGAAGTTTCGCTAGCGACGTTACTACGCAAATTCACTAACGCGCGCAGTGTACTGAACGCTACCTTTTACGCTAGACTTCCTTCGCCACCTCAGACCAGGCGAAGCGCAATAGAGTAGATAGGGATTGCTTAAAAAAAAGTCAAAATTTTTTCTAAGTCCCAAAAAATGCTGGCGTGTTTTCTACATGATGGGTGATAGGCTGAAAAAGATTGAAAAAAATTTTGGGGCTCCCCTCCTTCCCCCCTACATCTTCTGACTCATGGCAACTTACCTAGACAGTGGGCACATGTGTAGGGCAAAATAAAATTTTTATTTGATGTTTTGAAGCTTTTATAGCCATTTGTAGTGCTGTTACGTATTCCTCCATTGAAATTTGAATTTGGCGCCGTATGCAAATTAGCCTTCGCTAGCGTAGCATCCCAATTCAGCAGTCCATTGCTGGTTGGTCTATTTCAATATTATGCTGAGCAGAGAAGAAACCCGGATTCAAAAAAGAAAACAAAAAGTGGAAATTCACCAGAAATAAATTTGGTATAAGCTGGCAATGTTGTATAGAAGGCAATAGTATTAGTCTCTAAGAACTTTATTTATTTAATTTTCCAAGAAAAATTTAAAACATTTTGCTCAATGTGCCCCTTAGGATGCAACCTTGTGTTAATCTGCCTTAGTATCAACCATTCCTACTGCTTGCAAGCAAAATCAGAGAAATCCAAGAAAAACTGTAGCACCACAGTTTGTGGTGCAAAGAAAAGTGCTTTTATTGGCTCACCGTGAGGCAATTGGCAACGTTTCGGGCCACACTGGGACCTTTATCAAGCGACTTGATAAAGGGCCCAGTGTGGCCCGAAACGTTCCCAAACTTTTTTGATAAATGGCCCAGTGTGGCCTGAAACGTTGCCAAACTTTTTGATGTCTACCGTCAGCCAATAAAAGCACTTTTCTTTGCACCACAAATTGGACCAGTGTGCTACAGTTTTTCTTGGATTTCTGTGATATTTGGGCCCTGTGCAGGGGGTCTTATGGACTATTTAGCACCTGGCACCTGAAAAGGTTTATTGATTGCAGATGAGCACTCTAATTCTGTGTGCAAGCAGAATCAGATGCACGGGCACTGTGTTTATTTCTTACTCCTGCGGATATGATGCAGCATTGGTGCAAGTATGTCTGTAACCACATCGTTTAAAGAGATTATATTATGATTTTCTTTTCCAGTTCATAGAACTTTAATAAAATATCAACACATGCTGGTGTATCAAATAATGGGCACAAAAGCGATATTTGAGGAGAGATCAAAACTTTCAGGTTAAATGGTTTCCTTAACATGATATAACTGCCAGACTGTGAGCTACAAATGCAGAAACATGAAATGTTTAAATAAGGGCTGTCAGTGTGACATACCTCAGCTCTGCATTCAGTGAGGAACCAAATCATAGAGACCAGACCATTTTACCAAATATACTAGTGCTGCACTTTATGGAAGCCTCAATAGGGAAACACTTTCTGTGGTATCAAGCGATACAAAATGTATGAGTGTGTGTGTGTTCAGTACATACAGTATGTGTATTTATAAATGCAATTATTAGATAAATATATATATTTATATATATGCTTGTCTGTGCTTTAACATTTGAGGGTGATTCAAAGTTACTTTGGCCCTTGGCACTAAAGTCCTGTTTCTTACAACAGGGCATTGCTGTTGGGCATAGAGGTGGGGCAGTCAATTACTTTAACTTTCCATTCACAAATTCCTAGATGTCAGTAAAAGCCACCCCTCCCTCCTCACTTTCTAATTGTGTAGTTTGTGCATAGGCATTAAGTCCCCCATTCTGGCACATAAACAAGATTTTTGGATGATACAAAGCTTGCCTTTATGACAGTGTCCACAAAGTGGCACCTGCTTTCTGCGATTGGGATTTCCAAGACTGAAGGAAACAATAATTTTCATAGTGTAAGTGGTGAATTCTGTTTTGCTTGACAAACGATAGAAAAGTATTTGGCATTTTTTTTTAGGATGACTGGTCCCCTTTTAAGGGTAAAGTTGTCGTGTAACATTATTTTAAAAATACTACCATAATCCTCAGTATTATACCTATTTTTTTCCTGCAGACCCATAATCAGAAATTTAAACCAGAAATAAAAATTGCTGTGTGCATACATTCTAATAAAAAGCTTGGTAGCTTGGCTCCAAATTGGAATGTGGAAACTTTATTGGTAATTTATGAAAGTTAGTAAAACCAAGCATTGTAGACACGCATGCGTATATTCTCAGCATGATATTCTTTTGGGGATTGGGATCTCGGACATCTTCCATTAACCAATTGAAATGTTGTGCTGCTCATTGTTTTGCACTGATGAACCTATGCTCTGAATTATATTACTGCTAAACTCTGGTATGAAATATTTGATGGTTAATTGCCCTTGCTGACTGCTGCCAACATAAACAACATCCACTATCTTTATTACATTCTGTTTGTACCTAAAACACATTTGTTATGCAGCTTTGAATGTACAGAATGTAATTCTGTTCCTGCTGATTCAAGTTGTTCTCTGATGTCTGCAACCTGTGCTTCTTGTTCATCATTATCAATCAAGTATTATGGAAATGTTTTAAAGGAACAAACCCAGGACTAAGAATGATGATATGTATTCAGAAGAATATTGCTTTTGTCTTCAGCGTTATTTCTCCCCTTTACTTTGAAATTAAGTCACCATTACATATTTGTCTCCTGAAACTACAGTGACTGTGGGAGCTAGAGACAAATGCTGCGATACCTGAACTTAGATATTACTTAATTACAGGTATAGGATCCATTATCCGGAAACCCATTATCCAGAAAGTTCCAAATTATGGAAAGGCTGCATACTATAGACTCCATTTTAATAAAAACATCCAATGCTATTCGGGGGTGATTAGTCGACCAGCAACAAATCGTCTCTTCTTTGGGTGACAAATCTCCCTGCAATGCCTTCCCTCGTGAGGCAACTTTAGGCAACTTTGGAAAACGAGCTCTGAGTGCCATCCCGCCAGCGATTTAGATTGTAGCCGGCGGGAAGGCATTGCGGGGAGATTAGTCGTCCCAAGAAGAGGCGATTTGTCGCTGGGTGACAAATCTCCCCCAAATATCATTGTGTGCCTCTACCCTTAAAATGTCTTTCCTTTTTCTCTGTAATAATAAAACAGTAGCTTGTACTTGATCCAAACTAAGATATAATTAATCCTTATTGGAAGCAATTGGGTTTATTTTATGTTTACATGATATTTTACAGCTCTCCGCAATATGCTGTAGCTCTAATAATACATTTTATTAATAATAATAATAATAATAATAAAATACTGTAAAATATAAGCATGTTAGAAGTCAAATAATAAGTAAAATATACTGTAGGCATATTAAGTTCACACCCAAATTTGTTGCATGTGACATCCACTCTGTGGAAGAAGCCAGCTGGTGAAACGCATCAGCGGCGAAATAGGAGTGTGGAGGCAGCAGCCAGAGACCCGAGACACGCGTACTGGAACAAGAGACGCTAAAGGACTCGGATCAGCAGACGGATGCGCTGCATTGTTCTTAAAGCAATTTTAAAGAAGAAATGTTTGATACAAGAAGATTATAAGCGAACTGGGACACCTACCAATCTTAAAGCCTTTCTTTAACTTACTTAAGTGAGTATGATCACCTGCTAAACTCACTAGGAAATCAGATTGTGGGCTCTTGTGGAACTACAACTAGAAACCACGGGTGAAATTTCTACTTTTCAATACCTTTTGTTTATAGGGGATTGTATCCAACAGAATGCATATATATTGAGGTGGCATGCAACAAATTTGGGTGTGAACTTAGCACTTATAATAATTTTTATATAGTATACGTATATGTAGAGTATATGTGGACATTTTACTCATAAGTACTACACTATATTATTTGTCTGTTTTTTCCCCCTCAATGGTTTTATCTTGAAAAGTACTAAAAAGGTACATGATTATTATTGTTTAAGCAATATATTTGTATAGAGACCTATGTTTTCCTTTAACTGAGCTTTAAAACACCAGGGTATTAGGAATAAGCATGAATCAGAAACATAAACAAATAATCAAAAATGAAAGAATATATGACTGTTGAATATCAGACATACATAGTGTTAATGGTTCAGCAACACAGAAGCTGATGGTTGAAATTTCATGGACTAGAACATGACTGGCAGACAAACATCTATCACTTCCTATTAATAGGTTGATTGTATTAAAGGCCTGAATTGGTTTGCCGCTAACAGTGAAATCCATTTACAAAAATGGATTTGGAAATATATTGCCAAAAGCCATTCTGTCAGTGGGGATGTTATGTATATCTCATTTACTGCACTTTAATGGGATAACAAAGTTATCCATAAGGATCATTAGCATAAAAGCATGACTGTATCATCTGCTTCTGTCAATTATGATTAAGGAGGCTCTGGCATGTGTCAATCGCTTTGTCTTGGAAGCAAAATCAAATAGTGTATTTCTCCAGAGCTGTCAAGTTGCTGTAAATGCTTTAGCTCAGATTGACAGCTCTCTGGTTCAAGTTCCACACTCCTAGACAAGAAGAGACATGGCATATAGCAAACTGATGGTGCAGAAAAAAAACAACAACCATCAGAGCCTGTAACGATAAACTTTTGTGGAGAAAGTCCCTTCCATTTGTATGAAAACTTGGGATGCTTGGGTGATTCTCCTCTTTAATAAAAATATTATGTAAACAAACTGTTATTTCTGAAGCCATCATAACAGGCTTACATTTAGCATGACACTTGTTAATATTTATAGAATGCTTTAAAATTGATCTGCCTGGAAAGTCAAGTGTGACAAATTGTTTTTTGGACACATTTTTTGTCAAATGTGCCCACAGAAACAGCAATGAATCTCGACTTCACATACCACAAATAGACATCCATATAGGAACATTACTTCAAAGTCTTTATTTTCAAAAGATAAAGCAATATTTTTCTCATATTTTGAGACCAACATCACTAGCATCTACCATTATAAATGCATATGAGAATGACTGTCTGTCAACAGATTGGCAACATTATTAGTCTGGGCACCTTGTGCAACAGTTATATTTCCTGCAACATTTAAAGGAAAACTATACCCCCCAAACAATGTAGGTCTCTAATAAAAGATACTGAGTAAAACAGCTCATGTGTAAAACCCTGCTTCATGTAAATTAACCATTATCATAATAATATACTTTTTTAGTAGTATGTGCCATTGGATAATCATAAATAGAAAATTGCCATTTTAAAAAATAAGGGCCGCCCCCTGAGATCGTAAGATTCACTGTGCACACATACAAACCACATGTAAGGTCACATGAGCCAATTAACAGACAGAGTTCTGCCTTTTGCTTCCTCACTTCTTCCTGTTACAGTTAGTGTTGTAGTATTTCTGGTCAGGTGATCTCTGAGGCAGCACAGATAGAGTCACGAAATGGTGGTTCAAGGCAAGAGATGTAAAAGGGCAATATTTATGTAAATATATATTCCAGTTTGGTAAGATTCTTTAAAATGTCATTCAATTTGATATAAACTATCTGTTGCTTAAGTATTCATTTTGGGGGTATAGTTTTCCTTTAACTGCTTGTATCTGCTTGTATCTTGATGTTGGAAAAATAAGAGGATATGGTGACATATTATTGTTATTATTATTACAATTGAAAGAACAATAACACCAAATGAAAGTGTTTTTAAGTAAAGAAAATATAATGTACTGTTGCTCTGCAGTGGTACAACTAGTGTGTTTGCTTCAGAAACTCTACTTCAGAAACTCTACTGAATTGTTTATAATACAAGCTGCTGTGTAGCCATGGGGGCAGCCATTCAAAGCTGAAAAAGGAGAAAAGGCACAGGATACACAGCAGATAACAGATAAACTATGTAGTATTCAACAGGATTCTTCAGAACGTATCTGTTATCTACTGTATATCCTGTTCTTGAATGGCTGCACAGCAGCTTGTTTATATAAATTATAGTAGTGTTTCTATAGAAAACACACTAGTTTTACTAGTGAAGGGCAACAGTGCATTATTTTGTCATTCCCTCAAAATACTTTCAGTTAATTCTGTCTCCTGCCATATGGATAGTGCTGTCACAGATTCTACCGTCTTGTGTTAAGGGCATCTGGCTTCCCAATTACACATTGTTGTGTGTAGATCACAATAGCCTTGGATATTTCTTGGACAAGCATAATATCTAAGGCTATTGTGATACTCTATAGTTAGTATAGATATGCGTATATATCGTTTATGTAAGTGTATGGAGGGCTCAGTAGGAGTGTGTGTGTATGGATGCTGGGTTTCATTTGGAGGGGGTTTTTGAACACGATTTTTAACAATGGAAGGTATTTTATCATAACCATATATCCTTATGAACGTGGCCCTTATGAATGCAATGCTGTTAGCTATGTCAGCATTTCCAAAGCAGTATCTGTCAGCACTACTATAGATTCAACTGGGTCTGTGCTCCTCTCCTAACCTCTAATGCTCCATTCTTCAGTACCTCTGACAGCTCAGCAGCATTGCTATGTCCTCAGCTGTGAAAAGCACCCATAGTGGTCCATGAAAAAAATCCAGTAAAGAAAAAAATGGCAGTATTTTCAGTTTGTGAAAACTGATAATTTTGGTTTAGCAGTTCGGACTAGGGATGCACCGAATCCAGGATTTGGTTTGGGATTCGGCCTTTTTCAGCAGGATTCGGATTCGGCTGAATCCTTCTGCCCGGCTGAACCGAATCTGAATCCTAATTTACATATGCAAATTAGGGGCGGGAGGGAAATCACCTGATTTTTTGTCACAAAACAAGGAAGTAAAAAATGTTTTCCCCTTCCCACCCCTAATTTGCATATGCAAATTAGGATTCGGTTCGGTATTCGGCCTAAACTTTCACAAAGGATTCGGGGTTCGGCCGAATTCAAAATAGTAGATTCGGTGCATCCCTAGTTCTGACAGACAAGCTGGATATTTCAAGTGAATAACTCATGAATGACTTCTCTAAACTGACTCCAGAAGGACATTTTATTATACGTATTTATCTCCAGTATAGATGCAAAAATCCATGGTTTCTACCTGGTGCCAAGAGTTAATGTGCTGGAGGACTTGAAGCAGGAGGCCTCAAACATTTCAGTTATCCACCATTTTTGGTGACAGTGGTGCTGCCTGCAAAAATCAATTAATTATAAAAGTGCCTTTTAATGAAAAGATACAAGGACTAGCCTGTATCTGCAATCTTTTGTCACTAAGCAAAAGATTACAATAAGAATAGCAGTACGTATAAAGTGTTGTAGCGATGTTAGGCTCATATGCTAAGTCTTTGAGAAAATGTGCAACTGCTGTGATTTCTTTTATGCGTGCAATTTAAAATATAAAATATAAAGATTTTTTTAAAAAAGTGCCTTTTAAAATAAGCATTGGTTTATATAGTGCACTGCTACATAATCCTAGAGATTAGCAGATAAAGATATATTTCATATATGAGATGTGCACATGTTGCTCTACTTTCCAATTCTCTATGCCAGTGCTGTCCAACTTCTGTGGTACCGAGGGCCAAAATTTTACAGGCCATGTGGTGGAGGGCCGATAATGGAATTCAGTGTTGGCCATTCCCCCTTTTCAACCACACCCACTGTAAACCACACCCATGTTACCACAAGAACTTTTAAGATCATATCCACATTAACGGTGGTAGCACACCAAAAAACCAAATTGTTGGTGCTCACTGCAGGGAAATCCCTCATCACTCATATGTGAAAAATTTAAGTCATGTTAAAACATAACCTTAGATCCATATGCCTCATCCTCCCCTGTGGATAATACAACCACCCCCCAACACATGATTAAACACCTTAGGGGCTCTTAAAGGAACAGTAACGTCAAAAAATAAAAGTGTTTTAAAGTAATGAAAACGTAATGCAGTGTTGTCCTGCACTGGTAAAACTGCTGTGTTTGCTTCAGAAACACTACTATTGTTTATATAAATAAGCTTCTGTGTAGCAATGGGGGCAGCCATTCAAAGGAGAAAAGGCTCAGGTTACACATCAGATAGCAGATAATCTCTGTCTGTCTAATGGTGTTACTGTGTCTGTTATCCATTAGTTAACCTGTGCCATATAGCCGTTTTTCAATTTCCGCCATTGCTCCCCAGCAGCTTGTTTATATGAACTATAGTAGTGTTTCTGAAGCAAACAGATCAGTTTTACCAGTGCAGGACAACTATTGTTATTATTTTAAAACACTTAAATTTTTTGGTGTTACTGTTCCTTTAACAACAATTTCCAAATAACATACCCCAAGAACAAACCCCTAACAGGCTTACATTCCACAGGTAGTGTAGGGCAAGCAGAGAATGGCAAACACAAGCAGCACTGGGCAAGCAGAGAATGGCACACACAAGCAGCACTGGGCAAGCAGAGAATGGCACACACAGGGAGGGAAGGCAGAACAGAGCAGGAGACAGGGAAAGCTATCAGTCTAATATGTACTACATACAGTGACACAGTGCTGGGGCCTCATTAGCATTTTGAATAAAGTGTGAACAGGTGAACAATGTGGCAGTTTCAGTCTGGGTCTCAGGTGTGAACAGTACAGTCTTTAGGATATAAACAATAGAGGTGTCACAAGTGTGAACAACATAGAGGATTACAGTGTGAAATTGAGGTTTAAACAATGAAGGCCAGTTAATTTCTGTAGTGATACCTTTTAAACTTTATATATGGTAAACACACAGCAGGTAGGTGGGGGGCCACAGAAGGGGGAGTCGCGGGACACATGTGGCCCGCGGGCCGCCAGCTGGATAGTCCTGCTCTATGCCATTTACAGTTAGCCAGCACAGATTCACCACATTTTTATTTTGCACAAATCACTAGTTCCCCCCCCTTAATAACAGGCAGTATTATGTACTGTAGGTCAACATTTTTGCTGGAAGGTTTCCATTATGTGCACAATTGATTTTGCTCCACTAAAGCATAAATATCAATAACACTGAGCTTCTACCTAAACCTTAAAGCAAAGAGTGATTTATGAGAACAATCTGTTGAGGTTACAGAGAATTAATCTTAAATATACTGAACTGGTGTTTGTGATTTGTATGTACGTTGTATTTCATCAAGTGATAAGTGTTAATAGACCAGAGGTCAATGTAGAAAGAGTTTTGTTAAAGAGAAAAAGACCAGTAAGCAAAACATATTACAATGCATATATACACGGTTCATAAAGATTGTGATCCAGATGTAATGCCTATACACATAAATTTGGGTGGCGCATCTATATAACTCTAGTATATCTATCCTATAGCCCTCCTGATGTTCTGTCATGAATTGTTATTCTGCACAGCTGTGGGAATCTTGTGCCACGTGTGGTCTTCATTACTGGACATGAAGTCCCACGAGCTACACTAGCCATTTGCATATTTAAAGAACAGAACTCTAGGAAGGGTGAACACAGGGATGCAGGGTGGTGAAGGGTTACTTTCATACTGTTTAATTTTGCATATAGGTGGCGCTTTACCCTGTTCTAGGGGGTAAAAAGAGGGCAACCCAATATTAGTGACAGGAAGACAATCTAACATGCTGCACAAGTAAGTCAAACAGAAATACCAGCAGACAAAGAAGAAGATATACAAGGGCTCATTTACAATCAATACACACAATACTAGGCGCTGAAATAGCCACAGAAAGGTGCCCCACAATGTCAAGGACAGAGCACTTGGGTCAGCTCAGCATGCAACAATTTGCTGAGAATCACATCTATCGTCCTGTACAGTTTAATGGAGAAGGAGGTGAGCTAAATGTACTCACAGCTGTGCAGTATACTACTGTATATTGCATTTATACTACTGTGTATCCCATGGCATTGCTGCATCTGTGCAACAAATGATGTAGAGTGCAGATTAACCTGATTGATCTACTGTAACCTATCAGGGCATTTTTCCATTTGTACATTGTTTCACACATACATGTTTAAAAGAGATTTGCAAGAGAGAATTTAGACTACTATAAAATGAGTGTCTGTGGATATAAATCCTTTTATGACCTCTGTTGTGCACCACTGCAATGTCTTAAAGTAAACTGAAAGGAAAAAGGCACTGGGGTAAATCCCTTAGAAGGGAGGCTCAATTCAGAGTATCAAAAGTTTAACATCTTTATCTGGCACATCCCTAAAACCAAACATAATGTTTTAAAATAGTAAAAGGTGGACAGAAATCCAATAATGTATCTTATAAAATAATTCATCCAAATAGCAGTCTTGTTTTTCAGTTATTTACCCCTGTAAAACAATAAGCCAAGCATTTAATAATTCCCAGCAATGTCCAAAAAACAAATCTAAGACCTACAGACAACTTTGTATCAGATTAAACAAGATATTTGTCAGGTATTGTACATATTAATATAACGCCCATTCGTTAAATAACTTTAAATTATGTGCCCATAGTACAACATATAAAGCCACACCAGGAGATGCAGATGTGTTATTTCATAGTTAATAGTTTCCCACTTAGTTATGTTGGTAGCATATAGTACTAATGACTATAAACCACAAACAAAGCATCAGTACAACAGGTACTAAACACCTCTATCCACAGATGGAGATTTTCTATGTGCTTTCTCGTCACTTTCTGTTTCAGGAACCGTCACAGTGACAAATCTCAGTGAGACAGGAGGCAAATTTGTGAGCGTTGTCTTATCTCCTGATGCAGCTTGTTGTTTAAGCACTGGGTGGTATAAAATCCCTAATGCTCTAATCAGACAATCCTGTGATTGGCACTGAACAGTAAAAGGTTTAACACGATTTAAGTTAAAAATGCTAAACATACTGATTTCTATACTTCAATGATTCAATGAACCACAATCACTTCAACTAGAAAAGAAAAACATTTTTCAAATACTGCAATCAAATTTGTGGTCAGTTAATTCAATCTGGGGAAGCAACCCAAACCTGATTTGGTTTTCAGATGGTTCGATACTACTACTGTCCAGACTTAGACAATTCAATCTCGTGCCCTAATAGATAAATGTTGGAAGGCCTTTTTCATTTCATTCGTCAGTTTGACCAGCTGAATGACAATTTTGATTTGGTGATTTTATTTCTACAGAGGCAGGATATTTGTCTCTGTGCACTGCCATGACGATGTAGTCTAATAAGATTTTAATGATGGAGACATTCAAAAAAATAGAATGGCTAGGTAATCAGATAATTATACAGATAGACAGACAGAGAGACATACAAAGAGACATATGGATAGATAGATAGATAGATAGATAGATAGATAGATAGATAGATAGATAGATAGATAGATAGATAGATACAGAACAATTTATTCCAGGATGAAGGCTTTGAAAACACCAGACTGCTTCATATCATATATCAATGCTTTAGCTCTTGTGAATGTACATATTTTTTTACACACATAATGCTGCTGCAAAGTTTTTGTGTAAGAAGCCCTGGTGGTCCAATGGGGCAGCGCATATGCCCACAGCCTTAGAGGCTCATTTACTAAGGGTCGAATATCGATGGTTACTTAACTAGAGATGGCGCGAACTGTTCGCCGGCGAACTTGTTCGCGCGAAAATCGGGTGTTCGCGCTCGCCGGAAGTTCGCGAACGTCGCGCGACGTTCGCCATTTTGGGTTCGCCATTGTTGGCGCTTTTTTTTGCCCTCTCACCCCAGACCAGCAGGTACATGGCAGCCAATCAGGAAGCTCTCCCCTGGACCACTCCCCTTCCCTATAAAAACCGAAGCCCTGCAGCGTTTTTTCACTCTGCCTGTGTGTGCTGAAGAGATAGTGTAGGGAGAGAGCTGCTGCCTGTTAGTGATTTCAGGGACAGTTGAAAGTTTGCTGGCTAGTAATCGTTTTGATACTGCTCTGTTATTGGAGGGACAGAAGTCTGCAGGGGTTTGAGGGACATTTAAGCTTAGGTAGCTTTGCTGGCTAGTAATCTACCTTCTACTGCAGTGCTCTGTATGTAGCTGCAGTGGGCAGCTGTCCTGCTTCTGATCTCATCTGCTGACTGCTGCAATAACAGTAGTCCTTGTAAGGACTGCTTTTATTTATTTTTTTGTTGTTTTACTACTACTACTACTATAAGAGCCCAGTGCTATTAGTCTAGCAGTGTTGGGGAGTGGGACTGGTGTGCTAATCTGCTGCTCCTAGTAGTTCAGCAGCACCAACTGTAATTTTTTTTTTTTAATATTCATTTTTTTTTTATTTTACTTTTTTTTATTTTACTACCGCTGTAGTAGTGTATAAGTTGACCTTTTAGGCATTATTTGCCCTGTAGGCATTTTTTGCCCAGTGTGTTATTCAACCAACTGCCATCTAGCTGTGTGACCTTGTTCACATTCTGTCTAAATATCCATAATATTACCGTCTCCAGAAAAAACACCGGAGTGACTTTTTTCAAGCAGCCATAATAAATTTTACGTAATCCGTATCCATCGCTGTAGTAGTGTATAAGTTGACCTTTTAGGCATTATTTGCCCTGTAGGCATTTTTTGCCCAGTGTGTTATTCAACCAACTGCCATCTAGCTGTGTGACCTTGTTCACATTCTGTCTAAATATCCATAATATTACCGTCTCCAGAAAAAACACCGGAGTGACTTTTTTCAAGCAGCCATAATAAATTTTACGTAATCCGTATCCATCGCTGTAGTAGTGTATAAGTTGACCTTTTAGGCATTATTTGCCCTGTAGGCATTTTTTGCCCAGTGTGTTATTCAACCAACTGCCATCTAGCTGTGTGACCTTGTTCACATTCTGTCTAAATATCCATAATATTACCGTCTCCAGAAAAAACACCGGAGTGACTTTTTTCAAGCAGCCATAATATATTTTACGTAATCCGTATCCACCGCTGTAGTAGTGTATACGTTGATCTTGTGGGCAGTATTTGCACAGTGTTTTCTTCAAACCGCCATCTAGCTGTGTGAGCTTGTTCACATTTTGTCTAAATATTGATAATATTATCGTCTCTAGAAAAAACACTTGAGTTACTTTTTTTCAAGCAGCATTCTTATATTTTACGTAATCCGTATCCACCGCTGTGTATACGTTGACCTTGTAGGCATTATTTGCACAGTGTTTTCTTCAAACCGCCATCTAGCTGTGTGAGCTTGTTCACATTTTGTCTAAATATTGATAATATTATCGTCTCTAGAAAAAACACTTGAGTTACTTTTTTTCAAGCAGCATTCTTATATTTTACGTAATCCGTATCCACCGCTGTGTATACGTTGACCTTGTAGGCATTATTTGCACAGTGTTTTCTTCAAACCGCCATCTAGCTGTGTGAGCTTGTTCACATTTTGTCTAAATATTGATAATATTATCGTCTCTAGAAAAACCACTTGAGTTACTTTTTTTCAAGCAGCATTCTTATATTTTACGTAATCCGTATCCACCGCTGTGTATACGTTGACCTTGTAGGCATTATTTGCACAGTGTTTTCTTCAAACCGCCATCTAGCTGTGTGAGCTTGTTCACATTTTGTCTAAATATTGATAATATTATCGTCTCTAGAAAAACCACTTGAGTTACTTTTTTTCAAGCAGCATTCATATATTTTACGTAATCCGTATCCACCGCTGTGTATACGTTGACCTTGTAGGCATTATTTGCACACTGTTTTCTTCAAACTGCCATCTAGCTATGTGTATTATCGTTTCCAGAAAAACCAACTGAGTTTTTGTTGTTGTTGTTTTTTTAAAAATAATGCCAGGCAAAGGCAGGCCGCCACGCAGAGGCCGTGCTAGGGGCCGTGCTGCTATGCAATCCTGTGGCCCTAGCAAATTGCCCAGTTTTAAAAAGCCAATGACCCTGAACTCCCAAAATGCTGAAGAGGTAGTTGACTGGCTTACACAGCACACCCCATCCTCTACCGTTTCTAACTTTACCACAACATCCTCCTCATCCTCCACTGCTATGGCCACCCCACGTAACACTTCCTCCACCACCGGTGCCCCTTCTTCACTGGAGTCAGAGGAGTTATTTTCCCATGAGTTTCTTGAACTGAGTAATGCGCAACCATTATTGGCAGAAGAAGATGAAGGAGATGAGGACGTTACACCAGATTTAATTCTGGCAGAGAACACGACAGAGATGGACATAATGATGAGTGATGAGGAGGAGGTCCCCGCTGCTGCTTCCTTCTGTGATGTGTCAGAAGAAATTGATGCATCTGAGGAGAATGATGATGAGGAGATTGATGTTTTGTGGGTGCCTAGTAGAAGAGAGCAAGAGGAGGGTAGTTCAGATGGAGAGACGGAGAGTCAGAGAGGCAGTAGGAGAATAAGACTTAGAAGAAGCAGGGAGGACAGCCCGCAGGGATCAGTAGGGCAACAACATGTATCGGCACCTGTGTTCAGCCGGCCAACGCACCCGCCATTGCCGCCAATGCCGCCAACTTCTACTGTTACCGCCAGATCGCACACTTCCAAAAAGTCAGCAGTGTGGGATTTTTTTAATGTGTGTGCCTCTGACAAAAGCATTGTAATTTGCAATGAGTGCAGTCAGAAACTGAGCCTTGGTAAGCCCAACAGCCACATAGGTACAACTTCTATGCGAAGGCACATGAGTGGCAAGCACAAAGCACTTTGGGAGCAACACCTCAAAGGCAACAGGCAAACTAAAAGCCACACTCCTTCTGGTCCAGCATCTTACTGCTCTACCTCTGCTCTCCTTGACCCATCTGAACCACCCTCCACTCCGCCTTCCACCTTGACCACCTGTTCCCATTCCCAGTCATCTGCCACCAGCCAAGTTTCTGTGAAGGCCATGTTTGAGCGTAAGAAGCCAATGTCTGACTGTCACCCCCTTGCCCGGCGTCTGACAGCTGGCTTGTCTGCACTCTTAGCCCGCCAGCTTTTACCATACCAGCTGGTGGACTCTGAGGCCTTCCGCAAATTTGTAGCAATTGGGACACCGCAGTGGAAGGTACCCAGCCGCAATTTTTTTTCTAAAAAGGGAATACCACACCTGTACCAACATGTGCAGAGCCAAGTTACCGCATCTCTGTCACTTAGTGTTGGGCCAAAGGTCCATATGACTACTGACGCATGGTCCTCCAAGCATGGTCAGGGCAGGTATGTCACCTACACTGCCCACTGGGTGAACTTGGTAATGGCTGGGAATGGGAAG
The DNA here is from genome assembly GCA_038501925.1 of Xenopus petersii. Taxonomy (NCBI): domain Eukaryota; kingdom Metazoa; phylum Chordata; class Amphibia; order Anura; family Pipidae; genus Xenopus; species Xenopus petersii. The sequence continues at coordinate 128,858,059 of CM076675.1, forward strand.
CAGGGAATGGGTAGCTCAACAACAACAACAGTGGAGTTGGTGTCACCGCCACGGATTGCACGCGGTTCTGCCACCACCTCTACTCCTCCATCGCTCTCTACCTCGTCTTCTTCCTCTTCTTCTTCTTACTCTGCTGCTGGGTCCTCCTTCTCCTCCTCCACACCTGTGCACCCCCAGCTCCCCCTAGGCTATTCGACGTGCCAGGTACGCCGTTGTCACGCTGTCTTGGGGATGACGTGCCTGGAAAGCAAAAACCATACCGGATCTGTACTCCTGTCATCTCTGCAGTCACAGGCCGATCGGTGGCTGACCCCACACCAACTGCAGATCGGAAAAGTGGTGTGTGACAATGGAAGCAATCTGTTGGCAGCGTTGAGACTGGGAAATTTAACACATGTGCCCTGCATGGCACATGTGTTAAATTTAATAGTCCAACGTTTTGTCTCCAAGTACCCAGGATTCCAGGACGTTCTCACTCAGTCCAGAAAGGTGTCGGCCCATTTCAGACGTTCCTACACAGCCATGGCACGCCTTGCTGACATTCAGCAGCGCTACAACATGCCAGTCAGGCGTTTGATTTCTGACAGCCAGACTCGCTGGAATTCAACGCTCCTTATGTTGGAACGTCTGCTGCAACAACAAAGGGCCGTCAACGAGTACCTTTTTGAACTGGGTGGTAGGACTGGATCTGCAGAGCTGGGGATTTTTTTCCCCCGTTACTGGGTGCTTATGCGCGATGCCTGCAGGCTCATGCGACCTTTTGAAGAGGTGACAAATATGGTCAGTCGCACCGAAGGCACCATCAGCGACCTAATACCCTTCGCTTTCTTCCTGGAGCGTGCCGTGCGACGAGTGACAGATGAGGCTGTAGACCAGCGTGACGAGGAGCTGGAAGCGCACGATTTATGGTCGGAATCACCAGAACGAACCCAGGCACCTGCTGCAACGCAGGGAGAGGTGCCAGAAGTGGAGTCAGAGGAGGAAGGTGGCTTTGTGGAGGAGGAGGAGGAGGACCAACAGGAGCAGGCTTCCCAGGGGGCTAGTGGTGACCTTTTGGGGACCCCTGGTCTTGTACGTGGCTGGGGGGAGGAGACCGTGGATGATGCAGTCCTTGATAATGAGGAAGCGGAGATGAATAGCTCTGCATCCAACCTTGTGAGAATGGGGTCTTTCATGCTGTCATGCCTGTTGAAGGACCCCCGTATCAAGAGGCTTAAGGAGAAGGACCTGTACTGGGTCGCAACGCTACTAGACCCTCGGTACAAGCATAAAGTGTCAGAAATGTTACCAACATACCACAAGTCCGAAAAGATGCGGCATTTACAAACCAGCCTGCAAAACATGTTGTACAATGCTTTTAAGGGTGATGTCACTTCAGGAACTCATCAACATTCCAGGGGCAGAGGTGCCAGTAATCCTGCCACGAGCACACCTGCAAGGACAAAGCCCTTTGGCCGGTCTGTAACGTCAGACATGCAAATGTTTTTCTGTCCAAGGCAGCGCCACAACCCTTCTGGATCCACCCTCAAAGAACGCCTCGACCGGCAGGTAGCGGACTACCTGGCATTAACTGCAGATATCGACACTCTGAGGAGCGATGAACCCCTGGACTACTGGGTGCGCAGGCTTGATCTGTGGCCAGAGCTGTCACAATTTGCCATGAACCTCTTGTCTTGCCCAGCCTCAAGTGTGCTCTCAGAAAGGACCTTCAGTGCAGCAGGAGGGATTGTAACTGAGAAGAGAACTCGCCTAGGTCACAAAAGTGTCGATTACCTGACCTTTATTAAAATGAATGAGGGGTGGATCTCGGAGGGTTACTGCACGCCGGAAGACTTGTTCTGACTTCTATGCAGCTGTCCTTCTCTTCAAGCCTCATGACTCCACACACAGCTGTCCTTTAGCGTCCTCCTCCCTCCGCCACCGTTACAAACTAGGGTGCAAACCCTACTGGTTTTTTTTTTTTTCTGGCCTCTGTGCTTCAGTGGCTGCAACCAAAAAAACTGGGCAAACAATGTCTACAAGGTCAACGTATGGCGAAAAATGACTATTTTCAGCATTTATATGGCATATTTTTTCTGGCAACTGTGCTTCAGTGGCTGCGTCCAAAAAAATGCATATTTTCTGCATTTATATGGCATAATTTTTCTGGCCTCTGTGCTTCAGTGGCTGCAACCAAAAAAATTTATATTTTCAGCATTTATATGGCATAATTTTTCTGTCAACTGTGCTTCAGTGGCTGTGACCAAAAAAATGCATATTTTCTGCATTTATATGGCATAATTTTTCTGGCCTCTGTGCTTCAGTGGCTGCAACCAAAAAAATTTATATTTTCAGCATTTATATGGCATAATTTTTCTGTCAACTGTGCTTCAGTGGCTGCGACCAAAAAAATGCATATTTTCTGCATTTATATGGCATAATTTTTCTGGCCTCTGTGCTTCAGTGGCTGCAACCAAAAAAATTTATATTTTCAGCATTTATATGGCATAATTTTTCTGGCAACTGTGCTTCAGTGGCTGCGACCAAAAAAATGACTATTTTCAGCATTTATATGGCATATTTTTTCTGGCCTCTGTGCTTCAGTGGCTGCGGCCAAAAAAACTGGGCAAACAATGCCTACAAGGTCAACGTCGTTGACCTTGTAGGCATTGTTTGCCCAGTTTTTTTGGCCGCAGCCACTGAAGCACAGAGGCCAGAAAAAATATGCCATATAAATGCTGAAAATAGTCATTTTTTGCCATACGTTGACTCAACGTATATGGCAAAAAATGACTATTTTCAGCATTTATATGGCATATTTTTTCTGGCAACTGTGCTTCAGTGGCTGCGACCAAAAAAACTGGGCAAACAATGCCTACAAGGTCAACGTATGGCAAAAAATGACTATTTTCAGCATTTATATGGCATATTTTTTCTGGCAACTGTGCTTCAGTGGCTGCGTCCAAAAAAACTGGGCAAACAATGTCTACAAGGTCAACGTATGGCGAAAAATTACTATTTTCAGCATTTATATGGCATATTTTTTCTGGCAACTGTGCTTCAGTGGCTGCGTCCAAAAAAAACTGGGCAAACAATGTCTACAAGGTCAACGTATGGCGAAAAATGACTATTTTCAGCATTTATATGGCATATTTTTTCTGGCAACTGTGCTTCAGTGGCTGCGTCCAAAAAAACTGGGCAAACAATGCCTACAAGGTCAACGTATGGCAGTTGTTTAAAGAGAACAGTAGATTACTAGCCAGCAAAGCTACCTAAGCTAAAATGTCCCTCAAATCCCTGCAGACTTCTGTCCCTCCAATACAGAGCAGTATCAAGCAGATTACTAGCCAGCAAACTTACTATCATCTGTCCCTGAAATCACTAACAGCTCTCCCCCTACACTATCTCTTCCAAGCACACACAGGCAGATTTTTCAGATACATTTTTGCCCCTGATCCCCCTCTGGCATGCCACTGTCCAGGTCGTTGCACCCTTTAAACAACTTTAAAATCATTTTTCTGGCCAGAAATGTCTTTTTTAGATGTTAAAGTTCGCCTTCCCATTGAAGTCTATGGGGTTCGCGAACCGTTCGCGAACCGCTCGCATTTTTGCGCAAGTTCGCGAATATGTTCGCGAACTTTTTTTCCGACGTTCGCTACATCCCTATACTTAACCCTCGATATTCGACCATCGAAGTAAAATCCTTCGACTTTGATATTCGAAGTCGAAGGATTTACCACAAATACTTTGATCGATCGATCGAAGGAAAAATCGTTCGATCAAACGATTAAATCCTTCGAATCCAATTGATTCTAAGGATTTTAATCCATCGATCGAACGATTTTCCTTCGATCAGAAATTGCTTGCAAAACTTATGGGGAAGGTCCCCATAGGCCAACATTTGTGCTCGGTAGGTTTAAAGTGGCGAAGTAGGTAGTCAAAGTTTTTTTTAAAGAGACAGTACTTTGACTATTGAATGGTCGAACGATTTTGAGTTCAAATCGTTCGAATCGAAGTCGTAGTCAAAGTTCAAAGTAGCCTATTCGATGGTCAAAGTACATAAAATAAACCCGTCGAAATTCGAAGTTTTTTTTACTTCGAATCCTTCACTCAAAGTTAGTAAATGTGCCCCTAAGTCTTCTGTGCGCCTATGCGCCCTGCTGGTTTCATTCCTCAAACCCAGAGCTGGAGTTAGTCAGTTTCTACTAGGTTAGAAATCAACAAAAAATTAAGTGCCATTATCCTGTGGAACAAGGGGATATATTTATTAAAATAACAATGGTACTTTAACTCAACTTGTTGTTGAGTTACATATAGTTCAATCGGGTTGAAAAAAAAGAAAAACTCCATCAAGTTCAACCCTTCCGAATGAAAACCAAGCATCCATACATACACCTCTCCATACCCTCACATTTATTATACATACCCATATCTATACTAACTATAGAGTTTAGTATCACAATAGCCTTTGATATTATCTATCTATGTCTATCCAAGAAATCATCCAAGCCATTCTTAAAGGCATTAACTGAATCAGCCATCACAACATCACCCGGCAGTGCATTCCACAACCTCACTGTCCTGACTGTGAAGAACCCCGTACGTTGCTTCAAATGAAAGTTCTTTTCTTCTAGTCTAAAGGGGTGACCTCTGGTACGGTGATCCACGTTATGGGTAAAAAGGTCCGCTGCTATTTGTCTATAATGTTCTCTAATGTCCTTGTAAAGTGTAATCATGTTTTGATTCAAAACAAATGCATAAAGTGTTGTACAATTAACTTTTTATGCCAGTAACACAAATACCCAAACTATAGGAATCTTTTGTTCAATTTCAAGAACTCCAGAATACACACAGAATTGTAATTCACGGCATCTGGGGGATTACTGTGTTCCCTTGCCTGGTATGAATACAAAGAAGAAAACTACAATTAATCCATTGAGGAGGTGGCATGTAGTAAATCTCTCCTCTGCAAAATAATCTTACATTTGCGCAAGAAGACTTACACTTGTAGTATTGATATTTTGTGGTTGATTTAGAGCTTTACCTGCTGCATTAAAAATCAGTAGCTGACAAATTTCTTTCTCCTGGGAATTAGGCATTAATCACTCAACCTTTTGTTTACTTTGCTAAGAATAAAGCGTGTATAAATTATACATGTTGAACCTTCAGATAGATCATCCATCAGTTAGATGATTCACTTAATACAAGACCTGTCACTGTTTCTATTCTACTCCCCAGAAGATATATCGCTTATCAGGGCATGTTGGTCTTATTTCCAAAATGCAAAAAGTGTATGTAGATTTTGATTTGTATTTATGATCAAGGGTGCTTTGAATTAAGGAAAGAAAATGCGTTTGTCCGGGCTCAAGTCTTGATTGGAAAGTAAATGTATTGAGTAATATTTTTTATTCATGTATTGTGCAAGCTTACCAGTACTTCTGGTACTCCTTATTCTATCCTGAGTCACATGATGAAAAAGTCAGTATAGGAAGATATTCTACTCTGTTCCTCCATGTTTGTCCTATGTGTTGTGCTGCCTACTGACTGTAGCAAGGTTCATTCTATGTTGGACATGCATTGGACACCTGCTCATTCACCTGGTGGGACGTAAATCTCACTCACATAGCCATAAGGAACCAATTCACTGGCACACAAGAGAAATGCTGGCAGGAGAATCCCTTGCTAGTTTTGTTTTTTTATTAACTAAATGTATTATTTATTTTCTGGGTGCTTGATAAAAGGGCCCCCCCCCACGAAACTTTGCACTCCACAATAATGAGCCGGTATAAAGAAGCAATTCACTGGCATACAAGGGAAATGCTGGCAGGAAAAGCCCTTGCTCCACAATATTGCATAATTTTGCACTCCACAATAAAACTAGCAAGGGCTTTTCCTGCCAGCATTTCCCTTGTATGCCAGTGAATTGCTTCTTTATACCGGCTCATTCTACATCTGCAGGGACTTGCTACTTATTCATGAGGGAGTATACTTGACGGGTGCAGCGTTGTTTCCACACCTATCCCTCTACCTCCCCCCACACCACAATTCTCCTACCCCAAATAATACATACACACCACTGGTTTGGAAAGAGATGGCCGCAGTTGTTTATTTAAACACAATAATAAAGTAATAATCATGTATAACATTTTTAACCTTTTAACAACCGTTTGTATAACAAACTTTTAAACCTTTAACATATTATTCCCCCACCCGGGGAGGAGGGAATGGGGGTGGGGTGTCTGTACCCAAACTGCCAAGATAGGTTCCTGTTCCATTCTCCTAACCCTAAACCAGGCTGCATACCATACTATGAGGACCCAGGCCTACCAGGCTACTTCCACTGACTATGAAATACCCCCTTTTAACTTACCCTGGGGGTCCTTGAAAAGATACCCTACACAACTGCGACTAACAGACATTTTACAGGGAGGGAGCGTCCTTCTTCCTCCCTGGCGCCGAATTGTAAGTATTACCGCTGTTCCTTCCTCTGCTCCTTCGCCAGGGACTCAACAGCCAATCAGAATTCTGAAACAGAAAAAAGGGGGAGGGACGGGGATAGCTGCACTCCTAAGGCCCCGTCAAGACCCTGTTGCCCCTATTCAGGCCATGGGGTCCACGGAAGCTGTAGTCAGCTTCCCTTGGCACATATGTTAAAGGGGTAGTTCACGTTATGTTTGTAACTGCTAATTCAATACATTTAGCTGGGCTAAACAGATGTTTATGGATCTAGTCAACCAGCCTTACACCTTTTCCCAGTATAAGAAAACCTTAGATACTACCAGATCTAATTATTTGTTTAGCAATTTGAAAATAAAAAAATAACTCAAGGTACTATTAAACCAATAACCTTGTGAATCTCATAAAGGATCTGTGTCATAAAGAGGGTGATATAGCAACCTTCTGATATATTACATGAAATGGATTTTAACTCAATGTTAGTTTAGGGTGACATGAGTAGAAATCAATGGGGTAGCCACAGATCCTCAATTATTGTCCTAAACAGGTCACTTAAACATACGTGGGCCTAGCACATCTTCTGAAGATGCATGCAAGCATACTAATGGCCAATATACATCCATATATCACCAGCAACAAAATATTTTGATTGAGAAGGATTCTTTTTCTGTACTGCTACATAATAAATGACCCTAATTATAGTGATGCTTGCAACATTCCTAAGCTTCCTTCTAAAGCTAACAGATGGACATTTTCTCCAACTGAGGCCAATAGACTGTTGGAGGATAATGTTAATTGCAGCTTAGCAACAGTAATCAAACCCCTGGGATATAAAATATATGTCTATTTCTAATCTAAAATCATCATATGTAATTTTGTAAAAATGTCCAAGTAAACTGAACAGAAATACACAGTGGGGTACACAGCAGTGAGTTATTATAATTCTTACTGATTTTCCTTTAAACCATAAATTTGTAGAGCAGGCACTCAAATGAAGGCAATCTTCCACAAGGCAATAAATATAAATTATGTATTATCTTACATGTATAACCTTACGCCTTTACATGTTACAAACACTTAGTCATAGGCTCTTATGTGGGGCTTTACATGATCATTTTTGGGTAGGGGCATTTGTAATTAGTGGCATTTCCTTACCAATGTTTTCTTTGTAGACTGCATTAAAAATTACCACTAGAGTGCATGTTTAAACTGAATTATACAGTTAGGCCCATAAATCTTTGGACAGAGACAACTTTTTTCTAATTTTGGTTCTGTACATTACCACAATGAATTTTAAATGGGTTGAACAAAAGGATTGCATAAAAATTTGAGGAACTAAAGCATTTTTTTTAACACAATCACTTCATTTCAAGGGCTCAAAAGTAATTGGACCATTGTCTCAAAGGCTATTTCATGAGCAGGTGTGGGCAATTCCTTCATTTTGTGCTAGTACAGTATGTGGATAATTTTGCTGTGAACATACAACATGAGGTCAAAGGAGCTTTCCATGCAGGTGAAACAAGCCATACTTAAGCTGTAAAAACAGAAAAAAACCATCCGAGAAATTGCTACAATATTAGGAGTGGCAAAGTTGACAGTTTGGTACATCCTGAGAAAAAAACAAAGCACTGGTGAACTCAGAAACGTAAAAAGACCTATACGTCCATGGAAGACAACAGTGGTGAATGATCGCAGAATCATTTCCATGGCGAAGAGAGACCCCTTCACAACAGCCAAACAAGTGAACAACACTCTCCAGGAGGTAGGCGTATCGATATTCAAGTCTACCATAAAGAGAAGACTGCATGAAAGTAAAAACAGAGGGTGCACTGCAAGGTACAAGCCACTCATAATCATCAAGAATAGAAAGGCTAGATTGGACTTGCTAAAAAAAAGATATCTAAAAAAGCCAGCACAGTTCTGGAAAAACATACTTTGGACAGATGAAACCAAGTTCAACCTCTACCAGAATGATGGCAAAAGAAAAGTATGGAGAATGCGTGGAACAGCTCATGATCCAAAGCATAACACATCCCTATAAAACATGGCGTAGGCAGTGTGACAGCTTGGGCGTGCATGGCTGCCAGTGGCACTGAGACACTAGTGTTATCGATGATGTGACACAGGACAGAAGCAGCCGAATGATTTCAAGGACAAATCCAGCTAAATGCAGTCAGATTGATTGGGAGGCATTTCATAATACAGATGGACAATGACCCAAATCATACAGCCAAAGCAACCCAGGAGTTTATTAAAGCAAAGAAGTGGAATATTCTTGAATGGCCAAGTCAGTAGCCTGATCTGAACCCAATTGAGCTGCATTTCACTTGTTGAAGACTAAACTTCGGACAGAAAGGCCCACAAACAAACAGCAACTGAAAGCCGCTGCAGTAAAAAACTCAAAAAAAAAACCACTGAATTAAAGCTGAAAGTCTGCAGTTCAACTGCATCTGAGTTGTTTTATTTAAAATGCATTGCAGTAATGTACAGAACCAAAGTTAGAAAAAATAATTGTGTCTGTCCAAAGATTTATGGGCATAACTGTATGTTTACCTAAAACAAATTTTGGTTAATCTTGTGGGATTTGATCCCATAACTTGTGTTTGTGGAAAGGGTACATTATTTCCCCTGGCTGTAGAAAGCTTACTTACTTCTGTCCTCAGTCACCCACAATTTAAATTACTTGACACACAACAGGACACAATTTAGAGACTTTATCAGTCCTCTGGACTTCATTATTCCAATTTCAAAATGGCACTCAATAATTTAGGGCATAAAAAGTAAATTCTGGCAAACTACTGTACTGACAATCAATGTCCATTTGAGTCATCTTCTTCATCTGTTACAGGCAGCCCTTGGTTGAAGTGCATTAAAAATGGATAGAGAAATGGATTTTCTGGGACGAAAGCTGCATTGTTTGAGACCATTTTTACCATTCCTTTCAAAAAGGAGCAAGAAATGCTGAGATCCACATACATTACAGCAAGGGAATGCAGAGCAGACAATTACAATCAAAACTATTTCATAAGCTAAGTATTTAAGTAGTCTCTCTCATTGGGGCAAATTCACTAAGATGCGAAGTTGCGCCAGGCGCAACTTCGCCGCACTTCGCCGCACTTCGCCAGGCATAGTTTCGCCAGCGCTCTGCAAATTCACTAAAATCCGAAGTTGCGCTCAGGGGTAGCATAAGGTTGCGAAGTTGCGCTAGCGTTGATTCGCTATGTAAAGCGAAGTTACGATAGCGAAGGCTAATTTTTATACGGCGCGAAATACAAATTTCAGTGGAGGAATACGTATCAGCACTACAAATGCCAAGAAAACCTTCAAATCAGCAAATATAAATTTTATTTTGCCCTACACATGTGCCCACTGTCTAGGTAAGTTGCCATGAGTCAGGAAATGTAGGGGGGAAGGAGGGGAGCCCCAAAAAAAGTTCGATCTTTTTCAGCCTATCACCCATCATGTAGAAAACACGCCAGCGTTTTTTGGGACTTAGAAAAAATTTTTACTTTTTTGGAAACAATCCCTATCTACTCTATTGCGCTTCGCCAGGTCTGAGTAGCGAAGGAAGTCTAGCGTAAAAGGTAGCGTTCAGTACACTGCGCAAGTTAGTGAATTTGCGTAGTTTCGTTGCTAGCGAAAATTCGCCTGGCTTAAGGGTGCGAAGTAACACTAGCGAAACTACGCCAGCGTTCGTTATGAATTCGTGAATTTGCGCAGTAGCGAAAATGCCAAACGCTAGCGAATTAACGCTAGCGTTCGGCGCTTCGCGGCTTAGTGAATTTGCCCCACTGTGATCATCATGTCAAGTTAGTGCAACAAGCTTTGAGGATTGTAATGTTCTGCCTTGCACTGCATCAACCTGTGCAAATGGATAAGCTACAGTAAAATGCTAATTATTACAATGGAAATAAACATACACTTTGAATTGATTCACTCAGAAGTGATAAGAAACTGAGACTGAAGGGATGTCCGTGAGTTGAATAAATTAAACCAACCTCTTCCTTGGGCAGAATTTTAAATTGTAATGTAATAAAATAGACACAAGCCTCAGATGTAAATATCATGAGATGAAATACACAGGCAGACTGCAAGTTAATAAAATGCTGTACCCTGTCACTGTTGGTCTGCATATTAATACAACGCTTACAAATAAGAACCAAATGCTAGTAAACATGTCAAATGTGTATGCCAATTTATCAAGAGCCCTGCTGTTCCACTGATGCTACCACTGCCCCAGGCAAGATTCCTACACTCCGCAATGTATCAAAACAGAGGGCAATGGGAAATTCAGTTAATGTGGTTGATCGGGTAGACAAATTATTGGGTGGGGCTGGGCATGACCCAACTGTCTTAATGCATATCGGTACTAATGACAAAATGAATGGTAGATGGAAGACCTTAAAGAGTTATTTCAGGGATCTATGTTCTAAGATCAAGGGAAGATCCAAGGGAATTTTGCCCGTGCCACGTGCGAGTTTAGGAAGACAGCGGGAGCTTAGGGAGCTAAATGCATTGCTCAAGTCTTGGTGTTGGAAGGAAGGGTTTGGGTTCCTAGAGCACTGGGCTGATTTATCCTTGGGGCACAATCTATACAGTCGTGATGGTTTGTACCTCAATGGAAGGGAGTCCACTGTGCTAGGGGACATGGCTAAAAGATTGGAGGAGTGTTTCAACTAGGCAAGAAGGGGGGTGGATGAGATAAAGTATTATGAGACAGCTTGGGTAGACGGGGGCAGTGGGATTAGTAAGAGATCATGGAGGCGGAGTGAGGGGGGCATACAGTTTACCAGCTAAGGAGGTCCCTCTGTTGCAAGGAAAACAGAATAATACTAACTTAACATATAATTCTCCACTAAGTAATGCAAATTTTAAAATTAAAAGTAGTAACCTCCGCTGTATGCTGGCAAATGCACGGAGTTTGTCAGGTAAAATGTGAGACCTAGAATTAATTGCATTAATAGCATGCTCTATATCATGATATAATTGGTATCACTGGTGGGATGAAACATGTGACTGGACTGTGAATTTAAATGGTTACACCTTTTTAGGAGGGACAGAGGGATTAAAAAGGGTGGAGGAGTAGGGATGTCGCGGACTGTTCGCCGGCGAACTTGTTCGCGCGAACATCGACTGTTCGCGCTCGCCGAATGTTCGCGAACGTCGCGCGACGTTCGCCATTTTGGGTTCGCCTTACCTGGCGCTTTTTTTTGACCTCTCACCCCAGACCAGCAGATACATGGCAGCCAATCAGGAAGCTCTCCCTCCTGGACCACCCCCACACCCCCTGGACCACTCCCCTTCCATATATAAACTGAAGCCCTGCAGCGTTTTTTCATTCTGCCTGTGTGTGCTTGCAAGAGCTAGTGTAGGGAGAGAGCTGTTACTGATTTCACTGATTTCTTTGAGGGACAGTTGATAGTAAGTTTGCTGGCTAGTAATCTACTTGATACTGCTCTGTATTGGAGGGACAGAAGTCTGCAGGGATTTGAGGGACATTTTAGGTTAGGTAGCTTTGCTGGCTAGTAATCTACCTTCTACTGCAGTGCTCTGTATGTAGCTGCCTGCTGTGGGCACTGATCTCTTCTGATCTCATCTGCTGACTGCTGTAATAACCCAATAGTCCTTGTAAGGACTGCTTTTATTTTCTTTTTTGTTGTTTTACTTTGCTACTATAACAGCCCAGTGCTATTAGTCTAGCTGTGTTGGGGAGTGGGACTGGTGTGCTGCTGTGCTGCTCCTAGTAGTTCAGCAGCAGCAACCCGAGAAATTTTTTTTTTTTAATATACATATATATTTTTTTTCTTTTACTTATCTTACTGTTCTTTAACGTGTACAGTGCTGTTGCTGTTCTTCATAGTAGTGCACCAATAGTAGTGCACTTGCAGGCATTATTTGCCCAGTGTGTTCTTCAAACAACAACCATCTAGCTGTGTGAGCTTGTTCACATTCTGTCTAAATATCAATAATAATACCGTCTCTAGAAACACCACCCGAGTGACGTTTTTCAGGCAGCAATAATATATTCCGTATCCACTGCTGTAGTAGTGTATACGTTAACCTTGTAGGCATTATTTGCCCAGTGTGTTCTTCATTTTCAAACAACTCCCATCTAGCTGTGTGAGCTTGTTCGCATTCTGTCTAAATATCAATAATAATACCGTCTCTAGAAACACCACCCGAGTGACGTTTTTCAGGCAGCAATAATATATTCCGTATCCACTGCTGTAGTAGTGTATACGTTAACCTTGTAGGCATTATTTGCTCAGTGTGTTCTTCATTTTCAAACAACTCCCATCTAGCTGTGTGAGCTTGTTCACATTCTGTCTAAATATCAATAATAGTACCGTCTCTAGAAACACCACCCGAGTGACGTTTTTCAGGCAGCAATAATATATTCCGTATCCACTGCTGTAGTAGTGTATACGTTGACCTTGTAGGCCTTGTTTGCCCAGTGTTCTTCATTTTCAAACAACTCCCATCTAGCTGTGTGAGCTTGTTCACATTCTGTCTAAATATCAATAATAATACCGTCTCCAGAAACACCACCTGAGTGACGTAGTGTGATTTCTGCCCTTTACAGCACAAAACGCAGCGCTGTGTCAACAATGTATTTTTCAGATACATTTTTGCCCTTCATCCCCCTCTGGCATGCCACTGTCCAGGTCGTTGCACCCTTTAAACAACTTTAAAATCATTTTTCTGGCCAGAAATGTCTTTTTTAGCTTTTAAAATTCGCCTTCCCATTCCCGTTCCCGTTCGCGAACCGTTCGCATTTTTGACGCAAGTTCGCGAATATGTTCGCGAACTTTTTTTCCGACGTTCACTACATCCCTATGGAGGAGTGTGTTTGTATGTAAAGCCTGAATTAAAGCCATGCGCTAAAGAATTAACAATAGCTGGCACTGGTGAGCGAGTGGAATCCCTCTGGGTAGAGATTTTGACTGGGCAAAAGGTTACAAAGAGAATTATCATTGGTGTATGTTATAAACCACCTCGTATAAGTGTCGAGTATGAAGGCCAGCTACTCTTGCAGATACAAGCGGCTTCACAGCTGGGTTAAGTTGTTGCTATGGGTGACTTCAATTATCCAGACATTGACTGGGGTAATGGGGTTGCCAAGACAGAAAAAGCTAGTAGGTTTGTAAATATGCTGAATGACAACTTTTTATTCCAGCTCGTTCAAGAACCTAATAGGAATAACTCTCTTTTTGACCTTGTAATAACTAATAATACTGAACTCATCTCTAACATTTGTGTGGGTGAGGGGCATTTAAGGAATAGTGACCATAACATGGTCTCCTTTGAGATTCTGTTACAGAAGCAAGAGTAACTAAAACACTAAAAATGTTCCATTTACCACCATTCTCTGTAGTAATCTTTTAGCCAGTTCTCTATCCAGGTACAAATACTATGTTCCAGGCCAAAATTAACCAGTAACCTTCTGTGTGGCACTGTGTCAAATGCTTTAGCAAAGTCTAAGTAAATCACACCCCCCACCATCCAAGAAACCAGGTCCCTACTCACCTTCTCATAAAAACTAATTAAGTTAGTCTGGCAAGATCAATTATGCATAAAACCATGCTGGCACAGGCTCATAGTATTATGATTTGCTATGAAGTCTACCACTCACTAACTGGCCTATAGTTTTGAGGCTGAGAACGGGATCCTTTTTGAATAGAGGCACCACATCAGCAATTTGCCAGTCTCTTGGCACCATGCCAGACCTCAATGAATCCTTAGAGTAAAAGATTTGCTCCAATAATATACTGTATTTATTTTAAAGTGTTCCACTGTTCATAAGAATAAATATATTTTCACCCCATCCAAAAACCACCAGTTATTGATAAGGTACAATTTTATTAATTCTTTTAGGAGCATTTACTCGGGGTGTGATTGGCTGCAGCTTTTGAGAGGATGGGCCAGAGCCAGATAGCAGCCAGAGTACAGGTATGGGGCCTGTTATCCAGAATGCTTGGGATGATGAATGCTTCCAATGATTTACAACTAAATAAAATAAGTTATCCCATCCAACATGTGTGGGCATCACCACTACCGGGCACTTCAGGGCCTACTAAGCTTAGCTTGTACTATTTTGAGTTCATGACTTTTTCCTGGTCATTTGAAAAATCATGCTTATCAAATGTGCTTCTTGCCACATTCTCTATCTGCTCTGGCTCTTCGATCGGCAGTTCTGGTGGCCCTGTCTTGTCTGTCTGTATATGGAGCCTTTCTAATATGTAACTGAAAAAAACTGGTAGAAAAATAAAAACAGTGTTTTAAGAACAAGAGGGGAGTACCAAGTTTGCTATTTTTTAGGAGCAACTATGTGAATGGAATTGTAGGCATTAGTGTCTATAACCGTCTGGAAACAGCTGAAGCCTAATTAGTAGCTGGGATATCAGATCAACAACATCCCTAAAAGACTGAAAATGAGAACAAAAAGTTCTCTTAGCAAGGCACAAACTACATATTTGCACACTCAGCCTACACAAAATATTAGGTATAACTTGATGGAAAGCTGGAATGCATGTTCTGGAAGCATGCAATGTATTTAATCCTGGCCGGCCCTGGTGCTTTCAATAGGTGAACTTGAATGCAATTTATCAGAACAGACTGGATGGAAACACAGTGGTTAGCACAACTATACAGAAGTGAGAGTAGCATGTACAGGTTTGCGTACCTTTAATGAATTACATCAATGTGTGCAATGATTGTGACTATTTTAGCACGAAAATGATCATATACAAGTCCTCAAGTGTCATATAAAATTTTATGTTATTATCTTAAGAAAGGGCTGTGATCAGTGACGGAGGAGTTGGGACACTATTGGGTGCACTCATTTTTTTTCAGGGGATCCTAGACAGATAAACTTTTATTTTTATGAAGCACCACTCAACCCTTCTGTTTCTGGGCAGAATATTGCGTTGGTCACAGTAGACCACATGCATCTCAATGTATTGGTGACTCAGTATTTCCTTAAGTCATTTAAGATTTATCTGGATAGCCAAAAGCCACAAACAGATAAACCAGAACAATTCCTAGCCCCATGCACACACTGGGGGTCATTTAAAAAAATTGTGCAGTGAATATTTATTCGCAAATGGTTATATTGCCCATGTTTTTTCCTGAACGCTAAAATATTGCACTGCTGTGCCCATCTTTTTGATTTTTGGTTTGCAAATGAGACGGGTGTTTGTGTGAGTGTGGTGACTGTGATTAGTGATGGGCAAAAAATTTTTCTCCAAGTTATTTTTGTTTGTCCTTTTAAGGTGTGTGGAGCGTTCCATAGCTAGACATTACATTAGGGGGGTTATTTATCGAAATCTTAAAAGTTCTTACTATTTCTTAAAAAATTCCGCAATTACTTTCCCCCCATATTTATCAATAAATCTTTCTGAAAATTTCTTGGGTGGGAAAATGTCTGAGTCGGATTCTTCGCTGAAAACTGCGACTTTTTCACATTTGACGGCCGAAACCATGAAATCTTCAGATTATTGAATGAAACCCATCGCAGATCAGGATATCAGCAGGACATCTGCCATTGATTTCTACATGAACTCGGCAGGTCTGAGTTGGAGTACTTTTTATTCTGACTTTTTAACACCATTTGAGTTTAATAAATCAAGTTTTCTTCCTCCAAAAAATTGGGGTTTTCCCTTTAAAAGTCCAACCAGAAAAAATCAGACTTTAATAAATAACCACCTTGATGCTATGGAGGGACAGTATCAGAGAATATTTTTATGGTAGTTTTTATTACTAAATTACACTGTGGACATTGCAAGTAATTCATTTTACCATTTAAAATGTTATTCTTGAACCAAAAAATGTATTATTTTAGTTGTAATATTGGTGTATAGGCCATCATCTCAGGTATGTGTCTGGTCATGTGCTTTCAGAAAGATCCAGCACTTCACAAGGAAATGCTTTCAGAAGTCACAACTCAGGTTAGCCATACTTAGATTTTTACTACTGAGTGCTGTTCTCATATCTACCACTAGATAACATTTTTAGCAATGCAGGTGTCAGGGGGCTGTTATCTGGTTACTTTCCCATAATTCTGTTTCTAGGCTCCAGGGGGAGGGAGATAGGGGGTGATACTAAGTGGTAACATGTAAAGGATAACACAACACAAAATTCTTTAAAATTTAAATCTGACAACTATAAGGAAATATGTAACGCACTCCAATTTTTTTTACCAAAGCCAACTGCAAAACAGCATGCATTATAAAAGCTTCATTTTAAAAAATAAATAGAAGTTCATTATATATATTTATAATGAGCATCCTGTATGTCAGATGAAATGTCCCACTTAACTGATTTTTAGAAAATAAATATGTTATCTGAACTTGGTAAAATGTATAAATCCTTCCTATGCCTTTATGTAATGGGGCAACTAAAGGTTTTCTTAATGCGCCAATGGCACCAATTTGATATGACAGTGGATTATAGAGCCCTTTATAAGAGGGCTGACAAGTCAGGTCAGATTTTAGAAGACACGTCAACATCAGTTCGGTCACAGAGTTTACATGAATACATTGTTAGTTTGCTTGTGTCAGAAATAATACATATAATGGTGTGATTTACTTTCATATGGCCTTTTGCGTTATAACTAATAAATATGTAAGAAGGTGAAACCTGAAATATGAAAGCTTTGTATTTGCATTGTCCATGTTGTTCACAGGACCTGAACACTGACAGTTTTAGGTGAAAAACTTTGTTTTTTCAACAGCTAATACGTCTGGAAAAATTCTAGGGTGGATTCGTGAAAATATTTTCCACTGGTGAAAATGTGACTTTTGTTGCAAAAATGTATGAGGCAAAATGTTTGTTCACCCTTAGGGGCAAATTCACTAAGCGCCGAAAATACGCTAGCGACGCCTTCGCCGCACTTCACCAGACGAAGTTTCGGCAGGGCGCCGCTAATTCACTAAAATCCAAAGTTGCGCTCAGGGAGGCAAAAGGTAGCGAAGTTGCGCTAGCGTTAATCCGTCAAGCAAAGCAAAGTTACACTAGCGATGCCTAATTTGCATAAGGCGCCAAATTTAAGTTGAATGGACATATACGTAGTAGCAAATACATTACACTACACAAGTATGGGAAAGCTTCATAAAATAAAATAGAGTTGTTATTTTGCCCTATACATGAGCCCACTGTATGGTTTAGGTGCCAGATGTTAGGAAATGTAGGGGGGAAGATGTACGATCATTTTCAGCCTATCGCCCTTAAAAAAGTAAAAGTCACCAGTAAAAGTAGCGTCGGAGGTGGCGAAGGCAAGTTTGGCGCAAGAGGTAACGTTCAGTAAAATCCGCAAGTTAGTGAATTAGCGTAGTTACGACCCTTCGCAATAGCGCAACTTGTGAGAAGTAGCGCTAGAGTAGGTCCACTTCACTAGCGAATTTACGCCAGCACATGTTAGTAAATCGGCGTAGTAACAAAATGACGTCACACTGGCGAATTTGCGCTAGTGTTAGCTGCTTCGCACTTTAGTGAATTTGCCCCTTAGTTGCTATTATTAAAATTCTTTAAATTCTTTAGTGAATGTTTAGAAAATCTGTTTCACTGATTTTTATTCTTACCTTATATATATTATAAATATTGATTTTTGAGCTCTACAACCCAACTTTTTATTTTTTTCAGCTGCAACCAACACAGTCATGCTGTGAGTCACTGACAAATTTCCCCTGCTCTGATTCCAGCAGGAGCCGGCAATTTGTAATGAACTGCTGACACACAGCATGGCTCAGTTGTTTGCAGTAGGAAAATAATATAAAGCCGAGGAAGCACCATAATAAACCTTTTATCTCACCAAATTATAAGAAAAAAATACCACCAATTGCTAAAAAGTAATTATTATAGTAGATTTTTTTTTTTTTTATTTCATAGCAACAGCTTTCCATTAATAATCATTTTTTCATTTATGATTTACATTGCCATCTGCTTCATCAAAATGTTCGGGTATGTTCTGTAACATGGCAGATGTTCATCCAACTCAGTCTATTAGATTCAATGGAAAATGCTAATATATGTTACATTTTATCAAGTTCATCAGCTTATTTGGTCCTATGTCTATATGAAAGCATAAGTTAACCCAAAGCTATTTTTTCCAATGTAACTATACTGGGATAGTTCTACCCATATAAAAAAGGAGATTAAATACCAAAAATCAGATTTGTGTACTGTAGTTTTAGAGGTTTTTTTCAATCACGAATTGATAAAACCACGGAATCCTTGTTTTCGTGTCTGCTTACAAACAAAAACCCCATATAACCTCTAAAAACTTGAATCAAAGAAAGATTTACAACTGAAAAAAGGACAGCTCCCATTGAATTCTACATGACCTCACCAGCTTTCAGATGGCAAATTTCTGTAATAGAGATTTCAGTGGTTTTTAAACTTAATAAGCAATTCATTTTTCAGGTATAGAGTAACTGTTATAATGTATGCTTTTAAGCACGACAGAATTTGATTCAGGTAAACAAAAAAAATAATGTTTTGTAACCCAACAAGACCCAATTCTGTGTATCTGCCCATTTACTTTTACACAGGCAAACAAAACCAACACAGCAGCTGTAAATACCAATATCATTGTGAGAATGTATTTACTGCTTTAAAAGTCACTTTAAAATCAGGGGGCAAATTTACTAAAGGGGCGAAGTGGCCGTCGCTAGCGAAAATTCACCAGAAATACCATCCGCAGGGACATCACCAATTTTCTAACAGGAGTAGAGGACAATTTGCTATCGAAAGAGTACATTGCAAGAGAAGTTTTGCGCCCTTTTGCCAGACGAATTTTCGCTCAGATGAACAATTGTTTGCTAAAGTGCGATCTTTCCATTACATTTCCCCTTTTGCCAGAGTTTCTTGGCCAGGTTATACCTGGGGAACTAATAAGATGAAACTAGATCCTCCTCAGTCTTACTTATAAATATTTTAACATGGGATTGTGTTTAAAAGTTGTAACTGTTACATATTTTGTTTTCATATTTTTTTTTTTAACCATGTAAGGGACATGCCACATTTGTTTTAGGGTGGGCTCATGTCTAGGACAATACAGGATCTCTTTTGTCTTTATTTAGCTTCCTTGGACATTTTTAATAATAAGTGGCCACTTCAAGCATTTGCACCAACATCACTAATAAAGACACATATGTACCTGCCCTATTCAAATTGACCTAAACGTAAGTGTACTAATGAAGTTTCTCTGGGCAGATGAACGTTAGCGAAAGTTCGCTATTAAATGCTCGCGATGACGCATTTATGCTACGGAAACTTTACTAGCGTTTGGATGCCGAGACACAACTTTGCATTTTTACAAATTAGCGTATGCACTGTGAATTAACGGCTGACGAAGTGGCGCGAAGTGTAGCAAAGTCTTCGTAAGCAAAAATACGCCCTTTAGTGAATTTACCCACAGGACTGAACTACATGTGAAAAAGAACCTAATCAAATTCTGCAAGGCAGCACAGTATAAAGACAACCAAGAAATAAAATGAAGTCTGAGGTTTGCTAGAATATAATAAAAAGAAGTTTCAGGCAGGTAACATGCTGCTTCTGAGGGAAAAGAGAGGGCATGATTATTTCAGACTGCCTTTTGCTGTTTCATGTTAATGTTAGGCTTCAGTGAGAAGCAATTTGTGCTGATGTTAACATCAAGGATGGTCAAGCCCTACAGATGTTACACCCTTTGGCTGTCAGAGAGATACTGGGAGCTGACATTTAACAACATCTGGAGTACTGCAGGTTGACCAACCATGACTTATGTGATAGATATTGCTGCATGCCATACAGTTGTGTTTTTTTCAGGGATTACATTGCATGTACCCCCATTATGATGACTTGAGCTTCCCCATGGGGGGAATTGGGGGTAACAAAAGGCAGCCTTTAAAACTGATGACCTGCAAAAACATCCTAATCATTGGTTGAAATGGATTACATTAATTTGAAAAAAGTTTACCTTATATTATATAACCTCAAACCCCAAACAAACATTTCAGGAATCTAGGCTCTGAGATCAAGGAAAGGTCTTCCAATGTCATATTTTCTGAAATTTTGCCCGTGCCACGTGCAAGTTTAGGAAAACAGTGGGAGTTTAGGGAGCTAAATGTGTTGGTCAAGTCTTGGGGGCAGATTTATCAAGGGTCGAATTACGAGGGTTAAAAAACCCTCGAATTCGACCCTCGAAGTAAAATCCTTAGAAATCGAATATCGAATTAGAAGGATTTTAGTGCAAATACTTCGATGGAACGATCTAATAAAAATCATTAGATCGAGCGATAAAATCCTTACCGATTTTAAGCGATCGATCAAAGGATTTTTATTCGACCAGAAAAAAGTGGCGAAGTATGAAGTCGAAGTATTTTTTAAAGAGACAGTACGTCGATTATCGAATGGTCGAATAGTCTAATGATTTTTACTTCGAATCATTCGAATCAATTGATTCAATCGAATTCGATAGAATTTGACCAATTCGATGGTCGAATTACCCAAAAAAATACTTCAAAATTCAAATTTTTTCCTTTCGAATTCTTCACTAGAACTTAGTAAATCTGCCCCCAAATGTAGGAAGGAAGGGTTTGGGTTCCTAGAGCTCTGGGCTGTTTTTTCCTTGGGGTACAACCTATACAGTCATGACAGTTTGCACCTCAATGGAAGGGGGTCCACGGTGCTAGGGGAAAGAATGGCTAAAAGGTTGGAGGAGTGTTTAAACTAGGCAAGGGGGGGGTGGGTCAGATAAAGAATTATGGGGAAGCTAGGGTAGACGGGGCAGTGGGGTTAGTAAGGGGTCATGGGGGAGGAGTGAGGGGGGCATACAGTTTACCAGCTAAGGAGGTCCCTCTGTTACAAGGAAAACAGAATAATACTAACTTAACATATAATTCTCCACTAGGTAATGCAAATTTCAAAAGTCAGTTCAAAAGTAGTAATCTCCGCTGTATGCTGGCAAATGCACGGAGTTTGTCAGGTAAAATGGGAGACCTAGAATGAATTGCATGCTCTAAAAATTATGATATCATTGGTATCACTGAGACCTGGGATGAAACATGTGACTGGATTGTGAATTTAAATGGTTACACCATTTTTATGAGGGACAGAGGGATTAAAAAGGGTGGAGGAGTGTGTTTGTATGTAAAGCCTGAATTAAAGTCATGCGCTAAAGAAATAACAATAGCTGGCACTGGTGAGGGTGTAGAATCACTCTGGGTAGAGATTTTGACTGGGCAAAAGGTTACAAAGAGAATTATCATTGGTGTATGCTATAAACCACCTTGTATAAGTGTTGAGTATGAAGCCCAGCTACTCTTGCAGATACAAGCGGCTTCACAGCTGGGTCAATGGTTTTGCTAAGACAGAAAAAGCTAGTAGGTTTGTAAATATGCTGAATGACAACTTTTTATTCCAGCTCGTTCAAGAACCTACTAGGAATAACTCTCTTTTGGACCTTGTAATAACTAACAATACTGAACTCATCTCTAACTTTTGTGTGGTTGAGCATTTAGGGAATAGTGATCATAACATGGTCTCCTTTGAGATTCTGTTGCAGAAGCAATTCTATAAGGGAGTAACTAAAACACTAAATTTCAGACGTGCAAACTTTGACAGTATAAGGGCATCTCTGCAACATATTAAGTGGGAAATGCTTTTCACAGGGTTAAACACAGAACAAAAATGGGAAGTCTTTAAAATGCTGCTTAATAAATATACTTGTCAGTATATTCCACTTGTAAGCAAGGAACGTCATTGCAAAGCAAAACCTCTTTGATTCATTAGAAGCGTTGGTGTTGAGGTGGGTAAGAAAAGACGTGTTTTTAAAGCTTTTAAGTTAGCTGGTACAGCCGAATCATTTATAACAGGGGTGTCCAAACTACGGCCCGCGGGCCAAATGCGGCCCGCGATCCGTTTTTGATTGGCCCGGTGGCAAATTGCAAAAGTATAGAGAATATGGCCCGCACAGCGCTCAATACCGGCAATGATGAAGGCGGGGTCGTTATCCCGTGCAGAGCTGCAGTGACTGTGCTGCTTGCGCGAAACTCTCAGCCCCAATGACACGCTGTGACAGTTCAGCGTATATCCGCCAGGCTGGAGAGAGAAATAGTGGATGCGGACGCATGCGCACATTACTGCGGGGCTGATGGGATCCCCACGGGGAGGGGAGCAGGCTGCCGTGGAGGTAATGGGACAGGCAGGGGTTTTGGCGGACCTCATTTATATCACTCCGGAACTGGTCCAGAAGGGATCTCTGCGCAACTGGAAGGAGATCGCACAACCAGGGCAACAATGTGACACGCTGTGTCTGGTGATATGGTGACCCCACTGGCTGCCTACAAACTGCACAAAGAGGTGACTCTGCTCTGGACCTTGCACATCCCGGGCATCGTTAAGGTAAGAACCATTGTTACAACTGCAACTCCCTGCTCACTAACCCTTTCTATTATACCCAGCCATGCCAAACATAAGTGCTAGCTAGCCTTATAGGACCTTCCTAGTCTGACCTAGTCTGAGTGATGTCTAGGCTAGGAGGTGGAGCTACTGCTACTGAGTTGACTTTAACTCGTCATCTAGGACCTAGTCTAGAGGTGGAGCTGCAGCTAGCCTTATAGGTCCTTCCTAGTCTGACCTAGACTGAGTGACGTCTGGGCTAGGAGTTGGTAGTGCTACTGAGTTGGTTTTAACTCGTCATCTAGGACCTAGTCTAGGGGTGGAGCTACTGAGTTGATCAATCAAGGCAGTTCCAGTCTATCTACAAAACAAAATTCAGGAAAGAAAAATTTTGCCACAGCGCACTGAAAATGACAACACCTAAGAAACGTAAGATAGCAAGTGAGTGTAGAAAATTTCAGACACGGTGGGAAAATGAATACTTCTTTATGGAAGTCAAGGGGAAGTGTGTGTGTTTGATTTGTAATGAGAGTGTCGCAGTGATGAAGGAGTACAATGTAAAACGACACTACGAAACCAAGCATCAGACCTACATGTCCTACACTGGTGTGGAACGAGAACAGAAGGTTAAGCATATGACAACTATCTTGCTAGCTCAACAACAGTGTTTTTCTTCTGCCGAAAAACTCAAGAAAATACCACAATAGCCAGCTATGAGGTGGCTCAACTTATTGCCCAGCATGGGAAGGCATTTTCAGATGGTGAATTCATAAAACAGTGCCTCACTAAAGTCGTAGGAATAATATGCCCAGAAAAAAGTCAAAAATTCGACAACGTTAGCCTATCAAGAAACACAGTTGTGCGGCGAATCGAAGATTTGTCAGCAAACATAAAACATCAACTGTCAAACTGTGCTTTTGATTTCTACTCCATTGCATGTGATGAGAGCACAGACGCCACAGACACCGCACAGTTATTAATTTTTTTGCGGGGAGTTGACAATAACTTTTGCGTTACAGAGGAGCTGCTTGATCTCAGCAGTCTAAATACCACAACAACGGGTAAAGACATTTTTGAAGCTGTGTCAAATGCAATTGACAAAATAGGACTTAAATGGGACAAGTTGTGTGGAGTTACAACGGATGGAGCTCCCTCAATGACAGGCAAGCGCAAAGGAATGGCCTCTATGGTGTGCGCCAAGGTGCAGGAGAGCGGAGGTGAGGCAGTTAAAATGCACTGTATCATCCACCAAGAAGCACTCTGTGCCAAGACAGTACAGCTTAATGATGTGATGAACACTGTTGTGAAAACGGTAAACATAATTAGAGTACGAGCACTCTACCACAGAGAATTTCAAACTTTCTTAACTGACGTTGATGCTGAATATGGGGACCTGCTCTACCATTCAGAAGTGCGCTGGCTAAGTCGCGGCTCCGTGCTTCGGCGGTTTTATTCTCTGAGATCAGAGATTGACCAGTTTTTGAAAGAAAAGGACCGACCTCTTCACGAGCTAAGTGACCCTCTTCGGTTGGCAGACCTGGCGTTTTTAGTTGATCTCACTGAGCACCTCAACACACTCAACAAAAACCTACAAGGCAAAGACCAACTTGTACCACAGCTTCACGCACACATGAAAGCATTCTGTGTGAAGCTCCGACTGTTTGAGGCACAGTTGCGCAACTTCAATGTCGCACACTTCCCCACACTGTCCGAAATCAGATCTGCGTTTCCAAAGGCCAATCTCTCTGATAAAAAGGATAAATATGTGTCTGTGATCACATCTCTCATGACAGAATTTTCTCAGCGCTTCCAAGATTTTTCTACCATTGAGAACGATATCAAGCTATTTGCAACTCCCTTCATGATAAATGCAGAAGAAGTGGAAGAGAGTCTGCAATTAGAACTTATAGAAATGCAGTGTGATGATTCTCTGAAGAATCAACATCAGCTTCTCTCCTTACCTGACTTCTACCGGAGCTTGGAAGAAGCCAAGTTTCCTCTGATGAGATGCCACGCAAAAAGAATGACGAGTTTGTTCGGCTCAACATACATATGTGAACAAACATTTTCTCTGATGACGCTGAACAAAAGCAGATTGAGAACCAAAATGACCAATGACCATCTCTGTGACGTCCTTCGCATCTCAACCACAAAACTGACTCTGGACCTGCCAGCAATCCTGCAGACCAAAGGGCAACTTCATTGTTCGCACTGAGCGCAAACCTTGTTCCCCTGAGTTCAAAATATTATTACATGTTCCATGTGTTATTAAGCCCTATTGGCCTATTACTTAATAAATGTAATCATTGATAGCATTTTTAAAACAAATATAGTTGATCTGTTAACAATCCAAACTTATTTGCATAACAAGCTTGAAATATACTCTTTACTACTTGTTTACTAAGTTTACTTCTTAATAAACCAGGTGAGGCAATACTTCACCTCGAGTGAGTGGCCCGGCTGTTTGTGTATTTTACTGCATATGGCCCTCGGTGAAAAAAGTTTGGACACCCCTGGCCTGGAACATAGTATTTTATCTGGATAGAGAACTGGCTAAAAGATAGACTACAAGATAAAAGATAGTGGTGGTAAATGGAACATTTTCTAATTTTCCATTGTTAGTGGAGTACCGCAGGGCTCTGTACTAGGTCCCTTGCTTTTCAACTTGTTTATTAATGACCTGGAGGTGGGCATTGAAAGTACTGTTTCTATTTTTGCAGATGATACTAAATTGTGCAGAACTATAGGTTCCATGCAGGATGCTGCCACTTTGCAGAGTGATTTGTCTAAACTGGAAAACTGGGCAGCAAACTGGAAAATGAGGTTCAATGTTGATAAATGCAAGGTTATGCACTTTGGCAAAAATAATATAAGTGCAAGTTATATACTAAATGGCAGTGTGTTGGGAGTTTCCTTAAATGAGAAGGATCTAGGGGTCTTTGTAGATAACAAGTTGTCTAGAGCTGAAGAGAGTGCAGAGACTAAGTGCAACTAAATTGGTTAGAGGGATGGAAGACTTAAATTATGAGGGCAGACTGTCAAGGTTGGGGTTGTTTTCTCTGGAAAAAGGCGCTTGCAAGGGGACATGATTACACTTTACAAGTACATTAGAGGACATTATAGACAAATAGCAGGGGACCTTTTTACCCATAAAGTGGATCACTGTACGAGAGGCCACCCCTTTAGACTAGAAGAAAAGAACTTTCATTTGAAGCAACGCAGGGGGTTCTTCACAGTCAGGACAGTGAGGTTGTGAAATGCACTGCCGGGTGATGTTGTGATGCTGATTCAGTTAATGCCGTTAAGAATGGCTTGGATGATTTCTTGGACAGACATAATATCAAAGGCTATTGTGATACTAAACTCTATAGTTAGTGTAGGTATGGGTATATAGAATTTGTGTGAAAGTAGGGAGGGGTGTGTGTATGGATGCTGGGTTTTCATTTGGAGGGGTTGAACTTGATGGACTTTGTCTTTTTTCAACCAAATTTAACTATGTAACTAACTATGTAACTATAACCCTCCTAGTTTAGGGCAGAGTACTGGCGGCAAAACTGGTTATATTCTAATACAGTGCTGGCTTCATAGAGTAATACAGTATTATAAAGAGAGTATAAAGAGCTGCAAATCTTTACATACAGACACACAGAGGTTTTTTTTTTCCTGGAAAGCTGAAGAGCCTTTGTAACTACAGCACTTAATAACCTACTAACTACAACATCAAGGACCTATAGTCATTCAGACCTTTGCAGTCATTTAACCAGTGAGGTGCTCACCATCCCTTCTATCTCTCTTTAATATACAGTAGTACTAGAATTAGCGTTTCCCAGCATATCCCGAGGTCAGAATTCCACACTGTGAAGGATTATGCTCTCATGCCACAGGGTTGGCTGGCACACAATAAATAATGACTTGCCTCTAAACGGGGGAAGCTGTTGTTTGCCAGCTACTTTCCAAGTCCCACAGCTGACTATCTCTGGCATGTGCTCAGTATACAATCTGCTCCTGGAACTGCTCACACTCTCTTGCAACACTTACACAGTGCCACATGGCAGCAGCACACAAAAGGAAACACTAAAGCACTTCAGCAAGATGCTTCTTCAAGTATGATTATTATTATATTTTATATATATATATATATATATATATATATATATATATATATATATATATATATATATATATATAATTTTTTTTTTTGTATAAGTTTTTAAGTTACCCCAGCAATCCTGCAGTATAATTTGGCCAAATGAATGATCTGGCAGACTGTGCTGGGAGTTATAGTTCATCATGTATAACACTATAGAGTCAGCAGGATTCCTTGACAACCAGATGATGATCATCAATGTCATCATCATTTATTTATCAAACCCCAGCAAGTTCTGCAGAACATTACAATAATTTATAAGAAATAAAGGTTACAAAATAAATATAGGATCAGAGGGTTATGCTTACGGGAGCACTTGTAATTGTTCATGTACATTTACAAGTGCTCTAATGTGAGAGTAAAATATGTATATGTATAATATACTGTATATTTTATTTATTCTACATAATCAATTATTAAGATATATCATAATGTTTTTATACATAGATTAAGTGGGAACTGTCATAGTGCTTGAACTGTCATAATGTCGGGGGATGGGAACAATGTGAAGCATTTTCCCTTCAAACCTATGCATGACACTTCATAACCTTACAACCCACCCCAGCACCCAATTCCCTGAAACACAGAAAGATACAGACATTTAAGTCAGTTTTCAGGATACAGGGGACATTAAACCTGGAACAGCTTCCTGGCCCCTCTTACAGCAGCTTGATTGGTCACCTATAACCTATAGGTCTATATCAGCTGAAACGCCTATTTATGATTGCTGAACAGTGCTGTTGTTTGAATGTGTATGGATAAAGCCACAGCTGAGACAAGCAAAATGGCAGCTTCCACTGATAAACATAAAAACAAATATGCACAGAGGAAATGTACTTTGGCCTAATATTATTATTAACATGTATTTACATAGCGCCAACATATTGCGTAGCACTGTACATATTGCGTAGCACTAATACTTTACTTTTTAGTAAAAAGAAAATAATAGACGATAACGCCCACAAACAGACATATTCCCTTTTATTTTGAAGCTCAGATCAATAATAATAGGAGGAAATTGAAAAACAACACAGCAATACCTTGAATATGGAGTCATTTTGCAACATTCTCACATCCTTGGAATAAAATCAGGAACCTAAATATACCTGACATGGGAATTGCAAAGGATTCTACTGTGCTTTCATTCCATACATGTTTGTGTACATTCCCCTGCTACGTCCCACGCACCATACTTCCTACCAAGCCATGAATACCAGGCAGTGATCAATAATGTTTCAGAATCTCCCCACAAGTGCCATACACTTCTGTGTAACACTACTGAACCACACATTTAATAAATATATATATTTTATGCACAAAATTTTAAATAAAATGCTTGTAATTCAATGATTCAATAAAACATTATTTTTGCCTTATATCACTGATTATGCTGTATAGTATTAAAATGACTACATAATGCTTATCTTGACTTTTTATGCCTTTTAACTTCAGCTGAAGTATGCCAAAACTTTTTATGACAACATGCATTTGTAACTGTGAAAATTCACACTGATAACCTTCCAATCTGAAGCTATTACACTCAAGAGTAGCAATACTGTGGAGAATGAAAATATACACAGTAGCGAGTGTGTTTGATGGGACAGAGTTGTACCCACTCTGAGCATGTGCATACATATTATTTGAGTACGCCATATATATCCAATAAATCTACATATATCTGCATATATCTGCAACTAGAAAAAGCTTAATCCACAGTCTTTCACACAATCAAAATATCATCTGAACGTGGTGCTGAGCATTCCCTGGACAGCATAAGAACACAATACAAGGTCATCACAGTACAGGTAACAGGTGAGCAGAGAGTGTATATCTCATTTTATTAGTAGGGACCCCTTCAGGTCAATGGAGTGGGGATTATTGCTGGGTCAACTGCACCCATGCACAATTCCTTTTAACTGAAGGGCCCTTTTAATTTAAACCTTCTGTACTTCTTATACAGAACACCAGGTAATAAAAATCAACATCAATTTAGATACTCTTAATAGCAACTGCAAACCCCAAATGAAAGAGTTATTCTTCTTCTTCTTCTTGGCATACTTATTTAAATAATCTTATTACACACACTGACAGCATATGGATCATAGAAGTCAATACTCCGACTTGTACAAATGAAGTGGAGAACTGAGCAGTATATAATTGTTATCATCAAAACAAATGTGCTCTTGAGCATCTGGGAAATGTTGTGTCATTGCTTTTGCCACATTATAAAGTATTTTCCCTGAAATTAATCATCACAGAAGTGGCACAGCATGAATTAGATGCACAGTACAACCTATTATGTGAGATTTAAAAGCAGGCTGCTGTTAACTAGTAAACATCCCCTGTAGTCAATAATCAGTGCATACTCACCTGTAAGTTTTGTGTTGGGTGAACCACACAGACCAGTTGCCCTGCTGAAGAAAATACTCTCTTAGCCTGGTAGTGCTGGAACCTAAGGTGTAGAAGATCTAACACAGCCCCAAAGCACTGAGTGAAGAAAAGCATCACAACTTTCTGGTTATTTCCCTTGACTCTGCTCAGTTCTGGGAAAGACAGGCTGCCAGTCCTTAAGAGCACGGAGAGAGCAGAGCAGTGTGTGAGCACTACACTCCTGCACAGCTTAGCTTCTCTTCATATTTATCATCAAAATAAGATGGTTAGAATCTTGCAGCAGTGGGCTGGCCAATCAAAAGAGCAGTAATGTTATCCTTGAGGGCCAGAGACAGCCAATAACAAATGCCCTCCCCCTACTGAAGCTCCCTGATGAATTGAGGCAGTGCTAGGGAATGTACTCATGCACATTACCATACATCAGAATTCAGCAGCACATTGCATTTATCTTGCCATTACAGCCTGTCCCATCCAGCATTGCAGAGAATCCGAGTCAAGAATTGATTGCTTAATGTCTTCATTTATTAATTGACTTACTTTACTCTAAAAGCTGTCTGTGGTGTTGGGGGCAATTTCAGTCATTAAAAAAAAAAATCAGTAAAAGTTAGATCCGTCGGCTTTTTCACTCCCCGCTTCTATAAAGCAGGTCTGGCAGGAATCAGATATTTTAAAATTGGTGATGGGAATTTGATAGAAGCTGCTAAATGAGATTTGGGTTGGCATTACATTTTATGTGCTCTTTATGATGCCTTGCCAATCTGATTACAAAGGCTTCTCACAGCAAATGCAGCCCATGCAGAGAAAATGCATCATGGCACTATAATTAGAGGCAGGGTGCAGAGCAAGGTATAACGTGCAGTTCAGCAGCTAAAAATAATCACAGGTACAGGATGATGAATGGCAGAGAGCGGAGCCATGAATTCGGCGAGCAATTGTTTGGAAATCAAACACAATGTCTGTCTATTTGTACATGTTCAGATATGGACAAAATAAAAGGGTTTTTCACTGAGGCTTTAATTAATCTTTTGAGGAGTAGTTTTGTATACGAAGCACTGGACTCACAGCCATTCCTGTCCCATACAATTACAATTACATTTTGTGTCTGAGGAACAGATTTTAGGCCCATCAGATTTATTTATTTACCATGTGCAATTACCATGTTTTTTTTACCCAAATTTGATCCCATAATACAGGTTAGTTGCTGTCACTAAGGGGAAGAGGAGCCTCACGCAATTGTGACTTTTAAAAGTGTGCAATACGTGGACATGAATCAGAGAGCGATTGAAAAGGCTATGAACCCAAAAATAGTGACAACTAGCAGTGCCAAGTGCTCCATCCATGGTACTAAAACGTTATTTCTTTAGTCTTATGCTATTAAAAAGTCAGTTTATTTGCTACTTTTGTAACTGAGACTTGCTGAGAACTGGCTGAAGGATGCTGGTAATTCTAGTACTCGCAGGTGTAGGAATGTAAGTATAATATTCTTAATGTGGCATATACAAACACTGAACAAAACCTATAAATAACTGTTTCTATGGATCTATACATGTATAAATCATCTGACATAGCATGACCTGGGCAGGGCCAAATACCTTTTATTTTCAGCCACAGCTTTATGAAAGAAACATAAACATCAATATAAATAACAAATACCAAATAGATAGCAGTAGTCTCACAATAAATGTTTACCAAGACATAACATAAACACAACAGTAAAATTGACACCTGTAAGGTCCCTGGCAATGGACCAACAATACCTGATGTCAATCATACCAGCCCCCAGCCGCTTGTGCTCTACAGCTTGGTGGGTACGTTGGATTACTCTGTTGTAAAGTGTTAATAGCACCATGGAATAAATTTGGATCACCCCGTTTGCTGCATAACCAGGTATTGGTTCTCTTCTTGATTGCTGGTACCAACTAAGTCCCACTGCCAACCTTCACCATTGCCAGGGACCCGCCGCCCGGCGGTGACAACGGGCCATTAACCCTGAACTCTGCCTAACTATGCGCCCCAAATACTCACCTGTTTAACTTAACCTGTTTCCCACTCCCATTGGCCACCATTGTGACAACCAGCACAAAAGGGAGAACGCCAAGGGAGGGCGGGACTCTGATTTCTCTATCCAAAGGCAGGGTGGGACTCTGATTTCTCAATCCAAAATGTATACCCTGTCTCACTGCTATTGATTTAAATTAACTTAACTCCACCCCCAACACTAGCAACTAAGCCCCAACTACCAACCCCAGTGGGCAGCTTTGTCCCACCCCCATTCATGAGCCCTTTGTTAGCATGAAGCTGTGCCAGATTTCCCTTTCTTGTGACTGTGAATCTGCATGCCTGGTTACAACCACTTCATAGCTCATACACAGCTTCTCCCTATATTCTGTGCAGGTTCCTAATATATTCATGTATGCATACTCCTAATGTTATGGCAAGGACAGAAAACATATGTCAACAGCAGTACAGTTTGTTATGTTTGAGCCAGTGTGCAGTACCAGAGGTAGCACTCTGAGCATTACCCATAATACTATTCTGCATATACACTAATACAGACAATGCTGCTCTAAATATTATAATTCGACATCTCCAGTCATTATATGATGGAGGAATTGCCCCATCTTCCTATTTATTAAACAGACTCCTATACAAGCTAAAAGGCTGCTCTCCAGCAGGCAATGCTCTGAGTAGTATTCTTCCAATGCCAGCATATAATAAGGAGACTACGGTGACCATTCCGTACTGTGGAAAAATTTTGTAAATAGGTAGAATAAGAGAAATGAGTTCCCACAGCAAAACATATGTTCAGCCATACTGACCATCAAAAATGTTGTTCCCCTTGATAAAAACCCCTGAATTATGAAGCTTACATGCATTCTTACTAAGTGCTATCCAACGGAATACCTACCGAGTGATTGTGACAGACTAGACATTTCTGTTGTTCTCAAGACTGCTTCTCAATCAGGTGAAATTTAATTGAAATTATCATAATAATACAGTTGATTCACTAACATAAATATATATATTTGACCCTCTGGGCAATAATACAATAGTTTTTAGCTAAAGTCTTGTGCTCTGGGCCCAGAAACTGAACACTAATGTTGTCCTCTATTTATATCTGGGATTACTAAACTCTATTCTTTATTGGGTACATATACTTAGATGGCTTTTCTTAACTTATGATTACAGTTTTATCATTGTCCAGGCCAGAACAGTTGCCTATAGCTTTATGTTTTGTTTCTCTTTACACATTATTACTTATGGTTCATATGTACATATATAATTTTTGCCTATGTCATCTACAGCTATTGAAGAGATTTGATGCGCTATAAAGTAGTAATAATGGTACAGTAGAGAACAGTGTCATTTGTAGCTTTTGTTTGTTCATACCTGGGGTAGATGGGGGGTGGCTGCTCTTGGGTAGTCCTGAGAATAAGGTACAATATTTGTTCTTACTATATAATAGGTTTGATTCATGTACCTTTAAAGATACTGTATATGTTAGTCTTTATTTTGTTATGTTATGCCTATTTTATTGTAGTGGTTTAATCACTTTTAAGAAGTTGTTGTTACTACTTGCTATCCTGCAAAACCATAGAGAGATGCTTTTTGTAGTAGTACAGTATCACAATACTTCAAAGCCACATGCTGGAAAGACTGTCAACTCATTTGTAGTGGACGGATGAAAAGTCAGTTATAAGCAAGTTATTCTGCCTCCTGTGGGTCTGGCTATTTTAGTTCTACTAGTCTTACTGGCTCACCTTTTGTCAAAATAGAAGGCAATATGTAGGAACCAATATTTATGGTAAGCAATGCCAATGTCTCAGTCTGATTACAAAAGGAGAAAGACAAATGGATAAAGGTCAAGAGCATAAGTAATAGAGAAGCACAGAAAAAAACACTGAAGACTCCCCTAATATATCCATCACAGTTACCTGTTTCTTCAAAAAGTATAAATAAATTCCATTTTCTGTGCTGAAATCCAGCTGTTTAACAGTTCTTCTCTTTCTGCATCATTTAAAATCCTGGCAGGGAAGGAGGGACTAAAACACTGATGTTACAAATTGTAACAACTTCTCCATAGCTTACAGACAGCATGCAGGAACTACATAACTCACAATGCATTGCACTGTAATGTTCTGTGCCATATTGAAATCACATGTACGGAACGCACACTAGGACGTCAGGGGAAATTGTTGTCCTAAGCAAGAGGAATGCGACATGGCATGCTGATGTCACACCTCGCTCCACCCTCCTCAGCCTCCCTCCTCAGCTTTTGCTCCTCACTCCTCCCTCCTCAGCCATCCGTCCTGGGTCCTTGCTCCTCACTCCTTCCACCTCAGCCATCCGTCCTGGGTCCTAGCTTCTCCCTCCTCAGTTGTCAGCACTTGGTCCTCACTCCTCAGGGTGCAGCGCCCTGATTATAGTTACTTGTTTTTGCCATTCCTTTTAGCCAATAAACGTTTTAGGTTTTTTAATTGTAGCAATCAAATTCGAGCTATAGCTGACCGCTGAGAAGGGAGAAGCTAAGACCCAGAATGGATGGCTGAGGAGGGAGGAGCGAGGACCCAGGACGGATGGCTGAGGAGGGAGGAGCGAGGACCCAGGTCGGATGGCTGAGGAAAGAGGAGTGAGGAGCAGAACCTGACAGCTGAGAAGGGGAGTGAAAAAGCAGGCAATGTTGCATTCCACTAGCATAGGAGATCGCATACAGGAGATGGATTTCCCCTGACGATGTCCTTTACACATGTGTAGGGAATTGTGGGGTTTGGAGGATGCAGGCTGAGGACAGCTGGCTGTTGATACAAAGTAACATATGCATATTTTTTAATTGGTGTATATTGCAAAGTTCCTTGAAATTATGTTTACTTTTCAAAAAGCTTAAGGTCCCCTTTAAGTAAAGTAAACTCGACATACAGTGGGTAAGGGAGGAATTCTGGCCTTGGAAGTTATCTGTACCTGCATTAAGTACAGCACAACTAAGGAGTGACCGTTAGGCCTATTGCTACACTGGAATCAATTTGCATCCTTAACATGCAATCTAGAGATAAAATTAGCTTGGCTGAATAGAGCTGAAACTAAGACAGGAACTCCATGCTATAGAGTTTGTTTTAAGCAGGGATCTTAACTTGCTGCATCCAACACCAATACTTATTATGCACAGCAACTGAATGCAAAGCCATCACAGTATAACTATATTAAAGAATGTAAAAATATGTAAAATAGTTATCATTTTGAGAAACAGTATAAAAGTGGAAGAAAGAACGCCTGTTCTGGACAAGCCTACTCTTGTGGCTCCCAGTTCCCTTTTTGTTTGTACAGCAGTACAGTAATGCTGGGGTACAGGATACTGAGAAAAAGGAAGTTATCTGCACAGTTATCCTTGCATTGCTCACTCTATGTACTGGATCAAAAATCGAATGACTTGATGTATGCAGTTTTTTTCTTTTTACCGGTAGGTTCATACATAAGGAAAGGTGCTCCAGATTATATGATTTTATTGAGCTCCGGAACAATAACCTCAGAAGGTCTTTCCAAGAGAGCAGCCCTGGAATAAAGATTTGGCTTAAGTCTGGAGAGGGAGCTCATTACATGGCAGTTTGTCATTGTATTGTTACACTGACTGGTCCCTAAAGCAAATCAATAGAGAAGTACTTCTGCCTTCAAAAGAATGGAAATTTTAGTGTAAGAAGCTTAGCTTGTGCATCTGTTTTTATAGTGTGTACTCCACATTAGATAATGCAACAAGAATAAAGGGCATGTATTTCTTCTCGCTTCACAAGACTGTGCTTGTTTCTTATACATCGCTGTTAATTATATATATTTATATATATATATATATATATATATATATATATATAATTAACAGCGATGTATAAGAAACAAGCACAGTATATATATATATATATATATATATATATATAAACTCACAGGAAGCCGGCACTCTCAACAATAAAGTGTTCATATGCCTGGGTGCACGTTCAACACATTATCTTCATCCATCCCATATAGAACTGCACTCTCAAGACTTAAAATGATAAAAAAAAAGGTTTTTATTCATAAAACAGCTTGCGACTAACGTTTCAGCCTAGTCCTAGGCCTTTGTCAAACTCTTAATCTAAAAACATTTGTTAGTTTCCTTCCCCTGCAACCCAGAGAGGCTACTTCTGCTATGGCTACTGTATAAACTTCAGTATGAAGACCAAATACAAAGCTGAAGGCCCAGGATCAGTAAGAGTGTTCCCTGCAACTGGTATATTATATGTAAGGCTTTGTGCTTTCCCTATTGTATTTGAGATCACATTTGTCCTGATCAGTAAGTTTTCATCTTTAATGCCATACAGTCTTTGTTATATTCAGTTATAAAGACCGATTTTTGTCTAGGCTTCCCACATCAGCTGGCTGACAGAATTCTATTAGTGACATATATAGAAAAACCACTGGTTAATACAGTAACAGATTCAATTTATGAAACATTTGTCTAAAGTAGCCGAGTAATAATAATCAGCATTACTACAAATGTAATTTTACAATGCCTCCTTAAGTATAATAAGTATGGGCAGCCATTAAGTCTCAGATGCAGCAGATAATGCAACAATCCATCTAGGTTAAGGAGCTTTCAAATCCCCTGATACTTCAGTGGTAATGTGAATGGAAAATATCAAAGCTCTCTGAGTTAAATCACTGTGGAGCTGACAAACAGCAAAAGTAATCATTTACCCTGATATTCGTTTGATTCATTTTTTAAAATATATGAATAATTCTCTTGAATATCATAGAGTCCAAAATTCTTTCAACCTCAAAGCTCCCTTGTCTTTTACAAATAGTAGTTGTATTATATTATAAGGCTTTGAGAGTGTCAATGTTATAATGGGCTATGTTTGCCAGTTTACATGAGGGTGACTGGAAATTTGTAGAACTTACTTAAACCAGGTTGTGTCCAACTGTACCCGCAAGCAGAGTTCATGTCTAGATTGCACAAGAATAAATATAGCCTTATATCAGGTCTGTTACAGACCATTTTGCCAATTAAATCTATTTACAATCTATTTATCTGCAAACGCTGAAGCCCTTGCATCTGTTACTATGAGTAGAATGATCACTTTATATAGTTTATATAGTAGGCACTTGCAAAGGACAGTTTACATATGTGCAATCTTCCTATTAATGCATATTGTTCCTGCATAGTTGAGCTATGTTATGGCTGATATCATGCAATTAGATTCAACCCAATTCCTAGTTAAAACAAATTCTTAATTTATATGTATAGCATCCACGGGCCATAAATACCAAGACACATTTGTATTTGAAGAATATCTCTGTTAGAAAGATAATGGTCAGCATACAGTAAGTGCTGTTTTTTTTTTTAACTGGAGAAGTTGATTTTCTTTTTTTTTTCATTAGTCTTTTATTTGTTTTTACAGTTTACAGAAAAGACAAATCATCTTATTATAAAAGAGATAAAGAAAAAAAAGAAGAAATAGACAAATAGACAAACAGGTAAATAAAAGGGTGTGTAAGTAATAGTAAATGCTGGTTTATTGTGCAATTTTAGCTTATCTGGAAGATATAAAACCATGAGAACAAATGCAAAATATCATACTGTATGGAGTGAAGATTAATCATTTGTTAATCGAATGGCCAGGTGAGACCCATCCCACTTGATATGATCTTTCACCTATGGCATCCACTAGCACTTCAGTTGCAGGGCAAGGTGAATTCTCATAGTTAATGCAAATGAAACAGGATTCTAATTGGAAAAGAAGGAAAGACAGACATATAAAACCATCAGGAGAGAATGGGTTTTGGTTCTGACTAAAGTTCAGTTAGGGCTGGCGCCATTACATCAAATGAGTAAGCAAGCAAACAGGCTGTTGTTATAAGGGAATTATTGCGATGAAAATGAAAATTGAATATAAGCTTTGGCATACTGAAACGAGAAACTTTCTAAATACCATCAATGAAAAATTCTGTACTGTTTCTGAAATAATCAAGTTCATCTTCGCTATTCCTCTCTCAGCATCTGTTTCTCTTCATTCTCTCTTCATGCGGGAGCTGGGTGTCAGATCATCGCCCATCCCTAAACAGAACACTTGAAATTAAGCCAAAAAAGAGATTTTTACAAAACGTTATTAATCCATTAAACCACCATGCCTAACGTGTTTCATGCACAGCTGCACTTATCATAGGCATCACATTGATTATACTGAAACATAGTCATGCAGTTTTGACTAATGAATTTAGAAGTCTTGTTTCATGCTTGAGAGGGATGCTTGTGAGGGAGAACATTAGTTGTACGGTTTGTAAAACTGAACTATCTAAAAATAGTTTTTCTATGTAGGATAAGAACAATGTTTGAATCCTAACTCCTGCTCAACAAGCCTAGCCTTTATTATCTCTAGGTGGCAAATAATGATCTGTATATACAGTACAGACAATCTCTAAATCATTTTAGCGCAATGGAACATGAAGTGAATGTGCCCATTTTGACACCCACCAATTAAGATGTCTGTGTGACAAACACTGTAGCACCAGTCACTTTACTGGCCCCATGAAGCAGGACCAAACAAATATCACTTGAAAATGCAGTAGTTTACTGCATAAGGGTGGGTGACCCATTGAAAAGAATGGTAAAGTGATTCCAGGTGAACTTAGCATTTGTTGCCAACTACAAGTATCTTCATGAAAATATTAGAGAAATATTGCCTTTTAATTCCTATTGTTACTGATCCTTTATGCCTAATGAATTTGAGGTGGTTCTTTACATCAATATTAACAGGCTGCTAAATATGTGACTGAATTACTACAGTGGTCATCTCTGACACATCCAGTTATGCATAGCAGTTAATGAACACATGGTTACTGGTAGGCTAATGGTTCAATCACATGAGGCTACAGGTCAAAGGGTAAGTAGCGATAGACTGTGTGACAATGAATAGAAACTGTCAGATAGGAATCAATAATTAGCCTTACATCTACCTGAGGCAGCAACTAATTATTTTAATCCTTATTCTGAGACATCTTCACACCTATTATGCTCCATAATGTAACTGCTTATAATAAAAGAGTAACTGAATTGGAAGATGAGAGCAATTTATAGTGATATTAATTTTTATATAAAAAAGTTATTCCCACACACACACACACACACACAGACACATAAACAGATTCAAATTTGAGTAAATTATTTGTCAATCAGCTATATATTAACGATGTGCAAAGTAGAATCAATTAATACCAATTTATTATACAGGTATGGGACCTTTTATCCAGAATGCTCGGGACCTGGGGTTTTCCAGATAATGGATCTTTCCATAATTTGGATCTTCATACCTTAAAAACCTTAAGAAATTGTGTAAACATTAAATAAACCATAATAATTAATTATATCTTTGTTTGGATCAAGTACAAGGTACTGATTTATTATTACAAAAAATAAATACAGTAATTTGGATTATTTGATTATGATGGAGTCTATGGGAGAAAACGTTCTGGATAATAGGTTCCAGATAACAGATCCCGTGCCTGTATAATACTTTTTATTGTTAATAAAAGAAAGATTGTCAGCATTGAGACTAACCTACTGAAGGAATATGGATTTTCAGGTAAATGAGAAATCTGATGTAAGGACTAGATATTAAATGGAGTAACAGTTTGGTAGTACCAATTTATGTAATTATTATTTGAACACGGTAGAAAGCCATTTGGATAGATTGGAGAAAGACAGTAAGTTCACATAACTGATATAAAATACCCTATCCAGTAATTTTAGAGTGCATGAATGCTAGTTAAGAGACACATGCAGCACTAATCCATCTACCCAACACTGAAAAGTAACACCCTCTATGTCCGGAGTGGGGTGGTTCCTCTGCTCCCTATGGGCGTTTTTGTGAAAGATCCCTGCAATAACTTTTGCCATACTATCACATACATTTATATGTCACATTATTATTAGTAGTAGTAGAAGTAGTACTAATTGTACTATACTGTTATGCAGCATTTTAGAGAGAATAACTAATAAAGTCCCTGCCCCAATGAAGATTAAACATTATAAGGCGCATGTACAATCCAGGGCAAGGTGCAACATAAAAAAACAGAAACAGAGGGTTCAGACAGTTAACATTTGTAACAAACCTCCTTCTATAAAACACACGGTAGCACAGAAATGTACTTTTTGGTAATCTTTGTTAATTATTAGTAAACAGGGTTGAAAGACCAAAAACCAGACTGCATACATAAAGTAGTGGAAAAATATGTTTCCAAATTCAAGGAGAAGCATATGAAATAGCAATTCTTTTTACTGAAAACATTTCTCATTTTATTTGTAGCCCATAATAAAATAAAGAAAGAAAGAACAATAAAACATTTAATGTGATTATTACTTGAAGAGGCAGTGAATGCAGTAGATATTGAACATGAACATGCCTCAGTACTTTTAAAGGAGACTGACCGTAGCTCACCTAAGTGAATGTAATGACTAGATGCACTGATGTAAAGCAATATATTGTGTAGGCATTATGCAGATCACATCTTGTGCTTTATTTTATTCACTTTCTCCTGTGGCTCTCACAATGCCTGATTAAAGAATCATTTG
Organism: Xenopus petersii; assembly: GCA_038501925.1. Taxonomy (NCBI): domain Eukaryota; kingdom Metazoa; phylum Chordata; class Amphibia; order Anura; family Pipidae; genus Xenopus; species Xenopus petersii. Next base: position 128,898,006 of record CM076675.1, read on the forward strand.
TCTCCAAGTGCAGTATCGAAGGATTTAGCATTCCATCACTAACACAGAGCAGGAGACTAGCAGACTTTTTAATAACAAATGAATATGTATTCCTTTTTTTTAAGAAGCAAAATATTGTCTCCAGTGTTGCTACAGCTATTACAAGAAAAATTAATCATCTTTGAGCCTCACACAGTTTGTCGTTTATCTATTCATGCTGACAGCTTTCAAACACATTAGCATTTAATTTTTCTACATTTTAGCAAATGATTTTCTGTGGCTGGTCAAATTAATGCCTCAGTGTATATACTTCTTATGCACATTGAATACTTTTCATATCATGACACAAATTAAAAATAAATAAAGCAGTCGAGATTTTAGCTGTTTTTTCTGTAATTACTAACTGAATGTATTTTTCATTTTTCGGTTCCTTAATTTACTGTGTTCCTTGGGCTTCATTCACACAAGTGACTTTGATGAAGTGATTCATAGCAGTAATCATTTAAAAATTCGAATCTTTCCCCCTTTTTAATGGGGGATTAAGGGTGCGGGAAGCTTCATTGGATTATTTACCAGCATTATTGGTCTTTACTTGGATGACTTGACAATAGACTTGATGTTTATTGATAGCTATTGGGGATGCTTGTATGCACCTGGCACCCTGGGACACTGAGGACCTCTATGATATGCCCTTTAGATATTACAGGTATGAGTTCCGTTATCCGGAAACCCATTATCCAGAAATCTCCGAATTACAGAAAGGCTGTCTCCATAGACTCCATGATATTAAAAAAAAATATTATATTATATAATAATAATATAAAATTATTATATTATATATTAAAAAAAGTTATTTCCTTTTCTCTGTAATGATTAAACAGTACCTTGTACTTGATCCAGGATGTAATTCATCTTTATATGAAGCAAAACCAGCCTGATGTGTTTATTTAATGTTTAAATGATTTTCTAGTAGACTTAAGGTATGAAAATCCAAATTATGGAAAGATCCATTATCCTGAAAAGCCCCAGATCCCAAGCATTCTGGATAATAGGTCCCATACCTGTACTAGCTAGCATATCCAGGTGGGGAAAATTTCCCCCCATATTTCGAACTGGTTTTATTGGAAGTACTGTATATTGTCCTAGTCATTTTCTCTCCATGTTTATTCTTGTCACAGCACTGTATAGTCATAACCCTATTCTAAATGTTATCACAAATCAGATATTATTTTCCCACGTCATAGAATTCACACATACAGTATACTGCTAGGTTATCTATAAAAAGATAATATTCATCATACGGCAAGGTACAGGTATAGGACCTTTTATCCAGAATGCTTGGGACCTGGGGTTTTCCAGATAAGGGGTCTTTCTGTAATCTTAGTTGGGATCAAGTACAAGGTACTGTTTTGTTATTACAGAGAAAAAGGAAAGCATTTTTAAAAATAATTTGATTAAAATGGAGTCTATAGGTGATTATCTTCCTATAATTCTGAGCTTTCTGGATAACGGTTCCAAATAACAGATCCCATTCCTGTTCTCACACTATGGTATCAACCACAGCTGTTACAGGACACCCACCTATACACCCATTGGTCTAACCCCACTCACGCTTCCCATTACAGCCACAGGCTTCTCACTATATAAACCCTCACTACTTTCTTCCCTATTATTTCACCTTGAATAGAAGAATCGGATGAGCATTGCCACAGAAAGAAACAATAACTAAACATTACATATTTTATGGCTTTGCTTTCCATTTAAGTATAACATTTGCCTTCATAAGAAGCCAGAGCAATTTGCTGCCGCAGCAGAAGCAGCAATGTTTGCATATAGATACAGCCTGTATTCACAATAGAGCTCACAGCTGGAAGAGCAGTGATGGAAAAGAAAAGTATGAGGTTTTTTTTTTATAGAAATACCTAGTTACACACAATGAATTATTCATTCTGTAAATGACTAATAAAGATATGGCACTGGAACAATGGAGTTAATGGGTACTTGCTCCACAATTAGTCATACTTTAATGACTTCAATGATATACCCTTTTATGAGCACAACCTGCTGGATGTCATACAACAAATCAAAGGAGGTATGTCTAACCAATATGCTTCCAGCTATACAAGTGGTTGTTGTGGGATTTGTAGTGCAACAACAAGGTGCTACGGTTAGAAAGCAATGGGTCAAATATGGGGTTGTTAGGCGTTACCTTGGAGTTCCATGACCTGTATAAAACACTATCCCCCACATGTAATAAAAGGCACAGGAGCAGTAACCCATAGAAAACCAATAAGATATTTGCTTTTAAACATGTGACCAGGAAATTCTACCTGCTGATTGGCTGCTGTAGGTTACTGCCTGGGCAAACTTAGTGCCTTTAATTACATAACCCCATTGGTCTTCTCCTTCTTGGTCATGGTGCACATTCAGTCCCATAGCCACAATATATAGGGGCCGATTCACTCAGCTCGAGTGAAGGGTTTGAATGAAAAATACTTCGAATTTCGAAGTATTTTTTGGGTACTTCGACCATCGAATGGGCTACTTCGACCTTCGACTACGACCTTCGACTTCGATTCGAACGATTCGAAGTAAAAATCGTTCGATTATTCGACCATTCGATAGTCGAAGTACTTTCCCTTTAAAAAAAACTTCGACCCCCTACTTCGGCAGATAAAACCTACCGAAGTCAATGTTAGCCTATGGGGAAGGTCCCCATAGGCTTGCTAACCTTTTTTTGATCGAAGGATTTTCCTTCGATCGTTTGATTAAAATCCTTCGAATCGTTCGATTCGAAGGATTTAATCGTTCGATCGAACGAAAAATCCTTCGATCGTTCGATCGCAGGATTTGCGCTAAATCCTTCGACTTCGATATTCGAAGTCGAAGGATTTCAATTCGAGGGTCGAATTTCGAAGTATTTTTAACTTCGAAATTCGACCCTAAGTGAATCTGCCCCATAGTGTCCCTTAAAGGGGTTGTTCACCTTTGACTTAACTCTTCATATGATGTAGAGAGTGATATTCTGAGGAAATCTGTATTTGGTTATTTAGATTTTTTGTTCAGCAGTTTAGAATTTCAGCAATCTTGTTGCTTGGGTCCAAAATACCCTAGCAACCATGCACTGATTTAAATAAGAGACTGGAATATGAATAGGAGAGGCTTAAATAGAAAGATGAGTAATACAAAGTAGAAATATTTGGAGTCTTACAGAGCATTTGTTTTTAGATGGGCCAGTGACCCCTAGGGATGCACCAAATCCAGGATTCATTTCGGTAATTGGCCAGGATTCGGACGAATCCAAGTGCCCAGCCAAACCGAATCTGAATCCTTAAAACCACATGACTTTTTGTCACATAAACAAGGAAGTAAAAAAATGTTAACAGTGTGTCCAGCATGCAGTTCTCCTTAACCCTTCCTGGCCATAATTTGCATATGCAAATTAGGATTCAGCTTTCGGATGTGTATTCAGCCAAATCCCTAGTGATCCCCATTTGAAAGCTGGAAAGCGTCAGAAGTAGAAAGCTAAAACTATAAAAAAAAATACATAATGACAATTAAAAAGTTGAATTGGCGGTTCTACAACACACTAAGGGGCAAATTTCTTAAGGGTTAAATTGAAAATTCAAATTCAGATTCAAATTTTCATATTTTTTTATGGTCAAAACTGTCAAAATCCACTAGGGAATTATCTAAACTCAATTCGAGTTTTTTTTATAAAAAAATTTGAATTTGATTTTCAAGATTAATCATACTCTTTAAGAAGTCAAATTTGACTATTCACCCCCAGAAAACCTGCCGAATTACTGTATAAGTCAATGGGAGAGGTCCAGAGATCAATTCGGTGATGTTTGTAGCCCTCCTGACATTAGAGTTTTTTTCTGAGAAAAATAGTTATAGTTTTAACAATTCAATTTTATTTATATATTTCCCTCAATCGAATTCAAGGGAGTTTAAAAAAAACTCACATGAATTTTAAATTCGATCCTTGATAAATGTGCCTCTAAAAGTTAATTTAAAGGTTAACCACCCCTTTAATAAACAGTACCAAAACACATTTATAGTTCATGTTTACAGTATAATAATATAACTGCTACAGGGAAACTTTTGGATATGACCCTATTTATGAATGTCATTGTTGAACTACGAATCTCACAATCTGGATTATTTAAAATGTATTTATTTCAGTTTAATATTAAACTCCCCGTGTACAAGTGTGGATAAAATGTGATGTTTCTGTAGAAAATCAATAAACATATGGGCACAGCGAACTTTCTCTCAATGTGAATGGGAGATGCCATACTGGTCACTGTAAAGAAGAGAATAAGATCTAAATGATGAGACGGGGCCCTTATATAAGCCTGATTATCATGCTGGTGGCAGTGATCTGTGGTAGAGATGGCGCAAACTGTTCGCCGGCGAACTTGTTCGCGCGAACATCGGGTGTTCGCGCTCGCCGGAAGTTCGCGAACGTCGCGCGACGTTCGCCATTTTGGGTTCGCCATTGTTGGCGCTTTTTTTTGCCCTCTCACCCCAGACCAGCAGGTACATGGCAGCCAATCAGGAAGCTCTCCCCTGGACCACTCCCCTTCCCTATAAAAACCGAAGCCCTGCAGCGTTTTTTTCACTCTGCCTGTGTGTGCTGAAGAGATAGTGTAGGGAGAGAGCTGCTGCCTGTTAGTGATTTCAGGGACAGTTGAAAGTTTGCTGGCTAGTAATCGTTTTGATACTGCTCTGTTATTGGAGGGACAGAAGTCTGCAGGGGTTTGAGGGACATTTAAGCTTAGGTAGCTTTGCTGGCTAGTAATCTACCTTCTACTGCAGTGCTCTGTATGTAGCTGCAGTGGGCAGCTGTCCTGCTTCTGATCTCATCTGCTGACTGCTGCAATAACAGTAGTCCTTGTAAGGACTGCTTTTATTTATTTTTTTGTTCCAATACAGAGCAGTATCAAGCAGATTACTAGCCAGCAAACTTACTATCATCTGTCCCTGAAATCACTAACAGCTCTCCCCCTACACTATCTCTTCCAAGCACACACAGGCAGATTTTTCAGATACATTTTTGCCCTTGATCCCCCTCTGGCATGCCACTGTCCAGGTCGTTGCACCCTTTAAACAACTTTAAAATCATTTTTCTGGCCAGAAATGTCTTTTTTAGATGTTAAAGTTCGCCTTCCCATTGAAGTCTATGGGGTTCGCGAACCGTTCGCGAACCGCTCGCATTTTTGCGCAAGTTCGCGAATATGTTCGCGAACTTTTTTTCCGACGTTCGCTACATCCCTAATCTGTGGCAGACTGGCCTTTCTCTCCCTCAGTCTATCAGTTTTGTTGTCTACGAGAGGAAATAATGTCATACATTTCCTATTGCCTTTCAGGATAAACGATAACTGCTGCACAACAATTTGTCATAAAAAGTGAATATTGCTCCCATTTGTGATGACAAACTCTTCATGACCTGATGCTTATTAACATAAGCATTTATGATACCATCTCATTTTCTTTTATTTATAATCCTTGCATTTAATCATGGCTATCTTACTGATGGCTCCTTCATTGGCCCATTGGGAACTAGGAAATTGCCAATTCAGACATTCTCTCTTACTGAATATCAGTCAGTTTATCTTTGTAAGACCATTTAATGAAAAGCAAATGTTATATCATTGAATTAACACTTTGAATTAGGTTATTTTGGGCTCAGAACTGCCAGCCATTATTTATTTATTTATTTCTACCATGTGCCATTATAGCACGTGCTTCTTTTCCTAAACACAACTGCATGAACTGCATTATTTTTTTATGATCTTCAGTCATTTTTTGGATGATATTTCCTATTGTTTCTTTTTATTTATAAGCAGGTTCCTTATATAGATCTGGTGTCTGTTGGAATTCTTGTTAAGCTCATTTTTCATATAATGGACTATAATTTCAGTGATCAAAAACATCTCCTAATTCTATTCCAGATCTCCGTATAAATTTCGGTGGAGTTCCATGTTAAAACATCTCTTTATTCTAGCCCAGATCTTCCTATAAACTTCAATGGAGTTTCATGTTAAAACATCTCCTAATTCTATTCCAGATCTCCCTATAAACTTCAGTGGAGTCAGTGTTGGACTGGCCCACCGGGATACCAGGAAAACTCACAATGGGCCCAGGTGTCAGTGGTCCCTCATGCTGCTAAACATTTGGTCTATTTCATGGCCATTCCCTATTTCTATGAGAACCAAGAGGCCAAATAGATGGAATAATAGATTATAGTATGTAAAGAAAAAAGACTAGAAGAATAGAGGTTGAGTGAGGCGAGGAAAAATAATAGTACTGAGAGTGGGCCCCTGGTCTAAGGTTTTTTGGTGGGCCCCTAATCTAAGGCTTTTGGGTGGGACCCTGGTGTCCCCGTCTGACACTGAATGGAGTTTTCATGCTAAAACATCTCCTTTTTCTAGTCCAGATCTCCCTATGAACTTCAATGGCAATTAAATCTGGCACAGTATGCATGTGATGTCAGTGAGCCCATCAACTAGTGAAGTTCTGGGGTTCAAGAGCAAAAAATAGGACTAAGTGAAGGAACTCAATTGGGGCAGATTTACTAAAGGGGTGAAGTGGCTAATGCTAGCCACTTTTCACCAGAAATCACATCTGCAGGGCATCGCCAATTCACTAACAGACACAGATGACAATTTGCTACCGAAAGAGACCGTCACTAGCGTTCTATCTGGTGACTATTCGCTTAAGCAAATGGTCCATGCTGCGCAAATTCACTAAAGTGCGGATTTTACTGAACATCACCTCTTTCGCCAGAGTTTACTTCACCACCTCAGACCATGTGAACTGCTAAAAAGAAGCTAGATCTTCCTCAATCTTATGTCACTTACATCATATCCTGTCTGCCGCAAATGCATTAAAGTTGAAAAAGCGACTTTTTGCTAGGCATAAACGAATGCTAGTGAATCTCGGCTATGAAATGCTCGCACTGAAGAAATCGCGAAGTATAGCAAAAAGTCGCCATCGTTCAGCACCTAGGACTTGACTTCACATTTTTAGTCAATTAGCGTAGTGGTATGAATTTGCGCCTGGCGAGTGATGCAAATTGTGCAAAGTGTGCGAATTGTTCGCTGGCGACAATTTGTTTTTTAGTAAATCTGCCCCATTGAGATGCCGGATGGCGGATGTAGAGGCATGATTTTCAGTAGTATATAATAAATAATATTCAATCAGGAAGATTTACGAAGTAAAGAAAAAAATGACATCTATTCGTTATGGAAAATAATAGACTTTATCTTACATCCAACTAATAGGGCTCATTTATGAATCTTGAGAAAGCACAAAGTGAGAAACACATAGGGGCATATTTACTAAGGGTCGAATTTCGAAGATAAAAAACTTTGAAATTCGACCATCGAATTTGATACTTCGATAGTCTAAGTATTTTTTCGATGGAAAACGGGCGTTTTCCATCTAAGTAAAAATCGTGAGATCGATGGATTAAATTGTTCGAAACGGACGATTCGAACGATTCTACAAAAAAAATGTTGAAAACTTAGCCAAAGGTTATAGGAGGTCCCCCATAGGCTAAACAGCAATTCAGGCAGGTTTAAGGTGGCGAAGGTTCATAGTCAAAGTTTTTTAAAGAGACAGTACTTCGGTTTTCGAATTCAAAGTTTTTTCAATTCGAATTTTGGCCTATTAGATGGTCGAAGTACCCAAAAATTACTTTGAAATTCAACGTTTTTGAATTTGAAAATTCACTTCGATCCTTAGTAAATGGGCCCCTAGGAGTTAAAGGGATCCTGTCATCGGAAAACATGTTTTTTTCAAAACGCATCAGTTAATAGTGCTACTCCAGCAGAATTCTGCACTGAAATTCATTTCTCAAAAGAGCAAACTATTTTTTATATTCAATTTTGAAATCTGACATGGGGCTAAACATTTTGTCAATTTCCCAGCTGCCCCAAGTCATGTAACTTGTGCCTGCACTTTAGGAGAGAAATGGTTTCTGGCAGGCTGCTGTTTTTCCTTCTCAATGTAACTGAATGTGTCTCAGTGGGACATGGGTATTTACTATTGAGTGTTGTTCTTAGATCTACCAGGCAGCTGTTATCTTGTGTTAGGGAGCTGCTATCTGGTTACCTTCCCATTGTTCTTTTGTTTGGCTGCTGGGGGCAAAAGGGAGGGGGTGATATCACTCCAACTTGCAGTACAGCAGTAAAGAGTGATTGAAGTTTATCAGAGCACAAGTCACAGGACTTGGGGCAGCTGGGAAATTGACAATATGTCAGATTTCAAAATTTAATGTAAAAAAATCTGTTTGCGCTTTTGAGAAATAGATTTCAGCGCAAAATTCTGCTGGAGCAGCATTATTAACTGATTCATTTTGAAAAAAATGTTTTTTTCCCATGACAGTATCCCTTTAAATAAAAATTGAACTACCCCTTTAATTGGTATTGAATTTTTTCTTATTAACTAGATGAAACATTCCTGGAACATTGTACATTGCTGGAAAAATTTCCAGCCTGTTATCAGTTATAGACTGAAAGTGGATCACGTATGAATAGTTGCACCAAATTAGCAATTTACCAATCTCTCTGCACCATGCCAGATTTCAAAGCACCTTTTTCAAAATGATGCTCATAATTTCAACATAATGCGATCATGACTTTTCCCTCCATTGGGGTTTGTCATGGTTGTCATTTTTATGAAAAGTCTGCAAAGGTGAAAAAGCAGCAAGAACTTATTAGAATGCTGAAAATTTGTGATGGGCAAATTTATTCGCCAGACTCAAGTTGGGGCGAATTCCTGCGATTCGCCACTGGCGAATAAATTCGCTAAACCGCCGTGAAAATTCGCCGGCATCAAAAAAACGGACACCGGCGTCAAAAACGGACACCGGCGTCTAAAACGAGACACCAGCTCCGTTTCGCAAATTTTTCGCTGTTTCGAATTTCGCAGGAAATTGCCAAATTTTTTGGCGAATCGAAACGCCCCAAATTCGCTCATCACTACTGAAAATACTTCTCATTGACTTCTAAGACATTGCAACAAGTTTTAACAGCAATCTTCACTTTTTAAAACCTGGGAAGTTGAGGTAAAAAAAAACCCTATCACTTTTGTCTACTATATATTTTTATGACAAAGTCACAGTTTAGAATTTTTGCCATGATTTTCCCAAATCTCGATCTTGAATTTGAATACGATGCCCCTAATTGAAGTGGTTCAGTTTGATCTAAGCTCTTTAGAACTCAGGGAGAATACAGGTCCTGGAACTTTGTTTTAGTCTTTGTTAACTTGGGGAAATCACTGTATACCTACATTAGCTACATATTAGTAGTGATGGGCGAATATGTGCCATTTCGCTTCGCAGAAAAATTTGTGAAATTCACGAAACGGCGAAAATTTTGCAAAACGACAGAATTTTTTTGACGCCGGCGAATTTTCGCGAGCGTTTCGCAAATTTATTCGCTGGCGGCAAATCACGCAAATTCCCCACAAATTCGCGCCTGGCGAATAAATTCGCCCGTCACTACATCTTAGCGAACAGAGCAAAACATGAAATATATTAAATATTTATTACAGCCCCAAAAAATAAAAAAATGAATGCCAATTGCAAAGTGTTTAAAAAAATCTCCCTACATAATTTGAAAATGTGGAATCCCTCTTTTAGAGATTCGATTTCACCTCATTTTGATTGTAAAATTGAACCCCGGGGTTAATAAAAAATGTTTTTATTATGTTTTAAACTCAGAGATCACCAAAGGGCCCTGCATTAGTGATTCACTGAGCATTTGGTTTTATTTCATCCGGTCTCACACATGAACAAAATCTGACAACCTGATAAAGTAAATGGTTGCTGTAACCACCAAGGACGAAGCAATCCCATTGGATTCATATAATGCCAGGCAGTCATTGACAATGAGCTTATTTTTAGACTGCCTAGAGATTTCAGAGGCATAGGGGCATGTTTACTAACATTGGAGATAAATATCTGGAGAGATTTCTGGAGATGTTGCCCATAGCAACCAATCAGATCTTTGCTTTTGTTTTCTAACTTGGCTGTGGCTGTTTAAATCTAATTGCTGATTGGTTGCCATGGGCAACATCTCCAGAAATCTCTCCAGATATTTATCTCCAATGTTAGTAAACATGCCCCATAATGTGATGATTTTGATCTGTCACAATCACTATCTTGAACATTATTACACTGGGCTTCACAGGTTCATTCAGGAAACACTTTAAAGTAAGATGGGAACTCATTAGCAACATAAATGTTTGTTTTTAAGAGTCTAAATTAATCTTTACTAACACTGTATATAGCTTTACTATTTATAGTACAGGCCAATATTTCTGTGGATCAAGATTGTTTAGCTATAATTCATTCACACAAATTATTGCCAATAAAATCGTTCGAATCGTATGATTCGAAGTACGATTGGAGTACGATCGTACGATGAATAAAATCCTCCGACTTCGAATACGAATGTCGGAGATTCTATTTGGTGGACGAATTTCAAAGTATTTTCCACTTGAAATTTGACCCTTGATAAATCTGCCCCTAAATCTATTGGACAAATATCTATTTTTTTACAGCTAATTTGTTTGTGAGTTTCTTTTTCAAAATAGTTTTCTGCACTACGACCAACACGCTCATGCTGTGAGTCGCTGACTGATTTGACGTGTTCTAACTGGCTGATTCCAGCTGGCTGATTTGGTCGCAAACTATTTTTTTTTACCAATTGAAGTCTATGGGTGTAGTTTTTGAGGCAAAACGCAACGCAAAAAATCGCTCATCACTACCCACAATCCTTTCAACAGTAGCCCTTTCACAGCAATTTAGGGCTCTGTTTGGACTGGGCCCCTGACTGAACTACTTCCTATTAACCCCTATAAATTTACCCCCACAGGGGGTTGTTCACCTTTAAGTTTACTTTTTGTTATAGAGTGGCCAATTATAAGCAACTTTTCAATTGGTTTTTATTATTTATTTTTTATAGTTTTAGAATGATTTGCCTTTTTCTTCCTAATCTCTCCAAATTTCAAATGGGGATCACTGACCCCATCTAAAAAAACAAATGCTTTGCAAGGCTACAAAGTTATTGTTATTGCTACTTTTTATTACTGATCTTTCTATTCAGGCCCTCTACTGTTCATATTTCAGTCCCTCATTCAAATCAATGCACAGTTGCTAGGGTAATTTGGACCCTAGCAACCAGACTGCTGAAATTGCAAACTGGAGAGCTGCTGAACAAAAAGCTAAATAACTCAAAAACCACAAATAATAAAAAATGAAAACCTATTGCAAATTGTCTCAGAATATCACTCTGTAAATCAAACGAAAAGTTAATTTAAAGGTGAACAACCTCTTTAACTTTAAATATTCACATACCTCTACAATATTAAGGTAAAATTAATCTTGTATTGAGTGTCTATCATTTGACAGATGACTGGTGTCGCCCCATTATTAAATGGGCTGGTACTAAATCAGGCTGCTATCATATCAAGGGCATTTTCTTATTCATAGCTCCATATAAAAGTTTTCCACTTGTCATTGTTCTCCATTGGCTTCCTCAAATCCCCCTTCAACATGAATCTATTACATAGACAAGGAGACGTGGGCAGCTTTGCTGCGTTAGTTTTTCCTTTCAAATCCTGTGTATTTTATATAAGATATCATCTACTGTATACTCATAAAAGTCCATTTAACAACCTGGCTTGTTACAGTATAAATAAGACTAGGTGAAAGAGAAGTAGCCATAAATGCTTTTGTGGAAAGCATAAATGAAATATGTTTAAATTATGTTTTTGTTTTCCTGATTTATTTTGTGTAAGGACAACTTAACTACCCTTCCCATTTATGAAGTTTTATCTTCCGCAGCAAGTCAAATGAAAAATATATATATATGTGTGTATGTGTGTGTGACTATAGTCGTAACAGCACAGTACCATCTAAAATAAATTGAATTTACAGTATGTTTTATGTGAATGAGTAGTTAAAAGCCATAAACAATTTGTAAAGTGGCTCTGCTTTTTACACATTCACATTTTACATGATCTGTATTTTTTTGATCAAGCAGTGACCAATTTTACAAGTTGATATAAAATGCAGAATGTTGTTTAATCTTTCCCATCTTTGTAACTGGAATATGTATATTTATTTATTGCTGTGTTTACTCCTCGTGTTGTGTATGTATCATTAATGAGTGTAAAAATGCCACACAGGTCAATACATTTCCCTAACGGAAGCCATGCCAGTCAGAGCAGAGCATAACCAACGAGTAACTTTTGGATTAAATCCAAATGTCTGAGTTTAATGCCAAGAGAACATACAGCATACTGAGTTTAAAAGTCATGTAACTCCAAGGTAGCTTTGAATATCTCTTTAAATTTTAATAGGAGGAACAATATTCATTATAATCTACACTTTACTGTTATATTCTTTGTTGTCAGGAGCTCAACCCCTTCTCTATGTTCTGAACACCCCTCTTCTCTCTTCCTCCTTCTGTTTCTCCTCCAATCCCATCAGTGGGTTCCACAGTCCCTTTATTTATAAACAACGCATTATGATATCAGAGCACGCAGTTAATAAGATTATCATTTATGAAATTACCAAATGTTATAAAACTAATATATAAGGGCTAGCACTATAGCGAGTGATAAAATGAATGAGCAAATGTGCCCTCTTTGATGCCATTTAAATAAGATGTTTGCACCTATACATGTTCCTTAATTATTTGCAGCAATAACTAATGCTGTATTTCAGCCTGCAAGTGAACCCTAGAATTATTGTCAGTTAAACATACAACAGACATGTGTCCAGTGAATTTACTGCTAATGCATTATACATTAAGGGGAAGATTTAGCAATGCTCAAATTCCAATTTTTGTAGTGAATCAAATTTTTGGATAGACAAATACAAAGGGTCCTCTGCACTCAACCCATTATCAATATATTAAGGACATTGAAACATTTTGTGCCTTAAGTTACTAAAAATGCCTTCCCCAGGGATTGTGTGTCCATATATTGCAATATATTTAAGATGGCCAAAAAAATTAGTGGTGAGCACAACTTTCCCTTGTTTGTTATAAATCTAATTTTTGGAGCTAAAACTCCTGAATCCAAATTGTGCTTTCAAAAAGAAATTTATTAAGTGAAAAATTAGTAAAACTCCATGTAATAATTTGGCATCTTAAAGCTGCCGAGATCAAGTACAAGTCAAAGGGAGCCGTCTGTGGCAAATTTAAAGCAGGTTTTCAGTGCAATATTTAAAAATTTTAACCCATTTCATAACAACAGAGTATAAATTTGTTATATTCAGATATTTTAATGAACAAGCAAACATTCAAGTTTAAAAATTTGAGTTTATTTACTCAAATTTATAACATTACACAAATTCAAATTCATATCGTGAGCACAGTTTACCAAGGCAGACTCTAATTTACCAGTTCTGAGAAAATAATGCTGCCCCGCGGGTAAAGAATATAGTAACTTGCATCTAAATTTTGTACTTTAGTGTACAAGTATAGGATTTGTTCTCTGGAATACTTGGAACCTGGGGTTTTCTGGAAAAGGGATCTTTCTGGAATTTGAATGGTCATACCTTAATTCTGCTAAAAGTCATTTTAACTTTTCATAAACCAACAGGAATGTTTTGTCACCAATGTGGATTCGTGCAGCTTAGTTAGGAGCCAGTACTAGGTATTGCACTATTACTACAAAAGAAAATTTGTGAAAACATTTTGAATTATTTACTTAAAGAAGAACAAAACCTAAAATGTCTGTTTTCATATAACATACAGTATATAAACCTTCTGCCCCCCAACTTCCAGCATTAATACTGCAAATGATGTCTCTATACTCAGTACCTGGCAATTATTGGGATCACAGCTATCACTCTCAATTAGGGATGTAGCGAACCGCCGACAATGTGTTCGCGAACGCCGTTCGCGAACACCGGCAAAAAATGCGAACAGTTCGCTAACAGTTCGCGAACTTCGAACATCCGAAAATCGTTCGATTCGAACGATCGAAGGATTTTAATCGTTCGATCGAACGATTTCCGTTCGAATTGAACGATCGAAGCCATTGGATCGAATGATTTCATTCAATCCAATGGCTTCGATCGTTCGATTCGAACGAAAATCGTTCGATTTTAGCGATCGAATGGTCGAATGGTCGAACGATTTTGACGCGAACGCCTATTGGCGAACGTCGCGCGACGTTCGCGAACTTGCGGCGGACGCGAACAGTCGAAGCTCGCGTGAACTAGTTCGCCGGCGAACAGTTCGCTACATCCCTACTCTCAATGGTGGCTATTTTGGATTCATAATGTCATCGATGACAAGCAGGCCTGTCATGTGACCTGTTCAACTCTTTTATCTGACCTGCACAGACAGGATATTACTCACATGCGACTGGTCTGCATCTACCCTCGTGGTGGCCCTCCGTCAGCCGGACTCCGCTCCTGGCAAATTGGCAGCATCCAAGACAGCAATAGATAGACTGGAGCCATAATAACCACGGGTAATATTAAGATAAAAAAATGTCTTTATTTCCAAGCATCTTTAAAAACACAGACAGGCATTCTCCTGAGACTGTTCAACTAAACCATGACGTGTCTAGTCACCTGACGCGTTTCCTCTGATGAAGTGCCAAAGAGAGGCACGAAACGCGTCAGGTGACTGACACGTCATGGTTTAGTTGAACAGTCTCAGGAGAATGCCTGTCTGTGTTTTTAAAGATGCTTGGAAATAAAGACATTTTTTTATCTTAATATTACCCGTGGTTATTACGGCTCCAGTCTATCTATTGCTGTCTTGGATGCTGCACAGACAGGAACCTTTGACAAATAAAAGTACCCCAGCAACGAGGGTGGCATCTGAACTCCAGCAGCCCACAGCTCCAGTAGGGAAAACTATTTTCCAGGGAAAGGTGACCTTTAAATAGGGTTACATAGCACTTCAAAAGGCAAATCTAAACACATTAGGTTCAGTTTCATCAGAAGCCAGTGAACCTGCCTTTATGTTTTTTGGGGTATTTTTTGGAAACTGGGGGAACACAAAACTTATTGAACCCCAGTGCAAGTACCAAAAGCTTTAACATTTGTTGACTCTTTTAAAACATCAACAATTGGCTTTATGGAACAACATAAACGGATTTTGTGCAAATATTTAATTGTGAAACACAAGCAAAGTATTTCTTTTGTTGTCTGAAAAATACATCCCAAAGCAAATTGACCATCTATTGCTTTTTTCCCCTAAATTTGGTGCTTACTGATAGAAAGGAGCTTTTGTTGAATCTAACATGCTCGGAAGAAACATGAAATAGTTATTCATTGAAATTCACAAAACTACACCTTAAAGATTGAATTGATTATAGTTTCATAAGCACCATACTGCCTGTATAATTATTTCAGGGATGCTGACATTTGAACAAATGAAGCTTCAGAAAAGCTATTTTCTCTTCTATGAAGTCTCCAGAGCCAAGCATGAAGAAAGAATCATAAATGTTGTGATTCCCCAGACTTGTGTGCAGCAGTACCCAGCTTCTACTCTTCATGTTTATTAGGACATCTTTTGCAAGGGTGATTAATCTCTAAGTGAATCATTTACATGTGATCTGGATGAGTTTAACAAGGAGTTCAACCAGGAGAGCTACAAGGATAACCACCTCAGATGATTCTTTTACTACAATAAATGGACTGCTTAAAAACTTAGAATACATTGTGTGGTACTTCTGGTGATCTTACCCACGTGCTGCAGTCATACTCCACTGAGGATATATTACTACAATTTGCCTGATAGTACCCACAATGGCAAAGCAAATCAATTTTATACTGTTTGTATGCATAGTGCTGCCTAAAGTAGTAACTTGCTTTAACCCTCCTTCTATCTGTCAGTTTTCTATTCACATATCTTCTTCCCATTCCTCCTCCCATCCACGTAATGCAGCTCTTATACACTGTACAACTACTTACACCTTTGTTCACCAGTTACTAACAATACACGGATGGACAGTCACTTAAATTTTTCTTCCTTCTTCTTGTCTTCCATTTTCTTGTGCCCTTCTCAACATCCACTCTTTAACCAACAAATTCACATTTATCCACAATCTTTTTTGCTCTAAATCACTTAGTCTTCTTGAACTAACGGAAACATGGCTTTCACAGAATGATGCCACCATTGTGGCTGCACTTTGTCATGGTGGTCTCTCTCTCACACACCCCCCCTGAACCATGGACGCAGTGAGGTAGTTGAAATTCTCTTCACTATTGGTTTAAACCTATTCCTGTTCCTCCAGCCTTCTTATTCAACTCTTTTGAGGTGCATGCCCTTCAGATCTTCACCCTCGTTCTGTACAGACCCTTTCAGCCTCCTCCTCTTCTACCTTCATCTCTGAAACCTGGCTTTCATTCTTCCTCTATACTGACAGCCCTGCAATCATCCTTGGGGGTTATAACTTCCATATTGATGATGCTTCATAACCCTGACCCTCCCGTCTTCTCTGCCTAGCCGCCTCCTTTGGCCTCCAGCAGTGGACAAACACCCCTACTCATAAGGATGACCACTTTCTGCATCTAGCCTTTGCTAAAAAAAAAAAAACTCTCTCTCTCTCTCTGGTTTTAACAGTGACCCCTTCCCCCTTTCTGATCATAATTTGGTTGCATTTTCCATCTCGCACTCTCCTTCCCCACCTGCTCCTTCCCCCACTGTCTTAACTCAGAATACACATGACATTGACCTCCTGGCCTTAGCTCAGTCTTTCAGGTCCAATCTCTCCTCCTTTAAGGAAATGACTGATCCTGATACCCCGGTAAGGGAGTATAATCGCATACTGTGTTCCACCATTGGCTCATTTGCCTCCTGACAGGCTAAGCACACTTGTGCTTAAAACCCATGCCTAAAGACATTTAAAGACAAAGTAGAATCTATCTGCAATCAGATTCCTACCTCTACTACTGCTAACCAGCTCCTCCTTCCTAAGCCCCCTTCTGCATGTCTTAATTCCTTTCCTCCAGTAACAATGTCTGAAGTCTCGAAGCTTCTCTTGTCCTCCCCACTCACAGCTTTCTCTCTTGACCCTATGCCTTCTTCTCTGCTAAAATAATGTTACTCCAGCACTCGCATCTTCAATTCTTCTCCTCTCTTTTCAAACCGGCCTGTGTAAAGCCTTTTCTTAAAAAGACCGCACTTGACTCCTCCTGTCTGTCAAATGACTGTCCTGACTCAGTTCGTCACACCCATAACCTGTTGGACCCTCTGCAATGTGTTTTCTAGCCTGCACACTCTACTGAGACTGCATTGTGCAGAGTTACAAATGATCTTCAGGCTTCCAAAGCCAAAGGTCACTTCTCTATCCTTATCCTCCTTGACCTATCATCTGAATTTGATATAGTTTACCACTCTCTCCTGATGCAAATTCTGTATGTGCTTGGTATCTAAACCAGGCTGCATCATTACTCTCTTCTTACCTCTCTAACTGTTTGTTCACTGTCTCATATGCTAATGATACCTCATCTCCAGTTCCACTTAATGTAAGGGGCAGAGCTCTGTACTTGGCCCGTTGTTGTTCTCCCTGTACACTTTGACTTTGGGAGATCTCATCCACTCAATTAGCTTTAATTATCATCTGTATGCTGATTATACACAAATATATTTATCCACCCTTCATTAACAGCTAAAACCAAGGCTCGAGTCTCCAACTGACTCCTAGCAATCTGTCAATGGATGAACCAGCACCACTTCAAACAAAACCTAAACAAAAACTGAACTAATCATCTTTCCACCTAAACCTTGTCCTACTCCCCCATTTACTATCTCTATTGATGGCATGCTCATTAACCCTGTCAACTCAGCTCACTTTCTGGGGGTAATCTTTGACTCCTCTCTATTTCATGAATCATATTAACACCACTGTCAAAACTTGTCACTTTTTCTTATGCATTTTTGCCAAAATCGGTCCCTTTCTTTTTCATACTATGGCCAAGACACTCATCCTATCCCACTAGATTACTGTAACCTTCTACTAACTGCCTGCCTTACTCCCATCTCTCCCCTCTACCGTCTCTACAGTATTAAACATTGCTGCCGGAATTCTACTCTTCTCATCCAAAAGGGTACAAGCCCCATCCCTGCTGAAGTCCTTATCATGGACCTTGAAAGCACTTCACTCCTCTGCACCTAACTACATCTCATCTCTTGCCTCTCTATATGTCCCTGGCTAATTTTTCACCCGCTTCTCTCAGAGCAACCGCTTGGTTGCACCCCCACTACTATTGCTGTTTCCTGCATCAAACCCTTCTATCTTAGTGCACCTTATATTTGGAATGCCATTCCTGAATTTCTCTCTAGAGAATCCTCTATCATTGCCATCAGATCTAAATGCAAAGATTATCTCTTGGAGCACTTGCATAACACCTGAACTGGGAACTGGCACTTATATGGCAGCGTCACTCACTGTAACCTATAGCATTTAATATCCCTCTGATTTGTGTCTGTATGTTACCATCCCATTTAGACTGTAAGCTCTATGGGGCAGGGACCTCCATCATTTTGTCTCCTTGAGAGCACTTAATATTTATTGTAACTATACTTTATAATTATGTGTATTGTATTTTTATACTTATCTGTACTTATTGAAATGACCCCCTGTTTGTTCTACTAATTTATTGTTCTGCTGTACATTGTTTTGCCCTCAAGGAGCGCTATACAAATAAAAATATACATATAAACATATACATACATACATACATAGAAATAGAATTGTGGAAATAGAGTTTATATATTGCATGGAATTTAAACTATGCGGTGGAGACTTGTTGCCACTTTCACCTTAAAATTATTATTCTTATTTTTAGTAATGGAGGATTCTGAGAAAGGAGGATTTGAAAGTATGCATAATAATAGTTGCTATTCATGTTATGCATATTACACATACAGCAACAATAATATCTCAGAAATACAGTACATTGTTTTTTTTACTTATTGTATTCCAGAACCATATTTATGTTTATTTATAGTATTAGGAGCAGACATGCTTGCTCTTTGGTCCGATCCATTATACCAATGTATTAGACTGACAGTATAGCCTTTTTAAATGATAATATATATATATATATATATATATATATATATATATATATATATATATATATATATAGTGAGGACGGCTCACATTCAAGAGCCAAAACATTGAATACTTACACATTTTTTTTATAACACAAGACCTTTGAGTGTGGTCCGTTGTTTGTTTGATACTATGATTATATGTAACAGCACCTGGGCATTTACCGGTGAACTGTGTGCACCAGGCCAGTGTTTGTGTGTATATATATATATATATATATATATATATATATACATACACACACACACACACACACACACATATACAGTAAAGTCAGGATGAATTCTACCACTTTTGGGCACTAGAGGCTCCAGATTCAAAATGTACTCACCAGAGCAAGAATGGCTGGTCCTATTACTATGCATAACAAATATGGATCTTGAATACAATAAATAGTGATACATTCTGACTTTACATCAATAACTCAGACTAAAGCACATAATTCTGAAACATGGGATTGGCCTTGTTTTACTTATGTAGCTCAATAAGATGTTATTTTCCAAAGTATGAACACATTATCCTTTTAGATGCCTAGTGTGTTTCTCATCTAAAAAGTCTGGATAACAAACAAAGAGTTCAGTGAATGTTGGTGTGTAGACTGAAAATATTGAGGTTCCCTTAAGGGCAGACACACACGTGAGAGCTTCATTTTCCGAAGTCACCTGAAGTTTCCTCGTGAGGCAACTTTGGGCAACTCCGGAAAACTAAGCACTCCGTGTGCCATCCCAAAGGTGATTTAGATTCTAGCTAGCGGGACTAAATCTCCATAAGTCTCTGCCCTTAGTAAGGTGGCTGGAACTAGAAGTGACATGATATCAGAAGTGACCCCCCCCAATCTCCTCTGGGTATATACCCTTATTTACATCTTCCCTCGAAATTCATAGCATTAACACAGTGATACATTTTCAACAAAGGATACATCCACTTCAATATGTCAAGTGGGTAGATTTCTTCAAACTCCAAATGTCTTCTTTCAAAATGTTCTTCCTAGGTTGGGTAGTTTCACCAGTGAAAATAGCATTTGCAGAAACAGAAAGCTGGTTGTTTCAGGTCACCATCTGATCAACACCAAACATTTCTATTAATAAAAACAAACTCTTTTGACAAAGCAATAAACAACAAGAGTCATTGTTGACATCACTATTGAACCCAGCAGCTGTGGGTCACCTATGATTTAGCCCTTTCTGTTTCTACTCATAATCATTTTACTCTCAAAGCTGCCATTGTTGCTGCCTCTTACTCATTATGTCCTGAATATGCACCTTTCCCCCAATACACCGTTTATTCCCTTTCATTTCCCACTACAATCTCTGACTGACCTCATATGTATAGACTACCTCTTCTTTAATAACCATGATTCCGGCTGTCAGGCTCATTAAGACCTCTTACCATTTTAAATCTGCTGCTTTTCTTTGCTAGTTCTTAAAGCCGACACTCATTTGTAAAGGTCAAGGAAAAATGTCCATTGCATAGAGCGCTAGCGGCCGATTTCATTAAAAACAATCCTTTATTGGTAGTGTTTAAAACATGGAGATCTTATGAACATATCAAAGTACCACATTTTTGACGCGTTTAGTGGCTACCAGCTTATAGCTTATGAAAAAGCATCTGTTAGATATGAAACGCATCAAGCTTGTGGTATTGGGATATGCTCATAAGATCGCCATGTTTTAAACACTAACAATAAAGGATTGTTTTTAATGAAATCATCTCCACTAGTTTTCTGTGCAATGGATTTTGTCGTAATTGGATTATGCCTTCCGGGGGCTCCGTGAGTTTAGGTCTAGTGAGTGCTTGTGTTTCTTGTTTTATGCATAAAGGACAAGGAAACCCTTCCTCATCTGTTGAAGATACATTTCTGCTACCTAATCTTTACAGTATTTAATTGATGCAATGTTTATAACCTTGGATGCACACTTCATATTCATTTTGTCTACATTTCCAAGATGGCCAACAAAAAATCTTTCTCTGCCTGCTGTTTTCTGTGCATGCTTTGGTCCCTGATAATGTCAAGTGCGCAGATACTGTATGTGTTCCTGGTCAGATTCCCAGACTAAAGATTTATGGGAAATTGCTATGGGACTACTTGGGTATATTATAGGAAGGATTGTAGTATAATATCGGATTGTAGTATAATATTATCGGAAGGAGTGTAGTGTTAAAGGAAAAAGGATGTTAATTAAGGTGATTTATGAGCACATCATAACTTATTATAGTGAGGCTTTTCTTATAAGGCATAATTTCTAGTGGACTTTCCTTGCAATTTCTAAACTTTTCAATAGGTCTTTTATTAGTTTTCAAATGATTGCCTTCCTTTCTGGCCTTAATCTAAAATGTGGTCCTTTTGTCGGCACCCAAACACTTAATAGACTCTGTGGCTTCAATGTTATCTTTATTACTCTTATTGTTTCACTGCTTATCTTTCTATTCAGGCGTTCTACTGTTCACCTTCTATTTTTAATTTCAAAATTGCATTGTTGCTAGGGCAAATAATGCCCTAGGAACCAGATAATTTTCACATTCTAACAGCTGCATAACAAAAGAATGAATACCATTTTAAAAAGGAGGAGGAATAGCAATTTGTTTTTAAATATCACTGTCTGTGTCATACTAAACATTAATTTTTAGGAAAAATACCATTTGAAACTAGATTCTCATGAATAACGGAATTAAGCGCATATCACTTAAGCAATTTGCTGCAAGGATTGCCTTCTTTACTAAACATACATATGTATAGACATACAGGGGGTTATTTATCAAAATATGATTTTTCTGAATATTTAATATAGAAAAATGCAACAAAATCGAGCGGAAACCCGACGTACGTTGTTTTGTATTTTTTCCCGAATCACTTGATTTTTTGCAAAATAGTTGGATATTCGGGCTAATTCCAGCACTGACCACAGAAACTTCCAAATAGGATAGGGACCATTGACTTATATAGAACCTTGGCAGGTCGGAGATGGCAGCTTTTTGGATTCTGACTTTTTGCAGCCTTAGGGTATAATGAATCTCGAAAAATTCACGTTTTTTTCCCACTAAAAATTCAGATTTTATAGTATAAAAACTAGCATTTTTCAAGATTTTGTCATTCAGACTTTAATAAATATCCCCCACAGTATGCTTCTGTAGCGAATTTCTCAAAGCCACATCTCACTTACAGGACTTGTAACCCACTAAAGTGAAATTTTAAGATCCAAATACACATTTCTTGACACCAAATAGGAATGGAGTTGACCAATGTAACATGCTATCTCATGATCCCCGGGGACAGATATAAAATGGATAAACAAAGTGTGGGTGTTGAAAGCAGTAAGCTAATAAAGTCTGAATCTTTTCAGCAATGAATGATTTAGTGGTTTTCTAGGAACTGTACTTTAGGGTGGGCAGACAAATAGCTTGTAACTTTCTTAATAAATAAATAAGAAATGCTGTTGGTCTAACAGGAAAAGAGATGCTTATGAGAGGATGTAATGAGATAACTTCAGCAATTGAACACATTTGTCTGAGAGACAGCAGCTGATCCAGGAAGAAATCTCATTTTCATTTAGCAGCAAGAGAAAATAATGTTTTTCATCTTCAGACAAAACTGGGGCCTTGGTTTGTTTTTCATTAGTTTTGTTTTTTCCACATTCTGGGGCTAAGACAACAAAATAAATTAGGTAAAGGGTTTATTAGAATTCACATGTAACATTATACATTTTAAAATCTATATAAGATTGCAGATAGTGATAAATAGATTGTAGATAAGGTCAGCTCTGAAGATAAAGAAGTATTAAGGATGTATTTCCTAAACTCTCCTGTTTTAAAGGAGTGGGGAAATGTTTTAGTTTAATTATTGCTAGTTTTGGTTCTGGTTGGTATTGCCAGTTTAAGAAGGGAAATGCCCCGGTAGAGATTATATAAGGGGGGGGGGTTTAGAGCTACTTCCTCTGTAGCTGAGAAGGAGAACAAGATGTATGATGCTGATGAGTTTGAGGTCCTACACCTCAGACAGGTACCACAAGGAAAAGTATATATGGTATTGAGAGACAGGTCAGGTCTGGGGTGCTCAATACACTCAGTAAGAGTTGGTAGGTTAGTTAGAAGAGCAGCTGAGGCTCCAACAAGGATATAGAAAGAGACCAGTGTCCCATGGGTACCTCACCCAGATAGGGACCCAGTAGAAGAGGGACTATGTTAAGTAGGGCTTACTTTGCCTCAAAAGCAAGGCTGATCCCTGTGCCAAAAGTCTGTAATAAAGTACAGCATACCTGAAGAAAAGTAAGAAACAGGGAACTAGGCATCAGGCTGGGGCCCAGACACCTGGTATACCTTATATTGGTTGCATTGTTCGTTGTGGAAACTTGTGTGGTGACATTTATTGGGCATGTTGTCTTGGAGTGTAAATAAAGCGTTCCTGAGTTAATTTACAACATCATCTGAGCCTCCTGTTTATTCAGTACTAAGGTGTAAAAGTTTCCTGGGGTATGTGACAGTGGGACAAGTATTAATCGGCTAAGAGGATAAAGATAACCACGTTACAAGCTGTTATGTATCTACTACTTTCAGGTTACCCCTCCAATACAGGTTTTTCCTTTAGATACCTTGATTATCAGTTGTGCATTTGCTTGAACTTGTGCCATTTACCAAGTTAGTACTTCTTTGTATAAAAACACCACACATTAATTAAACAAGTAAATTCTCAGGTTTATTTAAATATTCACAAGTCAGGTTGATCAGCTAACAGTGCTAATCAAACTTACTAGCTCCTTTCAAAGTAAAACCCAACTATAGTCAGGTGATCCCACTCACCCTTCTCAGCTATAGTCAGGTGATCCCACTGGTGTCTAATAAAAGGGCAGCCAAGTTTGGGAGTTTTACTTTGAAAGCAGCTAGTAAGTTGCAGGTAAAACTTAGTCCCTTTGTAAAATGTATAATGAAGCAATAGAATTCTTAATGAATCAGATGAAAATTGAGCATAGGACTGGCCAGATATGGGATGACTTTGACGTAGTTGGCCAGCTTAAATATATTGCAATATATGGACCTGTACCTATATGGTCCTGTTTTCCTTTTCATAAAAAGGTCAAAGAAATACAAAAACCCTACTACCCTTTCCACCCCCTAAAGGACGAGGAGTATTATTAGACATCAAATAAACCTTCACCCTATTTCTTGTATTAATTGTTCTGGTATAATAAATCATGCCTCCTGTCACTATTCTATAGAAATGGAAAGCATTGTTTGCGAGTTTTTGAACAGGCCCTGGAAGGAATAATGATGATAGCATTGATTGAATGGATGGATTGGGTAATGACTGAACTTTTCTACCTCTTTCCATTATCCTTAGCAGTTTTGTACAGAAAAGACCATTATTTAGAAAACAATTACTGTCAAACCTTTCAAAAAACAGAGAAGCGGCTGCCTTTATAATTGGGAGGAAATTACTGGTGATTTTCAAATCAAGGGCATTCCCGACATATGACAGCAGACATCCCTATATAATGGTGAACAGTTTGATAACTGCTATTTATTTTCCAGCTTGGGGGATTTCGCCATCATGAAAGCAATTTGACTAGTTTATAAGCAAAATGTTTAATTATAGTTGTAGTGTAGATGTTTTTTTTAAGTTAATTTTTATTAGACAGTTATGATTTTCTACCTTTTTTTTAAAGAAATTTGGGGTTATGTGATAAAAGGCACTAAGTTTATGCAGGAACTCACAGCAACCAATCAGCAGGTAGAATTTACTTGTCATCTGTTTTGATGCTATAGGTTACTGCTCCTGGGTAAACATAGTGCCTTATTAAATATAGGGGATTGTGTTTTTTTACATTGCACCTTTGGTAATCAAACTATTGATCTGTCTATTTATAGATATCTTGAAATTTCACTCTCTTATATATAAGGACAGAAGTATCATCCCAATTTAAACACCCTGGATCAAATCTGCCAGGATGAATGGGCCACATTCACACCTCATTGCTTTTACATACCCCAAGAAATAAAACTGTTATTGCTCCAAAAGCTGACTCTACTTAATATTAAGGTTTGAAAAATATTGCATGTGTTTGAATATGATGCAACAAAGGTAGCTTAATTCTTAAATAGACCTACACTTTATATGCTAAGCTGCACCTGGATGACCAAGGTACAACTACAGTATATAATTTGACCAGTTTAACACTAAAACAAGTATTTAATTTTAATGCAAGACTCTAGGGGGCACATTTACTTAGCTCAAATGAAGGAATAGAATAAAAAATACTTTGAAATTGGAATGTTTTTTTGGCTATTTCGACCATTGAATTGGCTACTTCGACCTTCGACTATGACTTCGACTTCGAATCAAACGATTCGAACTAAAAATCGTTCGACTATTCATCCATTCGATAGTCGAAGTACTGTCTCTTTAAAAAAAACTTTGACCACCTACTTCGCCACCTAAAACCTACCTAGCATCAATGTTAGCCTATGGGGAAGGTCCCCATAGGGTTTATAGCCAATTTCTGATCGAAGGAAAATCGTTCGATCGATGGATTAAAATCCTTCGAATCGTTCAATTTGAAGGATTTAATCCTTCGATCGAACGATTATTCCTTCGATCGTTCGATCGAACGAATATCGCTAAATCCTTCGACTTCGATGTTCGCAGTCGAAGGATTTAACTTCGACGTTCTAATATCCAGGGTTAATTAACCCTCGATATTCGACCCTACGTAAATGTGCCCCTAGGTCTTTGGTCTTATATTCTGCAGGTTACTTAGGTTAATTAAAGGAGAGATTGCACTTAAGGTCACAAGATATAAAACAGTCATTATCTCGGGAATGGCTTTTTGATACCATCATTTTCTACCATAAGGAATCGTTGTGCAACAGAGCTTATAATTTAAGGTTGATGCCTGTTGCACTGGAAAACAAGTGGCTAGTAGAAGTCTACACAAAATTGACTTCGAAATCATCATAGGCGTTTAATCCAAATCTTTCCCTGAGTCAGAATCAAGATGATTCTTGCTGCACTGTTGAGTAGCAAAGTGAATAAGCAAAAGCCATTGTATAATCTCCCATATACTATGATGACACTAGTGGCATACAAAAGATGAAGAGGCATGGGTTATTTTATCTGTACAATTATCTAATATGCCAGGGAAATACATCTTTTCTATAAATCAGATTTACAGCAGTGCATGTTTACTACAAAGTATTTAAATTGACTTTTTAGATTAGTATTATCAAAACAGCTTTGGTACATGTTAAGCTTTACTGGTTACAGAAAGATTAAATCACAGAACATCTTAAATTTGCTGCATACTATAGGATTTCATCCAATTGCCTTCAAAACTGACAGTGTTCTGCAGCCATATTAATTCCTTAGACTGGTATAGACTTCTTTAAGATGCTTTTAAAATAACAAAAACAACAAAGAAATAAGATCATTTTTGCCATCACGGCAACATTTCCAAAATGGCAGTTTTAATATATGCCATGGACTAGAGAGCAATTTTTTTCTCAGAGAACAATTCTTATATAGTGTCACAGGAAGCCCTGCTGTTCTTGTCCATGTTGCAGGCACATAAAATGATTACATCTGCAGATTATTTTTTACACTACCCACATTTGTTTCCATTATATTGAAGGATCTGTGTAAAATGTAAAGAAAAAGATATAAATATACTGGAAGTCACAAATAGCAAAAAAGTTCCATTACATGGAAACTGAATTATTATTAGTCCACAGAATCCATCTTATGGGTGATCCTGCTAGTACAGAAATGCATGGATTTACATGAATAACAACCACTTCTAAAGCCATTGATTTACAAACCTGAAGTTTGTAAATCAATGAGTCATAAGAGTCATTTATTGGTTGATCCATATAAATCCCTTCATAATGTCATACATAAGTACCCATGGCTTTTCTGCCCCTACCAACAACTTACAAAAGTTTATATTGAGTTAGATAAATTACTTTTAATCACTACCTTTTGTGTAAATAACCTGTTATCTAGACCTTATACCCTGCATTGGTGTATAATGGCTGCACTCCTGCGAGTCCCCAGCCTTCTATAAAACCCTGTGCTTCAGCTAATTTCAATAAATGTCAGGTTAATGGGCTGATTTGCAAATATAGAACTATTTATGCCTACTAAGAGGTTGTAACACACATTGCTTTGCTACAAATACATTGCCTTACATAGATTTGCCCGTGGTGTTGGATGCTGCCCAGGCACCAAGAATACAGAAGTCAACTATTGTTGTGGGTAGAAAAGGATGCAAATTAAATCACCATTTGAAACATCCGATCTCCTGAAAACGAGCTAAAATATCTATTTAATCTACTGCTTCAATAAAACAGGTGTCTAATCTCAATCTCGTGGAGGCCGTTGAGGGTTGAGTTTTAGTGGTTTTAGAAACCGCAATTAAACCCTATTTCTCTAAAACCACAGATGCCATGAAAGTTATTAAAAGATCCAAATACAAAAAGTACAAAAATCTGAAAACCACAACATTTGAAAAAAAAGACAAACAAAAAATGTGTGCAACAATGAATATTTCAATGTCCGAAAACCTCTAAAACCACAAGCAAAAGGCTGATCTTTGCAAGACAAGAAAGGGGACTTCTACATGACATTGACAGCTTTTACTTGCTGTAAATATCTATTGGTAAATTGTATAGTCTATACACTTGATAAAGTATGAAAAAATAATTGACCAAGTAACTATTCGGAAAATTAGTTCATTTGCGCTAAAACGTATGATTCAGAGGTAACAAACATTCATAAATTGGCCCCTTAGACCCTAAGTTGCTCTGTTTGTACCAATTACATATTACTATATCTGGTCCATTGTGTTCCTAACAGTAAGCACATTTCAGTAACAGATACAGTTAAAGTAGATGTTTTACCATTAACTGAGAAACTGTAAGTTTATCACCTTGTGACACATGAAGAAACAATACAGCTACTTGAACCATCATGGCGACTATACCTAATGTATAATAGCATATTGGCCTCTATTGAAGACAAGGGTTGGAGTCATTAGGCTAATGTCTTCTTAAGTGTCTTGATCTTTTTCTATGATTGAACTTTCGTAACATGTAACATATTCACAAACCAATTTAAAACAAATGGCAGATGAGTTGGAGCAAATTTTAACCCTTTATTCATCTTGTTTCCTCATCTTTCATGTTTCATATATTAGTCTTTGAACATCCAACTCCATGATTTGATCCTAAATTGACTAGGTTTACAACTTTTTTATTATGCAAATAATCCTTTGCTATATTAGAGAAGCTCAGGAATAAATTCATATATGTATTAGTGATAATATTGCTCTTCTAAGGAACATGTTCGACTCCGTTATACTCTATTGTGGTGATTTTCTATCATTATCCAATTCCTAATCTTCTACATGTCTTGCATATTTAATTTTTCCATTCTGTTACATTCTGTTACTACCCTATTTATCTATGCTGAATAACCTTTTTATTCTTATCTGCAAATACTGGTTTGTTGAAAAATAATCCTGTAATGCTCCTATTTCTTTTCTGATTTATGGAAAAAGGAAAAATCAATTAACTGGAACGTGTAATGGCGTAATACCATCCCATTCTCCTTCTCATAGGGTATCAGCTGTCCCACAAGTTTGATCAATTCATACAGTATGTTTCTTGCAGTAATTTAGTATCTAAGCCGAGATGTATAATAGATGAATATCCAAAGTTACCCATTTCTATCATTTGTAATGATTTTGAATATACGCTGATATAAGTGAGGATGGTTTCTCTGCAGTAAAGAAATATACAATAACCCCCACACACACACAACATGTGCCAGGTGAAACAGTTATAAACATGCAAAGCCACTATAACTGTGTTTCTTTTTTGTTGTACGGGTATGGGATCAATTATCCGGAAACCAGTTATCCAGAAAGCTCCAAATTACGGAAAGGCCATCTACCATCTTCCTCATTAGAAGTAAAATCAACCTATTGCATTTATTCAATGTTTAAATGATTTTCCAGTAGATGTAAGGTATGAGGATCCAAATTGCAGAAAGATCCATTATCTGTAAAGCCCCATGTCCCAAGCACTCTGAATCACAGGTCCCATACCTGTACATTATCTTTGTGTGTGTGTGTGTGTTTATTTCAACAGTAGACCATATGTGGGTGCCTTTGTTTCTTTATTTTTTTTTACTTTAAGCATTAGACTTCATATTTAACACTGAATAAAATATCTCATAAATAATTTGCATGCTTTACTTTTATTTTCACATAGTATCTCTCAGAGGTGTTTGTTAATATAAAAAGAGGCGCGAGAAAAAGATAATCTCAAAATAGGCCATTAAGAATTTCAAATGTACTTTATCAGCCTGCAAGTAGTTGGTCAGGTTTTTAGAACACATCAGAGTTTGGTGTTGTGATGCCCAATACTTTATGTTATGATAAATATGATTTTACAGATTGGCAGTGGGGGGATCACGGGGCAGTGGGATGAACGTTCTTGTCCCAGTTATAGCACAATGGTTTACAAATCATGAACTTTCAGATTTAGAATAATGATCACTAAGGATACCCAATCTGTAGGTTCTAGCAAATGCCAGAGGGGCTGCTATCAGGGGACATAGAAAGTCACTATTTAGTGTTCTGCTGGGACCTGTTTGGGCCTCTTTGTACTTGGAATGCCAGGGCCTATTTTGACTCCCAATCAAGACCTGTTCTCAATGAGTGGTGCAACTGAAAAGTGCTAATGCCGGTATAATTTTAGGTTATCCCTGGCAGTAACATCAGGTGTACGGGTGACTTACCAGTCAGGTGGGTGACAGCGTATACCATTATACCACCACTCCTCTACAGACGATTAATACTCATTATATTGTAGTTTGTGCTTTCTATGGCAACCTCTTGATCTAAACAAAAAATGGTGTAAAGAATAATGTTTCATATTTAACTTAAAACGTAAATTTAACGTAAAATTTGGAACATATACTTCAACCCTTAATTCTAAGCAGTAGAATTCTAATTCTACTGCAAATAATTTTGTTAGGATATTGTTGGTATTTATTCATTAGTTTAAATTAAATAATTAACAAATATTTGTAGAAGAATGGTGCTTACCAAACTAAATGTATTTTAGTAGTACTGTTTCAAATTTAGAATTTGAAGGAACAAATACTACTACACTGAATAGTTAATATCTAAGAGGTAAAGCCAAGACTGAATTAGGCAGGTTATCAGCTCTTGACCTTCATGGGGATCTTGGGTTGAACTCTCTGGAGCTGCATAGTGTAGTCTGCTGAAATTAAAGGAAGACAATTTGTAAAAGCTGAATGTTTTAGTTTCAGAAAATTAAAAGAAATGGAATCTAAATGCTTCCATGGGAAAGTTATTTATTAAAGAACATTATTGAAATAGCCAAGGCATTCTTAACATCATCCTGCTGTCATGTTGAGAAGACATGTGAAATGCATGGTATTTTCACAAAATTACACCTTTCAGGAGAGATAATTTGTAACACCTTTTCTAGTCTAAAATCTTTTATGTTGCCTACATTATAATTGGAGATAATCTTTTTTTCTTGAAACATTTTTAAAGGAAATATATTCTTATAACCTCTCCTGACGAAACAGCAATGTCTGCTGAGCAGCAGTAGTTAACAGACATCACTGCCATTAGTGTCTGCATAATTTAGTGGCTTTAATATGAATATGGCTCATTTCATGGGGAACATCGTGGAGGAAAAATATTTATAATAGGTTGGCAGCTAATCTGACAGCAGCCTGTTTTTTTGGAAATAACAGATAATTGAGTAAAACCCAAGATGAAGAGTCAAACACTAATGTTAGCATTTTAAAGGATAAGTAAACCTTTAAAATAAGTGAATGTGAAATGAATGGGGGGTGCTATTCTAAGAACTTTTGTAAATTACATTCATTATTTATTCTTTTTTCATTCCAAGATATTAAGGGATACATGCACTGTTAATATGAATGGATTTCGCTA
Organism: Xenopus petersii; assembly: GCA_038501925.1. Taxonomy (NCBI): domain Eukaryota; kingdom Metazoa; phylum Chordata; class Amphibia; order Anura; family Pipidae; genus Xenopus; species Xenopus petersii. The sequence continues at coordinate 128,929,079 of CM076675.1, forward strand.
CAACAGCGCCACCTGCTGGTCAGTTTCCCACCAGTCTGACCATCAAATAGTCAAGGAAGTTGTCAGGAAAAAGAAAGAGGCTGCTCTGATGTTCTTCTGCTTAGGGAAGATTTGATAAAGGTTTCTAATTTTATTCCTAAACAGAAGAACATCAGAGCAGCCTCTTTCTTTCTCCTGACAACTTCCTTGACTACTTGGTGGTCAGACTGGTTCAGTAAACAGTTCCCCCCTCCTAACTGTATTTTAGGACCCAGCTTAGGAGTCTATAACACTAGGGGAATGCCTGTTAAATAATGAGTGGCTAATTTACCAGTCCCCTACATAAGCATCTGGCAAATGTATCCTATTTGGACTTATGGCACAATGTGGCATTTTTTTAATTTTAATTTGCTTCTTACCACTCCATGGCCATAGTGCTAACAGCAATGGACTGTCAAATGTGCTCAGAATACTTTCTAAAGTAAATTGTGCACCAGGTTTGGAGTCTAGATGAAACCCTTAAAAATATGATCATAGAAACGTCACCTGGTCGGAAATAAACACAGGCCTTACAAGGCACATAATCTGTTTGCCATTGTTATGATCATACCCTTTTAATAACATCATTTTGATTCATAGTCAATAACTTGTTAAAATGAATAGAGTCACATTGCAGCTCAAGGTGAACTGGTAAGGGCCTCGGGCAAAAAATGCTCTTGCACACACTGTGCTGCAGCTTCTATTGCTTGTAATTAAATGAGGTTCGCTTTGATTTATGTCTCACTCAGAATAAATATGGTTTATCCACAACATAAATAAACTAAAACAAAGATGAGCGTATGGAAGAAAAATGAATTAACAATGTTAATAAAGAGATTGATGTTGCAATTCAAATTTTAGTGCTCGGTGCTGATGAAGATGCAGATAGCACTACAAATAACTATTTCAAAGTTGTTATTTATATTTCAAAATGTATTCATTTATTTTCTATCCCTACTGTGTGAACGCTACTATCTTTTATTATCAGGTAGGCCAACATGATCTTTAGAACTGTTATTGATTATTCAAGGAAGCAATGGCATTATTATATCACTTAGTTTTGCAATATTCACTCATGTGCAGATGGATATAACAATTTCTTTTTATAAGTGGAGATTACTAAATCAGGCATGCTTATATTACTGCGTGGTGTTTCTAACAGCCGGCCAGAAAATAGAAGCGGTGAGATCCCACCGAAGGTGACGCAAGTAGAAAATTCAAGGCAATGTTAGTGGATGGTTTTTAAAGCACCATCTGCTTTATCTTCAGTCCAGGTTCCCCCAAAGCTCTTGGCTCCATACAGCTGGTAAGTGTATAAAAATGTATTGCAAGAAACAGTTCATTTAATTCCCTTAATTTTCCTTTTTAAGTAAGAACATTAAAATGAAAGCTAAAAACAGTTTTAAAATAAGTTTAATAAGGTTGTTGATAAAAGAGATGAAATGAGAGTTCTTTGTTGCTTATATTGTGCTTGTCAAACACTCGGGCAAAGAAATTACAGAGGAATACAATGGGTTTTGCTTGCTCTTCAATTTCAAGGCTTGGCACATGTGAAGCAGTTTACAGCCATTAGCATCGGTTAGAATGAATTTCTCTGGAAATTAGTTAAGGCCATTTGGAGCTACAGAAGTCAAAAGCTGGACATATTTTTAAAATGACTTTGTAGCATTCCCATTTTTTCCCAAGAAGCATATTTTTCAAAAAAAAAAAATTGCAGTTATGTAAAATAGGTTTGTTTAACCCAAAATGTGTAGAGAGACAGGTTTTTACTGAATTAAGCTTTTATGGAATGTAGAGAAGTAGTAATGCTCTAAATTTGGGATTCAATTTGGAATTCTGCTGTATTCTGGTATTTTTTGCATGATACAGATTGATTTACACAAATATTGTTATTCAGCCTAATCTTGGCAAAATTCTCACTTTCATCTTCTACTTCTGGTTTCTGTGTTCTGGAATAACAAAACTGTACTTTGTACTTGATCCCAACTAAGATATGATTAATCCTTATTGGAGGCAAAACAATCCTATTGGTCTTATTTAATATTTAAAAGATGTTTAGCAGAATTAAGTTATGGTTATTATCTAAATTATGGGAAAAAAACCCTTATCTGGAAATCTCAGGTCCTAAATATTGTGCATAACAGGTTAAATACCTATATAAAACAGTTTTATAACAAAATACATTTTCTATGCAGTATTTGAGGTGTAAGTAAAAGTATCTTTTTAAGAAAGGTATATGGGCCAATGAGTTGTCCCATTAGATCTATTCACACATTGTATCTGTGGGGAGATCTAGTGACTATGCATTTACCCACAAATGATACTACATTACCTACGTGGAGCCATGGGGAGTCATTCATTGTAATCACACATGTCCTGCAATCATTGTGACAGTGCTTAAGAATACAGTGGGCAGATTGATCAAATTTTGTTCTGGAGAAATCTTGAAAGAGTTACAGCAGTTCTATATCATGCCCATTTATTAACACAAAGAAACAAATTAATTTTTTTAAAAAAAATTTAGCTGCTCCCCTGTGCAAATCTTTTCATTGGCTCCCAAACAACTAAAATGCACAAAGGCCCTTATTAATAAAACCTCTCCTCAAACCTCAAATACACTCTTTTCTTCATCTCATTTACAACTATCTGGAATTCTCTACCATAACCAGAATTGTCCCCAGTGTTGGACTGGGACACCAGGGGCCCACCAAAAAACCTTAGACCAGGGGCACAATCTCAGTACTGTTATTCTTCTCTCCTCACTCAGCCTCTATTCCCCTAGTCTCCTTTCTTTACATATTATAATCTATTATTCCATCTATTTGGCCTCACAGAAATAGGGAATGGTCATGAAATAGGCCAAATGTTTAGAAGCATGAGGGACCACTGACACCTGGGCTCACCGGGAGTTTTCCTGGTATCCCCGAGGGCCAGTCCGACACTGATGGCCCCTTCCTACCAAACCTTCACTTGGTTCCTAAAGACCCAAGTGTTAAGTGCACCCTGGATATTCAGAACTCAAAATATCATAACCTTATTTGTTGTTACCCCCCCCTTTAAATTGCAAAATGTTGCAAGCAGACCCACCGCTCCAATTGTTTTATTTTGTAACCCTTGTTTGTGATAAATTATTGAAAAACACTACATAACTTACTGGCACTATGTAAATAATGATAAAAGTATGTAATTTTTTGGTTTAGCCGGGTGCTTTACATGTAGAATTAGGAACATGAATACTTTTAATGTTAAGTCCTTTACTTCACTGACTTTGGATGGATTTTTAGCTTCTTTTTGCCCTCTCCATCATAACCTGTTGATCTAAAGCACTGGTGTGCCATGGGCCTCCCCAGAAATAAACAAAGTACTTGATATCATGTATTTGCCATTTGGTCTATTGTCTTCCCCATGTTTTCAAGGTTTGTTTTCAAGGTTTGTTTCATATTCCTAGGCATAGTTTCTATGCGATTCATCATTTAATAATCATATAAAAGAAACTGCTTGACACGTTACTATAGATATCATAGCAAACATATGTTCAATGGATACAAATATCTACTAATTCAATATGAAGATGTAAATTACATTTTGGTCCTCTTTTACTTGTTTAGCCTGTAGCTTAACATTGAGCTGGAAAGTAATGGAAAGTAAAAGTACAAGGGAGCTAATCTATCAAAAATGAAAGTCAAGTAGTCAAGCCTGGAAGCTACAAGCTACTGTAGTTTCATCGATCATTATTATAGGAAATATTATTAAACAGCTGTGTTGTGTTTATATAAAGTAATATACAGTACACAGGATTTTAAACATAGAAACACAGTGTACTGTCCTAGCACACTATAAACATAGGGGCAAATTTACTAAAGGGCGAAGTGTCTAACGCTGGTGAAAATTCGGCAGCGTGACATCATTTCGGAACTTCGCTGATTTATTAACGGTGTAACTTCAGTAGCGAAAGAGATACACTCTAGCGGTACTTCACTCCCTAACGCCTGGCGAATGGACATAACTACGCAAATTCACTAAGATTAGTATTTTACTGAACGTTACCTCTTGCGCCAGACTTGCCTTCGCCACCTCAGACCAGACGAAGTACAATAGAGTAGATAGGTCTTCCTCAAAAAATAGTTAGCTAGCGTCTTTTCCTTTTTTCAGGGTGATAGGCTGCAAAAATATTTTTTTTCATTTTTTTTGGGGTAACAGGCTTTCCCCCTACATTTCCTTACATATGGCACATAAACTATACACTGGGCTCATGTGTAGGGCATTTTAACAACTTTATTTTATTAAGGTTTCCCGTGCTTGTGTAGTACAGGTAAGGGACCTGTTATCCAGAATGCTTGGGACCTGGGGTTTTCCGGATAGCAGATCTTTCCGTAATTTGGGTCTTCATGCCTTAAGTCTACTAGAAATGCATTTAAACATTAAATAAACCCAATAGGCTGGCTTTGCTTCCAATAAGGATTAATTATCTTATTTGGGATCAAGTACAAGCTACTGTTTTATTACTACAGAGAAAAAGGAAATCATTTTTAAAAATTTGGATTATTTGAATAAAATGGAGTCTATGGGAGACAGCCATTCCATAATTCAGAGCTTTCTGGATATCGGGTTTCCAGATAAGGGATCCTATACCTGTATAATGTATTTGCTGCAACATATACGTCCATTAAACTTTAACTTCCCACCGTATGCAAATGATTTGCATACTTCGATTGGCGCAGTAACACAAGCGCAACTTTGCCAGCATTCAGATTGTATTGAATTAGCGTTGTCCTGTTGAATCTACGCCTGCCAAAGTGTTGTGCTGTGAGTGAAGCCGTCGCTGGCGAATTTTTGGAGGTTAGTGAATTTGCCCCATAGTGCCTGATGAATTGCAGAATTAAAAATGATTGGCCCTTGTTTTCATTTTCATAAATTGGAGTTGAGTTTTCACATACACATTTCAAATACAGTTATTTACTGGTAATGTGTATACAAATTGCACACCTGTTCTAAATAGAGGTAATGTATCTTTTGAGAGCCGCTCAGGCCCGGATTTGTGGAAAGGCCACCTAGGCCCGGGCCTAGGGTGGCACGATTTTAGGGGGCGGCATGCTGCCCAACCACACCCACATTGGTTCAAAAACACTGGGGATGCGCTGGAGATACAATCATTTTTTTAATTTCCCGTGCGCCAATCCCCATTGCTCCTCTCCCCCTGGAGGGGACAGGGGTGAAGAACGGTTGTGGGCCCAGGGGCGCCCACTATATAAATCTGGCCCTGGAGTCGCTGCTTTGTGAGTTGAAAGCAAGCAGGTAAAAGAGCTTTGCTGTCTGATCTAGAATATTGCAGTTAATTATATTTTAATGAAATCACATTTGATTTTAGATGAAGATACATTGGATACCTGGTTCTGTATGAATCCTGGAAATGTCTAATGCTTTCAGGAAGATGGACCAAACTGGCAAAATAAAAAATATCTCTGAGAATCATCCTGCCATAAAATGAGGCTTGTCTAATCCCTGGAATTGTCTGATGGTTTCAGGAAAATGAACCATTCAGGCAAAATAAAAATCTCTGAGAATCATCCTGCCATATAATGAGGTTCGCCCATTGATTTTGAAATGAATTGCTGGTCTACATACCTTCCAGCTACATATTATGAGCGTATCATTTCAACACAGTAAAGGCAGCATTTACTACACAGATGCTACAGATTAGAAAAACAAATGAAAGCATTTGGTAAAACAAATGATGATAATCCTAAATCAAGCTTCCAATAGTTATCTGATGATCAGCTGGGTGGATTGGGCATTGTAGAAGTCAGTACAACTGGCGTCAGCAAGGATGATAGTGTTTAAAATGTGCACAAACTAATATTTTACAGGTTTGAAATGATAATACCCCAGCCATTTTCTTTAAATATGTAGAACACATCACACTTCTCACCTCAAGTTCAGAGAATTCCTTACATGCAGTTATTGTGTAGGCCACATCCAAAGCTCTTAATTAATTAGACAATAACATTAGTTTAATTCATACCTGGAGGACTAGGCAGGGCTGCTAGCTTTTATTTCCAGTGGTGATCAAATATCTTCTCCCTGTACTTATTAACACTGAGATGCTATATGTTACAAGGGGCCAAGACAAAACACATCTGTTGACCAACAATAAGCAAGGCCCTTTAAAGCCTTCCCCCCCCAAACTCTCAAATGATTCAACAGGCCATTTGTAAGATATCATCATTTTAGTTATATATGGTTTATTATTGGATACTTTGACAATTGTTGCTCTCCCACTCCACCTGCTGGAACAGCAGCTGCCATATGCTCACGGAACAAACTTGACAGCAGAGGGTGGGCTCCCTTTGCAAGAGGCTTATGATGAGAAAGGCTTCCGTTGTAGGGACTTAGCCCTAGGTTGCCAGCCATGCAGCAATCCTTGGAGTACATGATAAACCATTGTTAGTTACAAAGTTTTGCTTTATTTTATAAAATGTTTGTTTTAACATCCTAACTCCATACGTCCAAAAACTTTCTGTTGGCCCCTTTGCTATGCCTTTTTCTTCCTGTGTTGAAATAGTTTATTCTTTTTGCCCATTTCTCATCCAAGTTGTGGTGTTTATACAAATGGCCTGTAGATGTCATTGTGCCCAGACTTATACTATGCATACTTCCTGGTAGCTTAAAAGTGAGAGTGAAAGTTACTGTTGTATAATGGCTGCATGAGTCTCTGCTAATAAAGCACTGCTCTAACTGCTATAAAGAACTTTTTTGTACCAAGAGTAAATGTGGTTGCTGAAAGATATAAATTCCGCCAATGTGGACAACGTAATCCACAGAACAATTTGTAGCAGCTTTGAGAGAGCTGGTTGTTACCTGTAAGTTTGGGAATCTAACAGATAAAATACCAAGAGACCAAATAGTGGAAAAAACAAACTCAACTCACATTAGAGAGAGACGGCTCCTAGAGCATGATTTAACCCTTGCAAAGGCTATTACAGTTGCTAGTCAAATTGAAACAGCAGTTCCCAGGGAACTGCTGGGAATGCACAGATTGTGAATTCAACACTGTGGCCTAATAATGCACAGTCACAGGCAAAATACTGTACAGTGCTAAGGAAAGGGATTCACCTACACTGCAAAACCATACAGCAAATACAAATATAAAATACTGCTTTCGCTGTGGTTCAACACAACACACTGCAAATTATGTTACATGTCCTGCAAAAGCTTTACAGTGCAAATGCAAAAAGGTAGGACATTTTACTAAGATCTGCTGTAGTTCTGCTAAAGATGTTCATGAAGTCACTACTACAAATGTTACAGTATTAAGTGTGGATAAAGCTGGTACATTTATATTAGACAAGTTTAGAGGCACTGTCAGTGTCAATACTGTGTCTGCTGACAGAGGACACTCCGTTAACCTGATGCTTGATACAGGTTCAGCTGTTTCTATACAACCAAAGGATATTTGCTTGAAATACTTTGCAAAAGATCCGCTTGTTGCACCTGCCCTGAAACTGGTCAATCCCAGTGCTTGGTTGGGCTCATTATGATTTGATTTTTGTTTTGTAATTTTTGTATAATTTTTTCTTTTGTCCAATAAATTAATTTGTTTTTTTCAAATTAGGTGTGCTATCCAACTCTTTTTGCTGGTTGTTTGCCAGTGACTGTACAATTTGAATCAAATACTGCAAAATGTGACTTTTACATTGTGAATAAGGGTACTGCTATACTTGGAAGGGATCTCTTTGCTGCTTTAAAACTACAATTAGTTGATGGTCTTATTACTACAGTACCAGTGCTTGTTACACAGCCAGTGTCTAAAATTTCACCACAAAGCAACACTTCACTGGGTTGTGCAAAGAACTTTGTACACAAAGTTAAGTTGAGATCAGATGTAAAACCAGTACTATTCCCTGATTCAGCATGGGAAAAACTTGCTTTTTCTGATGCTCCTATAGACTGTAGATTTGCTATAACCTTGATAGACTATTACAGTAAATGGCCTGAAATTGCATTTGTTTCTCATATAACATCAGCTACAGTAATAACATTTCTGTCTACAGTCTTCAGCAGAGAAGATAAACCAAAGGAGTTAATATCAGACAACGGACCACAGTGTGTTTGTCTCATATGAGTTTGAATCCAACCCAATCATCTGCAGCTGAATTATTACATGGCAGACAGATGCGCACTAAGTTACATGTTGCAGACATCAAACTTCCACAAAATACTGTGCCTACAAAATCATCTACTGCTGACATTGTGAAACGTCAACAAGCCAAATGCAAGGCTTATATTGACAGAAAACAAGGTGCAAGAGAAGTGCACTTTCAGCCTGGATCTTTAGTCAGAATTAAGAAACCAGGAATACTGAAACAAAGACAATCTAAATTTACTACACCACTTGTGAGTATGAGATGCCAGCGAGGACCATACACTTATGAACTGTCTGATGGACGCATATGGAATGCAAGTCTTCTTGCTCCTGTTAGATATGACTTTGGAGAAGCTCCATTTTATGAAGGACATTTTCCTACTCCTGATGTCAACTGCAATAGGCCTGAAGAAAGTGAACCTATAAGGTGTACTGAGAGAATCAGAAAACTACCTGCATGGACCCAGGACTATGTGATGTGAATAATGTATATTATTGCTTTAAGATGCATTGTTGTTATTTACTACATTTGCCAAATGCTTTCCTACTATAGGGGCAATATGTGGTGTTTATACAAATGGCCTGTAGATGTCACTGTGCCCAGACTTATACTGTGCGTACTTGGTAGCTTAAAAGTGAAAGTTACTGTTGTATAATGGCTGCATGAGTCTCTGCTAATAAAGCACTGTTGCCACACTATAGAGATGACTGCGCTCTGGGAGAGTAGTTTAATAGGGTTATTCACTCTCAGTGTACACACTGAGAGAATCTGCCAACAATGCAGTGCTTACTGCTAATTGTGCTTTATTGCCACAACATTTCTCGGGCTCAAGGCCCTTTATCAAGTGTAATAAATTATAACACTTGATAAAGGGCCTTGAGCCCGACAATTAGCAGCAAGCACTGCATTGTTGGCTGATTCTCTCAGTAACTCCAATATGAATTAATAAAGCACTATTATACTCTACTCATCCTCGGCTACCCAAAACATAACACAAGTATTGGGGCCCTAGCAGTCATTTTCAAAGGAAATTATATGGAAAACTGGTTATTGGCTGGCTAGACTATATGCAATCCTCCTTAATATTCCTTTATGAAAGGTAGTTTTCAGGATCAAACACATACATAAACTTATAAAATATAAATGTATAGGCTGGGATACAGTATTCATTAACAAAGCTATACCAGCTCAAAATTGCAAACCTAGATTTAGCAGTTAGAAGTGAAAGAATATCTTGAATTTACTTTACGTATGTGGAATTTGATGATGCCAGGTCTCCCTATAAATGCAAGTGAATAAATTCGTATGGTTTCCACTACCACCTCTATGCTGACGATACTCAGATCTATCTCTCATCTCCTGATCTCAACCCAGAACTCCTAACTCGCGTCTCCTCCTGCCTGTCCGCTATCTCTACCTGGATGTCGCAACGCTACCTTAAATTAAACCACTCTAAAACTGAAATGGTTCTCTTTCCTCCCAACTAACACCAGTAGCATCCCCGAAGTATCCATCATAGTTAACAATTCCACTATCACCCCCTCTCCCCAGGCCCGGTGCCTTGGGGTTATCCTAGATTCTGCCCTGTCATTCACTCCTCATATCCAGTCACTTATTAAATCATGTCACTTCCACCTAAGGAACATATCTAAAATACGATCATTTATCACCCAAGACGCTGCCAAAATTCTTATTCACTCTCTCATCATATCGCGTCTAGACTACTGTAACTCTTTTTTAATTGGCCTCCCCCTCCAGAGACTGTCACCTCTCCAGTCCATAATGAACACTGCTGCAAGGCTCATACACCTCAGCAACCGCTCCTCCTCTGCCTCGCCATTCTGTCAATCCCTGCACTGGCTTCCGTTACCTCTCAGAATCAAATTCAAATTAATGACACTGACTTTCAAAGCACTTCATAACTCTGCCCCACCCTACATCTCTGAACTCATCTCTATATACTCACCCACTCGCTTACTATGGTCCTCTACTGACCTGCTACTCAACTCTTCTCTCATTATCTCCTCACATGTTCGCATTCAAGACTTTGCAAGGGCTGCACCCCTGCTCTGGAACCCTCTTCCACCGTCTGTCCGACTTTCTCCCAACCTTTCTGCTTTCAAAAAATCTCTGAAAACTCACTTCTTTCGAGAAGCCTACCCTCACTCTGCTTAACTACCAAATGCAACACCACATACAATACCACATTTCTCACCCACTTACTTCGATCTTGCCCACTCCCACACCTTGTGTATTACTCCCTTCCCTTTAGACTGTATGCCTATGCATAGGGCCTTCCTCACCTTTTTTGTACCTGTATTGATTGTGATGTTTGTTACTCCATGTATTCTATATATGTAATTCATGTGATGTAGTTGTATAATCACATTTACTTTACAGTGCTACGCAATATGCTGGCGCTATATAAATACATGTTAATAATAATAATAATAATAATAATAATAATAATAATAAAGTGAATAGCAAGATTCTTCTTATTCTTATTCTTCTTATTCTTATTTTTTTTAAAATTCATATACATAAAGTTTACATCTATTAATAGGGCTAAATCAGCAACCAAATTGTGCTAGTTAAATTGTGGGTACTGGTCAAGATCCACTAATATTAGAGTTAAACATATTACATAGCTCCACCATCCAGGGAAAAAAATGAAACAACTGGCTTTCTATACCACTGTTTTAGCTTATTAGCCCTTATTAGTCTTCTTCAGATTATTAACAAGTTTAGTTTTTGGCTTGGGTTATGTGTTACATAATATGATTAGCTTTAATATTAGTGGATTTTGACCAGTATCCACACTTTGACTAGGACATATAGGTAGCTTTATCAATAATAGGTGTGCTTGAACTTTATGTATAAGAAAAAAGATATATATATATATATATATATATATATATATATATATATATATATATATATATATATATATATATATATATATATTGTGCCAGCAGGTCAGTAAATTTGTGGATTTGTGCAGGATGATGTGTATGTCTGTCCAAGGTTTGAGCAGTTTGCTCTCAGTTTCTGGTAATACAGCTCACAGACCAGTTAACGAGCTCAGCAGAATCGAATCTGCTGATCCAGGTTGCTTTAAGAATTCCCAGCCTGCTTAGGTTTTGGCTCCACCCTGGAACCAGTTCTGACGGGAGATAACAGGCTGGGGAGTTCTGTGAAAAACTTATTTTGTTTTGGTAAGCAAACTTTTGGGGTTTTGAGTGAAATACAAACCTTTCTTTTGTGTGTGGTAAAGATTGCTGTTGCTAACGTAGAGACCAGAGCAACGCAAGGTTGTTTCCGGTCTGATAGTCAGGGAAACCAGAATGTATAGTTAGCTGCCAAGCTGGCAAGGGGTTATTTTGCTGTTTTGTTTTATTTTTAACCCTTTTTCCGTTTTGTACAGCCCTAAATGGTGTGCATAGGGCTGATTAAATAAAAATCCACACGTGTGTTTCACCAAACCCATTGTTCTACTGTGCCTGATTTAATCGGTGTACTCATCCAGGGAGTCACCGTTATCCCGTTGCTGGGCTAATCCCTACATATGGTGTCGGATGCGGGCAGTTCTGTGTGGAAATGGCCAGTATGGAGGAATTATTGAGGCAGCTGGTGTTGGCGAATGCAAATCAACATAAGGCAAATGAACAGATACACCTGGCTGTGCAGCGAACAGAGGTTCGTCAGCAAGAGGCGCAGCAGCAGTTTCAGCAGAGTATGGCTGTACAACAACAAGCCCAGGCGGAAGCCCGCCACAGAGAGCTAATGTTACAGCAGGAGCAGCGCCATCAACAGCAGATTGAGGCCATTGTGAAACAACTCCCACTGAGACAGCAGGCTACAGCAGAAGGTAGTCCCAGCAGTACACCATCATACAGGGTAAGCAGATTGTTACCCAAGATGACTGCAGATGATGATTCTGAGGTGTTTCTGACAACATTTGAAAGAACTGCTGAGAGGGAGTGCTGGCCAAAGGAACAGTGGGCTGGACTGCTGGCCCCTTTGTTAACTGGCGAGCCCCAGAAAGCTTACTTTGATCTGGAACCTATGGAAGCCAGAGACTATGAACGCTTAAAAGCTGAAATACTTGCACGGCTAGGCGTAACCTTACCTGTTCGAGCTCAGCGAGTGTATAACTGGACTTATCAGGCGGTGAAACCGCCCCGATCGCAGATGTATGACCTGATACATTTGACCAGAAGGTGGTTACAACCAGAAACTTTGTCAGCACCCCAGATTGTGGAACGAGTCGTCATGGACAAGTACTTGAGAGCCCTGCCTGTCGCCCTCCAAAAGTGGGTGAGCCATGGAGATCCAGCCACAGCTGATAAATTGGTGGATCTTGTTGAAAGGTTTTTGGCTGCAGAGAATCTAACGGCATCGCTTAAAGATTCACGGACTTTCCACTCCAAGACCAGACCGTCCCCAAATTCTGGTAAGATTGTACCAAGGGATGGGGGTGGAGAGAGTGAAAAAGGTAAAGCCAGAGGTAATGTGGGAACTTATTCTCCTGTATGGCGTGAGGGTTCTGGACGGCCAAGTTCACAGGAGATAACTAAAAGGATTGTTTGCTATCGCTGCAGAGAAGAAGGACATATTGCAGCAAACTGTCCTGTGGTAACAGAACCTATGCAATGTGACTTTGTTAGAGACAGACGGCAATCCATGTATGCAACAGTCGTATGTACCGCTCTGCAGGGAACTGAAAAACATTTATGTAATCTTTATGTGAATGCTAAAAAGGCTGTGGCGTTACTCGATTCAGGAAGTCTGGTGACATTGGTAAAACCCCAGCTTGTGTCCACAGAGTCTCTCACTGGTAGGAGAGTAGCTGTCGTTTGTGTGCATGGGGATACTAAAGAATATCCCATGGCAACTGTGTTGTTTAAAACCTCCCTTGGTAACCTATGCCATCAGGTGGGTGTGGTTACCAATTTACCACATGAAGCTATTGTGGGAAGGGATTTTCCTAAGTTTTGGGAGCTGTGGGATTGTCCTGATCACCAATCTGTTTTCTCTGCGCAGGAAAGTGTTCCTGGGGATTCCTCTGAGAGTGAGGACTCTCCAGAGTTCCCCTAACCGTATTAGCGGGGGAAACAATAGAACCAGGGGAAGAGGTGGCATCTGCAGAGGATTTTCAACCCGCTCTTGATTTCCCTGATTTAGAAGTACATCGGGAAAATTTTGCCACAGAACAGTTGAAAGATTCTACTCTGATAAGAGCCCGAGAGAATGTGGTAGAAGTAGATGGGGTGTCTGTTAACCCAGGTGAGAGGGTTGGTATTCCCTACTTTATAATGGAAAGAGACCTGTTATACCGGGTGTCCAAAAGGGAGGAAGAAATAATTGAACAGTTAGTGGTGCCTAAAACATACCGGAAGCTGGTATTGGAGTTAGCCCATGGGCATTTGTTGGGAGGACACTTGGGAACAGAAAAAACCAGAGAGAGAATTATACAGAGGTTCTACTGGCCGGGAATAGCTAAAGAAGTAGAAACCTATTGTGCTTCCTGTCCTGTTTGCCAAATGTCTGCCCCTAGGCCATATTTTCGCAGTCCCTTGGTTCCACTACCTATCATTGAGGTGCCTTTTGAGAGGATTGCTATGGATTTGGTTGGTCCTTTACTAAAGTCCACTAGAGGGCATCAGTATATACTGGTAATTATGGACTATGCCACCCGTTATCCAGAAGCCATACCTCTCCGCAATTCCTCAGCCAAAACCATAGCCAAAGAATTGCTCCAGGTCTACAGTCGGGTAGGCATTCCCAAGGAAGTCCTTACAGACCAAGGTACTCCTTTCATGTCCCGGGTAACTAAAGAGCTTTGTAAATTCCTTAAGGTAAAACAGTTACGCACCTCAGTATATCACCCTCAAACAGACGGCTTAGTGGAGAGATTTAATAAAACTTTAAAGCAGATGCTGAGGAAAGTGGTGGATAGAGATGGGAAAAACTGGGATTTCCTTATTCCTTATCTGATGTTTGCTATCAGAGAGGTTCCACAATCCTCCACGGGATTCTCCCCTTTTGAACTGTTGTACGGTAGACACCCTAGGGGGCTGTTAGACATCGCTAAAGAAACTTGGGAAAGTGAATGTACGCCTCATAAAAGTGTAATTGAACATGTCTCCCAGATGCAAGACAGACTTGCCCAGGTAATGCCCATGGTAAGGGAACATTTGGCGCAAGCACAGTTGGCTCAGCAAAGAATTTATAATCGTGGGGCCCAGGTTCGTACGTTTTCACCTGGTGATCGGGTGTTGGTATTGGTTCCCACTGTAGAAAGCAAATTCTTAGCCCAATGGCAAGGTCCGTATGAAATAATGGAGAAAGTCAGTGAGGTAACTTACAAGGTTAGTCAGCCAGGAAAACGGAAACCAGAGCAAATCTACCATATCAATTTGCTGAAACCTTGGAAAGAGAGAGCGTCCTTGACTGCAAACACTAACCTGGTTCCCACTCAGTATGAATGTTTGATCTCTGAAATAAAAATAGCAGATACTTTGTCAAAAGCTCAGCAACAGGAAGTCAAAGATCTCTTGTTGAGGAACAAAGATATCTTTTCAGAATTTCCTGGGCAGACAACTGTTACAAAACATGACATTGTAACCCAACCTGGGGAAAAGGTTAAACTGAAACCCTATCGTATTCCGGAATCTAGACGGAACGCGATAACTGGAGAAGTTAACAAAATGTTAGAGCTTGGAGTAATAGAGGAATCCAATAGTGACTGGTCCAGTCCAATTGTGCTGGTTCCCAAGCCAGATGGAAGTTGGCGTTTTTGCAACGACTTCCGAAAGGTAAACACCATCACCAAATTTGATACCTATCCCATACCTCGTAACGATGAATTGATCGACCGCCTGGGATCTGCCCGTTATATGACTACGCTAGTTCTGACCAAAGGGTACTGGCAGATACCTCTCTCTGAAGGAGCCAAGGAGAAAACGGCTTTTGTAACTCCAGATGGGGCGTTCCACTATCGGATGATGCCATTTGGGTTACAAAATGCTCCTGCTACATTTCAGAGGGCAATGGATAAAATCACCTGGTGATCGGGTGTTGGTATTGGTTCCCACTGTAGAAAGCAAATTCTTAGCCCAATGGCAAGGTCCGTATGAAATAATGGAGAAAGTCAGTGAGGTAACTTACAAGGTTAGTCAGCCAGGAAAACGGAAACCAGAGCAAATCTACCATATCAATTTGCTGAAACCTTGGAAAGAGAGAGTGTCCTTGACTGCAAACACTAACCTGGTTCCCACTCAGTATGAATGTTTGATCTCTGAAATAAAAATAGCAGATACTTTGTCAAAAGCTCAGCAACAGGAAGTCAAAGATCTCTTGTTGAGGAACAAAGATATCTTTTCAGAATTTCCTGGGCAGACAACTGTTACAAAACATGACATTGTAACCCAACCTGGGGAAAAGGTTAAACTGAAACCCTATCGTATTCCGGAATCTAGACGGAACGCGATAACTGGAGAAGTTAACAAAATGTTAGAGCTTGGAGTAATAGAGGAATCCAATAGTGACTGGTCCAGTCCAATTGTGCTGGTTCCCAAGCCAGATGGAAGTTGGCGTTTTTGCAACGACTTCCGAAAGGTAAACACCATCACCAAATTTGATACCTATCCCATACCTCGTAACGATGAATTGATCGACCGCCTGGGATCTGCCCGTTATATGACTACGCTAGTTCTGACCAAAGGGTACTGGCAGATACCTCTCTCTGAAGGAGCCAAGGAGAAAACGGCTTTTGTAACTCCAGATGGGGCGTTCCACTATCGGATGATGCCATTTGGGTTACAAAATGCTCCTGCTACATTTCAGAGGGCCAGTAGCTTTCTGGCAAAACGGATTTCCGGATAACGGATCTGATCATTTATAGAGCTACTTATGTTAGGATTGGTAGGGAATTTGTCATGTTACAGCATAGCTCAACATTGAAATAATCCATTCACTGAAATCCGCGGTGTGTTTATTCCTTTAAAGTATTCTTCAGCTTTTCAATTTAAGATAATAATCGACCTTGTCAGATAGTTGAAAGAGTTTGTTTAGTAGACACTTGCCCAGGGCACCTTATCCCGTGTGGTCACAACGAATATATAGATTACATGATATCAATAGAACTATGGCATACAGCACAGCGGCAAAAAAAACCTACAGTATTGCTCAAAAGTGGCAGGTGTTTTGTACGTCTCACAATAAACTAACCTCTGCATTTCTCACATTTGATTTCATTTTAGGCCAATTTTCTGGTTATGCAGGTGGGAAATTGAATTGATTCCCTAAGGAATTTCGAGCTGCACGGTTTTAACCTAAATCCTTCAATAAGCATCATGCATTGCCATGGAGAGGCCTTACACGGATATTCAGACTTTGCAATTTGCTTCAGCGATGAAAAGAACGGATGAGGGAACAATAGAAAAAATGTAATCTTCATCCGTACAATCAAAAATTGAGTTGAAATTGTTTTTCTGACCTTCCTCTCAGTATAGCAAAGAAGTGCACCCAATCATACATAAGGCATAAAGAAATTGGCTTTTTTCATCACAATGAGCAGCTTTCACCTGCTGTAGATATCAAAAGGTGTTAAATTGCCTCTTCAACTGCATTGTACAGAAGGATAACTTCTCTATAAACTACTATTTATACCGTCTCCGGATCTCTGGGACCGGAATGGAACGTTTTACATTAGATTAAGTAGCAACAAATAATAGCCAACAGCGATTTTTGAAGCTTTAGTAAAAGGAGGAGTACATTTAAACATTGATTAAATGATTTAATAGCTTTACTATATAATATATAATATCACCTTTAATAGCAAAGGGACAAAACATAGCACAAGGCTATTATACATGACTTGGGGCAGCTGGGAAATTGACAAAATGTCTAGCCCCATGTCAGATTTCAAAATTGAATATAAAAAAATCTGTTTGCTCTTTTAAAAAATGGATTTCAGTGCAGAATTCTGCTGGAGTAGCACTATTAACTGATGCGTTTTGAAAAAAACATGTTTTCCCATGACAGTATCCCTTTAAGAGCTCAATTTAATTAATTAAATTTTTTTTAAACCGGAAATTCATCTCTTTTGGTGTAAGAGAGGGGAATTACACTCTCCGCACTAGTGATATGGCCCCCCACTCCAGGAAAGTTAAGCACTGGTAGGGAGGGGCATCATTTTTGCGCCTCATGACCCAGAAACAGCAATGACCAAGTGTCATATGGAGTGCAGGCATTCAGGAGGAGAGCTAACGTAATCAGGAATGTTGAACACTTAGCATCTTTAAAAATGCTTGGCACATGTGGAAGGGCACAATTATGGCAAGACACCTAGAGCAGCAACAACATGTATGTGCACAAGATGTTCTGCACCTGGCAGTGCCCACAACCTGACTTCTGCCCAACATGAAGGGCTGAAGAGAACGGACACTAACCAAAAACTGACTGTGCCAGTAAGTATCCTGACCCCCTATTGTGGAACCCCTAACCTTAGCTTCCTTAATCGCTGCCCAGACTACTCTAAGCATGTGTGTGTGTCACTGACACAAAATTCAAGATGGTGAGCTCCTGTGCACAACTTTGAAGGTCTGGATCATTACTGTTACAGAGATTCTGATACTTTTGGCTGGCACAATAAGTTCTGTATACAAAATTTATATAATATACAAAATGTAAGGGTTTAGTTATCATTTACATTTTTGTTTAAACAAATGAAAATGTATAATGAGAGGTTTCCAATACAATACAATACATATTTAATATACTTATTAAAATATAATGCATTTCCCCTTTTTATTTCTTTCACATGACTTCTGGAAAGATGTGTTTAATACATCTCACAACTGTTCTGTTTACTACCTACAAGATGTGGTGTACCTATTTACTGTATATCTGTAAAACCTGCCCACAAGAGCTTACAATCTAAAGGATTGAAGAAAAGCAAAATAAAAGGTATGAACATATGTTGCTGTATGTCGGCCTGATTAGGAATTGGTATTCTTGCAATGAAAGATATATATGGCCACTGTATAAATACAGTATATTACTAGATTACACATGGCACTCTACAAATACAAAATTAAATTTTTACATTCTAAAATTTTCACTATGAGCCTTTTCAATGAAATTCAGAAGATAACATTTGTTCGTTATTTTACCCATGTATAATTGAAGTCAAACGTCCCTTTAATTCTGCCTCATTAAAGTTGACATGATTTTCACTTTTGAAAAGTCAGTGTTGTTTTATCATTTTTCTGCACTGCCACCCAATGAACATTTATATTATTGTCTGCTGCGCCAGTGACAGCTCAGACAAAGAGAATAATGCCTTTGTTGTCTATGGTGCCATTTAAATGTCTGGATGAAAGTATAGTCGATAATATTTCTTTCAAGATCAGATGCGCTTTCTATGGACACCTACATCAATCTTTCCATCACATGCTTGTTTTAGTATTTCATTCATGCAGCCCTTAGTAGATTTTATTATTTTAATAACTCAAAATGTACATGTCTTCAAAGTGAAAACGCATGTATTATTTTAGTAGCTCTAATTAATATAGAGCCTGAGGCAAGATGTGGACCTCCAAGGGCTTCTCATGGTCACTCAGGATGCCAAAGAGGTCCCCAGAGTATTTTCAATAACATTATTATTTGTATATGGTCCATAAACTAATCCAACTGACTTTAACAGCTTCGGGGGACCCTTTTGTAGCTGAAAACTAGGAATGGAATGAGACAGAGCCGTCATTAACTCTGAATCTAATTGTATGCATTAATGGTAAAGACTACATACAATACCTTAAGGAAAAATCTTTTTTACAACCATTTTAGGATTAATAATAAATATAGAAGTCAAAGAAGACTCAGAGTGAGCCAGGTTAAAGCCATTCAGTGAGTTGCCTGGAAAGGTTGGGTCAGATACACAATAACAGAAACAGAGAACATAAGCACATGCCTAGTAACTCTGTTAATGCACTTTGAGGTTGGGTCAAAGCTCTGATATATATATATATAAATATATATATATATATATATTATATATATATATATAAAATCCTTGCTAGTCCGCACTCCACTGGAATCAGCAAGGTACCCAGGTGCCACTCATATATCAAAAAGCATAACTATTCCTGGAAGCATGAGTGCACACTGGGATTTTAATTAAAAATCAAAAATTTATTAAATTACATTAAAACTGGTCAACGTTTCGGTCCACCTCTAGGACCATTATCAAGACACTGAATGTTTTACAATGTAACATTTAAATAGAAAAAAAGAAGAACCACTCACCCAATCACAAAACCCGAATAGAGTCATGTGTACAAAGAAAAGGAAAAGCAATCACCAGCATGTGCGACGTTAACCATTTAGTGCATATTAAAAACTGCGAAAGAAGAAACATGAGAATAAATTTAAAAACACATTGCAACTTAAATAGTTAATGGACTATAGAAACTGATAACATCAGGAAGCATTTCTAACAGTCTCAATTTTAGTTCATATATTAGAACGGCAACAAAAGTAACAATTTTTAAAAATCTGTGTATGCATAATGGCAACCTAGTTTAGAGGCTTAGCAAAAGGGCAATGTGGGGATCAACTTTGTTTTAAAAAACAGGTTAAGGGACAATTCTCATTAAGACCAAGTGGGGACGGGGTATTTAATTTTTTAATCCAAAATACCTCCTTTTGTAGTAGAATATTAGATCGATCACCACCCCGCCTTAAAGGAGGAATGTGATCAATGCCTAAATATTTGAAAGTAGGCAATCTGTGTCCCTGTTCAAGAAAATGTTTAGCTACTGGTTTCATGGTTTTTCCGTCGCGAAAGTCCGTGCTTATGGCGGATCGGTGTGCGTCCATCCTAAGCTTCAATGTCAAATCCGTTTTCCCTACATACGACAGGCCAAAGGGCAGGTAATTAGGTAAATCACAAGTGTCGTGTTTAGGGATGCACCGAATCCACTATTTTGGATTCGGCCGAACCCCCGAATCCTTTGTGAAAGATTCGGCCGAATACCGAACCGAATCCGAACCCTAATTTGCATATGCAAATTAGGGATGGGAAGTGAAAAATTATTTAACTTCCTTGTTTTGTGACGAAAAGTCACGCAATTTCCCTCCCCACCCCTAATTTGCATATGCAAATTAGGATTCGGATTCGGTTCGGCCGTGCAGAAGGATTCGGCCGAATCCAAATCCTGCTGAAAAAGGCCGAATCCTGGCCGAATCCCGAACCGAATCCTGGATTCGGTGCATCCCTAGTCGTGTTACAGGTAATGTGGTGTCTTATAGTAAATCGTTTACCCGTATGTGGATGTAGAAAAGACTGCCCGGGGGACATAAATCTGCAAGAGGTACACGTAGGGCCAGGGCCGGAACTAGGGGTAGGCAGAGTAGCCACGTGCCTAGGATGCAAAGCTAAGGGGGTGCCAGGCATGTACCTGCTCTTTCGCCTACCCCATGTCCGGTCCTGTGTCTTCCTGGCCGCCGCTAATAATGTGCGCTAAAGCGCATGCACGCTGGTGCATAGTCTCGCGCATGCGCAATTCAGCACACATTAAGCCGGGTTGGCCCGGCTTTGCGTAGGGCATCTGTAGCATCCAGGCTTGGCATTGGAGAGCCAGGTGCGCGTAGGGTTAAGATAGCAACGCACAGGGTCACTTTTAACAAGGAGATCCCTTAAATTAGTACCCTTTTATAGCAGACTAACGGGGGGTCTGGAAAAATCTTGGCAAGATCAGCATCAGATTGTATTATATTCCATTGTTTTTTAATAAAGTTGCCCACATTTTTAGTATGTTGATTGTATTTAGTACTGAAAACCACCCCGGATTGATTTCCCCTTGTTCTCACCGATTCAGCCTGGCGTTTCCTCGCTGTCGCCAAAGCCTCATTTAACACCGTATGGGAATTTCTATAGTCCATTAACTATTTAAGTTGCAATGTGTTTTTAAATGTATTCTCATGTTTCTTCTTTCACAGTTTTTAATATGCACTAAATGGTTAACGTCGCACATGCTGGTGATTGCTTTTCCTTTTCTTTGTACACATGACTCTATTCGGGTTTTGTGATTGGGTGAGTGGTTCTTTTTTTCTATTTAAATGTTACATTGTAAAACATTCAGTGTCTTGATAATGGTCCTAGAGGTGGACCGAAACGTTGACCAGTTTTAATGTAATTTAATACATTTTTGATTTTTAATTAAAATCCCAGTGTGCACTCATGCTTCCAGGAATAGTTATATATATATATATATATATATATAAATAAATATATATATATATATATATATATATATATATATATATATATATATATAAAATGAAATCACTTACAGCATATATTTACAAAGAAAAAACATATTTACTCCAATCAAGGCACATTTCGATCCTGATGGTCCCTAGAGGATCGAAATGTGTCAATTTCCGTTATGCCTTGATTTGCGTAGATAAAAAAAAGATACATTTTTTATAAAAATATGTCATGGGTGCTTTCATTTTTTCAGTTTATTTATTTTTCTGGTTAGCACCAATTTGATGGATGGGAGGTGAGTGTAGGTATTGAGTATATATATATATATATATATATATATATATATATATATATATATATATATATATATATAGCCTTCAAAATGGACCAGCACACCAGATTCTCAAGTGTTCAAATTTATTTTATTTTCATATCACTCGTGTGTCCGACGTTTTGGCCCACATTGGGGCCTTTATCAAGCTTGGCAAATATGGCAGCTAGAGACCCCTGGCCCTACTTGCCTGCTTTTATGCATATCCTTTTACCCACTGTTAACAAAACTATATTATAAACAGAATATTATCTCTAAGAAGACTCTTACCTTTAAACAGCTAATATCCATTTATGCCACAATTTCTCTCCAGTTGTTTTTTATTTTTAATGTTCTTTCGTTCCTTGTCCTTTACTGCTAACTTACTTACTTCTCTTCTCCTTCCCTGATCTTTTTGTCTTACCTTAAAGGGATTCTGTCATGATTTTTATGATGTAGTTTTTGTTTCTTAATTACACTTACACTGCAAATAAATCACTCTACCATATAAAATGTAATTCCTGAACCAGCAAATGTATTTTTTTAGTTGTAATATTGGTGTGTAGGCAGTCATCTCAGGTCATTTTGCCTGGTCATGTGCTTTCAGAAAGAGCCAACACTTTAGGATGGAATTGCTTTCAGGCAGGCTGTTGTTTCTCCTACTCAATGTAACTGAATGTGTCGCAGCGGGACCTGGATTTTACTATAGAGTGCTGTTCTTAGATCTACCAGGCAGCTGTTATCTTGTGTCAGGGAGCTGTCAGGGAGCTGCTATCTGGTTACCTTTCCATTGTTCTGTTGTTAAGATACTGGGGGGGGGGATGATATCACTCCAACGTGCAGTACAGCAGTAAAGAGTGACTGAATTTTTGTAGAGCTAACGTCACATGACTGGGGGCAGCTGGGAAACTGAAAATATGTTTAGCCTGATTTCAGATTTCAAAATGAAATGTAAAAAAATTCTGTTCGCTCTTTTGAGAAATGGATTTCAGTGCAGAAGTCTGCTGGAGCAGCACTATTAACTGGTGCATTTTGAAAAAAGCTTTTTTTCCCATGACAGTATCCCTTTAAAGGAGACATAACCCCCACCAAAAGCCCCCATAAACTTTCAGGCATTGCCCCTTCCCCTCTCACTCCCCACAATGTGCATTAGTTAAAATCTGACCATTAAATGTAGACAAGCTCCGGGTCGCCTTCTTCGTATTGTCTTTGGGTCTCAACACAGTTTGGCGCATGTGCAGTTGAAGCCGATTCTTGACTTGGCCCATGTTCCAGCAGGCTTTGTGATGGCGAAGAGACCTAAAGACAATAAAAAGAGCCGGAAGATTGTGACTGGGAGCTCTGCTGCGTTTCTCTGCATTTAAGGGTCAGTTTTTTTTATTTATTTATAATCTTTATTTATAGTTTTATGCATGGGGGGAAGGGGTACAGAAGGAAAGAAGGGGG
Organism: Xenopus petersii; assembly: GCA_038501925.1. Classification (NCBI taxonomy): domain Eukaryota; kingdom Metazoa; phylum Chordata; class Amphibia; order Anura; family Pipidae; genus Xenopus; species Xenopus petersii. Next base: position 128,952,273 of record CM076675.1, read on the forward strand.
GGATGGGCTACATTTTCATGGAAGCAAGTATAGTACAAACATAGAATTGAATTAGGAAAACACAAACAACAAGTTCTTGCTCTAATTTGTTCGCCTTGAGTATGGTCAGTTTTTTTAAAAATCTAAGTTTGGGGGGGGTTGGTAGGGGGGTTAGTTCTCCTTTAAAGAAAAGTATATGTCCTTGTACACCCAAGTGAAATGACTATAGCTTGAGTTGAACATACATTTTGCCTATTGTTTTAATTATAGATTTTGTAATTTTTTGAGCTAAACAGGGCCAATGGGGAACCTAAAACTACTCCATATTTTTATCAGTTTTATCAGTAATAGTATAAGGCTAGAGAAGAATGAGCCCAGGGTGGGGGGTAATTAATCCCCTTTAGCTGGCCATGGTAGTGTGGCATATTAATGTATATTATGTTATATTAAAGCTTTTGCCTGGAGGGCTAATAGTTAATTAACCTAGGTAAAGGTGAGTGCTTATAAGTGCATTTTTATTTGTACGTTGGCCCTCCTGACAAAAAATAAAGCTGTTACCGGTAGTGCGCACTGCGGCAGCTCCGCTTGTGAAACTCCATCTGAGGTTGGTTCTAGTCATGATAGAGTTATACCTACAGGGGTCCATGATGCTAGTTTAAAAGATGTAGCTGTCTGTGACCCTACACCGTTAGGGTTACATCTCTCTTCCTCCATAAAGGACAAAATAACTAAGGAGGAATACATTGATATTTTGTCCTTATAACCATCTTACAAGGAATTTATAAAAGCTGAGAAAACAGGTTACAGTGAGGAAACTAGAAGGCGGACAATAGCTAGCACATTTACAAATTGGCTGCAAGCATTTTGTATTTTTGCAAATATATTATTATGTTCAAAAAAGCCACAGCTATCACCACAGCTATTCAAACACCTGGATATAGTGCTGGAAGCATACCGCACATATGGTGGCATAGCTTGGTTCACTTATGATGAGACTTTTAGATAAAAATTGCGGTACACCCAGGTATAACATGGGGAAAAAAAGATGTGGATTTGTGGATGGGAATGTTGGCACCAAAGCCAACATTTCCATCCACAGCTCGCTCTACAACAACAAACCCCAATGTCTGTTGGGCATAAAATGAAACAACATGCACATTTCAGGCAGCATGCAGATATAAACATGAGTGTGTTCTCTGTCCAGGGAATCGATGTGAGCGAACATGTACTGGTCCCAACAAGCCCAACCCAAAGGAACATCAAGGAAAAGTGACATGACCAGTGAGCTTAGCAAAAATGTTGCCTTGGCTAAGCATACTGTATATCCCGACAAACAGAATGCGGAGCTACTTACGGTAGTTCTGGTTTTCAATTTGATTTCCATAATACTAGTTGAGCGGGTTAGGGCATAAGTCGTAGTTCCAGATAATCTTAAATCGTTGTATCAACATCCACACATAGTAAGGTATAAAATTAATAAAAAGCTTAAGCTAGGTAAAGTTCTTGGCCCATTCACAGAGTTTCCTTTCATTAATTATAAAGTTTCACCATTCGGGGTGGTACCAAAAAAAGGATTCAGGGTCATTCAGGCTAATACATCATTTATCATTTCCTGCAGGAGACGCTGTGAATGATGGCATAGATATTGAACTGTGTCATATTCGTCTTTGGATGAGGCCCTAAAACTTCTCCGTAAATGTGAGAAAGGAACTAAATGTCTAAATGTGACATTCAGTCAGCTTTCTGTTTGCTCCCTATCAATCCTCAGTGTTTCCACTTATTGGGATTCCATTTTGATGGAATGTTCTGTTTTAACAGGTGTCTTCCCATGGGGTGTTTACTTTCCTGCTTTTATTTTGAAGCATTTTTCACCTTTCTTGAATGGTCTCTAAAATGGGAAACAGGATCCAAATATGTAATTCATTATTTGGATGATTTTTTGTTTATGGGTCCTGACGGGATAGACACCTGTAGAACAATGCTTAACATTTTTAATTGGTTGGCACAGGAGTTTGGGATACCCCTCGAAAAATCTGTTTATCCGACTACAACTATTGTCTTTCTTGGAATAGAGAGCGACTCAATTAAAATGGAATTTAAAGGCTGTGTGCTTTATCTTACAGGAAAGATATAGTAGAGATACTGAAAAATTCTGTAATCACATTGATAAATGGGAATATTGTGAATCCAGGCCGGTTTGCCCAGTGCCTGTTGAGTGGAACAGTTATACAGAGGATTTACTGAGCGACAATATCAAGTTTGTACAAGAGAAGCCCAAGTCAACTCCACTGTAATTTCCTAGAGATATAAGATGTGATGTAAGTTTAGATTTGTGCTGTTTGATTAAAACCATATTTCTGTGTAACCAATGCACCCTGCATCAAAGCCAGTTTATCCGACTACAACTATTGTCTTTCTTGGAATAGAGAGCGACTCAATTAAAATGGAATTTAGACTCAGAAGGTTAATTTAATTGAAGTCACTAGTAGCTAACACTTTATCTTGTAATAAGTTGAAGCTGAAGCAGTTGCAGAGTCTCATTGGCCATTTCAATTTTGCCACAAGAATTATGCCAGTTGGTAGAGTGTTCAGCAAAAGGCTGTGTGCTTTGTCTTCAGGTGTCAAAAGCCCTAACTGGGCTACAATGGTAGAAATTGTTGTCAGGAAGAATGGGTAGACAATCAGACTCTGCAACTGTTTACTGATGCTGCATCTACAGTTGGATTTGGTGCATTTTTTTATAACTAGAGGTCTGTGGGAACCTGGCCAACGTCATGGGAAGCGTAGACAGCACTAAGTTAAGACACAAGTAAAATAATAACAGACACAAATTGTATGTAGGTGGAGATAAAAGGGTGCAGCTGATTTATTGTTAAATTCACAATAAATTACATTTACTTTTAGGATGCTGTTGGCTAACCAAAGAATGCTAACAGGAGCTTAATACACTAGCCAGCATCTGCATAAATACCCAGCAGGCCGCTTTACACAAAGCCATGCCTCCAACAAAAATCATAAAACATAGCTGCGACAATAAAATTAATTAATAAAAGTAATCCTTCTCTTCTCTTTTTTTTTTTTTTTAATTTATTTTTAGTTTTTTTTTTTATTTATTTACATAGACAAAAGTTACATATAAATATAACAATAAGGGAGGGTGGGTTCGGACACCTCTACACACACAGGCTGTCCAACACAGAATGCCGGAGACCTGCTCCTTATATACCCACTCAGCCAGGTAAGACCGTTATCTGTCAAATATCCCACCAATCATAGCGCTTAAACCTAAACCCCTGAAAACCCAACTGAAAATTTTAAACCTAACGGCTGCCACTTTCCCATGCTCCTGTGGGCCTATATTGCCCCATAAAACATGGGTTGAGGCAGATCTTACTGCAAACATGACAATATTGGAATTCTTTCCAATTCTAGTGTCAATTGAAATCTGGGGACAGGAATTGGTGAACAAGAAACTGATTTATAAACTGTGATAATCTTGCAGTAGTGTAGGTTATTAATAATATGTCATCTTCCTCACCACCAGTACAACATTTGCTAAGTGAGTTTGTTCTTAGGGCTTTGCACAATAATATTATGATTAAAGCTAAGCACATCCCTGGAATTATTAACAAAACTGCTGACTCTCTATCTCGATTAGAGTTTCATGTTTTTTGGGAACTACAAAAGCATGCATGCAAGGTGGGAATTCCTTCACCTATTATCTTTGGGATATAGTATTTCCTTTTTAATGTCAACATTACAGGACTCAGTGGCTGTCAAAACCTGGAGAGACTATTTATTATCCTGGACTGAATGTCAAGGATTTAAAACATGTGAGAAGAGAGAAAGAACTGGCCCATTAGTTTGCACCACCCCATCCCACAATCACATCACTCAGTAGAAAGACTTAAACTTAAATAATAACTTTTACTAAATAAGCATAAAATCCAGAAAATGCATTCAAATAAGGGGAAGAACAGGAAGATGGAAGGACCATAGATGAGGGGTTAATGATCTATATCTATAAAGTTATATATGGACTTTGAACCATTATGGCCTCTTATTATTAGTGTTATCTGTTAATGATGCTTATTAACTAGTGATTAATGGGTTTATGAAAAGCATCCTGTCCCACACATCTGATCTTTGCACATTTATCTTACAGGAAAGATATAGTAGAGATACTGAAAAATTCTGTAATCACATTGATAAATGGGAATATTGTGAATCCAGGCCGGTTTGCCCAGTGCCTGTTGAGTGGAACAGTTATACAGAGGATTTACTGAGCGACAATATCAAGTTTGTACAAGAGAAGCCCAAGTCAACTCCACTGTAATTTCCTAGAGATATAAGATGGGATGTAAGTTTAGATTTGTGCTGTTTGATTAAAACCATATTTCTGTGTAACCAATGCACCCTGCATCAAAGCCAGATTTATCATAGAATCACATGAAATGAATTGTATGAAGTATTAAATCCTTTGACTTTACATTGTACAAACCAGATAGTTATGGTATTTCTGAATATGTTATCTAGTGTTCTGCTGCGTGAGTAAATGATCACCTCCTCTCCAATAGAGAGTCAGCTCAATAGACCAGGCACCATCATTCAGGTAACTGGAATCATTACATGAGAATATCGTTTAAATAGTGAATCTGACATGACGTGATTAGAACTTTAACTCTAGACCCTATGTCAGGGACTAACTGTCAGCTTAACTGTCAGCCTGATTAATATGGCTTATGTGACTGAGTGTCTGACTGTCTGTCTGACTAACTGACTTCTTTCTGTTGTAGGAGTTGCGACAAGCTGTTTATTATCTGGAGCTCATATATCGAAAGGATAAAACTAAAATGGGAGAGGAGTGGACCTTATGGTAAGCTCCAATAGATGATCCTTAGAAACAATCAGACCGGTTATCAGTGTGTTTATTGTGTAATCATCTCATCTCTTTCTCTGCTTTTATGTAGGACTTTTTCTTACAAGACGTGCTCATCCCCATTATACAGGGGCGCTGCATATCATACTTGTATAAGAAATTCAGTCACAGGAATGGCTGAGATGTCCCTGCTGGTTGAGAGTGTAATGGGGAACATTGAGCTGCTGAAGCTGAAGAAAAAGATGAAACCAAAATTGAGAGGAGGCCAAAATGGGAAAGCCTAGAGGCTCAACATCATCTCCTCTCACAGATCAAAAAAGTCTGAGCATTAATGTTAGAAAAGGTTTCTACCAAAGAGAAATGGAGAAGAGAAGGAGTGAGTGCAGCTCCTCTTATAGCTCATCTGCCAGTGCTTGGCTAGAGATTTCTAAGGAAAAGACCTGCCGTGTATCAGGTTAAGGACATTAATAGACTTGTTGTCAGAAGAAGCCAAACAAATGAACATAGACAGAAGTGGGTGGGAAGGTGGATTCAAACTTCTCCAAATTGTTCTTGTCCACATTTTGGAATAAAATATTAATAATACAAATTCAGACCTGAGTTTCTTTCTTCATTTTCTTCTTTGAAAAGATTTCTGCTATAGAATCACTGACAGGCATAGTGCTGTGGGTTTCATTCTGAAATTGAATGATTGTTTTTTTTTGTTGTCTGTTGGTTGTTTGGATGCGGATGATACAGGTTTGATTACACAATTTAGCATATTGGTGAGCTAGGGAGGTACATGGGAGCATCTTTGAAATGGGCGAGCTTGGGAGCACCAATGGGCATAAAGACCAATAGGGTACTTAGCACCTTGACATAGGGCATGCTCCAGGCACAGGTGCTGTGTAACTGAGCTCTAAGGTTAAGTGATTGTGCTCCTTTAGAGCTCTAGTACATGCACTATGGCTTGAAGATATGAAGCTTAGAAGCAAATGTGGGAGAGGGGCAGAAGAGACATATACGATTGTGTATTTGTGTGTGTGCTACAGAGAAAGAGGGAGCTATGTGTATGTGAAAATAGATAGCCGCTCTAGACTCACCCCTCGCGGGATTTCCTCCTCCACTCGTTCCACTTCAGTACTGGGTGCTCAGCCACCGGTGCCCCAGCTGTGCCTTATCATTTTAAAAACAGATAGGTGGCACTCCGGATAAAAATGAATAAAGAAAATTTATTCCAACAGGAGATGGATCCACATGGCCTTACGCGTTAAGCTATGCCTATGATTAAGGGATTTCTTTCCCAAAACACGTAAGGCCATGTGGATCCTTCTCCTGTATTTTTTTTTTTTTTTTGTAAGTGAATATTTTGAAGTGGGCACAGTTGTTTCTCACTCCCTTTTCAAAGTAATATCTTGTGGTCCTCCAAGCAGGGAAAATAGTTAGTAACATGGTAAGTTAGGTTGAAAAAAGACACACGTTCAATTGAGTTCAACCTTTTTACTTTTTTAACCTGCCTATCTGCCAGTTGATCTAGAGGAAGGCAAAAAACCCCATCTGAAGCCTCTCCAATTTGCTTCAGAGGGGGAAAAAATTCCATCCTGAATCCAAAATGGCAATCGGACTAGTCCCTGGATCAACTTGGACTATGAGCTTTCTTCATAACCCTGTATTCTCTCACTTGCCAAAAAGCCATCCAACCCCTTCTTAAAGCTATCAAATGTATCAGCCTGTACAACTGATTCAGTAAGAGAATTCCACATCTTCACAGCTCTCACTATAAAAATCCCTTCCAAATATTTAGGCGGAGCCTCTCTTCTTCGAATCGGAATGGGTGACCTTGTGTCAGCTGGAAAGACCTACGGATTTAAATTTTTATTTGTTGTTTTCAGGTTCAGATTTTTCAGAAATGTAAAAGAGAACCTAGGTTGTACAAACAAATATAAAATGGCATTATCACACCCAGTTTGCTTGCTACAGCCTCTCTCAATATGTGAATAGCAGGCCTTGCAAAATTAGCTCATTACTACAAACATTGACTACCATGTCAAAATGTTCCCCTGCAGCTATTAGTGACATTCTATCACAACATCCTTGAAATTTCCTCATGGACAAATGTGAATGTAACAAAACAGACCTGAGAAATGTGAGCTAAAATGCAGTCGCTGCATAACATTATATAATTGCAGCGTTTGGAGTACATACAATAAAGACACACAAGATGTATCACTTATCTCTTGCCTTTTTGGTTCCTAGGAATTTTACAAGTTGTTCTTTGATGTTTGGCAAAAAAGAAAATAATTTGACTACCACCGTGTTGAAATATATGGATAATGATATTTGTCTTTAGGGATTTGAATGCTCTCTTGGCACTCAATTAAGCTGTCCTTTTAACTTACTGTCAACTGATATTTTTTTCTTCACTGTGACAAGCAGTTGATTTTATTATCTTGTTCTCAATGCACATGAAAGCACTGGCAGAGGCATCCTGGGCACAGAACATTACGTACAAAGTAAGTATATCAAGCAGGTTCATTGAAAAAAATATGTAAAAGTTCAAGCATTTGTATAAATGCCAAAAATAAGGCAGGTACTGTCACACAAGGAAACACAACCAAACATTCTAATAGTATTAATGTTATATTTTACTGTGTATTTCCCTTGAAAAATGGATTCTAGTTCAGAATTTATCATGAGTTACCAGAATCAGAGGTCAGAGGCAAGTGGATTGTGTATAGACAGATGAGGAAGAAAAGAGCAACTGCAGCTCCTCTTCAAGTCCCACTATTATGCTCTTGCCATGGACAATTGCAAAAATGGAAAGCTGTGCATCACAATTCACATACTCACCATTTTGACTTTAGGGGCAAATTAATTGTATACCAAATAGTGGGGCTGAATGTCTCGAGCACCCAGTGCCATGGTTGGGGGGAGCATAACCCAGGCCTGGACTGGCAATCTGTGGGTTCTTGCAAAAAGCAGAGGGGCTGCTGAGATGCCACAGAAGGTCACTACTTTCTGGGCTGGTGGGGAAGCTGTTTGGGTCTCTGTGTACTTGAAATACCAGGGCCTCTTTTGACACCCAGTTTAGACCTGGAACAATCTGATGTCAAGTGGGTTGGCCATATGCAGGCTGATAAAAGCTGCTGACTCTGCCCAGAGTTAGTTGGCATCATATTGGCAGATATATGGGGTCCCCCAATCGGTCTGCCTGACTGATATTCAGAGTCGGATTTACATAGTGGGCACCCCTAGGCCCTCTGAAGTTCCTTGCCCCCATCCCCTCCCTTTTATTCACTCAAATTTTCATCATCTGAACCAGAGCAAAGGGGATTGGTGCACGGGAAATGGCTGATTCAGTTAATGCCTTTAAGAATGGCTTGGATGATTTTTTGGACAGACATAATATCAAAGGCTATTGTGATACTAAGCTCTATAGTTAGTATAGGTATGGGTATATAGAATTTTATTAAAAGTAGGGAGGGGTGTATGTATGGATGCTGGGTTTTCATTTGGAGGGGGTTGAACTTGATGGACTTTGTCTTTTTTAAACCCAATTTAACTATTTAACTATTTAAGCATGCCGCCCCCTAAAACCCTGCTGCCCTAGGCCCGGGCCTCTCCACAAGTCTGGGCATGCTGATATTTGGTCAAAAATGGGGCAGAAATCAGTCAGACAAGGTTAAAAATAACATCAGACATATGCTTGTTTGACAACATCGCAACACAAGTGTATCTGCCAGTGCATGGTCACCTTAAAGGAACTGTTCAGTATAAAAATTGTTATATTTTGGTAGCCAAGGATGAGTAGAGTATAGCAGTGCTTTATTAGCAGGTACATGGGTATATATCATTTGCGTGAAAGTAGGGAGGGGTGTATGTATGGATGCTGGGTTTTCATTTGGAGGGGTTGAACTTGATGACTTTGTCTTTTTTCAACCCGATTTAACTATGTAACTATGTTACAAACTATGTAAGAACCTGGTATTATCATATGGCCAGCCTAGTACTATAATTATTTATCTAATATAATCTTTACTCTGGCTAAACATTCCAAGATTTCAGATTTCATCACAGATATGTTTCCCTTATGATAATGAATTCCTGATTGAATGGCATTAACATTGGCTTTGTGACTGCCTTTCCCTCCAGCAATCTGTCCCTCGGAAGATAAGTATGACAATTCCCATTTAATCTGCTATAGAAAAGCACAGTGTGGGTAAGGAATGCTATTGATTTTAAATGCTTTTTGCTCAGGACACAGGAAACATTTCTGCTTTTTCAGGTACAATGGATATAATTTATAATCAAGATTTGCCCTACCTAACAAATAAACCTTATTGTACCAACCTAAAATTTCAGCATCTCAATAGCAGCAATGATTCAGGACTTCAAACTTGTCACAGGGGGTCACCATCTTGGAAAGTGTCTGTGACACTCACATGCTCAGTGGGCTCTGAGCAGCTGTTGAGAAGATAAGCTTAGGGGTTGTTGCAAATTATCAAGAAAATGAGGTTGGCCTGTAATATAAGCTGATGCTACAGGGCTGATTATTAAATTCTGATGGTAATTGCACTGGTTTCTGTGCTGCCATTTAGTAATTAACTATTAAGTACTATGTGTATATTTCTATTCTGTATAAACAGTATATTGTGCATCGGTCCCTAAGCTTAGTAAGTGACAGCAGCACAGAGCATGTGCAGTGAATCAGTATATAAGAAGATGGGGAGCTACTGGGGCATCTTTGGAGACACAGATCTTCCCTGTTAAAGGACTATGGTTGACTTGGACTAGTACAGACGCCCAAAACATAATATACAAAATTTCTAGCTACTTCTTTAGTTAGGCTTTAGTTCTCCTTTAAGGTCCTTTCCTAGCAAAGCAGCCATCAAATTTTGGTAAGAAAGGAGGATCTACACTTACATTAACTCATGTTATCTTAGAATAGTTTCAGTCTGCTGCCTCTGTCTGTAGCTTTTGGGCTTGGCAAGGCTACTTGCTATATAGTGATCTTGAGGAAATCACAGCCCATGAGCTGCACCTCCTATTAGCAGATCATCTGCAGTTGGTGGGTTGGTCCCTAGAAGCAGCAGATCCACTAAAGCATTGGCATTCCCATTCTTAAAATGCTTGCAATTTAAATATTATTACCTGATAGTTCCTTTAAGAAAGCAACAACTTGTTTTTTTATTTTGAAACCACTTGGAGATTATATAAAAGCTTTTTAATACAAAAAAAGTGGTGGGAAGCATTGCCATCTGGAGATTCATTATCCCACATCTTACTGTATTATTTAATGTTGTTTACATTTGCAAAAGTGCTCAGGAAAGTAGGTGCAGCAGTGGAGGATGGTGATGACAAGTCTTGGCCATGGTAAATCAAGGGTTTGCTTGTCACTGCTTGATCTACCTACACAACATTGAAGTGAATGATAATGGTGACAAAAAAATTGTGCCAGCTGCCATTTAAAGGAGAAATAAACCCTAAAACGAATGGATAAAAATGCTTTACTTTATGTACTGAACTTAAGGCAAAAGCCCAAAGTGTCAGAATATCTATGACAGTAAAGATTATTTCCTGCCTTCAAAGTTGTGCATGGGAGCTTACCATTGTTGATTAGTGATGGGTAAATTTATTCGCCAGGCGCGAATTTGCGCGATTCGCCGCCGGGGGAATAAATTTGTGAAACTGCCTCGAAAATTTGCTGCCGAAAATTCGCCGGTGTCAAAAAAATTCACAAATTTCGTGCGAAATTCTCGAAACGGAGAAAAATTTGCGAAACGATGCCAGCATCAAAATGAGACGCCGGTGCCGTTTCGCGAATTTCATTAATTTTTCTGCAAAGCGAAATGGCGCAAATTCGCCCATCACTATTGTTGATTCCATTAGGAATTTATTTTCTATATATTTAGTATATTATGAGTCAGACACTAAGCTCAGTAAGTGACAGCAGCACAGAACATGGGGAGCTACTGGGGCATCTATAGAGGCGCAGAGCTTCCCTGCTACAAAGTTGTTGACTTGAGCTGGTACAAAATCTCAAAACAGGGAGGCCTATTTATCAACACTATAGTTTTAGTGATTTTAGAAGGTTTGAAACAACAAATAAATTCACCTTTTCTATAACCACAAATGGAAGTTACTAAAAGATCTGAGTATAAAAAGTATGACTGAAAAAAAGTGCTGAACAATCTGAAAAAATATAAATACCTCTAAAACCTTTAAAAATTCCAGTTTATTCCAACAATTCCTACAAAAAAAATAAAATCACCTCTAAAAAATTGTTTAAAAAAGGTCCAATAGGATCAGGGCAACTCCCATTGAATACCTGGTGAATTTTTGTATTACAGTTTTTCGTGGTTTTTACACTTGATACGTCTAGGATTGAGTTTTAAACATATATTTAAAAAACACCATTTTTTTGAGATTTATGAAAAAGAAGATGGAATATTAGTAAATTGCCCCCAGTATGTGCAACATTTCTATCATAAAGCTTTAGTTCTCCTTTAAGCCTAAACAAGATGCACAAGCATTTCACCTGATGTGCCATGGGCCGTAAGGGCACAGCTAAAGATGCAACACATCTTATCTATCACATCGTATTCCAGACTTCTTGAACACAACGCTATCTATTCTAACAGAAATGAATGGAGTGCAATAAGCAACACTGCCCATCCCACTAAGATCTATTTTATGGCTCTTTTGATAAATGGCTGGAACAGGTGGTATTTTGATAGTTGATAAGTTGAATATTGGTACAAGGTCAGCCCTGTGAAGGAAAATAGAATCATTAAGCACAGCTAGATACATTTTGGTCCAATATCCATTTTACCCTCCTTAATATACAGACATCCCCTGAGCCAGACATTTGCCTGAGCCCTGAGTGGTGCACAGATTACTGTAGCTAAGCCCACAATGTTATTTAAAAAAACTTCCCTGTTACAGTTAGAGCTGTAGTATTTCTGGTCAGGTGATCTCTGAGGCAGCACACAGACCATCACAAAATGGGGGCTCAAGGGAAAAATGTAAAATGTAAAAGGGCAATATTTACTTAAAGAAGAACAAAACCCCTAATTAAAATAAACCCTACCCGACATAGACCCCCCCTCCCTGCTCCCCCCAGCGTAGTAAATGGTAAATGCCCCTAACTCTTTACTTACCCCTCAGTGCAGATTCAGGGCATCAGAGTTCAAGGGCGTCATCTCCTTCTCTTCGGAAATCTTTGTGTCTTCTTCCGGCGGTTCGTCAATTTCCGTTACTTTCGGTGCATGCACAGTTGTCGCGAGACTGAAGATCGCTCCAAATGTGCATGCGCCGATACACGCTCTCTTCTAGGGATGCACCGAATCCACTATTTCGGATTCGACCGAACCCCCGAATCCTTCTCGAAAGATTCGGGCAAATACCAAACCAAATCTGAATCCTAATTTGCATATGCAAATTAGGGTGGGAAGGGGAAACATTTTTTACTTCTTTGTTTTGTGACAAAATGTCACTCATTTTCCCTCCCTGCCCCTAATTTACATATGCAAATTAGGAGTTGGCCAAATCCAAACCCTGCTGAAAAAGGCTGAATCCCGAACCGAATCCTGGAGATGAAGATGGCGCCCGTGAACTCCGATGCCCTGAATTTGCACCGAGAGGCAAGTAAAGAGTTAGGGGCATTTACCAGGTGTAGCAGCTACGTTGGGGGGAGCAGGGGGGGTTTATGAAGGGTAGGGGGTAGGGTTTTTTTAATTAAGGGTTTAGTTCTCCTTTAAAGATATATTCCAGTGTGGTAAGATTCTTTAATATGCCACTTAATTTGATATAAATTATCTGTTGACCATTGCATCTAAAAGTAAAGTGCATACAGAATTTAATTTACCAAAAATAATCAAGTCATCTCTCACTGTAAGGAGAGATGCATGTTGGGGGTCATGGCAGCCACACATTTAAATTACATGACGCCTCATGCAGACAAAAATCTATTACTTTTATATACTAATAAATTCAAAACCAATCAAGACAAAGCATCACAGCATACAACAATGAACGAGATAACAAGGACAATAAATGTAATAGTGTAGACTAAAAGCACATGGAATGTATGAAGGCAGGTAGCTGAACTCTTTACCCCTAGTGTTGTTCTGTAAATATCCCAGTACCTGCTGTTATATAGGAAAATGTATCTTCAAAACACTGTTTGAGACTTATCTCCCTCCTTAATAAGGAAACATTGTATTTGTAAGTGACTCTTGAGAGATGTACCTGCATCTGCACTGCAGTGGTATCTTCCAGCATGTGTCCAGGTGGTGATGTCACCAAGTGGCTGCTGGCAAATGACCTTTGGGGAAAGACGTTGGCAGCGGCGAAAGAAGAGAGAGAGATTTCTGAGCAATTCCCATGTGAAAATGAAGAGTATTTATTTGGATTTTAGCAATTAGCAAAAGAAGAAAAAGAAGAAAAGGTGAAGAGTGTGAAGAAGACAAGTGCAAAAAAAAGACAGCAAGGAGTTCAGGAAAAACATCTACCAGATGAGTGCGAGAAGTTGGACAAACGGATCAGGAGGCACACTTATGAGAAGTCATTAAAAACAGCAGTACAAAAATAGGCGCCCACATGAATCACAACTGCCTCATATTTACTTGTACAACTACTGTATTTACTACTCAGATACTCATGTTAAAGCAGAAGGAAAGCTACCAAGGCAATTTATTGGCAATAGATTAGCCACAGTAGTGCAGAGGCAGGAGCAAACTGAGCATGCTCTTGTGCTTATTAAGGGCAGAGCATGGGATTCCTAGGTGCAAATGAACCCTGGACTGGGGCAGTTTTCTGCTGATAGGAGCACCGGCCTGGGGTTTCAGGTATATATACAATCACTTTAGGGGTGCCTAACTTTTGGCACCTCCAAGTAAACTCAGCCTTTCCTTCTCCTTTAAGCATTAATTGCTCATATGGCCTAACATGCATTGTTTGTTTGGTTTGTGTGCACCCCAGGGGGTGGTCCTTAGTTCTTACATTGGTATTTTTTTTATTTAGGATTAACCAATTGCACATTCTACTAAAAAAGGATATTATTATAAAAATGGTTTATTTACATGAAGCAGGATTTTACATATGAGCCGTTTTATGCCATATGTATATTTTATAGAGACCTACATTGTTCTATGTGGGAAAAGTGCAAGTTGTCCACTTTGCTTGGGCTGTAAATGAGCTCTTGTGTCTTTTAATAGATGAACATTACAGTGAAGGAAGGAAAACCATTTCATAGCCTTGTAACATTGCTTTGTCTTTATCAGATGATAAAAAGTGTAATGTATTCATGATGTTGATGGCATATGGGGTGTATACTTGGCTACAATGGAAAGGTGGTTTTCTGCCTGAAAATGCAGAAATCTGCAATGTAAGGCTGAAAACTGGCAGCAAATAGCAGAAGACACAACAGTCAATTTTCCAAAGTTAGGAATTTATAAGATAACTTATTTATAAGATAACTTATTTTCCTTTCTTGGGCATTAAAGGAGCTACTATTAATCTCATGGAAACATTCATGGAATGTAATAAAAGTTGTCCTATGTAAATGTTTTCCTTTGTGCAAATAGTTTTTCCTTTGTATGACGTTAGCAAACCCACAAATGAATTTAGCAAACTTTCCATAATTGTTAATGTTATCGCTTGTGCCTGGTTGTAGTGTCATTAAACTTCTTACTGAGAAAGTCATAATATTTGAGCCACATAAAGAAGTGCTCTACACAATTACAACTTGAAATCTAATAACTGTCAACATAAAAAAAAAAGTACAATTGTTTGTATTTTATTTGTTTCTATTTTGTAAGAAGCTATTGCTGTCAGTCTCAGCCTTGCATAAGACCTCATTGTTCACTAACACGCCAGGCAAATTTTTTTTACCTGGGTTCTAATTTGATCTTACAAACACAGATAAATTTGCCTTTCTGCTTTTATTTTCCTGATGTATTTGTTAAGTTCAAATGCCTGGAAAGACTTTGCCTTTAGCAAATAAGTAAATAACAGTATGTAACATTTTGGACACAAGGAAGAAGTGACTATACCCAGAGAGTGTACTTTCCTCCGTGAATACCTCTGGGTCCTTTTTATTGAAAAAATTAAATAAAATTTTATTTAAATCAACAACAAAAATCACTTCTGTTCCACAGATCAAGATTATTTTTGACATGTATTGATTTTTATCTCATTCTTATTTTTTAATGAAAAAAATTGTGAGCTCAAACCTGTTGTAATCCATTCTAACCATAGTGTCCATGGGCATGAGTTTGAATTAAATTAAATCCATCACTTCATTTACTTGAGAATTCTCAGAAGTTGTCTCGTGTTACTTTACTGTTAAAGGTTATGTGAACCTTGAGTCAAGCAAGAAAGATATTCTTACATTCAATATAGGCCAAGAAAAATCAGTAGTATCTCTAGTATTTGAATTTGATTCATTAACATATATGTCTTTTTATTTCTCTAAAATTTAAAAAAATTTAGAGACATTAAAGGTATAATAATTGGCAAAATAATTTTTCTAAATGCATCAGTTAATGGTGCTGCTCTAGAAGAATTCTGATCTGAAATCCATTTCTCAAAAGAGCAAACAGATTTTTTAATATTTAATTTTGAAATCTGACATGGGGCTAGACATATTGTCAGTTTCCCAGCTGCCCCCAGTCATGTGATTTGTGCTCTGATAAACTTCAGTCACTCTTTACTGCTGTACTGCAAGTTGGAGTGATATCACCCCTCCCCCCCCAGCAGCCAAACAACAGAACAATGGGAAGGTAACCAGATAGCAGCTCACTAACACAAGATAACAGCTGCCTGGTAGATCTAAAAACAACACTCAATAGTAAAATCCCGGTCCCACTGAGACACATTCAGTTACATTGAGTAGGAGAAACAACAGCCTGCCAGAAAGTGCTGGCTCTTTTTGAAAGCACATGGCCAGGCAAAATGAGCTGAGATGGTGCCTACACACCTATATTGCAACTTAAAAAATACACTTGCTGGTTCAGAAATGACATTTTACATGGTAGAGTGAATTATTTGCAGTGTAAACAGTGTAATTTAGAAATAAAAACTATATCATAAAAAGTATGACAGAATCCGTTTAAGTGTAAAAACCATGAAAAACAATAATACAAAGCTGCACCAAGTATAAGCTGTCGAGGGCCCATGGAAGTCAACAGGAGCTTGACAATAAAATAATGATATTAACAATAGAATAATGAGAACATCCTATTCCATGACGGGTAATGGCTGGTATTTAGGACTATTAATATAAATTAAAGATCAAGACCCCTTGTCCTGGTACATACAAAGGCCAGACCTAAGGCAGATAAGGGGGAAGGGAAGGCTGATGCTAGTGGTCTCAGGTAATCATACAATGACATGCTGACCAAAGGTCAAGACTCTGCAGACAGAAGTCAAACAACAGTGAGATACAGAAGTGTTGCTTCAGAACTGCAAACACCCATCCTGTCTCAAACTAGCAGACATAGATGTTATTGTTTGTGTATATTGGAATCAGGGAAACATAAAATGATGTAACAAGTATTGCAATATTTACTATAGTAAGCTTACATGCCTTCTAATATAGGAGGAGGGCTTTTGACCATGTATGGTATTTCCGTGTACCCTTTGCTCTTATGGTAAATGCTCTGTAAAGGTATAAAAGCTTGTTGTAAGAGGAGTTTCTTTGGGAAGTTCTCCTGTCACACTTAAGTACTATGCTTTGGTGTGGTTGTGACAACTTCCTAGGCAAAACTCTTGTCTTGTTTGTCTTTGTCTAATAAATAACCTCACTTATTTGAATAGCCTTTTCTCTGAGTTTTGCTTTTATAAACGAGGTCTTGGTATACAAAATACCAACAAGCTGCGCTGATACTATAGGATCTTTTAAGCCTTTCAGATTTTTAGAAGTTTTTGGATTTTTTTGCTTATAATTGTCTGAAAAACTCATTTGCACTTTAAATTTGAATCTTTTGATAATGTTCATGGAATGTCATGGTTTTAGAGAAGTAGAGCTTAATTGTGCTTTCAAAAACCTCTTAAACCACTAAAATCCAACCTTTAATAAATAGGCCTCATAGTCTGTAGATGCTCAGTGCCAGGAAAATATCCTTTTATGAATCATATGTAACTGCAGTGTATCATCTCACATCTTCCGCTGATCATTCACCGTGACTAATGGAGTACCATTAGTATCTAATCTGATCCTGCATCCTTTGGGGAAATGGAAAAATGTGCATAGAGCTTTTGATAAGAAATATTTTCCATCATCTTTAGATACTGTGCAGCCAGTTTTTGATGAAACAGTTTAAGTGGGTTCACTGTTCAGTGATATTCTAGAGAATCTGGAAGATGTCTTATTCTAAAAATTCAAGTAACGCCTGTGTTTATTTTGATGTAATGTTCCAATTGTGCTGCTGTAAAGTGAAACAGCTTTGCTTGCATATAAGCTAATATATATATATATATATATATATATATATATATATATATATATATATATATATATATTCCCCCTTTAGGACTCATTTACAAAGGCTGGGTAAAAAAACAACATGTAGCTCGCCATGTTTGTAACCCTGAAACCCACACTTAAACTGTAGTGTAATTTGCACATGATTTACTAGTGTGGGTGCACATTAGCACATTAGACATGTAAAGGGTATTTCATGGGAGGGGGCTGCAGTGGCACAGCCCAAGGAAATGCTTACCTTAATGGAAAACTATACCCCCAAAATTAACACTTAAGCAACAGATAGTTTATCTCAAATTAAGTGGCATATGAGAGAATCTTACCAAACTGTAATACTGTATATATTTAAGTAAATATTGCCCTTTTACATCTCTTGCCTTGAACCATTATTTCATGATGGTCTGTGTGCTGTCTCAGAGATCACCTGACCAGAAATACTTCAACTCTAACTGTAACAGGAAGAAGTGTGGAAGCAAAAGACAGAATTCTGTCTGTTAATTGGCTCATGTGACCTAACATGTATGGTTTGTTTGTGTGCACCGTGAATCCTAGGATCACAGGGGGTTGCCCAAACTTTTTAAAATGGCAATTTTCTATTTAGAATTACCCAATGACATATACTACTAAAAAAGTATATTAATATAAAAATAGTTTATTTACATGAAGCAGGGTTTTACTTATGAGATGTTTTATGCAATATATTTTTATAGAGAGCTACATTGTTAGGGGGGTATAGTTTTCCTTTAAAGTCTTCAGTGCTTTGGCATTTACTGGTCCCTGAACAGCAGGAAAAAGATAAGTATAATGGTGGAGCAGAACTTTTTTTCCCCAAGGGCTGGTGCAGAACAGGAGCTCCAGCGCAGGAAAAAATCTTACAAGTCTAACATTTTGGCACCCTCCAGTGAAATACTCTTTAAATGCCCTTTAAAAACCCAGTGTTTTCTATACTTTATAAATATAGGTATGGAACCTGTTATCCGCAATGCTTGGGACCTGGGGTTTTCCAGATAAGGGGTCTTTCTGTAATTTGGATCTCCATACCTTAAAAATTATTACATTAAACATTGAATAAACCCAATTATATTGTTCTCCCACCAATAAAAATTAATATCTTAGTTTGGATCAAGTACAAGGTAATATTTTGTGATTAGTAAAAAAGGAAATATCTTTTAATTATTTGATCATAATGGAGACTATGGCAGACAAACCTCCCATAATTCAGTGCTTTCTGGATAACAGGTTTCCAGATAATGTATCCTATACCTGTACCTGATTTCTGAGATATGTTTTCATTTGTGTAGTTTGGACTCTCTGACATTCCATATCACTTACATATAAGTGCTAACTGCACCTGCCTAGTCATTGGTCCCCACTGATAGGCTAAGGATAATTAAAGGCTAATAATGGAGGTCACCAGTTTATAAACCTGCAGAAGAAGCAAAGTGAGACAAAAAGTGTAGGAACTTTTTTTTTTTTAAAGGTTAATTTTTATTGAGTTTTAACAACAGAAAAATTAGAGGGAAGAAAGCAAGTGAGAAAGAAAAGAAAGTGGGGAGAAGGGGGTACGGCTGAAGAAGTGTCCATTAACAGTTGGTCGAGGTGGCTGGAGACTCGAGCCAAGGGTTCCAAATACTCTCAAAAAGTGTAGGAACTTTAACTATAAAATAGAGCTCAGACTTTTGCAGCTGTCAAAATAATTTGTCCATGTTAGCAATGAGCCAGAACATTGAACTTTTATTGCAGCACTTCTTCACTGTCGTGGGACACCTGATTCAACATTTACAGCATGTGTCCGTTCCTCAGTTGTTGGAAATCTACACAATAAAGCCTCTGTCTTTCCTACTCCCGAGCAAACTTCCACTTTAGTTATGCATGGAACATACACCTTCTGGCACCCAACAACCTGCCCATACTGGCAGCTCCTCAGTTAGGGTTGGCACCTTTTGATAAAATTTATACCGGCCGGTGGTAGGGAAGGGAACAAAAGGGGACAGCAGTTACATAAAAGGGGCAGGTTGTGCCGTACAAGGGGGTGGCAGACAAAAGTTACGTTTCAAGCTGATTGGGGGAGGGCCAAGGGCATTTGTTAAGGATATTACAAATTTACCGGCATCTACATTGCAGGTAAATTTGCAATACCGGCCCCAGCCTTGGCAGGTGTTTTACCAGCTAGGACGGTAAAATACCGGCTGGGTGGCAACCTTATCCTCAGGACTAGGCTTACCGAACTGGTAAATTATTTGCCGAAGTTAATACCCAACTAATCTCCTTGTATATACCTTTGCTAAGTAGACTACTGCCTTTATTTATACAATGTACACCTGCACCCAAAGGTCCTTGTCAAAAAAAGAATACTTCTATCCTGGCTTCCAGCCATAGCAACAACTGGAGCACCCCTATGCTGGATATTTTCAGGGGAGGGGGCTTATAAAGGCCCAGTCTTATGTGTTGCTGCCCTCTACTGACTGAACTGTAAGTTACATCTTAGTTCACCCTCTTGCAATGTCTGTAACAGAGTAGACATTCATTTCCTAGGTGAGACTACTCTACACAAAGAACTCAATCACCATACTCCACTCCACGTTCATTCATGCATTCATTTCCTACCTCCATTGTTATTTTTCATTGACAACTGGCATTTTTTGTGTGTTTTATTGCCTACTCTCCTAATGAAATTTATAGAAAAAGGAAACAAACCCTCTTATGTGGATTAAGAGAATATGTTAACCTGCCTTCCAAGTTGTAAAATGAAACTTCCTTAGCATTATCATTTATAGTCCATCATTTCAGCATGAATACACCTATACAAAACACTGAAATAAAATGCAGTCTTGTAACCCCTCTGGCTCGGTTACATCCGTTGCTTAACTTGGAAAGCCATTGTAAGGACTGGAAGGGCAGGTACTAAAATAATAATAAAAAAGGACTACAGAGGCACCTTAAGGTACGACTCAAAATATGTTGTGATGATGAATTGTGGCCTATTAGTTGGGTGTAAACAATGAAGAGGGAAACATGGCTCATGACTTGAATAAACCAGAATTCTTTCCTTAAATTAATAAATTATTTTCAAAAGTGAAATACTCTGCAGTTTTGCATTAAGCAATCATACTGTCTTGGGGGCTGATTTACATTTTTATCGCAATTCATATTTTTTTTTACAAACTCGAATCACAAGTTCAAATCAAGTACTTATTAAGCTAAAAACGAAAACTTGAATGTTAAACTTCGGCATCTGAAAGCTTGCAAAGTCAGTGGGAGTTATGCTTGGCAAAATGTAAACAATGTATTCAATTTGGGTTCTTCAAGTTTTTTTGAGCTTGTAAACTCACATATTCAATGTATTCAAGATGATTTTATTCATTTGAATTTTTTTGTATTCGGATATTTTAATAAATAAGCAAACATTCAAGTTTTTTATAAAAACATTGTGACGTTTAAAATTGACATTATAAAACCTCACAAACACGCAACTGTCTCCACTCTTCATTGCAGTTCTACGATTATTGTATTTAGTATATATTTTGAAGCAATACAGATGGAGAGTTAACATGTTTTAATAGTCTCCTTTGGAGTTGTACCATGAGCTGTGTTGTTAAGCAGTTTCCTTATGCCTCAATCTGTCCAAAAGGATGTGGGTCCAGCAATGGCCCAGAAACAGCCCTAATCTTAGTCCAACTCACAGTTGGAGGCACAAATAAAAAGCCGAAAAGCTTGGGAACTGAATACTGAATGCATATAGCATATTTCAGTTTTTTATTCTTAACATTTTTCTTTAACATGGATTCGTTGCGAAACATAGAGATCGTGAGCCTTCGATGTAACCTACGCTGTAGCAAGTTTTTTAGAGCACTTGGACTAACCTACACTCTAGAGTATTAGTGCTACAAACTATTTACTGCTTTTATTTCCACACACAAAATAGAAAAGAAATTGCCAGTTCAACTTGTGTAAATCTCTTTAAATATATTTTACAAAGGCTGGATCCCTTAGCTCATTGATCAAACCCTAACCAAACGCTTTATTATAGAACTTACTGTACATAGTGGTTATTTCTCCGCTGTGCAAACGAGTCAGGGAGTACTATGTATGTAGAATCATAATTTTACCTTCCCCTCCGCCCCTATTATTCTTGGTGTGGCACTCGTGCACTGCCTTTGTTTTGTCCTGAATTTTACATTTTCCTGAATTTTATGTTTATTAGTGGTCCCTTGGGAAACCTAAAAGAGTGGTTCTACTGTATACACAAAAGGGAAGTGAGACCATGAAATAGAAGAAAGAATTTCTCAACTGGCAGCAAAGCAAAGGAAGTTAGTGGTCATGGTATTTGTATCCTCTAGTTCCTCTTTAAAAACTTGTAAAATCTGTATAGAATAAACTGCAAATTTACCAAGGTGTGTGTTTTATTTTATACCACAGAATGCTGGATGTGACACCAGTGTTTCACACCACCTCAGACCTCACATAATTTATTATTCTAAAGTCCATAAGAAAAATTCAAGTAGCAGAAAAATCATGAAAAAAATTAAATGAATGAACGCCATATTTTCTCATAGAATTTTGAAATGGCTGCTTCTGTTAATATCGTATAGATTTTATTTTACACAGAGGCTTGCAATCACTATAAAGGTTGATAAATAAACTGTTTGGACGCAGTGATGCCTGGTGTATTTGGTAGCCGTTTTTTAAAAAAAATCATGATAAATAGGTCCCTTAATGTACATAGTGACAGTTCCCATGACTGCGCTTGCTATCCTCTGAGGTTAATATGCTAGTGACGTGTCTGGAATATAAACAGAAGGCCTGCTCATGTTGCGATAATCTGCTCTGTATGGCAGTGACATTGACTTTGATATAGAAGAGCCTAAAGTAGGTTTCCTGATTTTGCCTGTATCTAAAGTATCAGAAATGACTTTTTTTTATTTTTTTTAACATAAACATGTCTATAGCAGGAGATGTATGTCCAGGCCTGCATGAACATGATCATTTGTTAATGTGATTGGCTCCATGCCCCTCAGGGATCTAGCACAGAAAGAAAGACTTTTTTCAATTACTTTCCATTATTTATTGTTTACTGTTTTCCAAAATCTAAGTTAACAGTTGAATATTCATGTCTCTGGTGTTTAAGTCTGGCAGCTCAGTAATTCAGGTGCAGACTCTAAACTATTACAATTTTGTAACATTTAGTTGATACATTTCTCAGCAGCATCTATGGAGTATTAGCAACTATTGTATCTATTCTAACAGCTGCCTGTAAAGAAACCCAGAGATTTTTATCAGCAGGGACAAAGATAAGAAATGTAGCAAATAAATGTATCCATTTAGAACAGTTTACAGGGTCGGCGACCCCCCTCTCAAAACTGCTTCAGGATCAATATACTATATCAGGAGATAATTCTGCATTGAAGACTAATGGGAGATACCATCTTTAGCAACTTTATAACACCATATATCGATTCACTGGCTAATAGCTGAATGTTTTACACGGGCATAGAAAAATTCTTAGGGCAAAACCCAACAATGTCGCAAAAAATAACCAAATCCAAACACAAGGAGAAGAAATAATAACCAGCTCCAACAACCATAGCTACGGAGCCTTCAAGCCCCACAAACTCAAACACAGGAACGGCTCCAAGCTACTACCCTTAATACTTTGCAAGACAACGGGCTGTACAACATTTGAAATCTTATGAAAAGAAACCATGAACTGCTTACCCCGACAGAGCTAAAAGAAACATTTCCCTTTACAACCTCATTCACCTTTCTCCATTTACAAATCATTTTGCAAAACATATAATTAATAATTTAAAGGGAACAAGACAATCCGATTGATAATCTTTGGAAGGATATAACTACAAAACGATCAAGTGCACAAAAATACCACATGTTAAGAATAGTTATAGGCATAGAAAATACGGAAACATCACTATTCAAATGGGCATCTACCACCACAAATACGGACCTATAACAAGAGATTTTAAAATTCCACACACGAATAATAAAACTATTACCGGCCAAGAAATGGCTTTACAAATACTTCACAACTCATATCCGACACCTGAAAAACGCTTCAAAATGGGAACTCTCCTCCCAGACGGGTGTATTCGATGTCAAGCCCACAAAGCAAACCTTTTACACATATTTTGGTTATGGCCCAACATATAGATTCTCTGGCAGGAAGTTACCTCCTAATTGATGCAACTGATTTAACAAACCAATCCAACGGACTATGGACTGGCCATTGTTCAGTAATGTATCATCCTACCCACAACAAACAGGGCAGAAAACCACTTCAAACGACGATTGGCGGCAGCATCCCTCAAAGTCCTACTACATCAATGGCTCTCTATAGAAACTACTCCAATCACACTCATTAACAGAAACTACATCATATTTTGTACTTGGATCATATACATGACTAGTCT
This sequence comes from Xenopus petersii, assembly GCA_038501925.1. Lineage (NCBI taxonomy): Eukaryota > Metazoa > Chordata > Amphibia > Anura > Pipidae > Xenopus > Xenopus petersii. Next base: position 128,976,022 of record CM076675.1, read on the forward strand.
TCCACAAACACATACCAAACACAACCTGATATGATACAGAAACTCTGAAAGGCAATCCGTTACTCCAGGAAACAGACAAATTTATTCATGACAAAGTCGCCTCCCAGCAGCCATGCCATTAACAGGCTTTTGGCATCTTACAACAGATTTAACCTGTGAACCTTGGTAAATAATCTCAGAAACTCTTTATAAGATCATGTTACATAATGTTAAGATGTTTTTCTTTTCTTTACTTCATGTTTAAACTCAAACCGCTTATGTACTAATGGCTGGACATATTCATGTCTACGAATGCTGTTCCAATCTTTGAAAAAATGAATCAAGACATAAATATAAAAAAACTGTCCCCGAGTATAAATGCAAGGTTATTAAGAAAATAAAGTGGTTAAAAGCGTGCAGAAAATGTGGGCTGAGCGCAGGACAGGAATGGTTTTACCAATGAGCATACACACGCTATAAACATGCCACAAATAACATCAACAATAACGAACAATTTACCTTGAAAACCTAACAGGGATTCCGTAGCCAAGAAGGACTTTTTTATCAAAATTAGTGTTTGTGGGGTTTTAGAGGTTTTTTAAACCATGACTAAACTCGCATCTTAAAAAAAACACGTCTGTCTACTTGTTTACTAGGATAACTATACCCACGAACAATAAAGTTCTCTATAAAAATATATTCCATAAGACATCTCATATGGAAAAACCTACATCATGTAAATAAACCATTTTCATAATAATATACTTTTAGTATTTTGCTTCCTATTAGAGCTGCAGTATTTCTGGTCCAGTGATCTTCAAGGCAGCACACAGACCATAACAAAATGGTGGTTCAAGGCATGAGATGGCAGTATTTACTTAAATATATACCTCCTTTTTTGCAAACCTTTATGACTTGGATCTGCAGTGTCCTGTTTCAGCATGAATTTTCATTTTGTCTTGCTTTTCTCAGATGGTTTCACATTCTGCTAAAGAATTGGCTGAATCTCCACCCAGATGGTTTCCAGAAGACTTCAGCTGTGTCTTTGAAGTAGCAAAAGGTGCCTGCGGGTAACTTTTGTACCTCCTTCTTTTTATGTATCTCAGTTGTTGCTGCCATTGTTTTGGCCCTCTTTACCTCTCATATCATTTGATATGAGGCTAAACATATTGTCAGTTTCTCAAGTGCCCCAAGTCAGGTAACTTGTGCTCTGAGAAACTTCAGTCATTCTTTAATGCTGCACTGAAAGTTGGAGTGATGTCATCCCCTCCCAGCCTGACAATAGAACAATGGGAAGAAAACAAGATAAAAGCTCCCCAGCAGACATGAGAATAGCACGCAATAGTAAAAATCCAAGTCCCACTGTGACTCATTCAGTTACATTGAGTAGGAGGAACAATAGCCTGCCTGAAAGCAGTTCCATTGTGAAGTGCTGGCTCTTTTTGAAAGCACAGGATTAGGCAAAATGACCCGCGATGGCTGCCTACAGACACCAATATAACAAGTTAAAAATATATACACTTTTTATACGGTGGACTTTAGAAATAAAAACCACACCTTAAAAAAATCTTGACATTAGGTATGTATTAAATTTCAGTATCCTTCTAAGGTTTTTAATTCAATCCTGGTTTACTTGTTATAAGTCTATGAAAGACTTCAGGCTCTATAATTTCGTCTTAGAATTACCAATGAAAAAGCATGTAATGATCGACACGCAAAAGATTACAGTACATGCTGCTGGTTGTTGGACAATAGTCAAATTTTATTGTTGTGGTAAAAATATTCTTTACAAAATTTGGCAGGTGACAGTATTGTTAGGCAGCATTTGTGCCAAAAGCATGCACATTTCTGTCACTGACGCAAGTCTGTCGGGCCTACTGATGCAACCAACAGTTGGAGCCCTGGAGCTCACGCCAGGTCCAGGATGGAGCATGCATAGGCACAATTGCACACTATTCATCAGAAGAAGCAGGATGGAGAGATTGGCAGCCATCTGGAAGTTCAGGAGCCTGTTTTGGCACATGTACCTTAATGAATTCTGTCAATATGCTAATGTCCATCTCAAAGATCCATGTTTGTAAATGATCCTTTACGTATCTCTTATTCATTGTCTCAGTGCAAGGATTGGACCAAATGAAACACAATTACTATCAACTCCATATTTAATAAAGCCGCCAGAAAACCAATTTCCCTGCCAGCGCCTCCTCTGACATTTATTCCAGGGGAAAGCAGACTCTGGCAGAGATCGGAGCATCTATTTGCATGAACAGAGCTGCTGTGTAGATTTTTTTTTAGTGCATGCATAAAAATCTGATATATTATGATTGCATATTTATTTTTATTATCTTATATTTATGCAGTTCCAACATTCTCTGCTACACTTTACTCTTTAGTTCACAAATAAAAAATGATAGTTTATCCTATGCAGAACAGAACTCTGGAATGTGTTGTTGCAACAAAAGCAGCCCATTTATAGTTATTTCTGTAGAGGCATCAATGCTGTATAATGTAATACTGCTCTACCCCTGTACAAAATATATTTTTTCTAAAATCAATTAGTAGGCACTAAACATTTAATGTGTTTTTTTTTTACTAGTTTATGTTGGCTAGATGTACTTTTACATTAAATTCCAGCACGACAGGTTATAATTAAAACATAAAATGAAAAATTGTATGCCAGGTTCTTGGCTGCAATTAGTCTTCGGAAATCAGAGACAATCAAACTCCATTTGCCATAGTATAGCAGACTAGGTGGGTAGCTCAAGGTATATTGAGTTGGTGGTCTAGTGGGGTTGTCTCCTTGCAAGTGAATGAAAATTGTGTCGGTAGAAAGTATCTGCATTAAGAACCTCCTGCTCATAAGCATGGATATTCTGGCTTGGGCTTCCACTGTCTTAGTTGCACAATTCACCAAATCTACTAGTCTGACAAACTGTCTGCAGCCCCTAGTCCCAAAAAGAACAATCTTGCGCCTTTTCTCTTTAGGCCAGTCAATGTGTTCTTTGGCAAAATGTGAGCTCTTCAGCACGTCTTCCCCCCCCCCCCCCCAATAATGGCACTTTGCGGGGGCTTCTTGCCGGCAGCTTGGCTTCACATAGGTGTCTTCTAATTCTAACAGTATCACAGGTAACTTTACACCTTTATTTGAACTTCCTGGAGCGGATCATTGGCTGAGTCTTTGCTATTTTGGCTATTTATCCATTTGAATAGAAGTTTTCCATTTTCTTCCACATCTTTCAGGTTTTGGTTACCATTTTAAAGCATTTGAGATCAGTCATTTTCTGCACTTCTTTATATATTTCCCCCTCTACAATCAACTCTACAATCTTTTGAACAATGTCTGGAATGAACCATTTTCAGAGAGAAATGCACTATAAGCAGCATGCACAAAATTTGCTCGTTCCTTTCTTAAATAACGGCCGTAATTGACCCTTGGTTTTAAACATAACAGTTTTTGCTATCACAACAGTTTTTGCTATCTCTTATCTTAAATAAAGGAAAGCTAAGAGATAAACGTGTTTAAAATAGGTTTAAAATTATTTAACAAGCCAATATACCTGTAGTCACTTCCTAACAAAAAGTGTACTATATTAAAACCAATAATTAATGAATAAATGTTATAATTGCCATGAACAATTTCAAAGGTTAGACTCCCTCTACTATGCCCACATGTAGCATCATCTACCTGCCCATATGTAATAAGCAGTGACAGGTGTTTGAAGTAATGTCCGTATTGCAATGTGTGTCTTTACAGAAACGTGAAGAAACACAGGCACACGTTACCCATAATACTCTGAGATACACTAATAGTTTAAGAGGCGTGGGACTTGGTTTTTAAATAATACACAATATGGCCCTTCTCTTTCATATTCTTTTCACGCTCATGGGGATCTAACCATCATTTCATTAACATGGAAGGTGACCTGCATGGTTAATGTTTTTCAGTATAAATAACATGGCTTAAAGCAAAAGAAAGAAGAGCCTAACACCATAGTGAAGTGCAGAACAGAGGATACCAATAATAATGCAGCATAGGAGAAGCAACATTACAATGTGTTTTGGCAAGGACTGCTTCCCACAACAAGGCAGTAGTGTTTAGCCGGAAACTATACGCTTATGAACCATATGGAAGATGTGGTATTGTTAGAAAATTAAAAGGAAATGTTACAAACTACTAAAAGAACTGAATTCAGGTATAAAGACATCAACGGCAGCATGGACCAGTGAAATTACTGGTTTTTCGAAACAGTCAGATGATGCAAATGTTTTTTTAAAAAATATTTTGCATTTCCGGTCATGGTTTCATGCAAAGATATATCAATATCAAGAAATGACCTTTCAAAAGAATTCATTCTTAAGAAACATATTATACAATTGTCAGACATTCGTTCAAAACATATCAGTATTCCCCTTTTATTCATGGCAAGTGTTTGTTTTCTTTTTGTGCTATGATTTTATTCAGAAGCTTCAAGGTAGAATGTGACCTCCACCACCCATTGTCTGAGGCAGTCTGCGGAGATGGCAAAAATAACGGCAAGAAAATTAACTTTCCGTAAATACACATCTGGAGATCACCATGCCCATTTTTTTTTTCCAAATGCATGACCTGTATGTTATGTACTTGTCTTTAATTCTGTAGATGAAATACCAACAGATACCCTTTCAAAAATGTGATGTAGCAAAAGTTCATTAAAAAAATACAACTGTTTTAAAAGAAATCTTTATATTTCACTTTAACAAGATGCATCATTGTGCACTGAACGAATGTATAGTCAAACAAAACAATAACACAAGGAGGAAACATGGCAATGCACATTTTAGAGCGAGTCTTGGGATAAATAAATCACATTTAACAAACGCAAGGTTCGGGCTTCTTGCTGGAGTCAGAAACTTTGCATTCATCGTTTTTTTCTTGGTTTAAAACAAAGTTTGAAGGTTTCCGCTTAAAAAGACGCAAGCTTAACCTCAAAAGTTCGCTGTCCACTACAGGAGGGTTCGAATACATCTGTTTCACCATACCCTGGTAGAATAACAGGAATAGCATAGTTTCAGCATTGGATGACGTTAAACAGTGTCAAGTAATAGTGCCAAATGTGCTTAAAATCTATGTAGCAATTCAGGAGATACAGATGAGGGAATTCTTGGAAGAGAAGTCACATCAAAACAAATGTAAGATAAGGGTTGTTCATAAACAGTTCTCCATAAGTTTGTCACCCTATGCTACAACACATACAAGATCATCTGCCCAAGAGATGTTCCAAAAGGGGGTTTGGAATGCTGACAATTAAATCTTTCAATTCCTTCTTCAAGTCCCTTACTTCGGGGCGAATTTCCATTAATTAGAATACTGAACATACTTGCTGTTCTTTAAATAATGAATATAAGTTTTTTGATAACGAAGGATTTGCATTACAAAGCTGCTGCACATTATTTTCATATATTTCTTATACACACACAGTGAGGACATGAATTACCTTCTCATTTTGAACAAGCTGCTTGCGAATGGCCAAGTCTCTTCGGGAACACAGGGCTTTACAGCAGGGTCCTAGATTGCTAAGTAAGCTGGCCCTCTCCTGCTTCCTCAACAATGCCGCCATATTGAGAGCCCCCAGATCATGTTCAAACAGGGTCTCTGTATCTGAAACACAAAGTCCAGTTCTTATTTACCTATGGTTTTCTACAAAATCTGCAGGTATGTTTGCATTGAATAAAAATAGTTATCTACAAACCCACTATTAACTTTATTTTGTAAAGTCATATATATATATATATATATATATATATATATATATATATATATATATATATATATATATATATATATATATAAAAATGTTAAGTTATTTTTTTTTAATTTGATATTTGCATCACTATTATCTGACAACAAATGTCCAGTTTAATATAAGTATTTTCAGTCTGAGTTAGAAAGCCGTTAAAGTCACTAACACGGTTTGTCTTCCTGTATAAGAACTAAACCCATTGTACTCTACAGAGCTTTGCTGTCATCTGCTATGCTAATGTGCTTTTTTTGCCCTTTTCATATTAAATGACTACCCCTGCGGCTACAGAGCAGCATATTGATATTAACTATAGTAGAGTCTCTGAAGCAAATACGCCAATTTTACCAAATGCAGAGCAACAATACATTATAATTGAATTAATTCTGAACACTTTAAATACATCTTTGACTAGAGGATGTATTCGAGATCACTATAAAAGAAATCGCTAGACATCAAGTCTCTCTACCTGCAAAATGTATGCAAAAAGGTAGTTATTTTGTTAAATTTTGTTTGGGCAGGAATCCGCTATTTAATTGAGCTGTAAAATTTTAATTTACGAGATAGTGCCCCTTTAAGCTAACTTGAAGTGTATGTTATAGATTGTGCTTTTCGTTGCAGCATTTAAATTTGTCGTAATTTTTCATAGTTTAATAAAGGGAATCCTACATTCTATTAGGAATACAACATTTATATGCAATGCATAATTACAAATTAAGGAGATAGTTATACAAAGAACAGATATTTCTGTTGTCTCGGGGACACAGGGAACTATTGGGGTTAAGCTCCACCCTCCAGGAGGCAGGACACTTGATCTTAATTAAGGGGGCATGCCAGGTACTCCGGCTTAACCCCACACTGAACCAATCCAATCAGTTTTCAAGGGTCCTCCTTACTATGAGGATGGACATCCAATGAAAGAGGAATCTCAGTCAGCGCAGCTGTTACATAGGGTAACACCAGGAGCAGGGCTACCTGTATTCTTATGGTGAACCTCCTTCGCGGGAAAGCCCACCGGGGTCAGTTTCTAACCAGAGCGGGCTATAGTGACCACCCCAGACATTCCTGCAACCCAGGTAGGGAGAGCAGACGTCAGGCTCGTGAGGAATACCAGTTAGTATGACAAATTAACTGCATAAAAGTTTATATCAAAAACGATATAAGTCCCAAGGCTTCTTAAATTAAAAACAAAATTAATTTGATATTCACATTAAAACAGTATCTAGTACATACTACCCCACATATCCCACCATATGCGTTTCGCACCCTCCGGCGCTTAGTCAAAGGTGACATTGGTGATGGGAGTGGATGCCATGATACAGTGTTGGCAGTTAAACCTTGCCTATGTCTTCCCTACCCATGCTGCCTTGGGTTCTCAAGAAAATCAGGCAATCACACATCACAGTAATTGTAAAGCTCCTTATTGGCACAGGAGAATGTGGCTCTTAGATCTTCAGGATACGGCCATAGCACATCCAATTCGCCTTACACCTAGGAGCGATCTTCTGCATTAGGGTGCCATAGTCCAACACAATCCGGGACTGTTCGCTTTGACAGGATGGCTGTTGAAGCAGCCATTTGGAGACCGTGAGGCATAGTGGAAGAGGTCATTACCACAATGTTAAAGACAAGGAAACCCACATCATCCAGAGCATATCACAACTATTGCAACTGGTGCAAGGATGCCGAACTACCCTTTCTTGAGTACAACATGCCAAGAATTATATCCTTCCTCCAGCGAGGCCTTCAGCTGGGCCTTAAGCGGAGTTTCTTTAAGATACAGGTTTGCACTCTTTCGGCCCTATTCCAGTCACCCCTGGTGATGGAAGACTCTGTCCGTACTTTTATATGGAGAGTAGCGCATATTGTTCCACCGTTCCAGCTACCAATTGCAGGATGGGATCTCAATCTAGTTCTGGAGGCTCTGCTGGATACCCCCTTTGAACCATTGGGGACTATTTCCGAAAAGTGGCTGACCTGGTTTCTGGTGGCGATTTCATTGGCCAGACAGGGTTATCTTTCACAAGGACAAGGCAGTGCTATGCACAGTGCCATCCATCCTTCCAAAGGTAGGGTCTTTGTTCCATATGAATCAAGAGATTGTGGTACCATATCTGTGTCCGTAACCCACGAATGACGGGTTCATAGTCTGGATGTGGTCAGAGCACTTCGCTGGTACCTTGAGCAATCCAAGTCCTTCCGATGTTCAAGCCCTGTTCGTAGTACCAACAGGGTCTCATCGAGGCATGGCAGCCTCCAAGACTTAAATTGCTCAATGGCTACCTATCTAAGGAAAAATCACCGCCAGAGAATATACAAGCACACTCCACAAGGTCAGTGGAAGCTTCCTGGGAGTGGCGCAATTCTGCTTCCTTTGATCAGATCTGCAGAGCAGCTACTTGGTCTTCTGTGCATACATTCACTAAATTCTATAGTCTAGACACATTTTCCTCAGCAGAGGCCTCCTTTGGTCATAAGTCACCGCAATCTGTGGTGCAATAACGTGTCATATTCACTCGCACCCACCCTGCTGGTGCTGCTTTAAGTCCCCAATAGCCCGTGTCCGCCACCGAGAAAAGAGGATTTTTTGATACTCACCAATAAGTCAGTTTCTCTGTAGTCGGTAGGGGGGGCACAGGACTTCCTGTCCCTAAGCGAGATATGACCATGTAAGTCCAGAGGGGAATGTTTCCCTGGTTTACCAGTTCTGCAAGTTAATTTTAATTCCATTTCAACAGTCTCTTTGGTACAAACAGATTGGATTGGTGCAGTGTGGGGTTAAGCCGGAGTACCTGGCACGACCCCTTAATTAAGATCCAAGTGTCCTGGATGGTGGAGCTTAACCTTAATAGTTCCCTGTATCCCCGACTACAGCGAAACATTTAAAAGAGTATCAAAAAATCCTGTTATATCAGATAAACAAAGCAATGCTGAAAGATTGTAATGGTAGAATACCTTTTGGCTTTTCTAGAGACTGCTGGCAGAGGTCTTTAACTTTATTAAACAATTCTGGTCCAGCCAAACGCTTTGAAATGCCAACACGAAGCAATACTGCTGCTGGTGTAAATTTCAAGAGTGCAGCTCCAGACTCCCGAGGTTCCTTAGGCTGCTTTGGCATCAAACTGGACCAGTCCACATCAATAGCATCCAAAGGATCTGTAACAAAACACAGATCAACTTGCCAATAAAAAGAATAATTGAAGAAAACATTTCATACAGCTACAGAATACACAGCTTTGATTTACATACAGTCCAATGCTGAATTAACTTTTATGATGATTTTTTTTTGGATTTATTGAATTTTAAGGTTTAAAATGAAACTTATTTTTATATTCAGCTCCTTTCCTGTTCATCTTTAAGTTTGTCATTCAATCCATCACCACTTATAAAAAAGGCACATGCCCCTTGATTTATGTTGCCCACAGTATTATAGCGCATTATTTCAGTGCTTTGACTTTTACGATATAAGACAGATAATGAAAGTCTACTAATCGGAGCAGACCTTTACTTAATCATCTGAAAAAAAATTATAGGAATAACAAAATTAAAGAAAAGGGATGGTGTTCCCCCCTGTTGCAAACACAAGAGCAATGTGCAAATTATACAGTGAGTAATGTATCTGCTATTGTAAAATTTAAGGATACTATAAGTCAGCGCTGTCCAACTTCTGTGGTACAGAGGGCCACAATTTTACTGGCCTATGTGGTGGAGGGCCGATAATACAAGTCAATGTTGGCCACTCCACCTTTTAAACCACACCCACTGTAAACCACACCCATGTTACCACAAGAACTTTCAAGATCATATCCACATTAAAGGTGGTAACACACCAAAAAACCAAATTGTTGGTGTTCACTCCAGGGAAATCCCTCATCACTCATATGTGAAAAATTGAAGTCATTTTAAAATATACCCTTAAATCCATATGCCTCATCCTCCCCTGTGTATAATACAACAACCCCCTAACACATGATTAAACACCTTAGGGGCCCTTAACAACAATTTCCAAATGCTAACAAACCCCTAACAGGATTACATTATACAGGTAGAGTAGGGCAAGCAGAGAATGGCACACACAAGCAGCACTGGGCAAGCAGAGAATGGCACTCACAAGCAGCACTGGGCAAGCAGAAAATGGCACACACAAGCAGCACTGGGCAAGCAAGAGAATGGCACACACAAGCAGCACTGGGCAAGCAGAGAATGACACACACATGCAGCACTGGGCAAGCAGAGAATGACACACACATGCAGCACTGGGCAAGCAGAGAATGGCACACAGAGGCAGCACTGGGCAAGCAGAGAATGGCACACAAGCAGCACTGGGCAAGCAGAGAATGGCACACACAGGCAGCACTGGGCAAGCAGAGAATGGCACACACAGGCAGCACTGGGCAAGCAGAGAATGGCACACACAGGGAGAGATGGCAGAACAGAGCAGGAGACAGGGAAAGCTATCATTCTAATATGTACTAAATACAGTGACACAGTGCTGGTGCCTCATTAGCAATTTGAATAAGGCGTGAACAGGTTAACAATGTGGGCAGTTTCAGTCTGGGCGCTTTAGGATATAAACAATAGAGGTGTCACAAGTGTGAACAATACAGGGGGATCACAGGTTTGAACAATACAGGGGATTAGTCTGAATTTGAGGTTTAAACAATGCAAGGGCCAGTTAATATCTGTAGTGATACCTTTTAAATCTTACATATGGTAAGCAACAGCAGGTAGGTGGGGGCCACAGAAGGGGGGTCGGTCCGCGGGCCGCCAGTTGGACAGCCCTGCTATAAGTCATCGAGGAGTTTCATAGCAATACAAAGGCAAAAGGAAAGGCTGAACGACAAGTCCATTAAATACAGTTCGAGTAAATCAGAGGTGACTTCCAATATCCTTATTTTTTAAAACAGGGGGTACTTTATTACAATACACATTTCAGAGAGTCATATGACTAGCCACAAATTACTGATGAAACCACTAAATTCCATTTATAAAACATAATTTACAGGATTTACATAGTTATATTTGTATAATACACACGAGCCATGAAAACCCTGTAAATTATATCCTTAAAAACAGTTGAAATTAAATCATAAACTGTGTTTAGGGAACGTGTCACATGACATGTGTGTACCCACTGTTACAGGACAAGGACATTAAAGTTCCATGACCTGTATAAAAGCACTTGGCCTTCAGGTAGTGTCCAGGTTGGACAGGACAGATAGATCACAAAAGGTGTAGGTAAAGCATCATAAGCTGGTAACAAAATGTGATCAAAAGCAAATTTTAATGAGAATAATGAGAATAAAATGGATCAAGCCAAACGACAAGAAACACGGCCTTAGCTATGGGCAGTAAAATTATTAGGATTGCAAGTTAATTTATTATTACTGGAAGAACTTTCATTAATCTTATTCTAGAAGAACCCTAACTTGTTATACTAAAGAATCTTAATTTAACTTGAAAAACCGCCTAGAGCAACTGTGAATATTTTGTGAATATTCTTAAAAAGCAAAGAACCGCATTAGCTCTCTTTCAAAGATCTGTTAATGCAATGTGTTTTTAAGAATTTACAATAAGGAAGAATATATACAGTATTTAAAATTTTAAACTAATCATGCAAACATCTGAAAAGAGAAAAAAAAACAAAGGCAAAACAAGCAGGCAAAAATTGATTTTACAAGCAGCTTGTACTTTGCTCGCCCTTGTCCTTTCTGAAGCACAAAGAACAAAAACATTTCTAAAATCCAATACAAATGCCAGCGCATTAGTGCTACAAACACAATATGCCTTCTGACATAAATTCTGGATTCCAAACTGGCATTTAAGCAGCTGTAATAAGATAAAGCCTATTGCAAATACCGGATTACCTGATGGTTTGTCATCGTCTTGTTGATGATCATCTTTCTTTTCTGCATCATCGGCCAATATCTCATCCAGTTCATCATCACTGATTGGCTCATATTCTTCCCCAGGTACAGAGTCCACAGACTGATCATCATCTAGCTTGGGCTCCTCATCATCACCACCTTAACAGAACACTTTGCAGTTACATGCCAAAAACATACAGTCATATGAAAAATTGTGGGAGCCACTCTCAGCCTGCATAATAATTTACTCCACTTTCAACAAAAAAATATAACAGTAGTATGGGTGTTTTCTGAAGAAAGATTTTTAGTTTAGCTGTATTCCGTTGTATGAAATTAAATCAAATGTGAAAAACTGGCTTTGCAACAATTTGAGTACTCTTGTAATTTTGCTAATTTGAATGCATGTAAATGCTCAATACTGATTACTGGCAACACCAAATTGGTTGGATTAGCTTGTTAAGCCTTGAACTTCATAGGCAGGTGTGTCCAATCATGAGAAAGGGTATTTAAGGTGGCCAACTGCAAGTTGTGCTTTGGTTTGACTCTCTTCTGAACAGTGACAACATGGTATCCTCATAGCAACTCTGAAAACAAAGATTGTTTAGTATCATGGTTTAGGGGGAAGGGCACAAAAAACTCGGATTTAAACGGTCAGTTTCAGCTGTAAGGAATGTAATCAGGAAATGGAAGGCCACAGGCACAGTTGCTGTTCTGGCAGGCCAAGAAAAACACAGGAGTGGCATATGCGGAGGATTGTGAGAATGGTTACAGACAACCCAAAGATCACCTCCAAAGACCTGCAAGAACATCTTGCTGCAGATGGTGTATCTGTACATCAATCTACAATTCAGCACAATTTGCACAATGAACATCTCTATGGCAGGGTGATGAGAAAGAAGCCCTTTCTGCACTCACACCACGATCACTGTCCACTGTTAATTTGCCTCATAAAAAGTCATAAAACAGACTCATTTGGATGGTTTTACTGGATGCCATATTCTTAGTAATTACAAGACAAAAGCTGTCAAAATGACAATGAAAGTGCCAATTTAAAAGCATAAACTGTCACTTTGTAAACTCTCCCTAGGGAAGTCTCTGCTGCTATTCCTATTACTTAAACCTGGAAGCACCTTCTAGTGGAATAGCTGTCCCAACATAGACCTAGCAGACTATTATTTTTGATGGTGGACTTAGCAGTAACTAAACATGTCAAACAATGCTGTATACTTAATGTCTGACAGAAATAAGGAAATACCAATGTCCTTTAAAAATGCAGCACTGTTCATTGGTGGAAGCAATTATTCTACCACACAAGCAGATTTCTTGAATGGCAAAGGTCTTAATGTGGATGGCCACACACCCACACACACCCACACCCACACACATAAAAAAAAAAATCTTACCATCAAAGATCTCTGGATTTTCGTTTTTACGACTACTGCCCATATCCTGCAGGTTTTCAGAGATTCGATCCATTTTATCCACAACTGAACTATTTCGACTACTATTTTCGTAATTTTTGTCCAGGTCCCTTTCCTTGTGTTCAGTACGTTTTGGCTCGGCAATGGATGGCATATCAAGAGGGCGTACTTGTTCTCTCTCTATACTTTCTGGGACAACTTTGTCACGTTCCCTTTCAAGGTCTCTCCTCCTGTCTCTTTCTCTCTCACGCTCTCTTTCTCTGATTCGGTCACGGTCTCGGGTTCTTGGCCATTCTTTATCAGCATCTCGATCCCACTCCCTCTGTCTTCCTTCTCTCCTTTCCCTCTCTCTGTCCTTGTCACGATCTCTCTCATATTCATGACGTTCTCTTTCGGGTACTCTTTCCCGGCTGTCAAATGACCCAGATCTGGAATGTACTTGACGATCGGATTCAGGTGAACTTTTTCTGGAACTGTGACTTCTTGAATCCCTACGATCTGTTAAACAAACAAAACTCATTTATAGCATTGAGGTATGTTTTTCTCCAAGCTAGATACTAGCAGCTGAATGCTGAAGTAAATATAGGTGTAGAAAGATTGCCTTGTTTCTCAGCCACATTACTAATGGAACTAGACAACTAAGTTCTTCTGTATCAAAACAGAAAACAATTTTGCAATTAATAAGGAACCATTTTGTCTTGGTGCCTTCCATTTTAGAAGAACACTTACAGCTGGTTAAGAGCAGCAATAAAACAAAGAATTATGCACCCTATAAAGGGGCAGGTGTGACTACCTTAATAGGGATTGTGAAGCATCTGTGTTGAATAAAAGCATTGTGTGGGATGGTTTACTCCTGGCATTCCCCCTAGTTAAGTATTTATAATCCGTTACTACAAGGTGGTCAGTATTCTCTGATAAAAATGGTTATAGTACCCATTTAACTGTTGTGGACATTGGTACCTTTACTAAACTACAATGTATGCACTCGATAAAGATACAAGAGTCTCTCCAGTCTTAAGCCAATTAATTGGGGTAGGAATGTCAGATCAAAAATAAATGCCAAGTTTAGAGAATGACCAGTGATCCCAGTTCTTGAATGCCTGAAAATGGAGATTTTGTATACTCACGTTCACCATAAAATCTCTCTCTTCAGTCACTTTGGGGACACAGAAACAGTGGGGTATAGCTGGTACCACTAGGAGGTAGGACACAACAAGAAAGAAAGAACTGGCTCCTCCTCTGCTGGCTATATCCCCAGCAGTAGTAGGCGGAGCACTAATCAGTTTGTAACAAAGCTAAAGTGAGGAACTCGTAATTCAAACAAAATAACTGGTAACATTAAGCCGTCCCAAAGCTGCCTCTGACAATAGGGTGGGAGAAGAGGCTCTAAGCTGAGGACACCACTGTGTCGTGTAGAACTTTTCTGCAGAAGCGTGTCACAAAAGTATTGACGTGATAGAATTTTGCAAAAGAGTGGATAGATGTCCATGTGGCTGCTTTGCAGAACTGTTATGCTAAAGCTTAGTTTCTGAATGCCCATGATGTGCTCATCCCCCTGGTGGAATGGGCCTTGACTCGAACAAGTGGGGGTTTTCCCTGTGCGATGTATTCTCTTAGATGGTTTGCTTTATCCATTTGGAAACAGATGACTGTGTTTGAGGTGCCTTGTCGAGGTCCTGTGGAAAACGAATAGAGAGTCTGATTTGAGTATGTCTTGTACTCTGTGTAGGTAGAACTTAAGGGCTCTGACTGGGTCCAAGATGCCTAATGCCTTTTCCTTGGGGATGGACAGAGAAGAGCAAAATGTTAGGGTGACCATCTCCTGGTTTAGGTGGAATGCAGAAACTTTTTGTAGAAATCTGGGTACCGTTCTGAGAACCGTCTGTTCGTGATGGAATGTGATAAAAGGTGTCTTGCATGACAGAACACGGAGTTCAGAGATGCATCCAACCGATGCCATCGCAATGAGGAGAACGGTCTTCCAGGTGACCCACTGCAGCTGAACCGAGGTGCTTTTAGCACCAATCTGAGGTCCCAGGGCGGTGCACTATGCCCCGAACCCTGCTCTTATTATGTTAACAAATCCATCCATAGTAAGTGTTACCCCAATTCTCAATCTCCCATAAGCAGCCGTATATGGAAAAGCTTACCCGCTTTGTGGTGTGACCCGAGAGGCAACATGTGGAAAGAAGAACCAGAGGTTGCGGCGCACTCCTGAGGCTAAAGATCACTCAGTTCAAAGTGAAGTTAAAACATCCGTCTTTGTTACATTCAATTAAAAGGACAAAGTAGCCCATGGTCTGACGCGTATCGTAACAACGTGCTTCCTCAGAGACCTGAAGCTTCGCAGATAATAGTCATTAGTTTCTTTGATTTGCGAAGCCCATTGAGTTCATGACGCGGGTCTCCCGAGAGAATTGCATGGAGGAAGGAATTGGACCAGGCCTGTATAGCTCTGCTGACCAGGCTATTGCCAACACTGGCGGATAAATAGGGAGTGAAGAATTCCCTCAAATTTTTTGTCCATGTGGTCTTTGAATGAAAAAGGGACTGGTAAGGCTGTGTTCTTGGACAGTGGTGAGACTGGTGCCTCTACCGAGGGCGGTGAGGACTATTTGTCCGTAAGGTTTGCCGAGAAGTGGTAGAGCTTGAGAAATCTGCGGTTGGTCTATAAACGCCTCTCTGGTTTGTCCCATTCCTGTTGTACAATCTGCTGAAGTTGGGCATGAGCTGGGAATGTACTGTAGGAGAAGACCTACTATTTTGAATAGAGCCTTGGAAGTGGCGGGGTTGTCTCCGGTGTCTTGCAGATTGAGTATGTGTAGAATGGAATCAATGAGTTGACAGTTTTGGATTAGAATAATGAGGACTGCTCCTGCTGTGCATCTGAGCTGTGTGACAATTCACCTTCCGATAAATGGTGCTCATCCTCCAAACCAGCTGGAGGTGGAAAAGAGTTTCTAGAGTTAAGATAGCTCTCCTTCTCTATGGCCAAAGAGAGTGGGCTGTGCGTTTGGATGCTCGATGGGTTTTGGGTTGTCAAGCCGAGAGAGAAGCTCGTCCAAAGAGAAGGATTAGAATAATGAGGGCTGTTCCTGCTCTGCATCCGAGTGGTTTGACAATTCACCTTCTGATAAATGGTGCTCATCCTCCAAATTGGCTGGAGGTGGAGAAGAGTTTCTAGAGTTAAGATAGCTCTCCTCCTCTAAGGGCGATGCTCTGGGTTTTGGGTTGTCAAGCCAAGACAGAAGCTTGTCCAAAGATAAGGCTAACTTTGGTAATCCCTTGGCTAATTGGGCTGCCCATTCAGGGGTGGCTGGTGCCCGTGATGTACCTGGTTCTCCCTGTGAAGGTTTCTTCCTGTGGGGCCTGGTCCACTTGGGGAGGGGCAGGGCCTGAAGCATCAGGACTTAAATTAGCGGGTTTGCATCCAACACAAAGGGGGTCCTTCTGTCCAGATGGCAATCTTTTGCAGAACTTGGCACAGGCAAGAAATTTTACCGAAATGGTTGTCGCCCCCCTGGCAAAAAGAATGTCACCAGTTCTCTGAGACATGGTGAGGAGAATAATGAGGGTATAAGGCAATCAGGTCTGTTTTAGGTTCAATATAAAACCTGGTTGCTTTCCACCGTTGTGTGCCCGGAGTGGTAAGCCTGGTGCTGCGGGGGCCGTGCCGAGGAATGGGCAGAATCTCCTGCTCACGCTGCCTGCTTCTGCGGCACACTGGAGGTTTGGGTGACGTCACTTTCCGCCGCATGCATAGACATCGCTCATAGGATGGCGCAAACTTTGAAAAGGGGGCTGCTGTTAGTGCCCATCTGCTCTTGTCTAAGCCTGCCACTCTAATGGCCTGTGCCTCCTTCATAAGAGCATGTGTGGAAGGATGCAGTTAGGCTAAGACAGCTTGTAAATGCTGCTGGAAGGGGGAAAGAGGCTGTGGGTTGCAACAACCCCATAAGAACAATGAAGTTGTTTAGTGGCTTAGGGATGAAGCCGTTACCTGCTTCTTCCCCTGTGTAAATGCCCCTGTTGAGGGAGGGGTGAAAGAAGGGAGTTTTCCTGGATTGAGTGAGAGTAATTACTCACCTACTCACGGGTTCTGGTCCCCATCCTGTCAAGCGCCAGCAGAATCTCCTCCTGCAAGTGGATGGAGAATGTGTTTAGGCTGAATGGTCAGTGCGTGTAGCAGCTAGTGACCACGTGGACATTTTCCCACATTGTGAGAGGTCATAGTGAGCACACTACTCTGTGCAGGTGGTTCGAGCATCCCAGTAAATATAAGTTATGAATAAATGGGATCCTATCCTCCTGAGGACACAACAAAAACTGATTAGTGCTCCGCCTACTGATGGGGGGGGTATAGCCAGCAGAAGAGGAGCCAGTTCTTTCCTTCTTGTTGTGTCCTACCTTCCTTCCTATACCCCACTGTTTCTGTATCACCTAAGCGCAGACAATGAAGAAAGCAATATAATATAAACATTATCAACCCACTGACAGATATTCATGTAGATTTTACATGATAATTTTTTTACCATGTGGGATAAAGCACTTCACAATCACACCTGTAAGATATAATGGACATAACCCATTTAAAAAACCCAAAAGTTCAATGCAATAAATTACTCACCTGATGAAGTGCTGCGGCTAGGCTCTCCACGCTTCAGCTGATCTATCCTGGACTTGCGTTCCACAGTGGGCTCGATGCTTTTATTTTGCTTTTGATCTCTAGAGCTATCATGCAATAATCTCCTCTTTGCATTGTGGTCTTCTCCACTTCGATGAACAGAATCAATGGACGGTGACCGAAGGCGGCTGGATGTGCGGCTCTGGTTGCTGGAGATGCTACTGCTACGTTTTTGCTCTGGTAGTTTACGAGGAGGTGGTTCTTCAGAAGCAGCAGGGCGAAGCTCCTCTTTTTCTACTTTGCCCTTAGAAGGCTTTTTGATAGGTTCTTCTATAGTTTTCTCTAAAGGAACCGGTTCTTTTCTTTCTGGGACATCATCATCTGACCAGTCACTAAATGCGGTCTCTTTTTCGTGAGAAACTTCTATCACCTTTTTCTCTGGCAACACTTCAATGACTTCTTCCTTTATAGTTGCTGTTACTGAAACTGGAGCAACTGTTGCTGGTGGTGTTCTAGGTCCTTTTTTCTTTTTGCTATGCTGAACAACTTCCTCATCAGAAACATCAGAGTCGCCTTTGGATTTCTTACGTTTTTTATCAACACTTTTCTTTTTCTGTCCTTTTTTGGGTGAAAAGACTTGAACATCATCTGACTGAGACTCTGTTGTGCTTTTTTCTGTCACAACCTCGTCCTCTTTTTTCTTCTTTGCAGCTTTTTTTTGTAATTTTGTCTTCTTAGCTTTGTCATCGGGTACCTTTTCAGAAATATCCTTTTCCTCTGCTTTATGTTGAATTGCAGTGTCAGGTTCTTTGACTTTCAAACTTTCACTGGGTTCTCCTAAATGTTCCCTCTGCTTTTCTGCTGCAGGTATTGCTTTCTCTTTAGTTTCTGACTCTTCATATCGCCTTGAGCTCTCCTTCCTTTCTGATTTGCGTTCTTCTTCTTTCCAGCGTGACGGTCTTTCTTCTGTAACATGAGCAGGGCTTAGAGATCGGGAATCTAAAGGTTTAACAACTTGACTCAGAAGTCTGTGCTTTTCATCTACAAAAAAAAGGAAATTATTTCCTTAATATGGCAGCAGATACAGAAGCCTCCTTGTTATATTACCATTATGAATATCATAGCAAATCATAATACCATGAGTTTAATAAGAGATCTTTAAATAAGAAATGCACAGAATACACAATGTAACTGATGGGTATACTCAAGGCATTTCCAACAATAGCCAGTTAAGAACTTACTTTCCTTATTGGCTTATGAAAGGGATTCTACAAACTGTGGTTCATGCAGTCAGTTTATTGGATGGCTGCTTATGGTTTAAATCAAACAGAAAGTATACAGTTTCAAACATTTGTCCTTCTGTTGGTGTGTAAATGCATGGGGAGCAACATGGCTTAGTTGTTATCCAACATAACATTTGGGGTAAGGACATAATTAACTACTGAATTTTCACCCAATAAGATGGAATCCGACCAGTAAATGGAATATCTCTGAACACAATGAAATTGTATTTTGCAGATGTGGACTATATCCAATATGATACTGTAACGACTGTGACACAGGAATACTATAATTTATAAAACTGATTTAACCTGTAAAAATAAATAAACTAATATGGAAAGGTGACATTTCTGTGAATTATAATAGTTACATGCTTATCAGTCTAATCAAGAATATTCATATATTTAAAGTAGAATCAATAGAGGAAACCCCCAGAAGGAAAGGAAACTGCAAATTTGGAACAGAATCCTCAATAGACATAACTGCTGCTATAGAACGAGTCCTGCATGCTTGCAGATATTGCTCAACACAACACACTGATCCCTGTGAGCCTTAAGTGCAGTGCTCTTTTGCTCACAAAATGGTAGAGCTCAAAACTGTAAAAATCCTGTCTAAGCTAAATTAAGACTTTATTTTTAAGACAAGCAATTCTTACTTTTATCATCTCCACTGTTGTAAGCATCACTGTCAGGGGAGTGTTCTCGGCGCCGCTTGGGGGATTGGCGTGGGCTTGGACTGCTTTCATTCCTGTGTCGCTTTCTTAGGGATAAAAAAAAAAAAAACAAAACCCAGAATTTTAGGAGGGCAAAATAAAGATAATTTGGGTCCTCCAAAAAATATGAAGTTGGACTGCAGAACATCCCAACAATACAGATTTACACTTGTCAGCTTGTTTAGCTCTGACTGTTCCATAAAAATGCACTCAGTCCTAGCGTATAACGATTTAGAAAGACGTTCTCCATTTTTATGATGCCGTTGTGGGCAGATGGAGAAAAGGATCCTTGCTTCATTTAAACAATTACATTTTTTAAAGAAAAAAAGATTATTTAATTTTCTGGTTAGATATTAGCTGTATATAGCTTTAAAATGTCCACATTAACATTAGCGTCCCTTTAACCATGTTCTAGCCATGAAGTTCACCTTAAAATTTTAGTATCTTAAACATCCTAAGCAACTTTACCGTTGGTCTTTGTGTAGGTTTTGATTTATTTGCCCTTCTATTTTGCCCTTCTCCGACCTGGAAATTAAAATGTAGATTGTGAGGCTAGGCTGTTGATCTGAAAATTGTTTTGCATGGTTTATCTTTGTATTCAGACCCTTTTTGCCTTCCAGAAACTACTGCCAGTTAGCGACCGTGGCAACTTGGCCAAATATGCTGGATGAAACAAGTGTTAAAAAAAAAGAAAATTGTTCTTTAATTTCACCAAATTAAAAGTGATGCAGAGGCCCATGAAAAGTGCATATCAGCAACCAAATCATTGGGGAATAGCTGCACACTTGCAAAGGTCTAAAAGCATTGAATGTTGCAAAAAGTATCTCTAGGACATAAAAGTAGCCTTGATTGATGAAACATTTTCAAGAAAATACCAGTTGCTTAATTCTAAATCATTCTAGAGGTATATCCTTCCTTTCTCACCCCAGAAATGATAAAACCTGCCACAACTAAAAGGATTCAAAAATATTAAAGGGACAGGAACACCAAAAGTGTTTTAAAGTAATAACAATATAATAGTGTATACTGTTTCCCTGTACTGATAAAGCTGGTGTTTTTGCTTCAGAAACTAAACTATAGTTTTTATAAACAAGCTGCTGAGCAGCCATGGGGGCCGGTTTTTAGCTCAATGGCTCATTCTAACTAGAAAGGAAGTTGGGGCTCACCGACACTCTGACCTTCAGAGAGCTGCTGAGCAGAAAAATCTGGTATCAGCAGTCTAAAACTGCAAATACCTCAGAAACCACTGAAAACAGAAAAATAAAGTAAAATGCAAAAGTCCACTATGATTATGTTTTTATCAATTCATTTTTGGCTTTACCTCAGTGTGCAGCTCCTACATTTGCTATCAAAGTTATTTAAAGGAAAACTATACCCCCCCCCAAACAATGTAGGTCTCTATAAAAAGATATTGCATAAAACAGCTCATATGTAGATAAACCATTTTCAAAATATACTTTTCTAGTAGTATGTGCCATTGGGTAATGATAAATAGAAAATTGCCATTTTAAAAAATAAGGTTCGCCCCTGGGATCGTACGATTCACTGTGCACACAAACATACCAACAAATCATACTTGTTAGGTCACATGAGCCAATTAGCAGACAGAGTTCTGTCTTTTGCTTCAACACTTCTTCCTGTTACAATTAGAGTTGTAGTATTTCTGGTCAGGTGATCTCTGAGGCAGCACACAGACCATGACAAAATGGTGGCTCAAGGCAAGAGTTTTTTTACTTTTACTAGTGAATACTAAAATGGGGAATCGGCAACAGCAGATAGAAAATATTTGGCTGACCAGGATCCTTATCCAAAAGCAGTTTAAGAAGGTAAAATATTATAGTACTGATTCTGTCACTTGCAGTAACAACTTCTACACTTTTTATAAGTAGAAACAGAACAGCACTACTTTTTGGAAGGTGTGCTACTAATCAAATCTCTGATGCTGGAATATAGTATTCATTCTCATACAAATGTAGAATATTCAAAATATACTTGCAGGAAAAAAAAATATATATTCTCAAAGTAAACCAATTATCTTAAAATACTTACTTAGGCTTTCTATCTTCATGTAGCTCTCTTTTGTCTTCCCGTACATCATCTCTTTTATCCCTTCGGTCTTCTCTTGCTTTTTCTTTTTCCTCCCAGTCCCTTGGACGATCTCTCTCTCTTTCCCTGCCTCTTTCTCTCTCTTTCTCCTTCTCTCTATCTCTCTCCCGTTCTCTTTCTCGTTCTCTTTCTCTCTCCCGCTCACGGTCTCGCTCCCTTTCACGTTCCCTTTCTCTTTCCCTCTCTCTCTCCCGTTCCTCTCTTTCTCTCTCCCTCTCCTTTTCACGCTCTCTCTCTCTGTCCTTTTCTCGCTCCCTTTCTCGATCTCTCTCACGGGCTCGCTCCCTCTCAGATTCCCTCTCTTTTTCTCTCTCTCTTTCTCTTTGTTCCCTTTCCCGTTCTCTCTCCTTTTCCCGTTCACGCTCTCTAGCTCTTTCATCTCTTCTTTCATCTGTTCTGTCCACTCTGCGCTCTTCTCTTCTTTCTTCTCTTTCTGTATCATCATTTCTTCCCTGGTGTCTTACTGGTGAAGTTGGTCTTTGATCTGCAAAGGTAACGGCACATTGTTAATAATTTCAGCATACAAAGATCGCAACATACAATAAAAATAAAATAAAATGCATAGCATTTTTATTTTTTCTCTCCAGTCATAAGGGGGATACAGGGACTGTGGAGTAAAAGGTCCCTCTCATAAGGAGGAGGGCACCGATGATGTCAAGAGTTGTAGACCCTCCTACTCCCCTTTTATCCCCTGCCAACCCCGAAGGGCACCAGTCTGTAACAAAGAAAAACGGTCATTCATAAACGGCAGAACAACAATGTCAGAATACAACAGTTGAACAAAAGTTCAGGGAGGTAAGTCCTGTGTCCCCCTTACGACTGGAGAGAAAAGAATTTAACATTAAGTACATAAATCTCCTTTTCTTCCGTCTAGCGGGAAACAGTGACCATGGGGGATATACTAAAGTGACCCCACAGTAGGGAGGGAAGAACTCTTAATTGATTAGAAAACCACTGCCTGGAGGCTGCTCCATCTGAAGGCTGCCTCTGCAGACAGGTACAAAGCCTTAAAAAAAGTATTCACCACCCTTGGCTTTTTTCCCTATTTTGTTAAATAACAGCCTGTAATTTAAATGTTTCTAATGTAACTAAAAAACAGAAATAGTGAAATAATTCAAGGTGAAGGAAAGTTTATGTGACTCTGATGTCATGATCTAGGTGGGACTTACTCTTTGTGAGTACCATTTGGTATTATCCCGTACAACCAGATCCATATATCTCAATTTTCTAAGTGTTTTTAACACCAAAAATTGTTCCATTTTTTTTAACGGACCATTAAATTTATATCAGCATGAATATATAAAAATTATAACGCATGAATTCTACTCAGAAATGAACTATCAGAAATAATGACACAGGGCACTTTATTAATTGAAAGAACTTTATATTTATTTATTGTTCAATGAATTCATCACAAAAACAGTTAAATGAATGTTTCACCAAGTTTGATGACAGTTCTTTTGTATAATTCAATATTTGGAGTTGTCTGCACATTCTTTCTCCTCCAATTTCTCCTTTTTGTTCAATGAAAAAAAAACAAACTGAAAATTGGCATGTGCATATGTATTCACCCCCTTTGCCATGAAGCCCCTAAAAATCCTGGTGCAACCAATTACCTTCAAAAGTCACATAATTAGTGAAATGAAGTCCACCTGTGTGCAATTTAAGTGTCACATGATCTGTTAATATAAACACACCTTTTCTGAAAGGTCCCAGAGGCTGCAACAACACTAAGCAAGAGGCATCACACCATGAAGACCAAGGAGCTATCCAAACAAGTCAGGGACAAAGTTGTTGAGAAGTAGAAGAGACTTATCCAAAGCGACTTGCAGCTGTAATTGCCGCAAAAGGAGGTTCTACAAAGTACTAACTTTAGGGGGGGGTGAACAGTTATGCACACTAAAGATTTCTGTTATTTTGTCCTATTTGTTGTTTGCTTAACAATATAAAAAAAAAATCTTCAAAGTTGTAGGCATGTTCTGTAAGTGAAATGGTACAAACTAATTAATTCCAGGTTGTGAGACAACAAAACATGAAAAATGCCAAGGGGGGTGAATACTTTGCAAGGCTGTCTAAGTATTGAATTGATAGAACTTAGTAAAGCTATGTAGGGAGGACCAAGTAGCCTCCCTACAAAGTTGAGCCCAGAAAGCTCCAAGGGCTCTAGCAGAAATGTGCCCTAAACCCGAATGGGGCACCTTCTTGTACGCTAGGTAAGTCCACCTCACTGTCTACCTAATCCAAAGAGCAATGGTGGTTTTCGTGGTCAGGCCCCTGACAGCACAATGAACAGAGTATCTGTCTTCCGAATGGATTTTGTGCGAGCAACACAAGTCTTAAGGGTTTTGACCACATCCAGGATGATGCAAGCAGCCTCCTTGGTATTTTTAGGGTTGTTGCAAAATGATGGTAGAATGATTTCTACATTGATGTGGCAGGCAGAAACCACCTTGGGAAGGAACCCCGGAGCTGTACGGTGGACAGCCCTATCCTAATGAAAAATCAGGAAAGGCTCAGAGCAGGACAGAGCACCACGCTCCGAGACCAGTCTAGCCGACGAGATGTCAACCAGAAAAACCTTGTTCGGTGGCTCAAATGGAGGTTCCAGCAGAGCGGTCAGGACCAAATTTAGATCCCATGGCGGAACCAGATGACAGAATTGTGGGAAGATGTGGGCAACTCCCTGCAGAAAAGTATGCACATCGACTGAAAGGGCTATCCTCTCCTGGAAAGAACGCATAGCGCCGCATAGAAACCTGAGCCTTCAGAGACCACAGGCTCAGACCCTTGTCAATACATGCAGAAATTTCAATATCCATGGCAAATTGAATTCCCCAAAAGGTATCTCCTCTAGGTTACACCAGTTCCGGTAAGTTTCCCATACCCTGTGTGCTGAGCTGAGGATTGTGATGAAATACTGGGCCTTGAGACAGCAGCTGAGGAGACAAGGGTAGTGTTACTGGGGTCTCCAATGACAGGTCAAGAAAATTGGAATAGCAGGATCTCCTGGGCCAGCATGGCACCACTAGAATTACCGTGACCGGTTCTCTGGAGATCTTTTGTAGCACCCAAGGCAGCATGGGAAGAGTCGGAAACAAGTATGCCAGTCGAAACCACAGGGCCTTATCATGGCATCTATGACTTCCGCCATTGGGTCTCTGTACCTTGCAAAAAATCAGGTTACTTTTAGATTGTGTCTGGTCGCCATTAGGCCGATCTCTGGCTCTCCCCAACATTGGACTAGAGCCTGGAAAGAGTCCTGGTGTAGTTCCCACTGCCCTAGGTCCAACTGGTGCCCGCTTAGAAAATCAGCCTCCATGTTGTCCACTCTGGGAATGTTTATGGGGGATATCGGAGTGGCAAGTCCTTCAGAACAGTCCAAAATCAGACAAGCTTCTCTGTTCGCCTGTGTGCATACACCTGATTTCTCAGCAGCTGTTCCAACGAGAACAGGGCTTTGAGTATGGCTTGAAGTTCCAGTATGTTTAACCGCAATTATGTCGCGCCTGGTAAACCAACGACCTTGAGAGAATGGGCCTTGGAATGTGGCTCCCCATCCGGTGAAACTGGCGTCCGTGGTCATGGTCTGCCATGTTGGTACCTGAAAAGTCTGACCCTGACCTAGACGGCCTGGTATCAACCACCATCGCAGAGATCTTAGTGACTGGAATGACTATTCTCTGGTGGAGCAAAGTCCCAATCCACCGCTTTAGCACAACTGTCTGGAGTGGACAGAGGTGGAATTGGGCAAACGGAACTGCCTCCATCGAAGAGACCATCAGTCTCAACACCCTCATGCACTCCTGAACTGTCGGGAGTCTTGACACCTTCAGAGATCTGATCTGGAGCTGCTTGTCCCACGGAAGAAGGACCTTCTGACTGACCATATTGAACTGTAACCCAAAAAAATTACATGGTCTGACTGGGTAACAGCGAGGATTTCCGACTGTTGATCAACCAACCGAACATCTGAAGACACTGAACCAGGTGCACATTTCTTTCGGGCCAATTGTCTGGACCGTGCCTTGATGAGGAGGTCG
Organism: Xenopus petersii; assembly: GCA_038501925.1. Classification (NCBI taxonomy): domain Eukaryota; kingdom Metazoa; phylum Chordata; class Amphibia; order Anura; family Pipidae; genus Xenopus; species Xenopus petersii. The sequence continues at coordinate 129,001,829 of CM076675.1, forward strand.
TCCAAGTACGGCATGATGAAAACACCCCACACACAAAGGAAGGCAGCCATGATCTTTGTGAACACTCAATGTGTCGAAGACAGTTTGGGCAAGGCAACTAATTGAAAATGGCGATTCTGAAATGCAAAACTCAGTAACTGTTGGTGGGGAGGAAAAAATGGGTACGTGTAGTTATGCATCCCGAAAGTCCGAGGACACTAGGAAGTCTCTCTGTTCCAGAGCCCTGATGATGGTGCTAACAGACTCCACCTTGAACCCGTCGTAGACCACAAATTTGTTCAAAAGCTGTAGATCTAGGATGGGTCGAAAGATCCATCTTTCTTTGGCACAATGAAAAGGTTTGAATAGAACCCTTTGAAAATCTGGTGTGGAGGAACTGGAAAAATGCCCCCCGTTTTGATAAGCGAGTCTATTATGGAGATGAATGCTCGCTGTTTGATTTCCTGGGATGGAACTCTGGGCATGAGTAAATGACGTGGGGTAATACAGTGAAGTTCTAGGCATTAACCCATTGAGGCTGTTTAGACGACCCAGGGGTCATCTATGAGTCAGTTCCAGAAGTTTGCAAAAAACTGAAGATGTTCCCCTATGCGTCCGACCTCTGGAGTCTCCTGGGCAGAGTCAAGAGGAGGGGTTCATGTCCCCTGATGACTTGGGCTGAGGTTTGCGGTACTCCCACAGCGATTTTACCTTACTGGAGAAGCGGCCTTTGAAGGAAAGATGTGTGATTGAGGGATTTGGATCGCTGGAGGGAGGAGTGTGCTCTTGCCCCCTGTTGCTAGCAAAAATGATCTTGTTCAACTCGTCTCCGAAAGTTAAGCACCCAAGGGGATGGATATGAGAGACCTCTTAGAACTGAGGTCAGCAGACCACAGCTTCAACCAAAAGGCTCCAAGGGCCATCACCGAAAGGGCAGATGCACGTGCAATGACCCTTGCAGCATCCGAGGCATCAGTCAGAAATTGGTTGGCCTCCTAAATGTGCGAGGCTAGCTGAACGATCTTATCCCAATTTCCCCATCTTGTACGGCCTGTAGTAAGGAACTGAACCAGGATTTGACTGCTCGGCTCACCCAGGCCAAAGCTAGGACAAGACCGAGTGCCGAGCCCACAGAAATAAAGTAGGCTTTGAGAAGACCCTCCAGCTTTTTATCAGTAGGGTCCTTGAAGGCCGCAGCGACTGGGACTGGAAGGGCAGTTGCCCTGGAGAGACGTGAAACTGGAGCATCGACCATTGGAGGCGTGCTCCACTTGTCAATGTATTCCTTTGGAAAGGGGTATTGTCTGGAAAAATGTCTGGTGGACAAGCGTCTGCAGTTGTTCAAGTTGGTCTTGAGTTGTTAAGTAGGGAGGATGCCTTCTTTTGAGCAGTGTCCTCATCCTAAATATGCAGGGTCTCCAGCATCATCCTGATAAGACCCTCGACCCCAGGGGCAGTGTCAGGTTGGTCCTCCTCTCCGTCGGTCAAAGGCCGATGATGAGGAGACAATTTCCCCTTCGCTAAGCTCTTCCTCCGATGACTCTTAATGAGTCGATGCAGTGGCCGCTTGTGTTTAGTGGTGGCGGTGGGGCTGCTGCCCATCTTTGCCAGGCCAGTTGTGGAATGCATTGTTGGAGAGGGATTGGGACAGTGAAACAGCCCAACCTGGAGTGTCAAGGTTGCCTGGAAATGGGAGTCCCCCTTGTGTGAAGGTACAGGGTCAGGATCAGTTGTTGGGTCAGAATTATGGGAAACCTGTGTCTGACTTGGGCTGCAAGTAGAATAGAGTGGATCTACTTGGCCCTCCCGAAATTTAGTGACGCATTTGGAACAAAGAAGGTGACTGAATGATTAGCGTGTCTGCCCCCCCGGAAAACAATTCCCCCTGACTTTGTGATGCGTGGTAAGAGCTGTAAGAGTACCTGGTAGATTATCAGGACTCAGGCGCCGTTAGGGGGGAGCGGGAGTGAAGGGAGCTGCGGCACGTTGAGGAGGAAGACGTGGCCTCAGGCTTGCCAAGGAAAGAGCGCAAGAGTAGTGTTTGGCGCAAAGGAGCGTGCGACTGTAACGTCACTCGATGGGCACCAGCGTTGGAGACTGCACCAGGTGCAGAGCGCCCTGCTTCCCACTTGCCTTGTCCGGCAGAGCAGGTTGGGGATTGCTCTGGGTAACTCTCACTTACCCTGTCTGGAGGAGTGCTGATGTCATGGCATTCGGCTCCTCCTGCTAATACACTATTTCCTGTGCTGCGTGTAGTACAGACAGAGGTTCCCGCGTCGGGTGCTAGCTGCCCAGCCTCGACCCAGGTGTTGATGCAACTCTTCAACCACAGGTCCTTTGTAAGACTACCTAGAGGCCAGTCCATATAATAGATATATATGATGGTGTTCCTTCTCCATCCTTTCCCTATTCAATGGTGTTGGCTGGGAAGCTGGGGTGTAGCACTGTACTTTGAAAACAGGATTCTGTCAATTCCAGTGAAACAATGTCACGTGTATATGAATTTTTAAGTATTATTAAGTAGTCATGAGCAAAATTTCTTCGCTGCATTTGCTTCAAAAATGAAGCCCATAGACTTGAATGGATTCCGGCAATCACGCAGCAAAAAATTTGGCACCCATAGACGAATTCATTTTGGCGAATTTTTGGCGATACAAAATGGGTCAGATTCTCTATCACTATTAGTAAGCATTGTAACTATTAGTATGGTTAATAGGAAAAACTGCTTTCTCAGACAACACAAATGGCCTACTTGCAATAGCACATTTTGACATTACCTCTGTCTCTGTCCCTTCGGTCCCGGTCTCCATGTCTTCGATCAAAAGAGGAGTCCCGTCCTTGATCACGGTTATCATATCGATCTCTTTCTGTATAACTACTTCTTGATTCCCAGTTGTCATGGTAGTTGCTACTGCTGTGATTATCTGCCTGGGAGCTTCTACCTGCCCTACCTGCTAATAGAAAGAGTTACCATAAGTGGTATAAAGACATAAAAAAAATCTAGAAAATGTTATACACAGATGAAACAAGCAATAAGTAGTGATTCTAATATAGGACCCTTGTTGCCTATGCAACCTCAGGTGCAGGCATGTCAAGAGACTCATTCAGAAAGTAAAATGTGTAAATGGCTGGGCTTTTTTTTTTTTTAAAAAAAAAGGGATAAGACATTTTGGATGATTACAACTGTAAGAAAATGTCGCCACAAAATTGGCAGACATAGACATATCTTATAATAATGATACTGAAAAACAAAAAAGGAAAAAAAAAGTGCTCATTTACTATAGAAGGCACATTGTCTTGATAGATATATTAAGTAGGCATACAATTGTTCTTGGCTAGTGTGTATGCAAGGTAGACATGAGCACTTCAGGGCATAGTAAAGGTTCCCTTTCCACAATGCACAAATTGGTAGCAAGTAATCATATACCCACAGAACACCTTGACTTCCAGAACGAGTGAAATGCAGCTTGGATGCCAAATTTTGTTCCAAAGTGCAGCAGGCAGGTAAACTGTGCCAAAAGTCTAGCACTATGCATTACCAAGTATGGCCTAAAGAATTTATTCTCGAGAAAAGTACATAGGGAACAAAAGTTGGTTTTGCTCAAAATAAAGGGTAGAATGTAGGAAATTTACACCATTCACAGGCACTCCAAACCTCTCTCAAAAATGTTCACTACACTCAGCACTAGGGGGAATCGGCAGCCACCTTCTAGAATCATAACAAAAAGCAGAACCAGAACACTGATTAGATGTTTTAAGGATGTGCCAACCCCCCCCCCACAAAAACGTATCATGCTGTTTATTTGACACAATACATACAATATGTTTACAAACCATAAAGCTCTGGATAGAATATAGACTGACTAACATAGCAATGCACACAGTTGTTTTCAGTAAATTTAATGGAAGTAATATTCACTGGGGGTGACACTAATGGGTATAACTGCTAAAGGCGACCCTCACACCCGACCCTAACCTGGTCCAGCAGCATCTCGACCTGACCCCAACCTAGTGTACTCCACCTGTTTAAATACCCACACTGCTACAATGTCACAGAAGGGGGCATGCAACACTGGCTTTGGAAGTAGCTTTGGCGAAGCCTGCACATTAAAAACTACTAAATTTAGACCTGGGGTACAATTCCTATTTTGTGAACCATCTTTTCAATAAATTATAGATGCCAGCAAACCTAATACAAGGACAATATGCAATCTCTTTTATTACAAGTACTTTTTTCAGATGGATCTGGAGCTCGTCCTCTTGCCCGTCCACTACGGTCATTCCTAGTGTCACTTCTATTTTCATTCCTAGAATCATTCCTTGTTTCATTTCTGCTTTCAGCACGTGAAGTATCATCTCTGCCATGATTTCTGTAGCTACGTTCATCATACTGCTCATCTTTTCGGTGGGATTCTCTATTGTCTCGGTCTCTGTATTCATGAGTGTCACGAGTTGATCTTGAATCCTTCTGGTCACGGCTTTCTTTGGCATCTCTATATTCTCGAGAATCCCTAGTCTCCCGATTATCTCGGGAGTCTCTAGGTTCCCTATGGTCACGGTTGTCTCGGACTTCCCGACGGTCACGACCCTCACGAGATTCTCTATCATCTCTAGAACCACTTGGTTCTCGATTGTGATCTCTGTCTCTCTTTCTTCCTCTGCTCTCTAATAAAAAAAAAAAAAGCATATACAGTGACACCTCAATTTTACATCCCCTGATTTTAAGTTTTCCCTCACTTCACATTATTTTTTGTGGTCTCATCTATATATTATGCATAATACATTTCCCTGATTTTACATTATTTTATTCTGGTCCCATGAAAAATGGGGGTTCTATGTGAATTAAAACAATATTTTTCTTAGAGACAAAATATGATACACAAACAAAAACAGCATAAGTTGAAACACATATTAAACTTATGCTGCATACTCAGAAGCAGCTCACTTGTCCTTATTTGTAACTAAAAATGCGAGCATTTGATCATGAATTTAGCTTAAATTTTCTTTTCTGAATAAGAATTCAGAATTATGAATAAGCTAGTCATAACATCCATCTATGAACTTTGATCAGCTGAACCAGAGCAGTCTGTATTTGCCAATTTGGATCTCTCGATATGGGCAAGTCTGCCCATGTGCTTTATATAAATCTACATTAAAAAATAATGGCTACCCTTTACATCCCTAAGAAGTGGAACGCATTAAAAAAACAAAAAAAAAAAAAACTCACCACTTGGGAATGCATGAACAAACGATCATGTGTAGGAGGGCCTTATGCTTACCCAGAAGTATGGGTATTTCCCTAACTGCCTCAACCAAGGAATACTAATGGAACATGCAACATAAAACGAACAGCAAAACAAAAGCTATGCCTTAAAATACTAGCAGGAATCCATATTCATTCACTTGTCCTTCATACACCGGAATAGCAGCAGTGAGTCTGGTTATAGGAAAAAAAAGAAGAAGAAACATTACAGTATGCCTACTGAAACAAAAAGATGCACCTACCATCTCTTCTTTCATGACTTCGGTCATGTGAAGCAGATGCCCTCTCCCTATCGTGTCTTCCCTTCTCTCTAGTTGGGGAGCGATGCTTGGATGGGCTCCTCTTTCTCTGTGGAGATGAAGATGTGCGTGTAGTGTAAGGAGACGTGGATTGGCGCCTAGCTGTCGGCGATGCAGTTCTTTGGTAGGGAGGAGAAGGTGACCTCCTATGGCGAGGTGAAAGAGAGTGTCTTTGCACAGAAGAACCTGACTGAGAGGAAGGAGAATGGTGCCTGGAAGACATGGGAGAGTGATGGCGCCCAGGAGAAACAGATCTGAGAAATGAAATCAAAGAAAAGAAAATCATGGAAAAAACCCATCTAATATGGTTTAGGCTCTGTTAATGCCAGTTTAATACTAAGTGCGCGTAGCTGCTATCATATTAGTACATTATAATGGAATTATGTTTAAACTAACTTTTAAAAAAAAAAATACTCCAATCCTACTAAATAATTTAAAAATGTAATACCATATTCAACAGCACACATAAGGCCATTTACATGTTAATTTTATGCAGTAACTGAACCTCTTCTTACCTGTGAGATGGGGATATTGCGTGCTTATGAGCTGAAGACTTCGTAGGTACTGGGGATGAAGGATGTCGTCTCCGAGGTGCAGGGGGAGAATAGTCCCTTGAATGGGATGAGTTACTACAAGAGCGATCAGCTGGACTTGGGGATCTTTTTTGTCTATGAGATCCCCCTGAAGCATCTCTGTTCAGAAAAAAAAAAATCAAAGTACTGGGGTGTTTTCTGAACAAAGATTTTTAGTGAAGCAGTATTCATTTGTATGAAATTAAATAAATGTGAAAAACTGGCTATGCAAAAATTTTGACACCTTTGTAATTTTGCTAATTTGAATGCATGTAACTGCTCAATAACGATTACTGCCAACACCAACTTGGTTGGATTAGCTCCTAAGCCTTGAACTTCATAGGCAGGTGTGTCCAATCATGAGAAAAGGTACAGTATTTACAGTAAAGTGGCCAGCTGCAAGAATCCAGACACTCTTAAAGGCTATAGGAGGTGTCTAGAGGCTGTTACATTTGCAAAAGGAGGCTCAACTAAGTATTGATGTAATATCTCTGTTGGGGTGCCCAAATGCATGCACCTGTCGATTTTTGTTATGATGCATATTTTATGTTAATCCAATAAACTTTATGTCACTGCTGAAATACTACTGTTTCCATTAGGCATGTTGTATATTAAAAAGAAGTTGCTACTTTGAAAGCTCAGCCAATGATAAACAAAACGCCAAAGAATTAAGAGGGGTTCCCAAACCTTTTCAAATGACTGTAAATATAGGTTATATAAGCTGTAAGAAAAGATGTTTGCAGGTTTCACATATTTTTAAAAGGTAATCATGCTAACCTTTGCTTTTCCTTTTTGTCTTTAGGTTTCTCAACATCACGTCCCCTTTCTTTTACATCTTTAATCCTTTCATCAATGCGATCTTTTGATTTATGTTTCTCTTTGTGCTTTTTAGAAAACAGGGCTTCCTCTTGGGTTGGTGGAGGTGGACTTGGTGTACGAGGACCTTTCTTTTTGCTCTGTGCACTCTTTGAATGCCTGCAGTAAACAGACTTATCTTTTAAATAAGATAACAAAAAGGTACATATTAAGTACCTACAGGAAAAAAACACCACATTTGTCTGTACTTAGGTCTTTGTCACACCATAATTAATTTTAATGCCACATGGCAAACATTTGAGACCAAGGAAATCTGCGACGTTGTTTGCAGAAGAAAAAGTTTGATTAGGAACAAGACAAATAATTTTCTTAATTTCTTTAACATAATTCAAAAAAGAAGCAGGATGCTTCCCAAAACTAATTACAATGCAGATTTATTGACCTTGTTTGTTGATCAGAAGCTGGAGGAGAAGCAGTAACTGACTTCTTTTCTTTCTTGCTAGAAACATTTGTAGGCTTGGGACTGGATTTTCGCTTTGGGGATCTGCTCGACTTTCTTGGTGAAGGTGACATTTTTGGGATTACTTCAGGAGATATCTACAGAATACATAGCAAATGACTATGAAAAATATAAACTGTAAGGTAACCTATACAATCATAAGCATTATAATCTATTCATATGGATTAGTTTGTTTCCATGTGGCAGGAATACTAACTAGTAATGTTCTCACCTTATATAAAAAAAATTTTTGTCAACAGGACACACATCAATTACTCATGAGAACTGTGGTCAAATGTCATTATTTTAATATTAAATAGGCTGACTGAACACTTTCTATCCTTTTTTGTAGGCAAAGTGACGTACCATTTGCCTTTGTCCGATGTCCTAAAACTAAGATCATTGCATAATTTGTATTTTTAGAACTGTAAAACCAACTAAAAAGGCTTTTAATCTGCTAAGGAAACATGCATGTAATCAACTCTCCTCCAGTTTCAACAATGTCTTGAGTGTGCCGTGAACCAGATTTTGGATAAAAGACACTAAAGGAAGTGTGCAGGGCATTATGGGAACTGAAAGCAAGGCCAAAGATGGAAGATGCATACTAATTTATGCAAACTAATTTACAGAATGCTACTTGATGCCTAAAAGTTCACATTTTGCTCTTTTATAACAAAATGATTTTTTGCTTATTGTAACAACAAATTCAAACTACACACCTCTTTTTTAATGACAATTTCTTCACGCTTTTCCATGTTCTCCTGTTCCAGTTTCATCAATTCTCTCTGAATTTTCTGGCGTTTCTTTTCCAATGACAACTCATGGTCATAATCATAGTTAACATCACCATTGTCTGAATCTGAGAACATAAAATATAAGCATGCAAACATTACATTTTATTTGCTCATCAAAGCGGACAAGAGTTCATGAATCTTCAAATGGTTGTATTCCAGCTTTTGTTCTTCTATAATTCCCAGAATCATCAAGCAGCCAATGGTTATTAAAGGATGCCGGCGCTGAAATTTAGCTACGAACCACTGTGATAGTATTATATGGAAAAGTAGGTGCCGTAAGTATGTAGCAAGACCTTCAACACTTTCAATTCAGTTGTTTTCAGATAGTTCACCAAAAATAAAGGCTTTTCAATCACCTTTTTCACGTATGTCTTTCTTAAGCAGTGCAGGTAAAACCGTTAGAAATTGATGCAATAGTTAATACAATTAATTCTTTAAAGGAAGCAGTAATTGATGCAGTAGTTGCTAACATTCCACAGATGCTGCTGAGAAATGTATTAACTCGTACATCAAATTGTAAAAGTTTAGGATTTGCACCTGGTTTGCTGAACTGCCAGGCTGAAACACTAGAGATAGCAACATTAAACTTCAAGGGGCTTATTTATTAAACCTCAAATCTTCCTGGTCAAGTTCTTAAAAAGGTAAAAAACTCATTCTTGGGGGGGGGGGGAACCCCTCAATTGTTTCTAGATGTATTATGCTGAAAAGCTGCTAAAAATCAGAATCCATAAATACTTCCGCTAAAACCTGTCAAAATCATGTAAAAGTCATTGGCAGATGTCCCTTTAACAATTTGAAGAGGTTTCTTGCCTTCATGATCTTCAAGGGTTTTGGGGGGCTTTTTGCTCAACAATCAGCGGACAACTCGAAAAACTTGCACAATTCAAACGTCAAACCAGAAAAATTGCACGATTCAATTTGACACATGATTTTGACGCAACTTCTTCCTGCACTGTTTTTTTGTCAGATTTATTGGTAGATTGAGGAGATTTTGGTCTAATTGCTTTTTTATTTATAGTGAGAAAATTTGTTTTTATTAAATAGCCCCCTAAACTTCAATTTTGGAAAAACTTCTTAACTGGACTGAAATACACGGTTTGGAATATTAACTACCCCTTCAAATGCTCAAAGCAGTCAGTGTTTCCGGTTTTGGTTTTCCACCAAACCGGTTAGAAAGTGTTTTGATTCCGATGTTTTCTGCCTGGCAGGAGTGGTCAAAACATCCCATGTTACTTAGGTTTATTAAGATTTTCTTTAAAATCTATAACAAATAAAGTGGGGTACAGTTTTATCAAATATTTTGAAATCTGTTATAAAAGAAAAGCATGGTCTCTCTCAAATTCTGTACAAGACAAAGAGACATTAATACCTTCATACCAGTAAAACTGCACATCATAACTATGTATTTGAGAGCTCAATGTCAAACCAAGCAGGACCAAGAACATTTGATAACTGGCCATATTAAAGGAACAGTAACACCAATTGTGCTGCACTGGTAAAACCGTTGTGTTTGCTTCAGAAACATTACTATAGTTTATATAAACAAACTACTAGGTAGCCATTTAAAGTTAAAAATGGAGATAAGGCACAGGATACACAGCAGATAATAGCTAAACTCTTAGTTTACAATGGTATTCTTCAGAATTTATCTGCCATCTACTGTTTGTCTTGTGCTTGAATGGCTGCCCCCAGCAGCTTGTTTAATAAAATATAGTTGTGCTTCTGAAGCAAACACACCAATTATACAGCAGATTATAATGCTTATACATTATAGCAGTTTCATATTTTGGTGTTGCTGTTCCTTCAACTATAATGTCCCTCCATATACAGAGTCCACCAAATTCATCCCACTTCTTTCTCTACACAGAGCACCCATTTGAATCTGCCCAACAAATTCATCCCCAGTGCACACCCAAACAGATTTCCTGCCATATTCTACCTGTGGTTGAGGAGGGAGCATTAGTAAGCTAGCAGCACTTAAGAGGTTTGGCTTGAGAGCTTTTCTATATCTGCAGCACTTTGATAAAGTTTGCTCACAGTCTTGGCATGGTAGCTCCTATCTGAGTCATGAGGGAGAGAAGTAGCTCTTTATTAGAATGGTGCACAAATGGATATCCTGGTTTTGATTTGCCATGAGTACTCATTAAACAGCACACTTGAATAAACATTTAAAGCAGACATACTGGGGTATCAACACATATCTAGTTTTTCATAGGTGACTGGTCCCAAATGTTCCCTTCACTTCATAGAACCAGAGTACTCATCAGTCTGTGAAAAAGCTACTGGAAGAATATATGAAAATGGGACGTCCATCTTAAGTATGATTTATTTTTCATGTAAAATATAGAAAAGAAGAGTACTTTCTTACCATCCCTTGTAGTTTCCCATTCAGCTGTCTCCTCGTCACTTTCAGGGGTTCTCTCTTTAGTAATTTTTATATCTTCTTTCTCACGATGCCTTCCCCGGGAAGACTCTTTCTACAGAAAGAAAAATGTCCCCTTGTTGCATATTTTTATATTTATCAATAGTCCTAATAACCTTTTCAAAGATCTAAAACTACACTGCTTAAATGCAATTTGTTTCTAATGACAACACCCCTTTTAGTTCATTATTTAAAGACCATGAACTATCAGAAAGTGTTCAAGTCTCTCAGTAAGTAGATAGGGTATAATTTAATTGACCTATATTTTTACATTGGTTTTTTTTTTTGTTTGGTTTTTTTTTTATAGAAAATCTTACTAAAATCTTTGTAAACTGCTAATGACAGGGTTCATATACCTGTACTTGCAAACCAATTTGCGCAAACCTAACAAGTCACCAAGAAGAAAATTACGTTGTTTCTGGTTTTACTTAAGAACTATGAAATACTGAGATTACTATTATAGGATTTTTATTGCAATTGTACTATTGCCATAAATGCATATGCTCCCTAACCGCAATTAAAAATAATTAAACTTAAAAAGAAAAAAGAATAGGTGAAACGCACCTAAACTAATCACTTATAGGCACTGGCTAAATAGTAGCTAGTATATCTGAGAACTACAAGAAACCAATGAAATTTTTTGGATTAGTTCTGCTTTACAACATTGTTACTTAACAAGGCTCTATATGCTACTTAAGATATGCATTACTGCACAGACAACTCTTGGATTTGTTTTGTACATGCTACAACCAGTGAATGTGTTAAGTAGCCTGGACAATTTTTTTATTTAATGTCACTAAGATCTTCTATAAAGAAGCTGGCTGTTAGGCATTTGTCTGTTGGAACTGCATTATATACTTTTTCCCTGTTTGCTCATTATGTGTTTGTTGCTGCCTTTTATATGTTTGTATTTTGTTATTGCATTAAATACTTTTCAGAAGGGCTTGAGCATTACTGCCTTGATTATATTACCACGGCTATTGCTATCCTCATTTATAACTTATAATTTTTAATGATACTTAAGGCAAATTATAGCAGCAATGACTATACCCCAACAAAGCCAGTGAAACTAAATTAAAGGGATCCTGTCATCGGAAAACATGTTTTTTTTCAATACGCACCAGTTAATACTGCTACTCCAGCAGACTTCTGCACTGAAATCCATTTCTCAAAAGAGCAAACTGATTTTTTTTATATTCAATTTTGAAATCTGACATGGGGCTAGACATTTTGTCAATTTCCCAGCTGCCCCTGTCATGTGACTTGTGCCTGCACTTTAGGAGAGAAATGCTTTCTGACAGGCTGCTGTTTTTCCTTCTCAATGTAACGAAGGAGTCTCAGTGAGACATGGGTTGTTACTATTGAGTGTTCTTAGATCTGCCAGGCAGCTATCTTGTGTTAGGGAGCTGCTATCTGGTTACCTTCCCATTGTTTGGCTGCTGGGGGGGGGGGGGTGATATCACTCCAACTTGCAGTACAGCAGTAAAGAGTGATTGAAGTTTATCAGAGCACAAGTTACATGACTTGGGGCAGCTGGGAAATTGACAATATGTCTAGCCCCATGTCAGATTTCAAAATTGAATACAAAAAAAATCTGTTTGCTCTTTTGAGAAATGGATTTCAGTGCAGAATTCTGCTGGATCAACACTAACTGATTCATTTTCACATTTTTTTCCCCCATGACAGTATCCCTTTAACAGTGATTTACCAGCAGAAACCATCAAACGGCTATTTTCTTTATACTACAGGAAATGCTTTTCTTACTTCATAAAACACTGATCATAACTCAAAATAATTTAGCTGCTTTCACTCTGTTGCTAAAATCTTTATTTTGTTTCCTGCTATATTTTGGGAGATTTTGTGTACGCACCGTTAAATCTCTCTCTCTTCAGTCGCTTGGGGGACACAGGGACAGGGGGGTATAGCTGGCACCACTAGGAGGCAGGACCCAATAAAAAAATAGAAACTTGATCCCTCCTCCTCCTGCTATACCCCTCCTCTGTAGGCAGAGCCACAGGATGAACCTGGCTATACCTCAGCCCTGTGTCCCAGCCAGTGCATCCTCTCTCTGTATGTCAGAGGGAGGGAATCAATGCTGGATGGTCAGTGCAGAGCACAAGAGACCCCGGTGACATCCTGAAGTAATGGATCAGACTACTCAGTGTAGCTGTCCAGCTAAATATAATGTGAAGGAATTGTAAAGAAATAAAAAGAGCAAAATAAAAATACTAAAATACTCCTGAATGCAGGAGACGGTCCTAACATCCTGAGGACACAACGAAACCGAGTGTCTCTGCCTACAGAGGAGGGGTATAGCAGGAGGAGGAGGAGGGACCAAGTTTCTATTTTTTTATTGTATCCTGCCTCCTAGTGGTGCCAGCTATACCCCACTGTCCCTGTGTCCCCCAAGCAGACCTGGAGAAAGAGTGATTTATCGATTATTAGGATGTGGTTTTGAAAACATGTGATAGCAGGAACACAAAAATCACAAACTTGACAACACTTTTTCTATTATACCTAAAACAGGAGTGCCTAAAAGGTAGATCTGGATCTACCAGTAGTAATTTAACTGGTGATCAGTAGATCTCAAAACACAGTCAACAAACAGCTTGTCTAAATCACTGTCCTATTTCATGCTTTTCATTCAGATATTTATTATATTATGTTTTGGTTACACAGTATAGTTGTATGTTAAATATAGCAATATAAATTCTCTCAAATCAATATAAGAAGTAATATTTTCCATGGAACACAGTGCCAACAATGCCTTTATGGATGTAGATCATAATGGGACATCATCACTAAAAGTAAACCTCACATTAGTAATTTATGGACATTCCAGACCTAGAAAATAAAAGTGTGCAAAAATACTTTCAAATGGAAAATATGGTTCCATACATTTCAATGAGCTGTAAGGTCTCACAGGATTAAGATTGTGTAGTTTTCCATTTACATTATGGAATGTTTTAATAAAAAAAAAACTGAGATTTTTTTAATAGAGTAAAAAATGAGACCTTGCCAGTGTTCTCCCCAGGGGCCTTTAGGCAAAGGCTCTGCCCAGCATTTCCTCTAAGCTTCCCACCAGTTAAAAAGAAATAACTCATTGTAGTAAATCTGTCTTTTTAATTAACCTGGTCGTTAATAGTGCATGTCGTTGAGCGGTGGAACCAAAGGGGCAGATTTACCAAAAAGAATTAGAACTCGCCACAGAAAAACTCACTTTCTATTCATTCCTGTGTTATATTTATGAAATGGTGAACTCCACTGATAAATAAGATTCTAAAAATCCCATAGGAATGAAGAAAAAGTGAGTTTTTCTGTGGAGAGTTCTAATCTCACTTTGTAATAAATCTACCACTTAGGGGCCGATTCACTCAGCTCGAGTGAAGGGTTCGAATGAAAAATACTTCGAATTTCGAAGTATTTTTTGGGTACTTCGACCATCGAATGGGCTACTTCGACCTTCGACTATGACCTTCGAATCGAACGATTCGAAGTAAAAATCGTTCAACTATTCGACCATTCGATAGTCGAAGTACTTGCCCTTTAAAAAAAACTTCGACCCCCTACTTCGGCAGATAAAACCTACCGAAGTCAATGTTAGCCTATGGGGAAGGTCCCCATAGGCTTGCTAACCTTTTTTTGATCGAAGGATTTTCCTTCGATCGTTTGATTAAAATCCTTCGAATCGTTCGATTCGAAGGATTTAATCGCAGGATCCTGGATCGATCGCAGGATTAGCGCTAAATCCTTCGACTTCGATATTCGAAGTCGAAGGATTTCAATTCGAGGGTCGAATTTCGAAGTATTTTTAACTTCGAAATTCGACCCTAAGTGAATCTGCCCCTTAGTGTTTGTGCGGTCTCCTGCTCTTCACCTAACAAGTAGCAGATGCGATCAGCAATGTTCACTCTGCCCTGCATGTTTGCAGAGTAAGCATCACGCCTGCTGTTTGTAGTCAGTGGATGGCTGCTTGTCAGGTGAAGAACAGCAGACAGCGCAGACACAAAGCAATGGCACACCAAACACCGGCGATAAATCTCTGCTTCTGCGAGCGACTTACCTCCTGTAAAAGCTTTCCCATAGGCAATAATGTGAATTTTGGAAGACTGAAGCAACACATGGTTAATACCACCAGTGATTCACATTATTGCCTATTGCAAAGCATTTACAGGAGATTAGTCGCTCACAGAAACTTCTAATCCACCAAGAAGCAGGGGGGGAGGAGACCTTTTGGAAAGTTTTAGCAGAAGTTTTAACAAACTTATCTTGGCAAGCAAGGAGACGTGCGGAGGGCACAGCCAGATTGGGGGAGATTGAAGAGAGGGTTATTGGTGTTGAAGGGGAAAGGGTTGGAGGCAATTGCATTTGGGATAAAGAGACTTTAGAGAAAATCAAGAGGAAAAAGAATATTCTATATTTTTCCTTATTATTGGCAGCAGTGAGAATATTGCTGCACCCTTAGAGGGGAAAGAATCTTCTATATTTTTCTTTATTACCGGCTGCACTCAGAACTTATCTGATGCTCACATTTGTGACACACCATTCAGCACCCTGACAATGTCTAAAAATTAATACTTTATTAAAAATGAATACCGGTGTAAATCTAGCATCAGAAATTGAATTTTCTTCCAAATAGTATTTAGAACTGTGACCAACAGGTCAGTCTGTGTGTTGAAGTAAATATTGTAGCATCTTTAAGAGGGAGAAATAATCATCTATATTTTTATATTATCTATGGCGGCAGTCAGAACATATCTGATGCTTAACTTTGTGACACCGAGTACTGCAGTATGAACATATCTAATTCTCAATTGCTTAAATTTTACACACAATTCACCAGCTTGACAACATTGTCCAAATTAGTACTTTCAGTGTGAATGCAGCGTTTTCTTAGGTCCAAAATGTTATTAAAAAAAGTAAAGCTCATATATCATGAGTAAAAAAAGCAATCAGAAAACACTACTCCTTTATTTTAGAATGGAAAACGTGTCAAAGCCTAGCTGATTAGGAGAAAACTGCTTACAAGTGGACCTCAAAGTAGAATCAAAGAATTGATATTTAAAACCAAATAATACTTTTACTTACGCTATGCTTTTATAATATGCTGCTGCACGTTATATTTTTACCCCCACCCAGCAGAAAAAAATTCCTGGGGAGAACACTAATTTAGATGGATATATAAACAATGACCTACGCAGTGTGTATCAAGTCCTTTTACTTTTGCTAAAAGCTCACAGTGACATGAATCCATAAGGTAGTCCAGGTTACTGAGGACATTAGCTGGTAGTACCCTTTTTCATCTATAAAACTAGATTTGCCCTAAATATAAAAAATTATCTTCTGTCTACTACTATTCCTTCTTTGTGGAAACAATTGTACCACTCTTCAAAAAATATAGCAAAGCACATTATAAGCTAAATGCCTGTATTTATGTTGGTCAGTCACACACAATCCTCTATGCAAGTCTATTCATACCCTTGATGGGGATGTGGATTCCTCAGTCGTACGTTTTTGAGATTCGGAATCTACTTCTTGCCGCTTATTCTTCATTCTCTCCCGCAAATCTCCAGGTGGCCTTTCTGGTGACCTGTTCAACAATAATTATAAGGTCACTTATACAAAAGGTTTTAGAATACCCCAGCGTAAATTACAAATTAAATTAACGTTTTCAAAATGGAGTTTTAAGTATTTAATAAATATGACTCTTAGCCAAATCACTATGCTAACTAAAAACATCTTTAACGCTCATAGAAAATCAATTTAGTGCCTTTTGGTTAGGAATGCACTGAATCCGGTTCGGGGTTCGATCTTTTTTCAGCAGGATTCGGCCGAGTCCTTCTGCCCGGCCGAACATAGATTCGGGGGTTCGGCCGAATCCAAAAAAGTGGATTCGGTGCATCCATACTTTTGGTGCACCTCAAGAGTCACTTATAAATTGTATTATATAAACATTCATACTGAAACGGGCACCACCTTCAAATGTCAGATACATACATGCATACATTTTCTGCAGTGAGTGCATGCAGTAGGCATGTTTGGGTGTTAAGCTTACCATACCATGTTATTCAAAATCAACATAAGGAGCGAGAAGTATCAAAATCACTTTACTTTAGGGTTAAACCCTGGACTGGGTTACAGTTCTGTCTCAAATGGCTTGAGCACAAAGTCCCTATTTCCTGGAAGAAGTTTCAGTATCTCTATAGCATATCCACTAGGAACACTTTCGTCTTTTCTTTCTTGCTAACAGCAGCAGGAAAAAAACAGCGAACGAGAAATGGATCTAACAGTAACAAAAATCCACTGTGATCTAAAGGGAGACACAGGGAACGTTTGGGGACTTAAAGCAGTCCCAGAGTCAGTGGGGTGGGATAACATATATTGCTTTATAGCACCACTGAGTAAAGAACATTTTGGCAAAAGGAGGCTACAGCTGACAAAAAGGTGTCCAGCTTATAGAATTTTGTAAACGTATGAACGGAGGAATGGGTGGCTGCCCTGCAGATTTGGTCCAGAGAAGCAGAGTTGCGCCATGCCCAGGATGCTCCCATCGCCCTTGTTGAGTGTGCCTGGATCTGCGTGGCCCCTCCTAGTCCCAGACCAAATTACAAATAAGGACTGGGTAGGAGACGAAAGGGCGTGGATCGTTCTAGGTATTTGCGCAAGGCCCTGACCATGTCCAGGGTGTTGAGTCCGCGTTCCATCTGGTTTTTGGGATCTGGACAGAGGGATGGCACTAAAATTTACTGCTTAATGTGGAAAGCGGAGACAACTTTGGGCAGAAAGGATGGAAGTGTGTAACACCACTTTCTCCTTATGGAAATTTAGAAAGGCAGGGGTCGCATGAGAGGGCAGCCTATATTACTACCAGGTATACCACCATCCTAGTCAGCAATGTGTCAGTCAGATTGATTTCAAGGGTTCGAAAGGTGTTTCAAGGAGAGCCTCCAGTATGTGGTTAAGATCCCAACTCGTAACGGTGGTCAGAATGGAGGGGCCAGGTGTGCTACTACTGCATAAATGTTCTACTGGAGTCATTCAATGCCAGTCAAGATTGGAGGAGAACGGAGAGCGCAGAAACTTGTACCTTAAGGGAACGGAGTTGGAGTCCCAGTTGGACACCCCGCGGTAAAAACATTAGAACCCGTGGAATGTCAAGTAGAAACATTGACTAGGATTCCCTGAACCAATTCAAGTCGGCTTGCAAGCCCTAATCATCTCTATCTATGTCTATCGTCTCTATGACCTTTTCTGCCAGTCCCTTGTGTCTCCAAATGGCTGCTTCAACAGCCATCCTGTAAAAGTGAAGAGGCCCAGGTTGTGATGGGGTATGGGACCCTGTAGTAAAAGGTCCCTCCTGTGGGTCAGCACTTATATCTCCTGAAGGTCTGAGAACCTGGACCAATACTATTATCGTGATGGTGGCTTGTCTTTTTGAGGACTTGTGGTAGCATTGGTAGGGGTGGAAATATGTAGGCCAGATCGAACTACCATCGTTGGGTCATGGCATCTACCCCGGCCGCCATGGGGTCCATGAAGCGTGCAAAAAAGCTTGAAAACTTTCGATTGGTTCTGGACACCATCAGGTCTATCTTAGGAAGACCCCAGTGACGTACTCGTTCCTGGAAGGCTTCTGGATGAAGCTCGAACTCCCCTGGGTCTCGTTGGTTTTGCCTGAGGAAGTCTGCCTTTGTGTTGGACACCCCTGAAATGTGAATGGCTGAAAGTCGAACTGAGTAGAGTTCTGCCCAGGTCAGAGTTTGCTGGGACTCTGCTAGAGCTGCTGCGCGTCTCGCCTTGGCGATTTATGTACGCTACTGTGGTAGCATTGTCGCTCTGAAAAAAGACACGTCCATCAAGTCCAAACTTTTTACTTTTTTATCCTGCCTGCCAGTTGATCCAGAGGAAGGCAAAAAAACCCATCTGAAGCCTCTCCAATTTGCCTCAGAGGGGGAAAAAATTCCTTCCTAACTCCAAAATGGCAAATCAGACTAGTCTCTGGATCAACTTGTACTATGAGCTATCTTCCATAACCCTTTATTCCTTCACTTGCTAAAAAGCCATCCAACCCTTCTTAAAGCTATCTAATGTATCAGCCTGTACAACTGATTCAGGGAGAGAATTCCACATCTTCACAGCTCTCACTGTAAAAAAAACCCTTTCCAAACATTTAGGCAGAACCTCTTTCTTCTAATCGGAATGGATGACCTCATGTCAGCTGGTAAATACTGGTAAATTAAGCATTAGAGAGATTATTATATGATCCCCTTATATATTTATACATGGTTATCATATCACCCCTTAAGAGCCTCTTCTCCAGCATGAGCATCCCCAATTTGGCCAGCCTTTCCTCATAGTGAAGATTTTCCATACCTTTTACCAGCTTAGTTGCCCTTCTCTGCACCCTCTCTAATACAATAATGTCCTGTTTGAGTGATGGGGACCAAAACTGTACGGCATATTCTAGATGGGCCCTTACCAGTGCTCTATAAAGTGGAAGAATGACCCCCTACTCCTGTGAATCTATGCCCCTTCTAATACAACTCAAGACCTTATTTGCCCTTGATGCTGCTGACTGGCATTGCTTGCTAAAGCCAAGTTTATCATCTGCAAGGACTCGAAGGTCCTTTTCCATAATAGATTTGCCTAGTGCAGTCCCATTAAGGGTATAAGTGGCTTGGATATTTTTACATCACAGGTGACTTTACAATTATTAACATTGAATCTCATTTGCCACTTAGCTGCCCAGATTGCTAGCCAGTTTTTTAGCCAAATCTTTCAACGTGCCTCAATCTACATTGCTGATGATCTGGGTAATGTTGAGGACCTCTATGGGTTTTTTTCGCCTTCCTCTGGATCAACTGGCAGTTAGGCAGGTTAAAAAAAAGTTAGAAGGTTGAACTCGATGGACATGTGCCTTTTTGTAACCTAACTTACTATGTATAACCTGTTTCATTATGCTGTCAACATCATGGTGGGCATCTTTGCTTGTTAGCTCTGCCTCTTCTTTCCCCGACGATATGTTGGATGATGGGAGTACCCCCTTCGACTCTGATGGTCTGGGGAACTCCGATGATACGTCAGAATATATGCTTGTGGAAGGGTCATTACCAGCTGTGTCTGCCCTTTTGTGCTTACCGCTGGGTCTATGATTCAGCTTAGCTATGGCTTTTCCCAGAAAATGAGCGAGAGAGGAAAGCCCTTAGAGGGAGGCCAGGGACTGAGACAGTCGCCCACCGTGGCGCTGGGGGTTCCTCTGAGCTGCCAGCCGAGCGGTCCTGATAAGTACCCTCTGCCAACAGATCCCAATTCAGTAGTGCGTTGTCAGGGAGTCCAAGTTGCTCCCTGGTGTAGGCGCAGGCTCCTGTCCCCTGTAGCAGGATCTGCATAGAGGTTCTGCTCGTCCTCCCTGAGTTTTGGTGTGGCACATTGTGCACACTAGGTATTTCACCTGTGCCACAGCTGCTGGGGTTCTTCCCTCTGCCTTGGGGAATAAATTCCCTGTCCTATCTTGTGCCATAGTAGTGAGAAGTAGGTGTAAGGAAAGCTGTGAAGTCTCAGAGTTAATTCTGACACATGTAGGGAAGATGATTCGTGCAGTCGCATTGCCCATGTTGGCTCTGACGCTGCTCCCCTGTAGAGGTATTCTGCTTGCGGAGATGTGCGATATAATGGCATCTTTTGCCTCTCGTTGCAGTCGTAAATGCCCGTTTTCCTGGTGCAAAAATGTGATGGAAGCACCGCCTCTGACCCCGCTTCGTCTCTCTCCTGCTGCCTCAGGGGATATTAACTCATGCACTCACTGCCTGGAGTGTTCCCCACAGCAGGGACAAGGCTGGGTTAATTAACTGTCCGGGCTCTTGAGGTGGCGAGCATACAGCAGCAGATAGTGGTGGATATGGAGGAGCGGTCGGAGTGGGTACATTCTCAGAGAAGGTTTCAGGATGGGGGGGTGGTGGAGGATGGTTGTACTCACCCTATGGACTTACCAGCCAGGCCGTCTGCCTTCCTACAAGGTAGGATGGTATGTATAGCCAAAGGCTAAACTGCCAACCCTTGTGAGTTGTCCCGTGAAGGGGGCTAACCAAACAAGGTGGTCAAGGCAGTCCTGACCCCCATTTCAGCACGGGTGTCAGTGCTAAACACTGACCGAGGAATTTTTCTCTGTCTCACTAGAGACCTGGTAGGTTCCAACCTCCAGGCAGCAGGACATATGAAAAACTGATGGAAGAAGGAATAAGGTGTGGGAGTAAAGCCAGTGTAGGCAGGCACATCCCCTTTTTAATTAACATCAAGTGTCCTGCCTCCTGGAAGAGCCCCATACGTTCCCCGTGTCCCCCTTTAGACAACAGAAAAGAATTATCCTATTGGGGTTAATTACCATAATGCTTAAATTATGTTTTAGCAGACTTAAGGTATGGAAATCCAAACTACAGAAAGTTAGCTTATCTGGTAAACCCCCAGGTACAGAGCATTCTGAATAACAGGTCCTATATCTATATTATACAAATACACATATACCAGGAGCCTTTTCAAAGGGGTCCTATATGTTTTGTACCAAAAATCTGCTCACCCACGCTTTGCGAGCCACATTATTCAAAATAACAACACACACAGAGGTCTTTGAAGATCTTGGATATAATGGGAGACTTGTCTGTCTCAAAGGGCTGATTGGCAAAAACTTACAGGAGTACAATGTCCCTTTAAATGTCTGATCTTATTTTAGGACTCTATGTATAACATGTTAAGAATATACAAAGACAAAAATCCATAAAAGGTCTATAGGAAGACTTTTCCTCCAGGAATTCTGAGTAAACAAAACCCTTTTCAGAACATCAGCTTCCCAAACGGAAAATTGAAAATAGTCATATAATATAGCATAACCCCAGACCCGCATATATATACATGTGACATGCTAGAGTGACATCTGAAGCACTTCTGTCTCTCACGGTCGTCTGCCTGCAAAAACACATTCTTATTTTTTGCCTTTGATTTAAGTAGATGAGAAGGAAAGACATCCTGCACTTGGGGGTGCCAAATGTTAGGCACCCCCAAGTCATTGTATTGACTTACCTGAAAGCCGTGAGCACCACGAGCAGATCCTCTTCCGGCTTCTTGTTTCTTCAAATTTATGGGGCCAATGCATGTGCAGTAGAATGAAATACCCGGCTTCTTAATTAATGATCCGTTTTTCGTTCTACTGTGAATGCGCAGCCGCACGAAGAAAGCAGAAGACGTAAGAGAAGCGCTTTGTGGTGTTCACTAGTATAACCCCGGGCCAGTGCAGTTTTCTGCTGATAGGAGCACCAGCCCGGGGTTTAAGGTAAGTCAAAAAAATGATGCCTAACATTTGGCACCTCCAAGTGCAGGATGACTTTCCTTCTCCTTTAAAGCAGCAGGAGTGTCCCTACAGCATAATCCTTGACATCATACTGCTACAGTGAAATATTGTTAAAATAATATTATAATGGAAAAGTGTGTTTACTCAAAATTTACCTTCTGTATGTACTACTATAACCTTTGCCTCTTGGTGAGGGGCCATGAATGAATCTACAGGTGTTACCATATATACAATTCCCAGTCTTCATCCAATTACGACATTGAGTCTGGAACAAAAAAACAATGAATCTTATTAGCTGGGAATATACAGCAGGTAAATTAGCTTAGATACAAGATAAAGCATAAGGAAGGTTGTAACTTAACTAAGGTAAAAAAAAAAAAATTTATAAACCATAAAAAGTGAGGGAAACTTGAGAAGTCTGATATGGCTAACTTTTGCTGACAGTTTCCATGCTGTTTTAGATGGCTGATGGTCACAGAACACACAATAACCCTTTTAGCTCATGGGGCATATTTAAAGCTTTAGGTGCATAAAAGGCTTACCTCAGCACTATTCCCTGCGCTAGGTCCAAGTCTCTCAAAAACACTTGGTCTGCGCGATGTGCTATCCGATATAGTCTTGGTATTCTCTACTGTGACCTTCCGTCGGATTTTTGACATTTTGTACTTTCTCTTACCTAACAAAAACAAAAATTAAAAATGTACCTGAGAACTGGAATATAGACTAAATGTAACCCTCCTATACACTGAAAGCCTTTATGATTTATAGGGATACTGCCATCACAATTGAGAAAGCAAGCTCTTTTGTTCTAATACTTTGAAATTTCTGTTAGTTCACTTTGAAAGCACTGAACATTGTTATCCAGAATGCTAGGGACTTGGGAGTTTTCTGGATTTCTAAGGGTCTTTCTGTAATTTGGATCTCCATGCCTTCATTCTTTTGAAAATCATATAAACATTAAATAAACCCAAAAGGATTAGTTGTTTAGTGAATTGGACAGCTCAGACGATTGCTGTTGGTTAATAATAACATGTTTGCATATATTGCAGATGATATTGACTGTCAATACTATTTGCCAGAATTTTTTTGCCAGAATTTTCATTTGATTGAGGTCTGGATATTAACGGTCAGAACATCTTCTGATTTGATTTTTCCTATTTATTTTAATCTAGTTCATTGCAGATCATTACATGGAAATGATCTGCACAACTTTAGTTGGGATGAAGTACAAGGTACTGTTATATTATTAGAGAAAAGGGAAGTCATTGTTAACAATTTAAATTATTTGATTAAAATGGTGTCTGTTGCAATTGGCTTCTGGTAATTCAGACCAATCTGGATAACAGGTTTCCAGCTCATGGATCCAATCGTTGTATATGGGCAAGCTGCAGAATTGGGTTTTCTTTTATTATGCAAGATGTTATGTTTGGGTTTCCATTCCCTTTAATTCAAATTACTAAAACAGGCCAGAGGTTGAAAGCAGGTTTAACAGAGTGGAAAGTTGGCATTCCCCACAAAAACAAAACCCAGCCCAATGTTATAAGGGCCTGCCAACTAACTGAAAAACCTACCAACACACTTGCTTTGAAACCATGAACGTTGTAAATGACTTCTATACTGTTGTGCGATTCAGACACAATGGGT
The DNA here is from genome assembly GCA_038501925.1 of Xenopus petersii. Taxonomy (NCBI): domain Eukaryota; kingdom Metazoa; phylum Chordata; class Amphibia; order Anura; family Pipidae; genus Xenopus; species Xenopus petersii. The sequence goes on from CM076675.1 coordinate 129,025,458, forward strand.
CTGGGTCACAGAAACACCCCCCCCTTGCAGTTACTTTTATAAATAACCAGCAAAAATGCAGAAATTGTGCAGAGAGGGTAAATAGATCAGAATCACGTGCTCTTTTATTTAGCAGAATGGTGTTTGGTTGGGGAAGACCAGGGCTGTTCTCACCTTGCTGACGTTTGAAGCGGCGGCGAACGCCGCTGGCTGAGGAATCCCGGGCCGTGACCGCTGTGGATTTGGCGGCAGCTACTGGGAGCTCAGCGGCGTCTCCCAGTGCCGCGGACTGACTGACCGCCCAAGCACGGCTAAGTCTGCCGTCCCTGTTTGCCTTCCCAGTTAGCCACAGCGACTCCTCCTGAGCCCTCTTTTTCTTCTTTCTCCGCTTCTTCTTCTTCTTCCACCACTGCGGCGGCAAACACTTCAGCTGATGCCGGTTTCCCGGAGCGATCGTGACGCATCGACGTCAGGCGAGCACAGGCCGAGGATGCAACAAGGCCGCCGCTACGCCTGCCTGGAAACCCGCAAACTCATTGGCGAGTGCTCATCTAGTCACGACCAATCAACTGAGGAAGCCGTCATAAAAAAAGCGACCGTGTCTCTCAAAGCAAAGTTCTATGGGGTGGTGTGACGTAGACTGTTAACGTGCCTTACGAAGTAAATAAGTCTGCCATATTTGATATGGGAGAAACCAGAATGGTTGCAAAGCCAAACGTGATTCTGCTCTCCACTCTCTGATTCTACTCTCCAAATGACATTTATAGCAAAGGAAATAAACCCTCTTATGTGGATCAAGAGAACTTGCCTTCCAAGTTGCAAATTGCAACTTCCTTAGCATTAGCATTCACTTACAGACCCAGCCCATTACTTTTTCACCACAACAATTCTGATTTCAGAAGTAAATGAACCCATCAGCATGAATTAGGCATGCACCCAGTGACATAACTAGTTGTTACTGGGCCCCATAGCAAATTCAATTTAGGGCCCCAAAATATTTATAAGTTGGCCTATTTTACCAAGATATATTAAAATTGCTCATTAATTAGGGTCTCACTGGGCCCCCTACACTCCTGGGCCCCCCTGCAATTGCAGGGTCTGCTTCCTCTATAGTTACGCCCCTGCATGCACCGAATCCACTATTATGGGTTTGGTCCAACCCCCAAATCTTCGGATTAGATTGAATCCTTCTGCCTGGCCGGACACAAGCCAAATCCTAATTTGCATATGCAAATTAGGGGTGGGAAGGGAAAAACATTTTTTACTTCCTTGTTTTGTGACAAAAAAATCCCTCCCTGCCCCTAATTTGCATAGGCAAATTAAAATTCAGATTCTGTTCGGGCCAGGCAGAAGGATTCAGTCTAATCTAAATCATGCTGATAAAGGCCGAATCCCGAATTGAATCCTGGATTCGGTGCGTCCCTAGCATGAATACACCTATACAAAACAAAATGCAATCTTGTAACCCCTCTGGCTCAGTTACATCCGTTTCTTGACTTGGCTTTGGAAAGCCATTGTAGGGACTGGAAGGGCAGGTACTAAAATAATAATGAAAAAAAGACAAACACACAAACTTATTCATTTTACCGTTTGTTTTGCCTCAAAACATGTTACAAATGCTTGCAGTAGCCACTTTTTATTTAAAATGTCTAAGGAAGCAAAATAAAGACAAAAGAGATCCTCCCTGGTGAAAGAGGTCACATTCTGCAAAATTCGCAATTTAGTGAATTTGCAGAGTAACGATCGTTCGCCTGAGAAAAATTCACCTGTCAATATGGCACAAAACCACGTTAGTAATGTACTCTAATTCTTGCGAATTGTCATCGTGCCTGTTAGTAAACAGGCGATGTCCCTGTGGATGGCATTTCTGGCAAATTTTTGCTAGCGACGGCCACGTTATCCTTTAGTAAATCTGCTCCAAAGGATTTTTCCCAGAATTGTAGAAAAATAACAGATTACATTTTAGTGATATTTAATACTCTTACTTGGTAAGGCAAAGTAGCAGAACACCTAGGCAAAAGCAATGCAATTTTGGGCACAATGACCATCTACAAAGACAAGCAACATAATTAATAACAGGACTGCCATAGTCTACCTACCAAGAAACCACACTAGATATGTTCTTACCAGAGGGACCAATAAACAATGAGGAACAAATATCACAGGTTATTTTGTGGTTAAAGAATTCCATGTTTGTAACACTGTATATACAGTATGGCTGTTTGGAGGCAGAAAGTCACTCCCTTTAATTTTTCAGAAATTAAGCCAGAAATGACATGTGCACCCGCTGTGCCTTTAAAACTGACACTGAGTATAACTGCAAGTTTAATAAGAAAAGAAAGTGGTTAAAAGTGTGCAGAAAATGTGGTCTGAGCGCAGAACAGGAATGGTTTCACCAATGAATATAGACACGCTAAAAATATGCCACAAATCTAACATTGACGATTTACCTTGAAAACCTTACAGGGATTCTGTAGTCAGGGAGGCCAATTTATCATAATTTATATTTGTGGCGTTTTAGAGGTTTTTTCAACCATGACTAAACTCACATTTAAAAAAAACTCGTATGTCTACTTATTTATTAAAGGAAAACTATACCCCCAAACAATATAGGTCTCTATAAAAAATATATTGTATAAAACAGCTCATATGTAAAACTCTGCTTCATGTAAATAAACTATTTTCATAAAATGATTTATAGTGTTTTGCTTCCACACTTCTTCCTGTTACAGTTAAAGCTGCAGTATTTCTGGTCAGGTAATCTCTGAGACAGCACAGAGAATATCATAAAATGGTGGTTTAAGGCAAGAGATGTAAAATGGCAATATTTACTCAAATATATATTCCAGTTTGATAAGATTCTTATATATGTCACTTAATTTGTTATATACTGTAACTTAAGTAATCATTTTGGAGGTATAGTTTTCCTTTAAGAGATCTGAAGATAAAAAGCATGGACGATTAAATATGCATAAATCCAAATAAGAATATGAATCCTCATTTCATTAGGATTTTTGCGTTTTAAAAACAACCCCCCCCCAAAAAAACCTCTAAAAGTTCAAACCAAATATTTGACAGTTCCCATTGACTTGTACGTGACCTCACCAGCTTTTAGATGGAGATGTTTTGTATTAGCGGTATTTGTGATTTCAATTTTTAGCATTACAAAGTTTGGTTTAGGAAACACAAACATTTCTGCACTTCCCTCCTTAACACTGAAGACCCTGTTAGTCTTATACTGTACCTGATGGGAAACAGACCTGAATACCTTGCAAACATTAAAGATAACACAGCAACAAAATACAAACTGACCCTGCTGTGCTAGAAATAGTTACTTTTTTTAATACTGGGATATCTTACATTTATTAGGTGTACCTCTTGTTTCATTGGCCATTGTTGTATCTCCTAGGAGAAACACATTTTTTCATGAATATTTCATTAAACATAAGGAACTAGCAATGAGTAAAAGCTTTGTCACATTTGCAGATGCTGTCAAATATTCCCCACCTCCATCTTTGTAAACCTTTATGATTTGGATCTGCAGTGTCCTGTTCCAGCATGAATTTTCATTTTGTCTTGCTTTTCTCAGATGATTTCACATTCTGCTGAAGAATTAGCTGATATGCGGAGTCAAGTATACAAAGCCAGATTTGTGCAAAGGTCACAAAAGCCCGGGCCTAGGGCGGTAAGATTTTAGGGGCACTGGGGATGTTTGCCTGTATCGGTTACCTAGGAACTGCAGCCTAGGGACACCCAAAGCCAAAATCCAAGCCTGCTGTCCCAAACTGAACATGGCTAACCACCATCATGACAGTAGGTATGTACCAAATCTCAGTATCCTACTCAGTATCCAGTCCCGATTTACTTGTTATTTTAGTTCCCAATATACCTATGAAAGACTTCAGGTACTATTATTTAGTCTTAAATTTACCAATCAAGAAGCATGTAATGATCAACAGTCTAAAGATTATAGTACATGCTGCTGGTTCTTGGACAATAAAGTCAGATGTTAGGGTAGGACTAAATGGACATTTTCGTCTCAATCCGATCAACGCTGCGACTTTATCCGACATTTCCATTACTTACCTTATTTCCGTCGCATGCAATTTGACGCATTGTTTTGTTGCAGTGCGTCGGAAAACGTTCATGTAGTCCTGCCTTTATTGTTGTGGTAAAAATATTCATTAGAGAATTTGACAAGTGATGAAAGTGTTGTTTGTCAGCATTTGTGCCAAAAGTATGCACATTTCCGTCACTGAAGCAAGTCTGTCGGGCCTACTGATGCAACCGACGGTTGGAACCCTGGAGCTCACGCCAGGTCCAGGATGGAGGCAGCGCCAGGGTTTGTCAGCATGCATAGGCACAATTGCACACTATTCATCAGAAAAGGACGCTTTGGCAGCCAAGTGCAGGAGTATGGGCACCTTAATGAATTCTGTCAATATGCCAATTCCACTATGCCCATCTCAAAGATCCACATTTGTAAATGATACTTTGTCTCTGATTTGTCTCAGTGCATAAAACAATTGGACCAAATGAAACACAAAATTACTATAACTCCATATTTAATAAAGCAGCGAGAAAACCCATTTCCCTGCCAGCTCCTTCTCTGACATTTATTCCAGGGGAAAGCAGACTCTGGCAGAGATTGGAGCATCTATTTGCATGAACAGAGCTGCTGTGTAGATTTTCTTTTAGCGCATGCATAAAAATCTGATATATTATGATTGCATATTTATTTGTATTATCTTTTATTTATGCAGTTCCAACATTCTCTGCTACTCAGTTCGCTTAAATAAAACACGATAGTTTATCCTATGTTTTTCTGCAACAAAACAGCCCATATACATAGTTATTTCTGTAGAGGTATCAATGCTAATTACAATGTAATACAGCTCTACCCCTGTACAAAATGTCAGCTTTTTCTAAACTCAATTAGTAAAAAAGCACTAAACATTTCATGTGTTTTCTTTTTTTTTTTACTAGTTTATGTTGGCTAGATGTACTTTTCTAATAAATTCCAGCATGCCAGGTTATAATTAAAAGATAAAACGAAAATTGTATACAAGGTTATTGGTGGCAATTCGTCTTGGGAAACCAGAGACAATCACATTCCATGTGTCATAGTATAGCAAACCAGGTGCGTAACTCAAAGTTTAATGATTTGGCGGTCTAATTGTGACTTGCAAGTGAGAGCATTGTGCTAGTAGGTATTTCTGCAGTAAGAACCTCCTGCTCAGAAACATGGATATTCTGGCTTGGGCTTTCACTATCTTAGTTGCACAATTCCTGAAATCGACACCTACAGTTGTGTTCACAATAATAGCAGTGTGAATAAAAAGTGAATAAAGCTCAAACTCCTTACAATAGCTTTTATTTCCATACACACAAATGCATTGGGAACACTGCACATTCTATTCCAAATCAAATTATGAAGAAAAATGTATCAAATTTGTGTTATTCCTTTACAGAAAGTGAAGGCAAAGTAATATTAGGCTGTTCCAAAAAATAATAGTGTCTGCATTCTTCTTTACAAACTCAAACATTAACTGAATAAACTGAAAAATGTACTAATATTTAGTTGTCTAATCAGTGTTTCTGAGAACTGCTGCCCATCTGTGTTGCATGGAGTCCACCAACTTCTGGCACCTGTTACATTCCACAATTCTTCTGCATTTCTTGGTTTTGCCTCAGAAATATAATTTTTCATGTCACCCCACACGTTTTCTATTGGATTAAGGTCCGGTGATCGGGGTGGTCACTCCTTAACGTCGATCTTGTTGGTCTGGAACCAAGATGTTGCTGGTTTACTTATGTGTTTAGGGTCGTTGTCTTGTTGAAACCCCCATTTCAAGGGCATTTCCTCTTTGGCATTAGGCAACATGACCTCTTCAAGTATTTTGATGTATTGAAACTGATCCATGATCCTTGGTGTGTGATAAATATGCCCAACACTATAGTATGAGAAACATCCCCATATCATGTTTCACTGTCTTCACACTGTACTGTGGCTTGAATTCAGTGTTTGGGGGTCGTCTAACAAACAGTTGCTAGACCCAAAAAAGAATAATCTTGCTTTCCATCAGTCCACAAATTGTTGTCGCCATTTCTCTTTAGACCAGTCAATGTGAACTTTGGCAAATTGTTTTAGCATGTCCTTTTTTTTATTTGTTTTTTTCATAATGGGACTTTGCGGGGGCTTCTTGCCCATAGCTTGGCTTCACATGGGCATCTTCTAATTATATCAATACTCACAGGTAACTTTAGAACTTCTTTGAACTTCCCGGAGCTGATCATTGGCTTAGTCTTATACAACACTCTTGAAAAACATGCCTGCATTTTATTTGTGCTTTTTAGAACATGAGCTGATTTTAAAGTATAGGTGCTGTTTGCACAAGTGCAGTTGCTAGTGGCAACCAATAAACAATTCATTTTGAATCTAATACAATGTGGAAAATGAAAGTGAATACCTCTGTTGCGTTCTATTGGCAAATGCACATTTGCAAGTAAGAACCTATGTTGGTGAGACCTGTAGTATTTATAGTGAGCACAGGATGGCCAGCTGTCTGGGGCATTATTGAATGAAGCATCACTGTATTGTAGAGGGGATCTGGCATGGTGATGGCTGAGCTCTGTTGTCTCAGGGGGCCTATTTACTGTATGATGTTGTTTAAAAAATTACCGGTGTGATCTAGGCTTTTTTTTTCTAATTTGCAGGTGACTGTTGAAATCTACTCTTCCTCGTCCGTGCCTCAGATCATAAAAGTTGGTGGTAAATTTACTCTGTATTTTTCCAAATTGATCATCAATATATTTCTTGTACAGGTCATTAATCCAGCAGGTATCGTTTACAACAATTTGTACAGTATTTTTATTGTATTCATAATTTCAGTATACAGACTTTTGGTGTGATAGAAGTACAATTTACTGCTATACACTCCTGAATATATTCTGAAAGGTTATGCATTACAAATTCTTAACAATATGGGCTGCAACTATTTTAACAGCAGTAATAGCTTCGCTGCATGTTGGCTTTATAAGTTGTGGAGGAAGTAAAAACCCATATGCTCCTTTGTCCCGTAGTTCAAACGTGAAAGAATACTTGATCCCCAAATCATAAGCCCAGTCATCGGAGCCTCCTGGAGCCAAATCTGTAAAATTTCAAGATAGTTAAATGAATATTTTTACTAAAAGCAAACTGGCAAAACATGCAGATCTTTGGCTGAGTTGATCACCCAGATGATAATGGGTTCAAATTGCAACCATTTGTAGATTTTAAAAAAATGTATATTATAAAAGCAGAGTTGTGTTTCTTCCACTATGCAGACAGCATATAACATAGTGAGTAAAGTTAAAGCAGGGCACATGTGCAGAAAGAAATAGTGCAGGAATTCTTAATTGCACGTGCAGGATTTACTCCTGTTTTAGCCTTTATACTTTTAGATCATACATATTTGTTTTTATATATTATTTTCTGTTTTCTTCCTCTCCATTTCCTAAACTTCTGGGGAAATATAGACTGTGTAAACATGGTCTTGTTCAACTTCATCAGTCGGCAGTTAAAGTGGACCTATCACCCGCACATAAAAAGCTGTATAATGAAAGTCCTTTGCAAATGAAACATGAAAATTAAATTCTTTTTTCATTAAAACACCCATACCTGTTATAAAGTAGCCTAAATATCTGAGCTGTCATTCATATATTGCCTGCCCTGCCTCAGCACAGCACTAGATGTCACTGCACCCCTCACAGTTCCTATGTCTCCTCACGCTCTATAATTTTATAGCAAACTGCACATGGACTCCTATTCTGGCACATACACAAGATTTTGTGATGATACACAAGTTGCCTTCAAACAGTTACCACAAAATGGCTCCTGCTTGCTTCCTTTGATGTGTAATTCTAAGACTGAAGGAACAATAATTTAAATTTAAATATATGTACTGTTAATTTTGCTCACATGTTAGGAAAGGATTTGGAATTATTTCTTAGGGTGACAGGTCCCATTAAACCCGGAGCAAATCCATGAAAACATAGGGAGAACATTCTTATATAGAGATCTCCTTGCATATAATCCCATAGTCTGAATTGAAATCAGGATCCAATTTTGGCCATTCATCCATTTTGGTCTGCCAACTAAGGTTTCCATTAAGAGTGATTTACACAAGCAAGTGCATTGGGCAAAATCCATTTTTGCTTACAATTTGCTTTGCTTCTAAGGCAGAGACACATGGCAAGATTCGGGGAGATTAGTCGCCCATCGACAAATCGCCTCTTCTTTGGGTGACTAATCTCCCGAACTGCCTTCCCGGCGTCTAAAATCAAAATCGCCGGCGGGGTGGCATTCGGAGAGTTTCGATTTCCAAAGTTGCCTAAAGTTTCCCTGTGAGGGGACTTCGGAATATGACATCGATTTAGATTCTAGCTAGCGGGAAGGCAGTTTGGGGAGATTAGTTACCCAAAGAAGAGGCGATTTGTCGCCGACTAAATCTCCCTGAATCTTCGCGTGTCTCTGCCCTTGTACTGAAGATGCCGCACCCCCCAATTGAAAATGATCTGCTTTTATTTCTGGTACTCAGCATTGAGTGACACCTGTGTGATTCTTTGCATAAATTGTTGCAGCCCACAGTCCCAGCTTGAAGCTGACAGTAGCTTCACGGTTTTCCTGTATGAATAGTGGCACGTACATGTGATACTAGACAGGATATGGGACATCTCCTTGCAGCTATAGAGAGGTGAAAGGAGGGTGTTTGGAAACAAATTCCTTCAATAAAAGTAATCAATGAGCACAAAAACTGTATCCATTTTAGTGTGACCACAACTGCGGTTGTGGTTCTAAATAACCACTATTAAAGGGGTCGTTCACCTTTGAGTTAACTTTTAGTATGATATAAAGAGGGATATTCTGAGACAATTTGCAATTGGTTTTCATTTTTTATTATTTGTGGTTGTTGTGTTATTTAGTTTTCTATTCAGCAGCTATCCAGGTTACAATCTCAGCAATGTGGTTGCTAGGGTCCAAATTCCCCTAGTGACCATGCATTGATTTGCATAAGAGACTGGAAAATGGAATAGGAGAGGCCTGAATAGAACAGATGAGCATTAAAATATAAATATCAATGCATTTGTAGCCTTACAGAGCATTTGTCTTTAGATGGGGTCATTGACCCCCGTTTGAAAGGGTAAGAAGAAGAAGAAGAAGGCAAATAAATAAAAAATGATGACTGTTCTATAAAATATCTAAAGTTAACCTAAAGGTGAACCACCCCTTCAAGTTTGGCACTGTATGGGCTGCTTTGTCTTGAATTAAAAAAAACTTTTGCACATAAATGTTAAATGTGGATGTTTTTAAGGATTACTTACAAATGGTTTCTGCTCCTGGACCGTACACATATTTATTTCTAGACGTTGACCTAATTCCTTCAGCAACTTTTTTTGACAGGAGTAGCTAAAAAATAATAAAAAAAAACAATTCTACTATTCAAAAAGAAATCCTTGTTTCTAGGAAGCTAGTCACACATGCATAGATTATTTGTTCAATTCTGTCAGTTTCTAACGAAAGTGCAGTACAGGTATGGGATCCATTATCTGGAAACCCGATATCCAGAAAGCTCCAGATTACGGAAAGGCTGTCTCCCATAGACTCCATAATAATCAAATAATCCAGATTTTAAAAAATGATTTCCTTTTTCTCTAATAATAAAACAGTAGCTTGTACTTGATCCAAACTAAGATATAATTAATCCTTATTGGAAGCAAAACAAGCGTATTTGGTTTATTTAATGTTTACAGGATTTTCTAGTAGACTTAAGGCATGAAGATCCATATTACAGAAAGATCCATTATTTGGAAAACCCCAGGTCCCAAGCATTAACAGGTCCCATACCTGTCTGTGTGTATGTGGCCTAACAAAACCAAGGCATGTCACTGGCTGTATGGTAAATGCAAAATCTGGCCATCGACCTTGGACTTTTTGGTGCATTTGTGGTGTGATTCTTCTTCTACCATCTCTAAGGAGAGCAATAGAAGTGGCTCTGATAGTAATCCACTTGCCTCTAACACCAGAGCCCCATTTAAGATTGCTCGAGCTTAAAAAGTTAAACAATTTCTGTAATTTTTACTGGCTTTTCTTATGAAGAAAAATGATATTATTTTTTATTTTTGCAAATAAGTTGGTGAATTTTTCAGAATGCATTGCATGAACCAGTGGCCTACTATAGAGGGGCAGAACCCACAACCCCAAAGTTAACCCCTGAGTGGAGCGTGTTCTGTATAGCGTCAGCATTCAGTGGCAATACTAAGCTCAAACATTTTACTGAATTATTAAACACCTAGCACTGCATAGACTTAATAGGGCACTGTTCCCCCAACCAGAGCACATCACGTTCAACAAATATATACAGGTTTGCTCTTTTTTTAGAACAATTCTACCTGGCAGCCATTTACACATCATAGATGACATAGATCAGTGCGAAACACATGTGCAAAGAGTCCCTCCTGCAGACCCCTCTCTCCACAGGCCATTTTATCAATGAAACTTTATTTATAAAGTCACTTATATTTATAAAATCACTGATGTGCATGGCTAGACAGAGGGGATTGTATATGACTTATTGCAAGTGATCAATAATAGATCTAGAACTATGCATGCCATTTAGCCAAATGCCAAAGCACTTTCCTTTGGGAGGGCTACAGGGTTTACATGTCCTTTATTGATTTGGTAAAAAAATAATTTTCAATGTTATTACCGATTTCTAGTATCATGAAAAAGGATTTGTAAATTTGAGAACCAGAAAATATAGAGTAAATGATACCTTTTATTGGCTAACTGAGTAGATAAAAAAATGCAAACTTTCGGGACTACTTAGGTCCCTGCTTCAGGTATGGTTTAAACAGAAAATAAAAGATCATAACATTTACAGTATACACACTAGCATAAGTATAGGACCTAGGGCGTCAAGTGTGTTAAGGAATGTAGCTGGGTGTGTTGTAGGCCAGTGGTTTCAGGATATTTTCAATCCATCCAGACACATTTAGGGGCACATTTACTAAGGGTCGAATATCGAAGTCAAAGGATTTACCGCAAATACTTCGATCGATCGAAGGAAAAATTGATCGAGCGATTAAATCCTTTGAATCGAACGATTCAAAGGATTTTAATCCATCGATCGTACGATTTTCCTTTGATCAAAAATAGCTTGCAAAACTTATGGGGAAGGTTCCCATAGGCTAACATTGGTGCTCGGTAGGTTTAAAGTGGCGAAGTAGGTAGTCGAAGTTTTTTTTAAAGAGAAAGTACTTTGACTATCGAATGGTCGAATAGTCGAACGATTTTTAGTTCGAATCGTTCGAGTCGTAGTCGAAGGTCGAAGTAGCCTATTCGATGGTCGACGTACCCAAAAAAAAAACCTTCGAATTCGAATCCATCACTCGAGCTTAGTAAATGTGCCCCTTACTGTAAACGTGCCTATTCCTGAGATTTTAGGTCTTCCAGGGTTACCCTCTTTATGGATTCCCAAGATCCATCCTTCACCGTGACACATAATGCCTATTTGGACAGGAGATCTACTTACAACAAATGGGCTGTGCCATGGGTTATTATTTTGCGCCACAATATGCAAATCTATTTTTTGGCCAGATAAGAGGAGACATTTTTGTCATCATGTACTATTAAGACTATGGATTACCTCTGCTACATGGACAACATCTTGTTAATCTGTAGTGCAAGTGAAGAGGACCTCCTTTCCTTCTACAATAGCTACAACACTTTCCACCCCACCATAAAGCACAAATTTAGTCACTCAAAAACAAAAATTCCTGGACACCACTATTGAAATAGAAGGTAGGAACCTGGTCACCTCGGTTTACCAAAAAACAACTGAAAAATGCACATACTGTACCTCAGGAATTACAATTGCTCAGACCCTATCAACAGAGATGAACACAGAAGAGAACTTAGGCGTGACTTCATTAAAGGGGAACTCTGGCTTCCAAACCAAAATTTGATAAAGAGGCCCACACAACACATAAACCCCTAATATACCCATCACAGTTACCTGTTACTTCAAAAAGTATGAATAAATGCCATTTTCTATGCTGAAACCCAACTGTCTAACAGTTCTCCTTCTGCATCATTTGAAATCCTGGCAGGGAAGGAGGAACTAAATACTGATGTTACAAATTGTAACAACTTCTCCACAGCTAAAGCTGGCCAAAGACGCAAAGATCCGATCGTACGATTTTTGGACCGTGTGGAGAGTCCCGTCATTTTTCGTCCAGTGGAGATCAGTCGTTTAGTGGATCAGACAGGTTAAAAGATTTCTTTTGGCTGTCAATAATTTCTCTGCATGTATTGCTGATCGGACAATTTTCAGTAGGAGACTGTCACCAGCTTTTGTCGGACATAACTTTCGTACGATTGCTGTCAGGGGCAGAACATCGGCTGATCTGTTCTTTTACTACTTTATTTGATCTGAAAGGTTAGTGGCAGGTCTGGAGATGGGGAAGTCCGATCGTTTGATTATTCGAACAATCAGATCTTTGCGTCTACAGACAGCATGCAGGAACTACATAACCCACAATGCATTGCACTCTGATGTTCCTTTCCTAATTGAAATCACGTGTGCAGGGAATTGTGGGGTTTGGATGCAGGCTAAGGACAGATGGCTGTTGATACAAAGTAAGAGTAGTCAGCCAGCTCAGCAAAGTAGTCAGAGAGCAGGGGGCTAGGCTTAGGAAACTGTCAGAAACCATTAAAAATCATGAAAAGTCTGCATATTTTTAATAAGATATATATTGCAAAGTTGCTTGATATTATGTTTACTTTTCAAAAAGCTTAAGTTATGTTTTTGTGGAGTTCCCCATTAAACAGGGATACAACCCCAGACCGCCATACCCAGGGATGAGCAGCTCCAGTACAAAAGACCTACAAAGAATGACTGGGTCCACCTTGTGGTCACATACAATCCCCACCTACGCAAAATCATAAAAGAACTCCAACCCATTATACAGGTGGATGATGGGCTGCAAAATATATTCCCAGAACCTCTCCTACTTGCATACAGACAACCACCAACCTTAAAAAAACCTAACACCTTTTTTTTTTTTTATCTACTCAGCCAATAAAAGTTATCACCTACTCTATATTTTCTAGTTCTTGGTCTATGGCTAACACGGTACAACAATCTACTATTAAATAATAAAATATTCAGAAGTACTTTTTCATTTTGTACATTGTAAATTATGCAGTAACTCCTAGCAACTCTCTATATTTTAAACTCCCAGGACCCCCAAGCAGCCGTCAGCTGATGATGGGATGCAGGAGTTGTGGTTGGGTCACGGCTAGGTAGCCTTGCCAGCAGTATTTCACCAGCTTAGCTAATAAAACACAAGTGAAGGCTGGTGTTTTACCATTACATTTGTAATTACTTGCCATTAAATTTGTAATTACCTGTCATTCCACACCCAGCCAATCCCCAAATCTGCTTCTCGGTTTGCGTCTTCTCTCCTCTTCCTCCTATTTTCCTTCCCAACTCACCAAAGTTTTGCCAGATTGATCCAAATTTGCCCCATCACATCAACCTTGCTTGTTGCATCAGCTCTCCGACCCTTTAATGTCACTGTCCCAAGACTTACAATCTCGCTCACCTCCACTACAGACACCTTCAGAATTTTTCATTGAGAAAAATGGCAACCTTAGCTTCATAATGCACATCCCTCTATTCCCTTTATTATCGCTAAACAAAGACTACAGGTAACCCATACCTAATGAAAGCACTGTTGCCTGCCATATATTCAGTATTTCTCGGATTCTAGTTTTTTCATAGGGACAATATTAAATAATGAATTCCTTACCAGCTCATCATGGTCTTTTGATTTCTCATTTGTGTATGAATATGGAAAAAGCACCATTTGGGAGTAAGAGTGTACAGTTATATAGCCCTTGACAACATCTTTATGTTTTTTTATAAAATTGACAACAGCTGCCACTTCAGGCTCAGATTCAGGATAAGGTCCACAGTATATTTCTTGGCAGGGATCACTGGAAGCACCAGGACCTGTGGAACAAGAATAGCCAAACTGAAGAACATATTTGCTGCTATAATGATTGTAGTCTTATTAATATTAATGAGGCTCAGTAAAGTATGATGTTTTTGCTTGTGTAAAATGGCACAATAAATGCTCACTGACAAGGAATGAAATCCTGCTGCTGAGTCTGCTTTTGTTCCTGCTACTTTTCCTATGTTGCAATAACCCTTCTTGTAGTAGAGGGAAAGAAATTTCAACTTGACTGCAAGTAAGGCTGGAGTTATTCCTTTTGTTTGAAAGGACAGATGCCCTACGAGTTGCACACAGGTATTGGCCACCTTAAAGGGATTCTGTCATGATTTTGTATTGTATAGTTTTTATTACTAAATCACACTGTGTACATTGTACACATTTAAAACTGTATTTATGAACGAATACATTTATTATAGCACTGTAGCACTTCACAATGGAACTGCTTTCAGAAAAGCTATTACTTTTCCTACTCTATGTAACTCAAGTTGTCACGATTAGGGTTAGCTGGACTTGGATTTTTACTATTAAGTGCTTTCTTATATCTATTTTAGAAATGCAGGTGTGAGGGAGCTGTTTTCTGGATATCTTCCCATTTTTCTAGCTGCTGGGGAAAAGGGAGGGTGGTGTTATTACTCCAATTTGCAATGCTGCAGTAAAGAGTGACTGAAGTTTATCAGCGCATAAGTTACATGACCTGAGGGTACCTGGAAAACTAACATGTTAAGTCCCATGTCAGATTTCAAATTCAATATAAAAAAATGTGTTTGCTCTATTGAAAAATGGATTTCAATGCAGGATTCTACTGGAATCCTAAGTGCTAAAACTGGTGCATTTGGTAAAAAAACAGGTTTTCCCATGACAGAATGCCTTTAAATTCAGGCCTAAGGTGGCAAGATTTTACAGGCGGCATGCCGCCCACCTGCATACCTAATCCTCAGTGCTCCAGCGCCTGTACATGCGTGCACTCACAAGCAGGGGTGGAGGGGGCAACCGCTAGGAGCAGTCGCAGGACCCTCTGGCCTAAGGGCGCCCAAATCTTCAATCCAGGTCTGTTGAAATTGCTCCCTTAGTTCAGGCTTACAATCCAACATCCAACAATCATAGCTACAGGAAGTAGGGTTGCCACCTTTTCTGGAAATAAATGCCAACCTTCCGATATTTTTATCTATCTTCCCTATTTTTGACACTGGCAGGAGACATAATCTTAACTTTGACGTAGTTGGCCAGCTTAAATATATTGCAATATATGGACAAACAATCCCTGTGTTGTTTAAAGGGTAAGGCATTTTTTAGTAGCAGTATGCACAAAATGTCGCTGTCTTAAATATATTGATAATGGGTTGAGTGCAGAGGACCTCTTGTAGTTGACTATATGTATTTTGTGGTCACACCCTCATTGCACCCCCGCCTAATGGTTTTAAAAAAATAGTGGTGAGCACAACTTTCCCTTGTTTGTTATAGTTATACAGGAGCAGTGACCAGCTCCATGTTGTAGCTCCCACCCTTCCCAGCTATAGTCAGGTGATCCCACTGGTGTCTAATAAAAGGGCAGCCAAGTATGGAGGTTTACTTTGAAAGCAGCTAGTAAGTTGCAGGTAAAACTTAGTCCCTTTGTAAAATGTATAATTAAGCAAGTGAATTCTTAATGAATCAGATGAAAATTAAGCGTAGGACTGGCCAGATATGGGATGACTTTGACGTAGTTGGCCAGCTTAAATATATTGCAATATATGGACAAACAATCCCTGTGTTGTTTAAAGGGTAAGGCATTTTTTAGTAGCAGTATGCACAAAATGTCGCTGTCTTAAATATATTGATAATGGGTTGAGTGCAGAGGACCTCTTGTAGTTGACTATATGTATTTTGTGGTCACACCCTCATTGCACCCCCTCCTAATGGTTTTAAAAAAATAGTGGTGAGCACACATTATGTTTGACATAATCTTAACTGGCCAGGCCAGTAAAATACCACAGAAACTGTCCTACTGAATCTAAGAATATACCAGATTATTGTTTTCTTAAAAACTTCTAAAATGTAATGTGGACTTGTTTTATTGTTTTTTTTTCTATGAAATATTCCCCTAATGCCCCAAGAGTTAGTAAAACTGTATCTGTTTCAAATAATATTAACAATAACAACATTTACTTAACTGTAAGTGGCTTTCTGTTTGATGCACACAATTCTGTAATTAGCTGTTGCCTGAAATAAATAACTGGCCTTTAGTGCATATAGGCCATAGAGCGGTTAGTAACAACAACTTACCACACCAGCCAGCGTCAAAGTTCCTGTTTAAATCAGTTCCGATGCAGTTACTGGTAGTGTATTTGGAGCGATTCTTCCTCCACATTCGGTTCTGCATAAATCAAAATAAGCAAAAAAGGATCAGGTATGTAACATGGAGATGATACTAGAAGAGCTGCTTTTGGTGGTTATTTATAATTCAGTGCAAAATGTACCCCATAAAATGAATATGTATAAATTAAAGCAAGCAAAATGGTAGCTTAAACCGATATGTAGTAAACACGTAAATAGAAAGAAACCATTAAAAATAATCTATCGGCACACTAAGGAGCACATTTACTAAGGGTCGAATTTCGAAGTTAAAAAAGTTCGAAAATTCGACATTTTCGTGAAAAGTAAAAATGATTTAATCAAACGATTCGAAGGATCATACAAAAAAACTTTGACTTCTAAAAACTTAGCCAAAGACTCAGAGAGGTTCTAGGAGGTCCCCCATAGGCTAAACAGCAATTTCGGCAGGTTTAAGGTGGCGAAGTGTCGAAGTTGACGGGCCCCTAAGCTTCTGATTCACATTGTACTGTATAATAAAGGTAAAATGTTGGTCTGATGACATAAAGGTCAATTATAAATTGGTTTGGCCCAGAAATATTCCTCCTACACCTTTATGCATTTATAGTAAATTGCATATGTTCAGCAGTTCTGAACGTATATTGGGTCTGGACTGGGATTCAAAATAGGCCCTGGCTTTCCAGGTACACAGAGGTCCAAACAGCCCCAGCAGCCCTGTCTGTGGCATCTTACAGCTGCCCCTCTGCTATTTGCCAGAACCCACAGCTTGCCAGTTCAGCCAGATGTATATCAACATACAGTGTAATTATTATGGCATCATTCTGCACTCACTTTTGTTGACCAAGAAAAGTGATACCCATCCACATTCATCACAGGTAGGATATAGAAATCAAGATAGTGGAGCAATTTTGTCATGGACAGGTCCACTCCATAGTATTCAACAGCCTTAGTAGCAAAGAGACACATAGGCAGTTATGATCACATCAAGTTATAAATATTAACAAACAGACCCTTGATATCGGAACTTGGATTTACAATGTAATGTAACACCTATTTGGGCCGCACACAAATAGTTAAACTGTCCAGCTAGCAGTAGAAGCATGGGTTACATGCGACTTCACACAACAGGGTCAGGGCCTTCGCCAAGTGGAAGTGTTCCCTCTATGGTGTAGTGCAACTACATCCCCCAGGCTACTGTGCATACAACAAACAAATTGGGCGCCAGGAGGTTCTTGCAGTAAAACAGAAACGGTTTATTTAACTATGCATGAGGCAAGTGACCACAGGTTTAGTACTCACGCAGGAGCTGAGGCAATAGCATTTTTCTCACACAGAGCTGCAGGCATTAGGCATTTCTCACAGAGGAAAGGTCTCCATTAGGCATTTGCAGTATTACACACATTCCCACCTGGAAGTTGTCAGGCAAGCAGCTTCTACCCTACAGTCCCTCTTCACTGAGGTTCCTGACTGGAGGCAACACACAAAGCCTCTGGGAAGCTACTCCCTTACTGCAAATCCTTGTTGGAGCTTCAGCTGCTCTTTCTCTCTCACCTCTCTGCCTTTCTCTCCTAGAGAGACTATGACAAGTCTGCCCTAGTGTAACTATTCCTCATTCACGGGGTTTACCTGGTCCCCGACTTCTTCTCCAAAAGCACATGGGCCTTTCTGGGCCTAGCTGTACCCAGGCTCTCCTGAGCACACCCAGCTGGATCACCATCCACAGGCCAAAGAGGAAGTGGCCACTCCCTACACACACTATATAGCAGTGTAGCAGGGGAGTGTCATTCTCTCCTGGCAGATCACTCCAAGAAAAAAAGGTGGGGGCCTTAAAGCTGCAGGGCAGATTAACCCATACCCATAGGGGCCCCTACAGTAATATTTAAATATTTTTTGCAGTCCAGTATGCATTAATTAAAGGTTTTAATTATTGGATGTACTTGCTATACTATAATAAGTATTTGTCTCAACCTTTTTTTTCCTTTACACTGCTGGTTCTGACCCATGAAACAATGTAGCAGGAACAAACTGATTAACAGGCCTGTGAAAAAGCGATCAAGGCTTTGTAGTTATTGAAGTTAAGGCTGGAGAAGTGCTGGTTTCTGCTACACTGTTTAAAGAGTCATAAACGGCACTGCAAAATGGGACATGAAGGGACAAAATAGCAATAATATTTATTTAATATTTATGTATGTGTGTGTGTGTGTGTATATATATATATATATATATATATATATATATACAGTATATATATATATATATGCATGTGTGTATAATAACAAAAAACATAAACATTTGTATTTATGTATATTGAATATTTTTTTTCATTATGCATAGAAAAAATAAAAATATGTAAAGTTACCCTTTAAGAACATGCTTTAGCATTAATAGATTGCATCTTTATATCTCATACCGCCCAGTGCAGTGAAATAGGGGGACAGGCAGTGACATCAGGCATGGGGGAAGGTTTTTGTCTGGGTTTCAGACCCAGACAGGTAATATTGAACTGAACAATTTCATTGTAAAAAATTGGCACAAAATCATGGTAATGGAAGACATATATATCGCCTGCTTTTATAGCTGTAAAATAGTTAAAATGAGGTTATTATGAAGGGAAGGGGTCTGTTTAGATGATACGCACATGTCCAACAAACCATAAGCAGAATGCAGGAGAAATCCATTCCCGTGCATGTATCCCACAGTCAATCCAAACCGCGTGCTTTGCTGTCTTCTCTTTACCTGACACCTAAGAATTAACTCACAAATAGTTAGAGAAGAATCGCTATGCAAAAAAATACACGTTTTTAATTACAATCTTTAACACCGTGGTAAAACTGTACCTTCAACACATAAAGAGGACGATTTTCGAATGAGTATCCAATGTTAATCCTTTGCAGCATGTCTGAGTGCTTCTCTACAATTTGTTCAGTCCAGTAGTATATCTGATGAGAAAACAAATCAGCGTAGGAATTCTCTGTGGTTTGCTTACTTTCAGTCTGTATTATGGATATGTTGGTAAATATCTTTACCAATGTTTCTCAGATGGGAGCCAGATTAAGGGGCACATTTAGCAAGGGTTGAGGTTGAAGATGTTAGGGAACATACTGTATATGACCGCAAATGCTGTGAGAAAAGTGCAATTTTGACACTTTGAGAATTCCGGTTGCTGTCATTTCTGGCATTTGGCCAGCAAGTGACAGGTCTGTCTTTTGGTGCAACTACACTGCATTACACAGGCTGCTCTGGGAACCCTGGTGCTACCTCGTGGTTCAAAGGCCTGTAGCTTTGGGGTTCCCCTGCTTTAATAACTGCACTCTGTTTGGAACATGAGACAAAAAGTACCAATCAGTGGCTTTGTATGGCCCCAGGTCAGGTGTGCATGCACTGTAAAGCAAAGAGCCAGTTATTGTTTCTAAGTTTGGCCCTTTATCTATACAGCACCATTCTAAACCATACACAGGATCCATGAAGAGGAGGACTATAACAACATGGCACTCCTACAGTAGTACCCTGAATTGGTGCAGTTTTTGGTGAACAGGATCGCAAGTTAGTGGTCTCATTTAAGTGGTTATAATCACTGGGAAATTTTTTTTTCTTTTTCTATTATAAAACTTTTACCGTATCAATCCAGAAACTGTGACATGCCAGTTTCTAAAATGATACATTACATATTTAAGCTGGGTTGGAAAACAAATTCTTCCATCAAGTTTAACCTCGCCATGTGATACTCAGTGTTCATATATACACACATACTTATACCAACCTATCCATACACTCATATAAACTATATATTATGGGACCCTTTATCCGAAAACCTGTTATCCAGAAAGAGTCATGATTATGGGAAGGTCATCTCCTATAGACCCCATTTTAATCAAATACTTCAAATCTTTAAAAATGATTTCCTTTTTCCCAGTTTGAACTTAATCTCAACTACGGTAATATATATTTAATCCTTATTGATGGCAACACAATCCAAATGGGTTTAGTTAATTATTATTTTAGCACACTTTAGGTATGGACATTGAAATTATGGAGAAACCCCTTATCTGGAAAACCCAGGTCCCAAACCTGAATACCAGTACCTGTAACACCTGACTTCAGATCGTAAAGGAGACATATAGGATTAGTGACCCCTCCCCCACCCAATCTTGTGGCAATAATAATTATTATATGGGGCTGGTTTTACTTTTAGTAAAAAACGAATATTATTTTGAAAAATGGTCCCTTTATTGGAACTCCCTATAGATCTGCTACAGCCCGTGTCCATGATTCAAATGAGGGGTGGGCGTGTCCTAACAATCCCTGCCTGAAGCACAGTAGGTGGAGGATAGTCAAAAAAATTCTTGCAGTCACATACTGTATGCTTCAGTTCCCTATCAGGCACAACTAAATGCTGATTGGTTTCTAGCCCACTACAGTACTGAGTGCTGCCAGCTCCCCTTCCTAGCAACATTCTTGTTTTTCACACAATGGGCCTGATTTAATTCAGCGAGAAAAAGGTTTATCACGTGAAAAGTCACGGACGAGATTCAATTTGAGATGCAATTCAATAAAAAAAAAAAAAAACGTAACGATTTATCATGTGAAAACTCTACTGGAGTCTATGGGAAAAAATTGGAACTGAATTTGGAGAAAAAAATTCTTCTTGAATTGTATCCTCACTGAATTGAATCTGGCCCAAAATGTCTCCATTTAAATCACAGTAGTCTTGGATATTATGCTTCAATTGCCAGTGAGGTCAGTTAAGCATTCTCTGTGTATATCAAATAAGCAGATAAAAAATATTATTCTTACATCATCCAGTGTGTGGTATTGCTCATAAAAAGACTTAGAACTGCGTTGATTGCTAGTATCATTAAATGTCTGCTGTTCAATAAGTTCTTGGGCATCTTTAACCAAAACCCTAATGACAAAAACAAAAGACAATCATAAGAATTCTTATGAATCAGAGCTATCCAATGACAAGGTTAAACCACAAGAGAAGCAATGTATGACTTACGTGTACATAATTGAAGATTGATTCAGCTGTGCCTTCACCGTGTCCACGAAGGATACATTCACATAAAAGTGAACTTCTTTATTTTTCATTATGTGTTCATAAGAATCAGGCTTCCACAGAACAACCTGAAATAATATGATTAGCCTGCAAACGTCTATGAAATATTTTTCCTACGTTTTAAGAAATGTTGAGCATTTATTTTCTTCTCTATATAATTCAAATAGAAATGTAACCCTAGCACATAGGATTGTGGGCTGAAGCTGGGTATTACAGCTGCTGTACCTTAATGCAAAAATACTAAATTCCTGGGAGGTAGCCACCCTTTATTGCTTGACTCCACCCTTATTCAGATAGACAAGTAATTGGTCTATATTTGTATGACATCAGACCCCCTAGCTCCAAGAAAAAGGGGGCAAGTTAAATGACTCTTGACACTAGTATAATTACATTATTTACCTCTGGCTGAGAAGTTATATTCTTCAGAACTTCAGCCTGTTGATCAGTTCGTGGAAGGACATATAACACCTGGTCACTGTAAAAACAAAAATGTCTAACTGTAATTTAAAGCACACATGTTAATGGGGAGGATATAGGATATGCCATAGATTTTACAATTTATTTTTTAAAATAACATCATCCTAGGATGATTTGGCATCTCACTGCCAAATCATCATCAACTTTGTATTATTAACGGCCCATCTCTTAATACTTAAAGGCCACAGATTCTATGCTAAGGTTCAGTGTACCACAATGAAATGCTTGGTAAACCATCTGCCACTGACACTGCTGGTCTAGGCAAATTGAAGACCAAGTCAGGTAGAGAAAAATAGCGCATTAAACATAGCACATTAGAACATGCCCTATGCTCACGCACCAAATTAAATGCTCTTTGGAATGTAGTTTAAGCATGAATTGTAAATTTTTTAGGCATCCATGGGACTTAAACAAATCTGCAAATAATATTAAGACTATCTATATCCCAAACTCACTGGCAGTGCTACTAAAAACAATATTAGACTAGAACAGAAATCCTGGAATTAGCAATTGTTAAAACCATCTTGGAATTTTGGACTGTCACACAGCCACCCCTAAAACACAAACTACTGTATATGATGCAAATCCATTGGGTTTTGGCACTACAAGACAATGTCTGTGACATTTGAATAAATACACACTAGGGGTCAGATTTATCAAGGGTCGAATTTCGAAGTACAAAAATCTTCGAAATTCGACCATCGAATAGGCTGGTTCGTCATTCGAAGTCGAATTCGTAGGATTTTTAACATCGTACAATCGTACTATGATCGTACTTCAAATCGAACGATTTGAACGATTTAATCATATGATCGTACGATTTCACTTTGACTTCTAAAAACGTAGCCAAATGTTGGCTATATGTTCTAGGAGGTCCCCATAGGCTAACATAGCAATTCATCAGGTTTGCGCGTTAAAGAGACAGTACTTCGATTATCGAATGGTTGAATAGTAGAAGCATTTTGACTTCGAATTCACGTCGAATTTGGCCTATTCGATGGTCGAAGTACCCAAAAATTACTTTGAAATTCAAAGTTTTTCAATTCAAATATTCACTTTGAATTCACTTCACCCTTAGTAAATGTGCCCCTAGAAGTACAGAAACAACATACTGTAAGTTATTAGCTCATTTTCGATAGACCAAATGAAGAAAAAATGAACAAATGAACCAATGGTTGCAGGAAAGATCAAAAATGTAACATCTATGGGAGTTTACCTATCAGCCTATGGATCAAATGTAGCAATAATAAGTTTGCTTCCTCCTCCACCGCTACTTAAATAATGTATAGTGCTCTCTGGTACCTACAATTGCTCTGATATGCAATAACCTCCACCCTTCCTCTCTTTCTTTTCTACCTATCCCTCTTTCTTTCTTTGTTTAATCCCTTCTATATGTTTTTGACATGTTGCTACATTTTTATATTTAACAGTGATGAATCCTGACATTGCTCAGGAAAAACAAGCTGCAATGGCAGACCTATGCTTATTAAAAATACAATAAAACAGTTTTTAGAAAGCTAGCTGTTTGTCAGGGACAGTCAACTTGTGACTCTTCTGCTGTGACAAACAAAAACATGCCTTGGGTGAATAATTGAGAAGCATAAGACGTCAGGTCAGCTGTCACATCATCTGCAATGGAAGTAAGCAACCCAGGCATATGTAGATTCCTGGACAATGTTTGGCCCAGTCCATCAACACATAGCGACTGGTCAGATGTCTGCTTTCATTATTTGCATTGTATTAGCTAAGAACCAAATCAACTGTTCAATTTCATGGTTACTGGAACCATGAATAGACATTAAAGGCATGTGTCTAGGATGCAACAGAAAGGTGGGAGCTGTGCATATTGCTCTTCTGCCTGCCCACTCTGAATTCTGGACATTTGGTGACTCTTCACTGCTCCTCCTCCTGATAGAACTGTGCTCTTCTGCAGTGTGGGGTATCAGTCTAGTTGGAGAAATCATGGATATTTATTTTGTGGGCTAGGGGAGACAAGTGGGTCGGAGGTCTGATGGACAAGGGGACGGGATGACAATGGGGTGTTGTCCTGGGCACATTTACCATTTCCTGTGACTGCAGAATAACTGACTTGTCGTGACGACTGAATGACTGTACACTCTTATCAACCATATCAGTTTACTGTTTTGACAGCTTATCCTCTGGACTAAGAATTGCTAAACATCATTTGGTTAAATATTTACATATTAACTCACACCAAATCTTCTTCCCAAAACAAGGGATTTAAAACATTCAGGGCAGATTTACTGAAGGGCTAAGTGACTAACGCTGGTGAAGATTCGCCAGTGTTACCGTTTTCAGGGACTTCGCAGATTTACTAACGGACGCAGGCGTCACTTCACTAGAGAAGGAGATAGACACTAGCGGTGACTCGTTCTCTATCACCAGGTGAATTTTCACTCTGGCAAATGGATGTTACTCCGCAAATTCACAAAGATGCGGATTTTACTGAACGCTACCTCTTTCGCCAGACTTGCCTTCGCCAGCTCAGACCAGTGCAGCTCAGATCTTCCTTATTCTTCTGTTACTTTCATCATATTTTTTAGTGGAAAAAGTTTCAAAAGTCCAAAAAATGCTGGTGTCATTTCCTTTTTTTAGAGTGATAAATTACATTTTTTTTGGGTAACCGGATTCCCCCATACATTTTGTAACATATGGAACATTAACTATACATTGGGCTCATGTGTAGGGCATTATAACAACTCTATTTTCTTAATTAAGGTTCCCTGGACTTGTAATGTATATGTCATGGACATATATGTCCATTCAACTTTAGATTTCCTGCCATATGCAAATTAGCCTGAGTGAAGACCTCTAATGAAGTTGCGCTAGGCAGAATTGAAAATTCGCCAGCGTCCGGCACCCTAGACGCAACTTCGCATTTTAGTAAATTAGACTTGTCTATGGCGAAGTGTTGAGATGGCTGCAATGCCGTTGCTAGAGAATTTTCGCCGCTTAGTAAATTTACCCCACAATGTTACATTTCCTGTCACTTATAGATCTATACATTTTACAAATTCCTACACCCTATATTTATTTTAGATTCTTTCCTATTTAGTTTTTAGTTTTACTTGTATACTTTTATTACTTTATATTTATAAATCTTGTTTACAAAAATAATTTAGCAATATGTGTATGAAATTGTGTTTGCTGGCTGATTTCAGAGTAAGAGCTAAATCACAGTGGAGATTTGTATGTAGCCCAGTTGCTGCTACATTTGCTCATGATTAGGTTTCATTACTCATAAGAGAACATCGAAACTAGAGACAGGGAATGCAATAGGAATTCATTTAAATCTTTCAGTGAAATTGCACTATTTGTACCTTTTGGGATTCTCTTTGATTAAATCTGATGCTGCAAGAAGCAATAAAGTCCAGTCTAGTTTTAATTACAATGAACAATCTGCATTAAAAATCTTAAACAGGCCCAGACATTTATTTTAATTAAAGCCACTAAAAAGTGGTGCAGCTATGGTCAGTTCCATTTCTTTTTTTGCCATTAAATCAAGGTGAGCAATATTTGCAATATACTAAAATATACTTTACCTGTCTTCTGCAGAAACCTGACCATCCGCAACAAAAAGACCCAGTATGAAAATGATTAAATAGTTCATCATTTCCAGTATAAGTCTGTGTAACTTGGGAAGCTGGAAACAAAATGCCACAAACATTTCACAATCTCCAGCCTACTCTGAGGGGTCTGTAGGAGTGTTTGCTCAATGGTTAAACTTTAAAACAAAGTGTCCAGAGTTCTACAGAGAGGACCTAGTAGCAAATCAATCAGTGCTTTTAAACACAAACGGCACAAATATAAATACATAATTTTTCAAACAGCCCACTGACCCTCAAGTCTAATCTGGGCAATAAATCTATAAATCACCCATAGTTTACAAGCTGTCCAAGGTATTAAAGATGCTTAACATAATAGCTACACACAAGATTAAAGGGAATCAGTCAACCAGAAATAAGAAGTAGTATGGGACCTGTTATACAGAATGTGCGGGACCTGGGGTTTTCCAGGATAACGGATCTTTTTGTAATTTGGATCTTCATACCTTAAGTTTACTAGAAAATAATTTAAACATTAAATAAACCCAATAGGCTGTTTTTGCTTCCAATCAGGATTAATTATATCTTAGTTTGGATCAAGTACAAACTACTGTTTTATTATTACAGAGAAAAAGGAAATAATTTCTGGGTTATTTGGATAAAATGTAGTCTATGGGGACGAAGTAGCTAACGCTAGCGACAATTTGCCAGAGTGTTGCCACCTTTAGGGACATCACCAATTCACTTACAGGTGCAGACGCCAACTCGCTAGCGGAAGAGACCGTCACTAGCGTTCGCTCGCACTTATCGCCAGGCGACTATTCGCTCTGGAGAAGGTCGTTACTCCACAAATTCAGTAAAGTGTGGATTGTGTAGGGTAGGGGGGTAGGGGTTTACTTCTCCTTTAAGGCAAACACCATTGCCAAAACTAGAATCTTGTCACTTTCTGATTTCTTAACGCTGCTCTTTCTTGATTCTAACATGTTTTTATATATCAAACAATTAAAAAATCCTTGGACAAGAAATGTTATCACAAATCCAAATATGTGATGATCTGGTGCTTTTTAGAATAGTACGTCTGATGAAAAAAAAATGTTGGAAAGCTGGTAGCACAAGCTGAAGTCCATAGAATAAGGAGCACATTTACTATTGGTCTATTAATTAACCCTCGATATTCGTCCCTCGAAGTTAAATCCTTCGACTTTGAATATCGAATATTTACAATTATGAAAAGAAATTTAAAATCATCTGGTATGGATGAACAGTGGTTTCTGGGAGATTTTAAAGAAGATGCAAGGCTGGTTATATTATAATTGATCCAATGGATGTGTTCGATGCTGAGGTATCCATAGTCTGTGTGCTCCTGGAATGTGAAGTTCAGATTGTGTTAGTAAATGTATTAAAACACATCTATGTATTTGAACAAGGAGCAGCTCTTAGAACCCACATATTTAGAAAACGGACTCACTCGATTTTAGTGAACTGTACACAAAAAAACTTTTTTTTTGCCTAATGAGAAAAAAATTAATTTGAAACAACTAAGAACATTTATAATGGTTTTAAAGTTATTTGTTAATGTAATTTCTATTAAAACCAGAATTTCCTTAGCCATTCAGGTTCTTAAATCATTGTAGCAATGTTCTACTACAGGTCTGTTATTGGCTACCTTCTGCTACATTATATTAAGAGTGAGTTGTGCAGAAAATATACACCACCAGACAGTTAGGGGCCGATTCACGAAGGGTCGAATATCGAGGGTTAATTAACCCTCGATATTCGACTGGGAACTAAAATCGTTCGACTTCGAATATCGAAGACGAACGATTTTGCGCAAATCCTGCGATCGATCGAAGGATTTTTCATTCGATCGAACGATTAAATCCTTCGAATCGAACGATTCGAAGGATTTTAATCCAACGATCGAAGGAAAATCCTTCGATCAAAAAATCTCAGGCAAGCCTATGGGGACCTTCCCCATAGGCTAACATTGACTTTGGTAGCTTTTAGCTGCCGAAGTAGGGGGTCGAAGTTTTTCTTAAAGGGACAGTACTTCGACTATCGAATGGTCGAATAGTCGAACGATTTTTAGTTCGAATCGTTCGATTCGAATTCGATGGTCGAAGTAGCCCAAAAAAACGTCGAAATTCGAATTTTTTTTATTCGAACCCTTCACTCGAATTTCGTGAATCGGCCCCTTATATTTACAAATCAGTTTAAGACTACTAACAATATTTCAATAACATTTTTATGTCAGATTGATTTTATATCATTGGCAAAAAAAAACTGTTTATTTTTCATTCCCATTACTACATCTGAAATTACATTCAGCAGGACCATTCATACGTTTTATATATATATATATATATATATATATATATATATATATATATATATATATATATATATATATAGATATATATATATATATATATATATATATATATATATGTATATATGTACTGTATGGGTCAGTCTCTAAATAGAGATATACAGTATTATTCTGATTGTTCCATTGTTAATGTAGACACCTAAGCTGCATAAAATTACAAATAATTACTACTAATTTAATGCATATTTATCAAAATATTGTCATTTAAAAAGTTTGACCAAACTAGAATCCATGATTGGAGCTTATTATTAAAAAAGCACGATTTAATCAGATTACGGACAAACCCAAAAAAAATCGAGTGAAAATCCGAATCGTGGAAGTTTTTTCAGAATTTTTTTCCAGTTCGCTCAATTTTTTTCAGACTTTTTCCCTGAAAAGACAGAAATAGTCCAATTTTCGGGCTAATTCCAGCCAAGACCACATAAAATTCCAAATAGGATAGGGACCTTTCCCATTGACTTACTGTATATACAACCTCGGTAGGTCTACGATGCCGGATTTTCAGATTCAGACTTTTTCCATCCAAAAATTTGAGGTTTTTTTTTTTGCACTAAAAATTTCATACATTTTTTGAATTTTTGGCATTCGACCTTTAATAAATAACCCCCTAAATGTTTGCAAAAACAGAAATATTTTATTGTCATCCCTAAATGGAAATTGGTGGTGTGGATTATACTTTATCTCCTCCATGGGATAATACAGCTAGCAAGTGTTCAATGATGTACCCAACACATACCTTATGTAATTGTGGAAGCATTTTAGGCATAGCTACAGTTTCCTTTTGTTGCATGTAGTTAGAAGCACAAAGTGTAGTCCATGACCTGCAATTATCTATTTGATGCACAAATGGATGTACAATTTTTGTATAGTTTTATAGGCGTAAAGCTTTGGCTGCATTGTACAGCCTACAGTACACAGAAGGAATTACTTCTGGCACACAGTGAGGGCTAGTTCTGATTATATTACAGCAAGACACTGCAGGGTGACAAAAGGAATAGTTTTTAATTGCTCCAAACGTGTTTCCAGTATATTCAATAAAAATATTCAATAAAAATATGCAATTAAGTAGCTTATTTTGATGCTTGACAGATCTTGATTAGTACTATTTGTCTGCTTGTCCTTAATTTCTTCAGGGTGGCGTATGCAAAAATGACCTTTCATGCACACCTGCAGAGAGGTGGGTACATCTGAAATCAGTACTAAACCCAATGTTATACATTTGAACTACTGTATATTGACTAAATTGGAGAACTTTGCAGCAACCTGGCAAATGAGGTTGACTATTGATATATGCAAGGTTATGCATTTTAGTAGAAATAATAAATGGTAGTTATACACTAAATGGTAGCCTGTTGGGGGCCTCCTTAACTAAGAAGGATCTGGGAATTTCTGTGGATTACAAACTGTGTAACTTGGCAGTGTCATTCAGTGGCTATTTGTGACGTAGGTATCTCAAACCCAGAACAGACTCCATGGTCCCGTTGTGGCTCACTTTTCTGCCTTTCACTTCGGGAGGAGCCATCTGCTACTCAGAGGCCGCCAGGTCTTAATGTGAGTGGACCTAGTAGAGATTTCTGGGCAAGCAAGGGAACTGTATGTGCAAACAGGAACTGAGAATAGGAGCATGGTCAGGGACAGGCCAGGTTGATACCAATTCAGGAAGCACAGTACAAAGTAAGGAGGCAGGAGCGCAGTCAGGGTCAAAGGCCGCGTCATTACACAATAAGCAGCAATAAACAGGATCCGAGAGAATGGTCAAAAATTCAGGCAAAGGTCAGGGCAGGCAGCAAAAAGGACAAGATCAGGGACAGGCAAGTTCAAACACGAATGAACACACAGAAAATCACACCCAAGAACTAGCAAAGTAGACCTATGTTGGGCAAAGAACATTAGCTTTGGAGCCCTTTAAATATATGAATTTCGAGCCGGCACGTGATGATGTCACACGCACCACCGCTTAAACCCAGAAGTGGCAAAGGACCCGCGTCATTACACTTTCGACGCGTGGGAGTGCACATCAGCGCACAGGGAAGTGAAAGACCACGGCAGACTTCCCTGTCTTGGGTGCAGCACCCACTGGACCACCAGGTATGCTTCTGACACTACTTAAGCAAATAAAGTACTGTCTTGCATAAAAAGTACATTGACTTGAGGGATGAAAATATAATTTCACCTCTTTATAGATCCCTGGTAAGGGCCTCACCTTGAATGTACTTTATGCAGTTTTGGGCTCCAGTCCTTAAAGGTGTTGTTCAACTTTCAGATAACTTTTAGTATGATGTAGAGAGTAATATTCTGAGACAATTTGCAATTTGTTTCCATGCAATAAATGTACAATTCCAAAGGTGCTGTTGTATAACTATAGAAAGTCTTTATTGAGGCACATTAGACGTTTTGCCCTCATACTGTACTGTCTAATGAAAACAAAATGAAAAGCTACTTAAATATAGCTTTTCGGCAGCACAAAGCAACATCTAGCTATCAAATTCTTACACAAGTAAACAGTGGAATAGAAAATCTATGCAAAACTGTAATCAGGCATAACATTGTTGGTTACAGCAGGATATCCTTGGTGTGATGCTGTTTATCAGGCAGCCAGTTCAGCCTCTGTCTTAATATTGAATAGCAAATTCTTGAATAAAGAAACCAGACACACTTTAGAATCGGTGCACTGACGGGATCATAGGAGTCGCAACTTTCCAGCCTTTTAAACTTTAAGTCCACGTCCCATAAGGCAAGCAAAGACTGTCATAACCATCTTTGGTTTCACTTCCACCAGATCATCTGGAAGGGCATAGACTCTTGCACCAACTTTCCTTGCCATGGAAATAGCGTATCTGTGTGGAGAGAAAAAAAAGATTATTGCACTTAGTTCTGCAGTAAACCTATATTTATTAAGTGCCATGTGTTGTATTATTATGAGCAGTGAAATTTACAGCTAGACTCCATATTATCTTTATTATTGTTATAACATCCTTTCTGATGTCTCCAGGGTTCCTAAAACATCCAGTATACTGTATATACCACTATATATACATTTACTCAGTTTCATTTTATCTCAGTCCTGTAAATATAAGAATTGTGGCAATACAAGCTGTAGATCTCCTAGTTATTGCAGGGCCAGAGAGAGAAACGCTAAAAGACTAGGGTAAAATTACATAAGCCAAGAATTCAAGATGGAGGGCTGCAAGATGGACCTTATTGATTTACCTTTTTTTTTTTACCTTCAAAAGCCGAACGCTGGCGAAGTTTCACTAGCATAAATTTTCCAGAGGAAGCATTTCATAGGGAACTTTCGCTAATTTTTGTTTCTGCCTAGCAAAACTTCATTAGTACACTTAAGCTTAGGTCAATTTGAATAGGGCAAGGTACATATAGGTCGTATGGACCTCTTTATTGGAGATGTTGGTGCAAATGCTTATAGGGATACTGTCATGGGAAAACATTTTTTTTTCAAAATGAATCAGTTAATAGTGCTGCTACAGCAAAATTCTGCACTGAAATCCATTTCTCAAAAGAGCAAACAGATTTTTTTTATATTCAATTTTGAAATCTGACATGGGGCTAGATATATTGTCAATTTCCCTGCTGCCCCAAATCATGTGACTTGTGCTCTGATAAACTTCAATCAATCTTTACTGCTGTACTGCAAGTTAGAGTGATATCACCCCCTTCCCCCCCCCACCCCAGCAGCCAAACAAAAGAACAATGGGAAGGTAACCAGATAGCATCTCCCTAACACAAGATAACAGCTGCCTGGTAGATCTAAGAACAGCACTCAATAGTAAAAACCCATGTCCCACTGAGACACATTCAATTACATTGAGAAGGAAAAACAGCAGCCTGCCAGAAAGCATTTCTCTCCTAAAGTGCAGGCACAAGTCATATGAATGGGGGCAGCTGGGAAATTGCCAATATGTCTAGCCCCATGTCAGATTTCAAAATTGAATATAAAACAATCTGTTTGCACTTTTGAGAAATGGATTTCAGTGCAGAATTCTGCTGGAGTAGCACTATTAACTGATGTGTTATGAAAAAAACATGTTTTCAGATGACAGGATCCCTTTAAAGTGGCCACTTATTATTAAAAAAGTCCAAGAAAGCAAAATAAAGACAAAAGAGATCCTCTAATGCCCTAGACATGAGCCCACCCTAAAACAAATGTGACATGCCCCTTAAATGGTTGGAAAAGTTTTTTTTTTCAACAGAAAAATGTTTAACAGTTACAACTTTCAAAGACAATCCCACTTTAAAATATGAAAAAACATTTTTATGACTTTTCGCCATACAGGATATGATGTCACTGAGATAAGCCTGAGCAGGATGTAGCTTCATCTTATCAGTTCGCCAGGTCTAAGCTGGAGAAGGAAACTCTGGGGAAAGGGGTAATATAATGTAAAATTTGCAAAGTAACAATTGTTCGCCTGAGCGAAAATTCGCCTGACAAAGAGGTGCAAAACTTCGTTAGCAATATACTTTCGCTAGTGAATTGTCCTCTACACCTGTTAGTAAATTGGCAATGTCCCTGCGGATTAGATTTCTGGTAAATTTTCGCTAGCGATGGCCACTTCGCCCTTTAGTAAATCTGCCCCATGGTGTTCCAGGTAATGTATTTTAAGGTGCCATGATATTTCTCTACACATGTCCATGCATAACAGCTTAAAAAACACTCCATTACTGTAATGGCAATGTGTTTGAGACTGGTTATACAGGGGCTTGAAAAATGTTAGATTCATGACAGCCATAGCTGCTACAGTTTAGGATGTTCTGCTACAGTTTTGGATGTTCTGCCTTAATTATATTTAAAATATTTTATTATTAACAAAATCATCCAACATCCAATGTCCCTGTGTTAAAAAGTAATAGCCCCAATAGTTTCAGATTGGCCCGTTAGGTTAATGCAATATAATTTTTGTTGATAAGTCAAGCCACTTTCTTTTGCAACATGCAGTATTAGGTTAAAAATGTGAGGATCACATAACTTCGACTTGGTTTAGCTGGAGTATTTTCAGATTTTTAGTAGCTTCAGGGCAAAATAAATCTTGAAAAACTCGTTTTTTTTTTCCTCTAAAAATTCTGATTTTTTTTTTACCCTTTAAAACTCAACCAGAAAAAACGTGAGGCTTCGTAAATAGGCCCCTAATAGTTTGTACCAAATTCTGCAGGTCAAAGGCTAAAATGAAAGGGCATTTTATTTTATACAATACTGATACAGATTTCTAAGGAATCGTATACACGTAGCACATACTTAGCGTTGTTGAGTTTCTCTGTCTCGTCCAGGTCTTCGGTTTTCAAAAGATCATAGTTAATGCAGCCAGGCTGAATTGCATCGATTAGGTCAAGAACAGGCATACTTGTGCTGATTTTACCATCCTTCGAAAAGAATAGTAATGTTAATATGGCGAGAATCAAACACAATGATACAGATTTACCAAAATGTAGTAGCTATAGCCATTTGCAAATTAACTTTTCATTTTGTTCCTTTTTATTTATTGATATATATTCTTTCAGTTATCCATTTTGACTGGATGTGAGTGGCAGTTTGAAAACAAGTTTTAAACACATAATCCAGAGTAACACAAAAACTAATATTCCTACTACTAAATATATATGTACTTCTGTCATTTATAACCCTTAGAATGACTTTCCATTTCATCTGCAATATTTAAAAGTAATCTAGCGCACACAGCACTTGTTTCTGTCTTTAGTAAATTAGCCCTTAAATCAGAAGATTTTTTAAAACTATTTTACAAAACTGATATTTTTTGAAGGATTAAATACATTTCTCATTCATGCTTTAGTCAATGTTTTACCTTGAAACTGGAGATGGAGGAGGATTTTCCAGCTTCCTTCAGTGTTTCATTCACCCAAGTGATAATTGTTTCATCATTAACCTTCTGCCCTCCTCCAATATCTTCAAGAATATTCAGTGTATACCTAAAAACAAAACAAAGTCAGCCTCACAGGTAAATGCTGGTTTCACCCTGAAGTCCAGAAAACATATTTCACGTTATGTCAGTTTGCACCTTTGATTTCTGTGGACAAAGGCCCTAGTATGGCTCTGAAACTTCGAGTAACTAAACCTTTAAACTTAACCCCTGCAGATTTCTTTAAAGGAGAAACAAACTCTTAATTTAAAAAAACCCTACCCTAGCTGCACCTCCGGGCAAATGCTCCTAACTCTTTACATACCCCACGGGCGCCATCTTCAGCCGCTTCATTAATCTTCAGAATGAGACCAGCAATTTTCACGAGTTTTGGCAAATGCACAGTTCTCGCAAAACAGAAAATTACTCTAAATGCGTTTGTGCCGATTCGCTGGTCTCATTCCGAAGATTAGCGAAGAGAAGAAGATTGTGTCCATGAACTCCGCTGGACAGAATCTGCATGGGGGGTAAGTAAAGAGTTATGGGCATTTGTCCCGGGGGGCAGCTAGGGTGGGGGGGAGGAGGGAGGGGGTAGGGTTTTCTTTATTAAGGGCTTGTTTCTCCTTTAAGACCTATGCCGGCAATACTGCCTGTTTTGAGTATTATATATATTATAAATCTACTATTCAGATATGGCCTTATTTTAGTTCCTAGTCACATACAGATTATTACCTTCTCATCAACTGCCAGAGTAAAGCCAATGTGAGGGTACGATTTCCTTCATTCAGATCTTGCCCAGCAATGCCGACCAGTGAGAATTTTGCCTTGTTCTTTCCCAATTCGACAGCATAATTGCAGTTCTCTAGCTGTATAAAAAAAAGTGTAATTATTATCAGCAACTGTTGTTCTTTGTTTAGTTTTAACTTATTTATACAGTATATACTGTACGTTTATATTTAATTTCCATAACTCATACAAGAGGATATATTGCTTTTATTATATCAGTTGTGATGAGGTGGATTTTTACTACAATATTATCAAGGCTCCCACAAGTGAATGCCTACCTTATTGGTGGTAAGCCTGAGTGGGGTTAGTAGGTTAGTAGGGGGTTAGTAGGCTAGGAGAAGAGTAAGTAAATTTTCTTTGACCTTTTACTCTTTGTCATGTAGCATCAGGTTGTTTCCTACATATACACAGCATCAAAGTCTTTTATTTTTTTACAGCCCATTAGTGTACATCTCTTTGTTCCCAATTTAAACACCAAACAGCATCAAACTTGCCTATTTCTTGTTGAAAAAAATCACAAGATGTACTTTTATGGAAAAGAGCCTTTGGAAACCACAGCAGAAAGCAGATTCGTATGTGGGGATTTTCTATGAGTGGAAGGCTGTCCAAAAAATAATGAGCATGCTAGTATTGTCTGGGACAGGTCACTTGTAGACAGGGGGTAGTGTGCAGCATGACCCTGGAGAACTACTACAATTCTTGCAATGTTCGGGCCGTAATATCTGAAAGGGTATCTTAATATGCATAATAATGCAAGAGTGGAATTACATAGTCCCAGTTATTCATTATATGTTATGTATAGCTAACTACAGTCACTAATATTAAAATGTGTATGCAGAATGACCTCAGTGACCACTGTATTAAACTATGTAGGATCTGAGCTTTAAACAGATGAATTTTACACAGAGAATACTGGTTTTCATGGCCATAAAGACATGTAATCTGGAAAACAAAGTACCTTTTTCATATTTTCACCCAGTTTAGGGTAGGGTGGTTTATTTACTCTGTTCCAGTCCACTGGAACCTTAATCTTTTCATACAACTGGAATATGATGAGGGCATCTGATAGGTCACTAAATAAGAAGCCAACAGCATGGGGTTAGATTGCAACAGATGATCAAATATGTTTACTAATAAGGAAAAGTGTAAAGTAGAAACAAAAATGTGAAGTACTGTTGGACCATACACTAGTACATTAGTATTAATCTGACAGTTGGCAACCGGGCATAAGAAACTTAATACTAAATTCAAGCTATATTTATTCTAGCTATATTTTTCTTAATTATTGGCTTCTTACCTATACAAGTGATTTACTCGTGGGTTAACTCCCAAAGAGTTCATCCAGTTCCGAAATGTCCTTTCTTCTCTTGTTTCACCTTTTCAGTATAATCAGAAAAATAATTTGAAAAAAAACCTCACATCTACTGTACATAACATCCAACACTCCAGATTCAAAAATAACAAAATTTTTTACCATGTCCTCACCTATCCAGTCCATGCTCAGTTACCTATGAGAATACGAGTAAGTGCCCACTTCAGGCACGAAATGCGTTAGGCCTGTGTATGTCCTAAAAAAGCATTTTTCAATTTAAACATTTTATCTACTACTTTACTTTTTGAAATTTCTACATGTTGTAAAATTGATTGGCGAACCCTTGGACTGGGGGTTACCCTGGTAAGAAACCATTCTATAAACTATACTATCATAATTTTTTCCTTTTTCATTTTTTTCTTTATCTTTTTAATTTCTTGTTTGAAAATGGAGTCACATACCATTGTCTATGCAGCCATTCATGCTCAGTTACCCCCAGCCACATTTTTGATTCACCCCCCACCCCCAACTTTCAGACAGTTTTGGACCAACCATTCAGGATTGGGAATTTACGAACTGAAGTCCCTTAAATAGTCCAGAGCAAATGTATATGTATTCCCTAGGGAATATATATAAGGAGATCAGCGCCTGTGGCAACAGAAATTAGAAACAAGAATAGTGTAATACGTTCAATTAAAGGGAATATCACCCTGTGTGTGTGAAAAAAAATATAATTATAAATGTGCTCCCCTTTTCCTTGGGCAGCTATTAATTAGCAGAAGAAAGACAAATCCAGGTGAATACAAGGAGAAGAGATGTTCTTCCTATACAGCAAAGGTGCAATCTGATAGTAAAGTGCCTCCACACTCTGTGTAAATTGCCTACTAACAAACCACTGCTGTGGCGTTATGCATATAAAGAAAAATCCTTTCTGGTCCCTCCTCCAGATCACCGCTCCTGCCAGACGACTGCTAACAGGGGACCCCACAGAGACCGGTTCACTCGCTGGGCTGCACTCGACACCCGCCGGTTACTGACGGCGTCTCTTCTCCTTGTATTTACCTGGATTTGTCTTTCTTCTGCTAATTAATAGCTGCCCAAGGAAAATGGGAGCACATTTATAATTATAATTATTTTCACACACACAGGGTGATATTCCCTTTAATTGAACGTATTACGCTATTCTTGTTTCTAATTTCTGTTGCCACAGGAGCTGATCTCCTTATATACTGTATATTCCCTAGGGAATACATATACATTTGCTCTGGACTTTTATTTACAGCTGAGGGACTGTGAAGGGATCGGCAAGAAATACCTAAGAGACTGACATTTTTTTACCAAATTGCATGTGTAAGCAATATATGTTTTATTCCCTTAAATAGTCACTGCCTATATATCTGCTCCAGTAAATAAGGCTGCATTGTTGTCAGCTGAATAGTTGTCAGAGCTGTTTTTATTTGATTGCAATATGCTGCTATTTAAGATTGTTCTCAAAAATAGGGACAGCTGGAAAGGACAAACATATAATACAATTAAAACTGCATTTGTGCAGCTACACTGATGTTTATAAAACAATTCCAGCACCAGTTTCCCTTTCTTTATACCTTCTATAGAACTCCAATCAATGTCTTGGTTTTCTGGTTTATGTAGGGCAGGATATTTGTTGAAAAGATTAGCTATAAAGGCCAAGTTTAGCTTTGGATTTCCACGCACAACATCTGTGGCTGTAACAAACTGGCGGCAACCTAGTCTTTCAACTTGAAATAACATGCATTCTGCTCGCTTCAAGTCTTCTTTTTCCTACAGAAAAATGGGAGAAACATACAGTATCTTAAATGGGGTAAAAATAAAGAACACAAATTACTTTTTGTAGTGCAGATTTAAAACTGGGAAACTGCCTTTGACAAAGCTTCACAGAGGAAGCAAAAGGTGCATTGGGTGTTTTTTCTCTTTGCCTTGTGCAATTTTTTAGTTGAGGTCACTTTGGAACTTTTGTTTGTGATTTTGGATGGTGAGTCCTATGTTAAACACAGATCTGGATATTTTTCGTTTATGCACCGATTTGGTGATTGCCTTGACAGATAGATAGAGGATGGGTGGGTTGTAAGCAGACTGGGGTGCAAATGAGTACTTTCTAACAGTGAGCTTCCTTCCCTTTACCCTTTATTTGGTTGCTTTTACTGAGACTTTTTCGGAGGCACATTTGGTGTTTTGTGAGTGTTTTGTACTATTTCCAGGTCTTATGGGTCTTTAACTTAACTATTATGGCTGTGCACTTCCTCCAATACACATTTACACACCCAGGAAAGTGATATGTTTCTAATTCTATGACATTGATTTTAATCAGCGTATTTATTAAAAGTTACATTTTTTAATAATAGTGCTTAACTGAGTCCTAGTACCTGTTTAACTGAAATAAAAAAAACAGGTGATCCTTTTATGAGGATGAGTCTTTTCCCACCATTATTTGTATGTTAAATTTAATAATGGGATTTGCTGCAAACTCAGTAACTAGTTTTGGTTCAGAGCAGAAAGTCTTTTTTTTTTTGTTGTTGAACCCTTTAAGGAATCCCAGTAGTTCAAAATATTTTACAATTTTAAATACAATAACCAAAAGAGGACTTTAACTCCACAATACATATGGCCAAACCAATTTAATAATGATGTAAGTAATCAAATATAAAGGTAAAATAAAAAGCAATTTTTATTCACCACCATGCCGTATTTATCCTATTAAAAACATTTAAAAACCAGCAGCGCTGCATGTGAAAGGGGGAGGAAATCCCTTATGTGTGGATATTTAACCCCATTGGCTGATTATATTAATCAGACATGGGAGAATCTGCATGCAAGTGTGTAAAAAGGGATATTCATACAATAGCACAAAGGACCAGTTTTTAGGAGTACTAAGTGTAACGTCACAAATGTGATCTCCTATGGATGTTTAGTGTTCAATTGAATAAATCCGTAGTGGTCCACAAGGGAAGGAGAAATCTCACAGTAAGAAAACAAGATGGCGTCCACACATTCCCCAAAATTAACACGATGATTTCAAGGGTGTTATGAATAATTATAGGGTATTCTTAACCCTATAATAACCCTATAATAAGATGGCTCCTGGGGATTAGTAAATTCTAGTCGTGCTGGAGTCTGGTCGATAGCGGGGGAGCGCTACATACAGCTTCATTGGGCATACATTAATAAATAATCCAAATGACAGAGATTAGCGATACATCGATCGCAAAACGTACTCTGCAGTCCAGGTGTTTCAGTCAGACGTGTAAATGAAATGGCCCGAAGCCCCTCTCTGGTACGGTCTCCATCTTATTTACACTGAGCACTGGCCTAAGGGTTAAGTGCTTTGTAAAGTTAATTGGAAATTGGAAGAATTGGTGAAATTATAATTTAACATTTCTTTACAGACGGATTGGTGTGGACAGACTAATCAGTAGTGTCCAATGTGGATATTTTGTTGCTGTAACTATACCTGGCCACTAAGTGGAGCTGGTACTCTTGGTCACATGACGTAGGTGTGGGGTGAGGGTGAATGGCTTTAAAGCTTCTCCACTGTTCTTTAGGGTCAGGGCACACTCTCAGATTCGGGGTGATTAGTTGCCTGGGGACAAATCTACTCTTCTTCGGGGCGACTATACCCACCCTGCAGGATAGAATGTAAATCGCTGGCGGGATGCTTCGTTTTCCGAAGTCGCCTGAAGTTTCCTCACGAGGCAGCTTCGGGCGACTTCGAAAAACGAAGCGCTCCGAGTGCCACCCCGAAGTGCTCCGAGTGCCATTTACATTCTAGCCGGCAGGAGGCAGTTCAGGGAGATTAGTCGTCCTGAAGAAGAGGAGATTTGTCTCCGGGCGACTAATCATCCCAAATATGAGTGTGTGCCCTGACCCTTCACCAGAAGAAGGACCCTTGCGAAACATGTAGTGCCATGCAGCTCTGAATAAATTACACAAGGTTTGCACCTGCATCTGCTCTCCAGTGAATTTATTGTTATTTACATGTTAATTGTGTTGGATAAGGTGAATCCAAACCAGGAGCATACTACAATCACCAACTAACAGTAGTTATATGGACGTTTTTTTCTTTCTATGGATTGGCTATTTTCATTACTAATTCCAACTATATGTAAAGGACAAGTAGATGAGTTCAACTCTTACCCTTAATCCAGTCATATCAATGTCAATAGCAGGAATGCCTTCTTCATCCCCCTTTGGAGCTATTTGGTTAATCAAATTGTAATATGCTTTAGAGTCCTGGAATGAAATAAATCAAAATATATCATTTTCATTTACAATAGTGGTAAACCAATGTAACCCCCCACTCAATCAATAAGGATGAGTATCTCTGCTGTGCAAAATGATTGTTTATTGATTAATTGCAAAGTTTGTTCTATAGCATCAGAAAATGAAGGTGCAATGCAAACTAAATAAAGGGAATTATTCCAAAGAGCTTAGAGCTTAAGTTCAACAGAAGGGGTTGCGCTAGGAGTTGATCCCTGAAACTTGTGTCTTGTTTTACTGTTGAGTTGTTACAAGCAGGAAGTAAATCTTTCCATTCTTTATTTGCTCTATCGCTGCCAGTGTCCCCTATCAAATTTAAATTTCAAATTACATTTTCTTTTTGACCTTTGAAACCAATATGCCCAATATTTCTTAGTTCGTTTTCTGTTCCATTCCCTGAGCTCATTCAACCAACGGCATAGCATCACCAACACAAGTATTCTTTGCAAGGGCTCACAGAGTAATAGACAAATAGAAGGTTGCTATTTTTTTAGAAGGTTTTCTAAAACACTTACATTTCCAATTATCTTTGTGTGAGACTATACAAAGAAAATACAGTGTATGTCCCATTAAGACTTTCTAGATTAATGCAATATAGTAGTTATATGCACCTTTTGTCTATTTTTTTATTAGTTAGTAAATTTGTAAAGACGTACTTTTTTGAATGGGCAGGTAAGTATTATAGTCTTATGTTATATAATATGAATAAGGGTATATGATTTCGCAAGTGGCCTAATATTGATTGTAAACTACTGCTGAAGCCCAAGGTATTTCTCTTTGGGTGTGCAATGGAAAGGACTTGGCGTAAAATAGCTACAAGTGCAGTGAGAAAGTTTCCCTATTGTACTCACTTAGGGGGTTATTTACTAAACTCTGAATGCAAAAATCACGAACAATTCATAATTTATTAAACCCCGAAGATGGAAAAGTCTGAATCTGAAAATCCGTCATTGCAGACCTGTAGAGGTTGCATATAAGTCAATGGGAGAAGTTCCAATGATTTTTTAAAGTGCGCTGGATTTCGTGCAATACCCCAACGTTTTCGGAGTAAAAATCGTGAAAATCACATGAAAAAATCCGAAAAAAAAACTTGAAAATGTGATTTTTTTTTTCCCGCAAAGAAAATTTTCGGAACAATGTAATAAATAAGCATAAAAAACCTGAGCGTATTTGATCAGAGTTTTTAGCAGAAAATTATTGAGATAAATTCGGACTGTACCCACCCTAAAGGGGTTGTTCTCCTTTAAGTTATCTTTTAATATGTTATAGAATGTCCAATGCTAAGAAACTTTTCAATAGTTCTTCATTATTTAATTGTTAGGTTTTTTTTAAGTTATTTGCCTGTGTCTTCTGACT
Organism: Xenopus petersii; assembly: GCA_038501925.1. Lineage (NCBI taxonomy): Eukaryota > Metazoa > Chordata > Amphibia > Anura > Pipidae > Xenopus > Xenopus petersii. The sequence continues at coordinate 129,066,910 of CM076675.1, forward strand.
CTTTCCAGCTTTTAAATGAGAGTCACTGACCCTCTAAAAAACATACAATACAATAGCTCTGTAAAGCTACACATTTATCATTATTGCTACTTGTATTTTTCTTAGGATTCTATTTAGTTCCTGTTCAATTCATATTCCAGTCTCTTATTCAAACCAATGCATGGTTGCCCAGGTAATTTAAAACCTAGCAACCAGATTGCCGAAATTGCAAACAGAATAGAGCTGCTGAATGAAAAGCCATATAACTCTAAAACCGCAGATAATATAAATAAAAACCAAATGCAAATTGTTTCAGACTATCACTCTTTACATAACACAGTACTAAAAGTTACTTTAAGGGTAAGGCCACACGAGGAGATTCGGGGAGATTTTGTCGCCTGGCGACTAATCGCCACGTCTTTTGCGCGACTATCTCCCCGAACTGCCTCTGTGTTTTTCCCCATAGACCACTGAGGCAACTTTGGGCGGCTATTGAAAACGCATTGCCGCGTGTGCATTAGCGCAGGCGACTTTGCGCTGTAGCCTATGAGGAAAAACGCTGAGGCAGTTCAGGGAGATAGTCGTGCAAAAGACGTGGCGATTAGTCGCCAGGCGACAAAGTCTGCCCGAATCTCCTCGTGTGGCCTTACCCTAAAGGTGAACAACCCCTTTAAGCAGGTACACAAGGCCCACCTTGATGTCTGAGCTGAAGTTGTTGATTTTGTTACAGCCAGCATTCTCCAGATGGTAGTTGGCCCAACGCAACAGTAGTTCTTCTGGGGAAAGCTTCATTAGATCCTCCAGGCTCTCTCCATCCCTCAGGAGGGCAATTAAAGCTGCATGTGCCAGAATATATACATCAGTGATATAAGATGCTTCCCACTATCTACCTTAGTTTAGATGGCTCATCACTATATAGTATTTAAAGGTACACAATAATACAAATGCAACCTTTATATGGGTCTAATACAAAGTATACTATTCATTTACAGAAAACTGCCTTAAGCATTCACTATCAACCTGTTTTACATTCATTTGAATAAAATGTTCACACAGTTGCCACTGGCACTCTGTTTGTTTTTTTTGCCAGCAATGTTGATTTTGCATTACTGCCAGTCAAAGGGTTAATATTGATAGCTAAACCTTCTCACCTTCATTCCTGCTGAGCTCAATGTCCGCAAACAATCCGATCTTGATGACTTGCCACAGGAGTCCCAGCACCAGATGAGGCTTCCCTTCCTTTAGATCCTGAGCACCAATGTTTACTACATGGCAGCCAATAGCAGAGGCTGAATTCAACGCTAGATTCAGATTTTCCTAAACACAAAAATAAACAACACCACATTGTTGTGGAACAGCTAAAAAAGTTGCATAGCTAAGTAACCATAATAGGATACATGTTTTATACTTTTTTACATGACAATCTGCTTTTCATTTCTGCAGACTAAGTACAGTAGTTGGCCAGTATGAAAGTGATCATTAAAAAGCACCCAAAATGTTGCCAATTATCCTCTATGGATCAACTGCCATAATTGTTCTTGAGCCTTGGTCATAGCTGCCTGGAACCTCTGAGTGACATTTGCCGTCAACTCAATCTTTTATTGGATATAAGGCAAAGGTTATCTTTCTGTGTTCATTTAAATTAGGTTTAGCTGCCAAAAAAATAATGTTTTTTTTTTTTAAAGAATTATCTTATAGTTGTACCATAATACTTGATTTATTTATCAGAAACTATTAATAAGCTATTAATAATAGAGTTGTAGCCTTATAGGGGGTGCAGAGAAGTAATTTGGGGAATAATGTATATGCTGTGCTGGCTGATAAAGCAATGTTTTTAAGGCCCAGTTCCGGCCAGCCTTGGAGGGCAGCCATGGAGAAAGGAGGTAATATACAGCTAGAAACAGCTGACTCTGTGCTGAGTCACCTAAACCAACTGCGAATGCAAGGCAGACTGTGTGACATTGTTGTCAATGTACAGGGACTGTCATTCCAGGCCCACAAAGTTGTTCTAGCTGCTAGCTCCTCCTATTTTCGTGACCACATGTCCCTCAACGAGATGAGTGCAGTCTCACTTTCAGTCATCGAAAATCCTGGTGTTTTCGAGCAATTGTTTTCATTTTGCTATACAGGACAGATCTGTTTGCAGATTGCTGATATTATTAATTATCTCACAGCTGCCAGCTTCTTGCAGATGCAACACATAATAGACAAGTACCCTCAAATACTGGCGGGCATTCACTTGAAAATTAGTTCACCAGCTGAGGAAGGATTAAGCCAGTGTTGACCAAAACATGCAGAAAAGGCACAAGATGCTCATTGTGTTACCCAGAGCCTGAGCCGTTCCATAAATCCTAGATACAGCACTCCTCGTAGTTCGGGGAGTAGGAAGGGTCAGGTAAGCAATGTGTTGGGACATTTGGGAATTGAGCCCAGCTGAAGAATCCACAAGCCCTCAGATGGTAGAGCAGTGATCTGATGTGGAAAGCAGAGAGCCTATCCTGAGAATCAACCAAGCAGGTCAGTGGTATGTGGAGACAGGGATAGCAGACCATGGAGAACGTAGTGATGATGAAATCAGGGTGATGGGGGGGAATGCAAATTAAGACTGAGAACCTTGAGGAGTGGCTGGGGCCAGAGAACCAGCCTTCTTGTGAAGATGGAAGCAGTGCAGAAGAAGTGAATTGCAAATTTTTTGCCAAATTTGCGAATTTCACTGGAAATTTGTGAAATTCGTGGCGAAGTGAAACGGGACAGATTCGCCCATCGCTAGCACAGAGCAAAGATCAAGTCCCCAAGGAAGATGGAGGAAGCAAATCAAATCAGCTCAGAGGAAGATGAAGCAGGGGTTGTTGGAGTGAGTGTATATGTTGAGCAAGAGGTGTCAGAGAGGTGGTTCCGTTATAATCCACGGCTGACGTGCATCTACTGTGCAAAGTCTTTTAACCACAAGGGCAGTCTAGATTGTCATATGAGACTGCACATGGGCATCACTCCATTTGTTTGCAGGATGTGTGGGAAGAGGTATACATGAAAAGATCAGCTGGAGTATCATATCCAAAAGCATACTGGAAATAAGCCCTTTCACTGCCATGTATGTGGAAAAAGCTTCCCTTTTCAGGCCATATTAAATTAAAAAACGCAGTTTTGGCTAAGGGGCCAAATGCTGTAGCTGGAAGCACAAATTGGAAACGACTGCACTAGGGTTCCCTGCAAACTCTTTTATGACCTGTACCTGGATAGTGAAAGGTGTTAACTTCTTTTTGTTGATGGCTCTTTCGTCAATGGTCTCCGCTACAGAAAGGTTGATCATTTTGCTGTAAATGAATTAAAATAATTATATAGTTTATGCAATTGAAGCAATCTCCATTTTATTTATGTATGTATATATATATATATATATATATAAATTGCCTATACAGACATATTCAGCATATTTTAGTGAACACACCACCAATATATAGACATTGAAAAGATAACAAGCAAACCAATCCATTCCTTTATTTTATCTGATAATGAATAGTCTAGAATGCAGAACATTGGAGCAGAATGCTCCATACCAAGCATTAGAATATATGCACAACAAATACGTATAACAGAGCATATTACAGCCTGCTATGTACTGTTCTTTACCTATACAATTATGTATCAGATATCTTTTTCCCAATTTTCGCTTAAAGGGGAACTAAAGTTTAAAATAGAATAATGCTAGAAATGCTGTATTTTGTATACTAAACATGAACTTACTGCACCACAAGCCTAATTCAACAAATGATTTATGTTTTCAAAGTTGGCTGCAGGGGGCTGTCATCTTGTAACTTTGTATCTTTGCAAGCTTTTTCTTGTACACTATTGTATATATATTGGTAATATATATTTCTAATAAAAGGGATACTGATATGATATTTAAAAAAAACCTAATCATTCTGAGTTAGGCAAGATGGTTTTTAGACATGGAACTTGTATATCTGTGACATCATCCAGCCCGGTTACAGGCTGGAGAGCCATCTGATTGATTGGCTGGGCACCCCAGGGCATCCCTGGGAGAGAAGGAGGGCCCAGGGGACTGCCTTACTTGGAGCCAAATGCACAGGGTTGCAGACAGAGATCAAATAAGGAGCCCATGCTGCTGCCGCCAGAGAAACAACAGGGAGAGTGCAGCATTGATGTGAAAGAGCTGCAGTACTAAGAGAAATTGTGGTTTGAGCTCAGATGGACAAATTTGCGTTTAAAGGAATTGTTCAGTGTAAAAATAAAAACTGGGTAAATAGATAGGCTGTGCAATATAAAACATGTTTCTAATATAGTTAGTTAGCCAAAAATGTAATGTATAAAGGCTGGAGTGATTTCATGTATAACAAGTCAGTCAGATCACTACTTCCTGCTTTTCAACTCTCTTTGTTTACACTGACTGGTTGCCCTGGCTACCAGACAGTAACCAATCAGAGACTTGAGGGGGGGCCACATGGGTCATTTCTGTTGCTTTTGAATCTGAGCTGAATGCTGAGGGTCAATTACAAACTCACTGAACAGAAATGTACCATGTGGCCCCCCTTCAAGTCGCTGACTAGCTCAGAGTTATAGAGCTGAAAAGCAGGAAGTTGGATTCTGGCTGTTTTATTAGACATCTGTTCACTCCAGCCTTTATATATTACATTTTTGGCTAACTAACTATATTAGAAACATTTTTTATTTTGCACAGCCTATCTATTTACACAGTTTTTATTTTCACACTGAACTATTCCTTTAAGAATAGAAGGAAAGGTTGCCCTGCATTCCATTCAGCGGTTGGAGGCCAGTTGCAACCCTTGTGTATCCCCGGTATGAGGACAGGTGTTTCTTGTGAGCCTGCTATGTGGGAGCTACAGCCTAAATCCTAAAGGAGAGGTACATTGGGACAGGTAGTGCTACCTGGTGAATAAAGAGCTCTGGGGAAAATGGACGTTTCATGTGAAATGAACTGTGTTGTCCACCCGGAGTGGAGAGAGACTAGACAGATCCACGTTCCCCAGTGTAGGAATATTATTGCATTGCACATTTTTAACCTATTCTTTCTTTTATTCTTTATAAAAGGTTTCTCCTGGTTTACTGCAAACATTGTGTTTTATTTTTCTAGTGGAATTCCCCTGAGGTGTGATCCTCAGTGCTCACTAGGTGGAGGCACTGCTCTGCAAATCCCAGTTCCCAGTGTTCTTTTTATTTACGCAAAAAGAACACAGGTGCCTGGATTGCAAAGGGTTAATTGCTGTTTAAGCGTGTGTGATCCAATTCTATAAGTAGTGTGGTAACATGAATCAAACAGCAGCAGTTGGTTGGATGCCTTTAAGTACTCTGCCAGCCTACCAGATTGTACAGTGACGCAAGTTGTGCTGGCAGTGCAACTGGCATACAAGATTGCTGGCCAAACTCTACAGTTTTCTTTATACACTTAAGTTGTGCCACAAAATAGACTACGGATGCACCAAATCCATTTACCTGGGATTCAGCTGAATTCTCCACAAGAGATTTACCTGAATAGTAAATTCAATCTAAACCGTAATTTGTATATATCAAATGTAAAAATCACATCAACTGTTAAAAATATTGTTGCGTTCAGTTGTTCAAGCAGTGCCCTATTTTCCTTCTTTGTCAATACTTGTATTTACTCTGTATGTTTGGTGTATGAATCCTTCTAATGCACAGCGCTGCAGAATATTTTGGCACTTTATAAATCCCTATTAATGATGATGCTAATAATAATAATTCAAATCCCAGTGCTCCCAAAAGCACCACGATTTGACCAAATCTCAAACTGGGTGTAATCATAGTACAGGTTTGGGATCCGTTATGCGGAAACCCATTATCCAGAAAGTTCCTGATTATGGAAAGGCCGTCTCCCATAGACTCCATTTTAATAAGATAATCCACATTTTTAAAAATTATTTCCTTTTTCTCTGTTATAATAAAACAGTACCTTGTACTTGGTCCAAACTAAGATATACTTAATCCTTATTGGAAGCAAAACCAGGCTATTGGGTTTATTTAATGTTCACATGATTTTCAAATAGTCTTAAGGTATGAAGATCCAAATTACGGAAATACCCGTTATCCGGAAAACCCCAAGTCCCGAGCATTCTGGATAATTAGTCCCATACCTGTAGTAATAGTAACAAGCAAACCCAAATGCGCCAACTAAAATTTATACCATCCTTGCTACTGTAGATTAGGTCCTGCTTGGGATGTTTGTGACAGAGAAGCTATGGGAATGCACAGAATCATAACTTACCAAAGTACAATGCCATCGCCCACAGCTGTAAACAAGTCATCTGTGTCTGGATTCATAGGAATAACATGTTTACAGTCCTGATCTTTCTCCAAGGCTTTGTTGACCCAGTTTACAAAGGCATATTTTTCCTCCTCTGCAAACAGATCATAGTATCACTATGGGATTTATACAGTAGAAGTGTGGTACCTGAACTCCAACATGTATTTCTGTTAAGTTCGGTTGAAAAAAAACACACATCCATCAAGTTTAACCTTTTAAATCTATATACAACCTGCCTAGTTGATGGTGTAAAATGTTTTATGGCTAAAATAGTGGCAGTGTAAATAATGGCAATCAGTAAATGGCATATATAAGATTTGTTTTAGACCTTTACCTAATTTAAATGCTAATAATGGTATTTCTAAGGGCAGTGATAGACGAGAAGACTTGGGAAGATTTAGTCGCCCATCGACAAATCGCCTCTTCTTCCTGAACTGCCTCCCCACCGATTAGAATCCAATGCTTTGGAAAACTAAGTGCTCCAAGTGCCATCCCGCCGACGATTTAGATTCTAGCCAGCGGGGAGGCAGTTCAGGGAGATTCGTTGTCTGAAGAGCCGATTTGTCGCCGGGTGACTAATCTCCCCGAATCTTCTCATCTGTCTCAGCCCTTAAGGTTTGTATTTTCTTGTGTGTCAAGTTAACACCCATTTAATGGCCTAAAGGTGGCCATAGACATAACAATTACGATCTTTCTTGGAAAATATCTTTCCAAGAAAGATCGTTCGTTTCAATATACACGTGTAGAGCTGAATCGTCAGATATACAGGTAGATATAAGGGAAGAAACAATAGAATTCTACCTGTATCTGACGATTCAGCACTAACAATGGGCGATGTTTGGGTCCCTTCAAAGGCACCCGATCAAAATTTTCCGTCCAGCCCGATTGACGAGCCGACCGATATCCAAGTCTTCTGCCGATATGTGTCGGCTCTTTTTCCACCATACACGCAACGAATATCGGACGAAAATTTGTTTCGTACGATATTATCTGTGCGTCTATGGCCACCTTAAGGCTGTGTCTAATGATGGTCAATGAGCCCTTACTTTAAGAAACTCTGTAGTATACTCAGCTACAAGGCTCTTGTAGGTGGACTCCATTGTCCACCTGTATAATGACCAGAATGCCTTGAGAACATTATTTTTAACATTTACAAACAGAGACAAGTTTTGCACCCATGTTGCTGCACAGCTGATAACTAGTGGATGTATTTAGGCCAGTTTGCAGTGGTTAAATTGCTCAGGAATTATAGATAAAAGCATTGCTTTGTTAATTGATGAGACTCAGAAAGTTTTGAACCTCAACAAAATTCAATGCTGGACCTTTACCTGAGTAAGAATGTTGAGTGCCAGCACTTGATTGTTCCGAGGTACCACCAATGGCGCAAATGCCTTCTTTCTTGTTAATAGCCTTTCTAAATGTCTTTGCAACATCAGCACTTTTAAGGTCATTAAAAACCTAAGATAGGGAAGAAACAAAGAACATACAAAAATATCATAACTTTTGACTATAAATTTAACTTTACATTCACTAAACTAATGAACTAGTTTTACATAGACTTTATTCATTCCTCTTCAGATTACTTGGGCTTACTATATAATACCTTTTTAGCAGTAATATTTGAATTAGGAAAGACATTGCAATAAATAGAGCTTGCAGATCAGAATTCCTCTTTATAGGTTGTCGCTCTTCCTGTATATGGATCTTCTTTTTAGCTGCTGGTATAGAGACCTAACTTTGTACACATGGGCTTCTAGGCACAAGCAAAGTGTTAAAGATCACCTAGGCCTGGACTCCAAGGATCGTAATGACTGAAACATACAGGTTTTGCATCTATTATTTGTTTTACATCTATCATAACATTGTTTTTCCATGCTATTTATAATTTTGCCATAAAGGTATTTGCCCGAAGCTTTTACATGACCCATGCTCCTCTGTGAGGGCTCTGCCATATTTGTGCAGAAGTAGTCCATTATCATTAGAAACTCTTAACAGTTTGAGAAGGGACAGTCAGGTTGGCAAAACATTCAGGTTTAGGAACTTCAAGTAACAACTCCGTATTTATAAAAGCAGATCTATAAGCGACAAACGTTCAACACGACTTATAGGCAACTTTTTAATTTTCATTAATATTTCAGGGCCAAATGGCCTGACAATGACCTGACTGATATTGCTATGGATGCCATTCTTAAAGGGATACTGTCATGGGAAAACATGTTTTTTTCAAAACGCATCAGTTAATAGTGCTGCTCCAGCAGAATTCTGCACTGAAATCCATTTCTCAAAAGAGCAAACAGATTTTGTTATATTCAATTTTGAAATCTGACATGGGGCTAGATATTTTGTCAATTTCCCAGCTGCCTCCAGTCATGTGACTTGTGTTCTGATAAACTTCAATCACTCTTTACAGCTGTACTGCAAGTTGGAGTGATATCACCCCCCCCCCCCCCCAGAAGCCTAACACTGGAGCTGCCTGGTAGATCTAAGAACAGCACTTAATAGTAAAAGCTAAGTCCCACTGAGACTTATTCAGTTACATTAAGTAGGAGAAATAACAGCCTGCCAGAAAGTAATTCCACCCTAAAGTGCAGGCACAAGTCACATGACTGGGGCAGCTGGGAAACTGACAATATGTCTAGCCCCATGTCAGATTTCAAAATTGAATATAAAAAAAATCTTTTTTTGCTCTTTTGAGAAATGGATTTCAGTGCAAAAGTCTGCTGGAGCAGCACTATTAACTGATGAGTTTTGGAAAAAACATGTTTTTCCATGACAGTATCCCTTTAAGGAATAGGTCTGCACTGACACCCCCTTTTATCTGATTGTTGACTGAATGATAAGCCCACTCCTTTGGTTCCCTTGACAAACAAGTGGATCTTACTGTGTATGTGGAGCTTAAAGGAGAAGGAAACCCTTTCGGCGCAAAACCCCTCCCTCTTTACTCTTTTTAGTAATGGTGTCATCTTAATACAATTAGGGGCAGATTTATCAAGGGTTGGATTTCGAAGCAATGGGGGTTTCCTTGAACTCCAATAACTTCAAAAATCGAATAAAAAAAGACCAATCGAAATTCATTTAAAAAATCTACGTTTTTTTTCTGCGGGTGTATAGGCTGTATTTGAATTGTTCTAATCGAAGTATGATCATATTCGATTTGAAGTTTTAAATAATAAAAAAAACCCATAGTTTTTTCAAAGTCCACTGATTGACTCCAAATTGGTTCTAGGAGGTCCCCCATAGGCTAAAACAGCAATTCGGCAGGTTTCAGATGGGGAATGGTAGAAGTCGACGTTTTAAAGAGACCGTACATGATAAATTTCGATATTCAAATTTTCTTCAAATTCGATTAGAATTTGGACTATGCCCTAGTCGAAGTATACAAAAATACTTTGAAATTCAAATTTTTTTACTTCGGATTTTCAATTCGACCCTGATAAATCTGCTCCTTAAACAATGGTACTGTTGTTCTCCATCAAGTCTTTGTCAACTTACTGTGATAAATTCATCAAAACTAATCTTCCCATCTTTGTTCTGATCACCCACTTCCATTAAACTCTGGATAATTTCTCGCACTCTGTATCCAGGAAGAGGTAAATTAGCAGCTTTAAACATGTCATTGAGTTCAATGAGGCTTATGAAACCATTTCCATCAGCATCTGAAAAATATGAAATTTGTAAATCAACATCAGACGCCTTAGGGGTTGTAACAATCTGCTGCATGCATTTCTAATAGGGCTGTCAAGAATATAGATCTAATTTTCTGTAAAATATAAAAAAAAATTAATGCCTGCATTGTTCATTATCATCATCATCACTAAGGCATTTTAAATACATTAATTTATATATGAGACTTACATGGACCCTAGAGACTAGTTCTCTTTAACCTACTGGTCCCTAAACCCTAAATTAGATCCCATGCTCACCATCATCTGTATTCACTAGAAAAGAACAATTAAAGTATAGCTCATTAACTAATGCTGACACAGAGACTTAGGGGCCGATTCACTCAGCTCGAGTGAAGGGTTCGAATGAAAAATACTTCGAATTTCGAAGTATTTTTTGGGTACTTCGACCATCGAATGGGCTACTTCGACCTTCGACTACGACTATCGAAGGATTCGAACTAAAAATCGTTCGACTATTCGACCATTCGATAGTCGAAGTACTGGCCCTTTAAAAAAAACTTCGACCCCCTACTTCGGCAGCTAAAAGCTACCGAAGTCAATGTTAGCCTATGGGGAAGGTCCCCATAGGCTTGCTAACCTTTTTTTGATCGAAGGATTTCCCTTCGATCGTTGGATTAAAATCCTTCGAATCGTTCGATTCGAAGGAATTAATCGTTCGATCGAATGCAAAATCCTTCGATCGATCGATCGCAGGATTTGCGCTAAATCCTTCGACTTCGATATTCGAAGTCGAAGGATTTCAATTCGAGGGTCGAATTTCGAAGTATTTTTAACTTCGAAATTCGACCCTAAGTGAATCTGCCCCTTAATCTGGCTGGCCAAAACAGGCTATTGCACACTAGTTGTTATAATTCCAGAAACCGAGACACAAGTGCAAGAGCAGCAAAATCCATCCCTTTATTACTCATTTAACAATCACTTGAATCCAGGGCATACCATTTTTCTGTGCAGAGTGCAGTGCCCTGTCCTTACTGTTTGCTATAGGCAGTAAGTACAGCCCTCCATTGCAGCCTCCAGCCTCAAATTGAGGGTGGGTGGGGCAGGAGAGGCATGCACCTCCCCCAAACCCCCCCTCCCCCGTGCAAGTTGCTGTTCTCAATTTTGGAGGGCATGGACCTATGCCTTTGGGTGCTTACTTTAGAACAAGGTGCAAAGTTTGAACAAAAACATGGGGCTTCACATAAAGTACCTTATACTAGAACTTAGCACATTTGTGGCTCATTTATAAACTTTGCGCAAGGCACATTGGTTCACACAGTGAATATGTTTGTCCTGTGCATGGTTACATTTATAAAGCTGATAAAGTGTGCAAACAGAATTGCAAATTTTTTTTAGCAATGCGAATGTCTATAAAAGCTTTTAAATATGTCAAAAATCACAAATAGAATTTGAATTACGCCACAACTTTTAAAACCGTTTTGCAAATTGTGAATTTAAATTACTATCAATGCTATTTTAGCGCACAACAACCTCGCACAGTGGGCGTACTCCTGCAAACACCCGTCTCTTCTGCGAGCCATCTGCAAAAATGTATTCACAATGCAAATTCGCAAAAAAACGGAAAGATGGACACAGCAGTGCAATATATTAGCGTTCAGGAAAAAACATGTGCAGTACAACCATTTGTGATTAAATGTGCACTGCGCAAACTTTCTAAATGACCCCCTGTGACTGTAATAGGAGGCAACTCGAGTGATAAACATTTTACCTCTGTGTGTTTATCTGAGAAGCATGTGAGAACAATGCATTATGGAATTGATGAGACAGACGATAAATCAGCAGGATAAACAAAAGTAAAAGAGCTGAGGTTTCAAAGAACAGTTGAAGAACCAATATTTAAAGGGGACCCGTCGCCCTAAAAAATTATTCAAAATCCTATTTTATCACATTAGTCAAGCAAAATGAACTTTAATTACACTGTATGAATTATTTGAATCTTGTTTCCTTTGTTCTGAGAATTCATAATTATAGCAAGCAGGCAGGAGCCATTTTGTGGACAGTGTTATTAAGACAAGCCTTGTATCATCTCAGAATCTTGTTTGTGCACCAGAATGGGGGACCCAATGTCCATCCCCATGTCCTGGCTACACAATGAAATGGTAAAGAAAGAGGGGAATGTGGGGAGAGCAGTGACATCTAGTAAGTGCTGAATGGAAAGTGAAAGTAATTGTCTGCCCCACCTCTATGCCTATGCATAGAGGAGGGGCAGAAAATATTTGATTGACAGCTAAGATTTTTAAATGAGTCTACAACAGCTTTGAATGCTTTAATAAAAAATAGAAATTCAATTTCATGTTTAATTTGAAAAGGATTTAATGTTGCTGGTAAATTACAGTACACACAGTAAAACAAGATCATTATTGCTTGACAAGTATGAACCAATATACATACCAACTTTGCTAAAGGCTTCCCTTAGCTCCTCCATCTCTTCTTCAGTGACATGTCTGGGTGCTGCCATCTTGTGTTATTATTCAATCCAACCTGTTAGTAATGAGGCATATTATTTTATGATCCCAGCAATATATTACCTAACTGCAACTCAGTCACATTCAGACAGAAGCATAACACCAATAAAAAAAATAGAATAAACTATTACCATGGAAAATGCTCTGTATCAAATCAACCAGTTTACTGATTATGTTGTATTAGCCTAGGTTTGTTATTTTACACAGTCTGCATACAAATGTTACATAAAATACATTTTACATTTACAGTAGTTGGCATTGGTGTCTGCCAGTAATGGGCACTTGGGTTGAATATGCTGGCCCTGGGCCACAAAATAAATTTGGTAAAAGTAATTTTGCATAAATAGTTGGTTTGGAGACAGGTCAACTCACACAGATTTTTCAGAAGTCGGCCTGTTTTTCCCTCCCTTACATGGTCACCCCCTGTAACTGTGCAGTCTTGCACTCCCAGTATCATTTTGATTAGAAAAAAGGAGGTTCTGCCTAAATATTTGGAAGGTTTTTTTTTACAGCGAGAGTTGTAAAGCCTCTCTCGCTGAAGCAGTTGTACAGACTGATAAATCATACGTCCCAACATTTTGGAAATAGAAAGATGGACAAAAAGAGTTGCGTAAAATGATCATGCCCATTTTTTGGCCACACCCCCTAATTACCATGTCCATTTTGCAAAATTTGGCAGGTTATGAAAGTTTGAACACATTTCTGTGGTTTTGCGTTATTACAGATTTGCTAATGAAGGGGAATTGCCCTTTAAGTTGTGAGTTAAGTTCTCCCAAGAGACCTGCTTATCGTAAATTGTTACAAAAGTATCTATTCTGGGATGTCTGCCAAAAGCCAATTAAGTTAGAAGCTTTGTATCTTTTTCTGAATGTTCAGTGCAGGAGATCAAAGAGAAAGTTGGGACATTTCAGTAACAAACCCGGGTTGAGCTGTCAAAACCGGGATTTTCCCGCTCAAGAAGTTCTGTGTGAGTTTCCAATGGCTACTCTGGCTAAGTTGTGCCACGTCTGTCTCATGGTTTGAGGAAGTTCTGATTTAGATTTCACAACATGCTGTTTCTGTGTTTTTTAGTTTCTAAAATCAATCTGCTGATTCCATGTGTATGAATTCTGTATATCATATCAGGAAGAGCTGCATGTAGTATATCCACTGCATGAAGCTTTTGCCAGACACAGGTATTGGATACACTATCCGGAAACCCAGTATCCAGAAAGCTCTGAATTATGGGAAGGGCATGCTCCATAGGCTGCATTTTAAGCACATAATTCAAATTTTTGGAAAATAATTTCCTTTTTCTTTTGTAATGGAAAAACAGTAGCTTGTACTTGATCCTAATTAAGCTACATTAATCCATTTTGGTGGCAAACAATCCTATTGGGTTTATTTAATGTTTAGATGTTTTTTTTAGTAGACTTAAAGAGGTGGTCCACCTTCAAGTTAACTTTTAGTATGTTATAGAATGGCCAAGTCTTCACAACTTTTCAATTAGTCATCATTATTTATCTTTTATAGTTTTCGAGTTAATTGCTCTGAAAACACTCTGAAAGGCTACAAATGTATTGTTACTGCTACTTGCTATTAGTTGACTTTCTATTCAGACCTCTCCTATTCATATTCCAGTCTCTCATTTAACTCAATAAATGGTTGCTAGGATGGCAACCAGATGGCTGAAATTGCAAACTGGAGAGTTGCTGAATAAAAAGCTAAATAACTCAAAAACCACAAATAATAAAAAATGAAAATCAATTGCAAATTGTTTAAGAATATCACTCCCTGCTTCATACTAAAAGTAAATTTAAACCCCTTTAAGATATGCAGATCCAAAGTACTGAAAACCCCCAAGTCCCGAGCATTCAAAATCAGAGCCGGGCCAGGCGCCCTAGGCCGGGGCATTGGCTGAGTGTGCGCATCAGGTAGAGAGGGGACCAGACATGGGGTTGTTGACAGAGCAGGTACATGCCTGGTGCCCCCCAGCTTTGCGCCCTAGGCACATGTTTACTCTGCCTACCCCTAGTTCCGGGCCTGTTCCGGATAACCGGTCTCATGTACGAAACATCTATAATTGTTACTCAACGACAATATGGGCAGGGTAGGTAGACACCAAAATATATGAATCACCCACATTCATTCTTAATAGGCTACCTTTGTTTATAAATCTTTCTATTCCAGTTATCGTTTTTCCTTACTAAAGGGCACCTGTAGCAGCCTGTAACCAAAGGTACAGCTAATAGGGCTAGCACTCTGGTTGGGGGCAACAGTAGTTTTTTTTTTTTAAATTATCCCCCACCAGCGCTAGGATACTCCCATTGGGTGGAAGCTCCCGGTATGAGCTGCCATGTCAGTCGGAGCGCGTACGCAAATGCGCTTCTGATGTTACGCACATGAGCATAATAAGCAAGTTGCGGCACTCGCTCATTATGCACATGCCTGTGCCTCAACATAGTGGCTTATAACGGGAGCTCTCTCCTAGTGCGAGTGGCCTATCACTGGTGGTGGGGGGCAATTAAAAAGAAAAAACTACTGTTACCCCCAATGGGATTGTGACCTCTATTAGCCCAAACTTTTATAGTTTATCCAGAGGTGTGGAAAGAAGGACGCAACTGCAGGATTCCTGCTAATATGCTATTTATTAGCCACACAACATGTTTCGGACAGCATGTGTCCTTTCTCAAGTGCCCAAACTTTTGGTTGGGGATAATATTTTTGGACAGGTGCCCTTTAAGCATAATTTTTCCAGAGAGGCCAATAAAATACAAGTCAGCTGATGCTTATGCTTAGGGACAAATCCAAGCATTACTGACCATTGACATGTGATTTACACTGGGGTATGAAATAAGGGTTGGATGGCACTGCTTTACTAATTGTAATGAACCATTGCCACGGTTCATATGTTTAAAAGATGAAATTGCAGCAGTAGCTAACAGAGTAGTGTTGGTTCTGAATACCTTGTACACATCCTGTAATAGGAACTTCTTGCATTTCCTCTTGGCTGCTTCTGCTTTTTTTTGACTCACTACTTTGTTTTAAAATCACTTCCTTTTTGGAGACTATGAAAGTGTGTACGAAATGCACTTACTATGTAACTGTTCTTAACCATGCTTAGCTGCATTTGAGATTATACGTTTGACTACACATCTTGTAAAGCCCTTGAATGTTAGACGTGGCTTAAAGTTATCCCGTCGAAGACATTGTTTAAGATGCACCATAATACAGAGTCTGGTATTGTTTCATTGCAACTCTGTACATAAAAATACATTGTCTGAAGCTGCTCAGAACAGAGTAGTACTGCAACTCCAACTGCAATATACATATTGAATATTCTTAGAATAAAAATAGAGTTCACCACAGTTCAGCAAAGGGGGACCTCCACTGTTCAACGTTCATCCATAAAATAGGATTTAAAAGGGCATATTTATTCTAGGGATGAACCAAATCCACTATTTTGGATTCGGCGAAACCCCTGAATCGTTCACGAAATTCAGCAAATACCGAACCGAATCCTAATTTGCATATGCAACTTAGGGGTGGGAAGGGTAAAACATTTTTTACTTTCTTGTTTTGTGACAAAAAGCCACTTTAATTAGGATTCGGATTCTGTTCGGCCGGGCAGAAGGTTTAGGCCGAATCCTACTGAAAAAGGCTGAATCCTGGCCGAATATTCATATCTCCCAACTGTCCTGTTTTCTGCGTGACAGTCCTGATTTTGACAGCTCAGCTCGCAGTCCCTGGTTTCTTACTAAAATTTTGCCAGAAAAAAGATACTACGTTTCTGAAACTTAATTAAAATAACAGGCTTTTCGGCAGAGCCCAGAACAGCTGCACTTTAATACATTTGAAACAATTTAAGATAAGCAAAGATAGAAATGTAACGATAAAGATAAGCAGGACTCTTGAAAAAACTGTAACTCACAGCTTAAGGGCAAATTCAGCTTCATTAGCATAACTGTTATAACACATAAACATGACCTTAAAACTCCCAGAAATGTATTCAAACTTTCATAACCTGTCACATTTTGTAAAACAGACAATAGCAAGTGGGAGTGTGGCCATAAAATGGGCGTGGTCAAAAAAATCTGCACTACAGGCTGATGATGTGTTTCTCCCTCTTTACATTGTTCAAATGTTGGGAGGTATTCTGTATGAACTTGATAAATATGCCCCTAAAAACTCCATACGAGTGAATAGAGAGTTGTAGCGTTTAGTGAATTGTGGTGAACTCTATTTCCACCCTTTGACATACCCCTGAATAAATGAGAAGGATATCACAGGAAGAGGGGCACAATGTAAAAATGTTAACCTTTTTATAGGAGAGTAATTACTTTCCAAATTCAGATCCTCAGATTTCTGCTGCAATTTAGGGAATGAGTGGTTTTAAGGTTTATTCTTATTTCAAATTCTATAGGCATAATACATTTCAAAGGGGACAACATAAAGACTTCTCCACCAATGGAGTTGGGGATGAAATATTCATTGGCTGGGTTTAATATTGTTTAGATGCATTTGTGCCAACTCTGCCTGTTATCCCAGCTGACTTTCTGCCGGCTCCCCACTACCCCATGCCTATTGTTGTTCTGTATCCTCCTTCTCCGTTTCATTCTAAGGCAGCGATACCGTACATTTAAATGTTTATGTAAGAGGAACAAGTTTGGATGAAATGAAGGCAATCAAGGATTGGTTGGTAATTTTTTTTATCAAATGGATTCATTCAAACACTATTCATGTTTCTAGGTAATGTGCCTTAGCAGACAGAAAATCAAATATCAAGTTTTACTGTTGGAGTTTCATGTAGAAATGAAAATACTAGTTAACACAGGAATCTAATATGCATCCTGAAACGAGACAAGATTGCCTATTCTAGAATGTTATATTACAACAATCTCTCTTGGAATTAAGAGATGCTCTCCCAATATAGTTAACTCTAAGGTTATCCTGTGTCATCCAGCTGGCCAGACCATTGCATTAATAATATGAATTAAATTCATTGCACATATGGACACAAGATGCGGTATGGAAGTGCAGCTCTTTTTTAACTCCTGGATACTATTGGTAGAGAAAGATCTAATAACAATAACAGTATCTAAAATCTGCCACCTGAGAGGTTCAAAACGATTAGAGAAAATATTGCACAAATGTATATTTTTATGAAGCTGTAGGGTGGTGATTAATTCACTTTCCCTACTCTAATGCCAGTGAACTTGATGTAGGTCTTTAGTTACTTATCTAATGCGGTGTTACTCTGATTAGTGATGGTATTGCATAGAAGACAAAAGTAATGAGTTATCTACAAGTTCCTGTCTGCATTGTGTGAACAGGGTGTTAGACCATTAAATGAATAGGTTTTCTGCACTAAACTGTAACAAAAAAAGTCTCAAATTAGAAAAATGGAAAATATATTCAGTATCCTTATCCACTATTAGGCTTTAGTTGGGTAAAGAAGAAGAATGCTTCAGTAGACCGTAAGGGCCACATAAACCTAGGTTGCAAGCTGAGAACAGTTGAACTGGGAGTAAAAAATATACTTTTTTTCAGAAGCCTTTCAATTAAAAATGAGAGCTGGAATACACAGAGAGGCTGGAAATTCCCATCTTTCTTCAGTTCACAATTTATTTACTAAATAGGAGTTTTCCTGGTATCCCGGTGGGCCAGTCTGACAGTACATTTATAAATGTATATAAAATAAGAAACAGTTGTAATTCAACAAGAGGTAATGGTTCAAATGTTGAGTTACTGGTCTACCCAGTCCTTAGTATTATAGTTATGGCAGCTACTTATATAGCTTACACATAATTCCGTTCCATGGGGTGTAATTATATATGTACTGAAACTGTAACTCATTTGACAGACAGTCTATGAGAAAATCTCTGAATTTATTTTATCTTCTTGTCTAGTTGAATCCAGTCCATACAATCATTTCCTATAAAATACCATTTGTAATATCTTGATTATTTGTATTGAATGAAACATTGTAGATATTTTGCCTTCAGATTTATACTAACTCTTTGCTGGTGCACTGACTGATCACAGATTTCCTGTGTAGCTGCTGAAACCCAGCAAGGGGAGCAGTGAAAAATCTACTTGACTTCTACCATGTCCTTTATCAATACCAATAAACTGGCACCACTTGCATACAAAATATAACTTATTCAAGACACAATACAATAATAATAATACAGAATGTTTTCTAATTTTCCCTTACCTTTACTATGCTGTTGTAAGTGGCAAGGCAAAGCCAGAGGTATCTTGGTGCCGCTCTTCTGTGCTGAAACTGTAGTTTAGCTTTAACTTGTGGTTAGAAGAAGGAAGTGACTTGCCTGACAAATGTGACATATCTGAAAAACAGTTATGTCTTTATAAGGAAATGTTAGATGTAAATTTAACCCTTTCATTTTTTTCCTAACACCACCTGATTAGTCAAAGAGATGTTCACACCATTACCGCTTCTTAAGGTGATCTAATGTGGAGGTCTTTGGTAAATTCGTATTCAAGGCTATTTATAAAAAATGAAGTGGTGCATGGGTGAAGTTCAATTGCTCTATGGTCATTTCATCACTTATTAGAAGGGATTATTAGGTAGTAGAGCCTAACGGCGCTTCCAAGAACGGAAATTACTATTGGCAATGAAATAAGCTGGTTTTGTTTTTGGCCTGATCCTTTTGTGTATAACTGTGCCTCTGATAAATACACTTCAAAGCTTGACAATTGGTAATCTATTTTAATAGTTTTATGAGCCTGATCATATACGAAAAGATCTGCTGAGTCTATAATACTGGTCAAAAATTACTGAGCACCACATTACACACTTATGATACCATCAACACTTTGAAAGCTTCAGTGCAAGTCACAAAAATCAGCAATAATTTGTGCGTATGTTGGTGCATAGTGTGCAAGTTGTACTAAATACTACTAGCACATGTCCACAATAATGAGGGGATGAGAAATAGAGAATGGTTGCCTAGTGAGAGAATTCTAGTAAAAGATTACTGTAAGCATTTGTAGGGGCAACTGTATAATATTTATGTTTCAGAGCTGCATCTGGTGTTCTCCAGGTATGTGAGAATGTGTTACAATAAAGCAGAGGTTTAGCCTGAATTCCAGTTATATGACTAGCTTACAAATCCAAATCCGTTTTTATGTAGCATTTTATCATAAGTATGGCAGGTGGCAATTCTCATCTCAGCCACAAGACAAAGCTTATTGACAATTCTCATGGAGTGGAATTACTTTTCAGGCAATTTATCATATTCTTCCTCTCAACTCATAAATATATAATCAAGCCATATCATGCTTGGTTTCAAATAGCTTTGGTAGGGTGATCAAATAATCATACAGGGAAAATACAATTAGGACAGAATTTGAGCATCAACAACAGTATTTCCTCATTATTCAGTGGCTGGAGGAACTATCACTCTCCTAATTATATATTGCAAAATCAGAAAGCAGAAGGAGGAAAACAGAACAAAACTAGTTTTTTGTCTTTTCAGGAAAAGAATGAGTACTATTGGCATAAGTATTTTGCAGGCTCCCGATTTTTGCCATTCATCCAGATGTTCTGCTTAGTTTTCCCTCAAACAATTAAGAGGATTTTTTTTGCTGCCCAGCCCAAGAACTCCTTGAAGATCTCTGGTACACTTCATAAGGACGAGGTACAAGGTACACATCATAAGGACGAGAGGCTCACAAGCATATTCCCAGACCCAGCACTAGCATTCAGACAGCCTCCCAACCTAAAGTCACTAATAACAAGAAGTGACTTATTGCAACCCACCAAAAATGGAACATATCCATGTGGCAAAAAACAATGCAAAACCTGCCCAAACATCCTGACTTCAGACAAAATACCAATTCAAGACAAATAAGAGGAATACAGCATCCATGGTCACTGTTCTACTTCCAATGTGGTGTATTTAATACAATGCACTAAATGCATAACAGGGGGGGACTGTATATAGGAGAGACTGGGCAAAGCCTGAGAAAGAGAAACACACACCTTCGATTCACTATAACCAAAAAAACTGGACACACCAATAGGAAATCATTTCAATGGCCCTCATCACTCCATAAAGGATTTAAGAATTTTGGTACTTAAGGGCAATTTTAAAACAGATAATGAAAGAAAAGTGTGGGAATACAAATGAGTGGAAACTTTCAGTTCTCTGAAGAATGGACTAAACCTGGGCCTTGGATTTATGGCTGATTATGTGGACTAAGAAAGGACTGCACCGGGTCAGAAATACCAACATGTCTGGATATGGACTAAGTGATCACATGGAATTCCTTTGATTCTACACTCCAATAATTCAGCCCTAGTTTATACTCTAGCCTCTTTGACCCACATTATCTTGTACCTGCAGATCCCCTCGTAAATTACTTTCACACCTTACACATAGATTGATATTACTTTTTGTTGGTCATTTGACCTATGAGCTGAATGTTGTATATATACCAAAGAACACCACAGCTTCAATGTAATCAGCTTGAAAAAGGAACTAAAATGTTCTGAAAGCTTGCTATGATTATATTAGTTAGCCAATAAAGGTATCACCATTATACCACTTTTGTTATTTTTTTATTTCAAAAGGGTTGCCCTGTAACATTTTTACTGGTTAACACGGTACAGCAACTTTACCTGCAATTATATTGTTCATATGTAATATAAATAATAATAATTATATGAGATGTGAAGTATCTCCAGTTAAAGTCACAGTGGTACAATTTGGAAGATATACTACTAGTAACAGTTATGTCTCTCTCTATTTATCAAAGGAGCAATCAATATGTAAGTACTCAGAGATCAAAGTAAACAGTGAGTGAGAGGCAGACTACCATGGTTCATCTCAATGAGGAAAAATATTTGTCTGTGTTATTTATATTTCATTTAAAAAAAGTTGTTTTACAGGTAATGAAGTGATCTTTGCAATGAAACACGTGTAAATATTATACCAGTTATTAACTCAAGTACATTTTCTTCATTTAAATATGAGAGTTCATTAAAATATTTCTTCAGTAAAATATGAGAGTTCATTAAAATATTTCTTCGTTAAAATATGAGAGTTCATTAAAATATTTCTTCATTACAATACAAGAGTTTCTGCTGAATGTTTTCTGCTAGCTCAACAAACTGACTGTGGATGAATAAAAGAAAATACTATTAGTAGACAAGAATGGTGAATGTGATAAAGCTTACCGTGTTAATATTGATTTATCTTCCCTTAAATGACGTTAAAAGTTATTGGGGGTCATTTATCAACAGTGGGCAAATTTGTCCATGGGCATTAACCCATGGCAAACAATCAAATTGCTGCACTCATTGTGCTACTAGCAGCTGGCTTCAAAAAGCTAATCACTGATTGGTTGCTATAGGTAACTGCCCATGGGTAATTTGCCCAGTGTTGATAAATGAGCCCCATCGTATACACACTTGGATTGCAAAGGATAGCTTCAACATAGGCCTGAAACCCAGCCAAGTACCGTATATACTCGTGTATAAGCCGACCCGTGTATAAGCCGAGGTACCTAATTTTACCTACAAAAACTGGGAAAACTTATTGACTCGAGTATAAGCCTAGGGTGAGAAATGCAGCAGCTACTGGTAAGATTCCCTAAATTTGGCTCTTCTAGCTCAGAAAGCACAATTGTGCCTCTCTGGGCTAGATCTACCTATTCCAGGTAGCTCAATGATCTAATGAGCAGTGATAGATCCTCACTCAACAAAGAATCTCCTGTTGTAGTAGCATTCCATACAGAACATGTCAAAATAATATACAGTAAGTATATTATTTTGACATGTTCTGTATGGAATGCTACTGCAACAGACCACTTTATACTGCACACACCTGCCTTCCTGCTGCCTCTGTATCTGTAACAGTTCCTTTTATGGTTCTCATTATGCGGTCAGAGGGTTACTGATGGAGCTGCTGACGAAGGGAACTAAAGTAGTTCTTTATGCAATACTACCCCGGGTACCGGAAATAAACAACTTGTTTTAGACAACACATCAGTTTCCTGACATTAATTACACCTTCTACAGAACCAATAATCGTCACGTGATAAAGTAACCCAGTAAAGGTTCCGTGCCACATAACTTAGTATACTCACGATTCGCTTCCGATTCCCACGATAACCTTGCGCATTCTCCAGAATAGACGGGTGCTAACCTCACGCATTCTTCCGGTTAGCATGGAACTAAAACTAATACCGTACTTCAGCGCATCGAACATAGGAAGAAAACGCTAGTGGGTTTGTGCACAGTCATGACATCACCAGCTTGGGGGCAGGGCAACTTTTCAACCTTGTTCCGGCTCTGCCGGTTCTTGTGGGAGACATCGCTCAGTAGTCTGCGTGCATGTGGTGGGCAGTGTGGCTGCAGCTAGTGGTGCAGGTAACGTCCCGTGTCATAGCGTTGCTTCATCATGCGCCAGCTGACTTGGCCAATCCTTATGTGCGCAGCCTGCGCAAGCATGGACTGTATATACATTGAGACAGACCATGTTAAAAAATAAATGGCAATGTTTGTACTGGGGTTCCAGGCAGCCAAGGTGCGGGCCCCCCATTGTCCCCAATCAGCCCAATCTGCCCTGCGTGTGCGCAGAGAGAAGGCAGCAGGAGAGGGCGTGGATGTGAGAGGCAGGATAGCATTAGCCCGTCTGCTGATAATTCTGCGCATTGGCTTTATCGCTCGCTTGCAGGAACTGACTCGAGTATAAGCCGAGGTAGACTTTTTCAGCACATTTTTGGTGCTGAAAAACTCGGCTTATACTCGAGTATATACGGCACATTTCTGTAGAAAATCAACAAAAGAAGAGCAAGAATTTATGATGCAAGTCTTTTGTGACTCAATCACTAGCCCAATTATGTTTACTATACATTCCTGCATCAGTTATAGCCTCTCTATTGATCCATAGTGTTATTTTATTTTGTGATGCTTTTGTTATATTAACAGGAACCTGAGCTTAAGCACAAATACTGCATAACTTTCAGATAACATATTACTATATACATGAGAACAATTCCAATTTGCTGGCCTTTGTTTTTTTTTTCTCCTAAAAATGCCAGACACCAGTTTGCACAGAAGAAACACCCGTTATTGAAATCATTTTAGATATTAATGTTCACAATTATCAGCATGTTATTAATGCCTTAGTTTACAAGGCACCATAATAACTAGATAACCACCTTAATAGCTAGAAATTGCACCATTTTTTTTACTAAAGGATTGAAAAATGCTACGTTAAAATACCATTGGCTTTATCATATTCAACTGCCTTTCTAATATTGTACATCCTTTTACATGATCAGAATAAGACAAATTGACAATTGTTTGACAGGTGCTAATTTTTATAATCACTAAACAATGACAACTTTGCACAAAGTAATAAATGATATACTATGTTTATCTTTCAAGATAATTACAGCTTTTTATTACATTACTTGGCTTGCCCTGCCAATAAACTCCAAACACTGAATTTATGTCGCATAGGAACTTTTATATGAAGGCAATATCGAATTATAATACAAAACTCAGTGTTGTAATATGAAACTTGTGCAGTTAATATGCCAATATGTTGAAAAATGTGAGGATATTGAAGTCACCTTGCAGTTCCATGATCTGTATAAAAGCGCTCAGCAGGCTGTAAGCTCTGCAATAAAAACATTTTTATTTAAGTAGTAAGACCTGTGAGTGCGGATCTTCTTGGATTTCTTATGGATAAAATTATGGATACTGCTCCCAGGCATATGAACTTTCTATTCGAGAGTGCCGGCTTTCCTTGGTATTATATATATATATATATATATATATATATATATATATATATATATATATATATATATATATATATATATATATATATATATATATATACACACACACACACATACACTACCATGACAGGCGTTAATGTATGGTTGCAAGAAATTTAGATATAAAAAGAAACCCTGCCAATAGTTGCTGTTATATAATTACTAGGTTTAAAAGAAAGTACTAATAAGTGTTCAACCGTACCTATATAAAAAAAAAAAAATAAAGTGCTGTGCAGTTGAAATAAAGTGCTAGTGCAGTTATTGTGCAGTTATCCTAAATAACTTGAAGTGAAAAAATTGATAAGAATAATCAATTTCTATGAAGCTAAGTTCATCTATAAATTAGTAATACTTCACAAATTCATCCAGGAATTAGCTAATTAAGTATAATTCATTAAGTAATTTTATACAAAAAAAGATTAGGATATTTCAATTACTATGTCAGAGCTCACAATTGATTATCAAATAAAGTGCTGTGCAATAAATGAATGTGTATGACCTAGATAATTCATTGGCTAATTAAAAAGTAGTATAAAAATGACCATAATTGAGAGTGGGTTAAAAAAATCTGTAGTCACAATCCATCAGATAGTTAATAGAAATTGCAAAAATAGATGGTGGAGTTGTCCCGTAAACTCGCTGCCTGATTTTTTTCTAGATCCTGGGACACCACAAAGATAAGGCAGGACAGGGTAACCGGGGCTGTGGTCTTGGTATTTAACTTGCCCTAGATGTTTAGAGAGGCTAATTAACCCTAAAAAGCCACAAACCCTCAGCCCCTTAGAATGAAAGAAAGAATGAAGAGATTGTAAAGAAAAGAAGAGGATTTGACCCAACAGCACTTCGCCCCACTTCCGTTATACTCAGAACCAGACTGTTGATCTCTAAGCTAAGTTTTAAGAAACAATCAATTTGAATCAAGAGAACATTTAGAAATGCCAGGGAACGCCAATGTACGTTTCGCTAAAGAGCTTTGTCAGACCTCAACCAATAGTTGTAATAAAAAGTCGTTTCTGTACGAATAAGGGCACCTAATTTGGTCTTCATTAGGCGTTAATGTATGGCTTTGTTACAGCATATTAATTCCAATGGTATAGTCTACTCCTTTATCACTTGCTCACTTACTCACTTGCTGTGCAGTTTCAATTCTGTCTCCTTCCATCCCTAACATAGAAAAACCTTGCTGGAGGATGTCAGCAAGGATGCACAGATATCGGTAGCTTTTTCTGGCCATTTATGGCCACCTTGAGACTTGGGGGCAAATTTACAAACCTGTGAAAATTCGCCAGCGACGGCTTCTCAGCCATTGTAACACTTCGCCCAGCGTAAATTTGATAGGACAATGCTAATTTGCTAAAAAGCATAGTTGCGTCCAGGGCGCCGACCGCTGGTGAAGTTTCGAATTTGTGAAATATTTTCAAGTCGAATTTGGCCTATTCGACGGTCGAAGTACCCAAAAATTACTTCAAAATTCGAAGTTTTTTAATTCAAAAATTCACTTCGACCCTTAGTAAATGGGCCCCCTATGTCAATAGCCCCATTAGAAATATATTTACTGAGAAAAACATTGACATGTTTAGTGCTTATTTTTCCTGCTGTAACTGTGTTTAACTACATGCCTTTTTACATTAAACTCTACAGTAGTAAAAAAGTAAATGTGACTGCATCATCAATTCTATATTTCCAGTTATTTTATGGCCTATAGCACAATTCATATTTACTGGCAACAAGTAGTGTGAAAGGGTACAAGCCTCAGGGGCATAACCCTTGTCATTGTTTCCCTCCCTTTAGCTTGTAAGTGCATGCAAGCCCTTTAATCCTCCTTGATTGTCATTCTTGTTTGTTTTAATTTTATTTAAAAAGTACAGCATAAATAGCTTGTGTTTTATAAATCAGTGATAATGATAATGGGGTATGGGGGGGGGGCTCATGTGTTTTGTCACTGTGCTAGACTCTGGAGGGAATGAGCAGCTTCCCAAGGAAAGCACAGCACTAGGAGAACCTCAGTAATGGCAGTGATTTGTTTGCAGTATATCACAGTATAGTCAGTCTCAACAGCTGCATGAAAATCATTTGTGGTGTGAGCAGAGATGGCAGTGATGTAGTTGGCCAGCTTAAATATATTGCAATATATGGACAAATAATGGCTGATTTGTTTAAAGAGAAGGACATTTTTATGGTAACTTTATGTATAAAATGTCTGTGTCATAAATATACAGTATTGATAATGGGAGAGTGTCCATACTGTATGAATTTTGTGGTCACAACCTTGTGGTGAGAACAGCTTTTCCCTATTGCTACAGTCAGTGATTTGATATGGATGCAACATTTGTTAATTCATACAAATACATTCCTATAATCTGTTGGAATGTTTATATATTGTAATGAAAGTCTGCGACCTGTTATTTGAAAAATGCCCCTAAACTGCTGTGTGCTGTACAATCCTTCTATGGGCTGTATAATCCTTCTATGGGCTGTATAATCCTTCTATAGACTGTAGGGCAACAGCATTGCATGATCTTCCTGCCACCAGTCCAAAGGGAGGAACAGAATAGGAAGTCTGCACTAAGCCTGGTTGGGATGTTGGGAGGGGTAAGTAATACTGGGCTGGGGTGGAATTGGATCCTTGCTTTATTTCATATTTAAACTTGCGGCATTCATTATAAGTACTGTAAATGCTGACGTTTCTACTGATTTTAGTATGGGTCAGTATAGCAGTAATTCCATTTTAAAGGGTTTTTCAAAAGGCACTTCAAAGATGTAACATTATCACAATGGCTATTCTTCTATCCATTCGAACGGTAGTTTTCTGTTTTCTTCCACATCTTTCAGGTTTTAGTTGCAATTTTAAGGCATTTGAGATCATTTTAGCTGAGCAGCCTATAATTTTCTGCACTTCTTTATATGTTTTCCCCTCTGGAACAACCCATTTTCAGAGAGAAATGCACTATAACCAGCATGCACAACATTTTCTCTTTCCTTCCTTAAATAAGGGCCATAATTGACACTAGTAATGGGCGAATTTGTCCCGTTTTGCATGAATTTTGTGAATTTCCTGTGAAATTCATGAAACCGGTGGAAAATTCATGAAACTGCGTTTTTGACGCCGACAATTCACAAGCGTCAATGGGTGTCTGTTTATCATTGCCGGCAAATTTGCGAATTTATTAGCTGGCGGTGAAAGGGGCAAATTCACTTCCGGCGAATAAATTCGCCCATCACTTATTGACACCTGTTTTTTCACAGAATGAATGATCTCACTACTTGAACACTGCTATTATTTGGAACAATATATTATTTGGAACATGCCTCAATTAATGATTCAATTACACAGAATCAGCAGCATACATGTCATGACTGTTGGGTCTGTTGGTTATCTATTACTCTACACTACACCTACTAGTAAATTATTTGCCATGTAGAAATGTATGTTCTACCAGTGATTGATGAGGTAAGTGATGTTGGACTGCTATTATTCTGAACACAGCTGTATGTGTAAATCATCATGACAACCACTTTTGTCACTATTGTCAGGAATTGTATCACTTACAATTTATCAGGTTACAATACTGTGGCTAACAGTGATATCAGCCTTGTCAGGCAATGTACATTCATACTGTATGTAAGGGGGCTGCTTTGGGAATTTAGGTGACCACTTACTAGAAATTGCAGCAACACAAACACCGAAAGTATCGCCATGTGCTGTTGGTTTTATCCATATTATATATAATTTTTAAAAAGGAATAATATAGGAAACCACAAATATACTCATATACAAGGTACAGTGTGCTATTACAAAACATTTTCTTCCTTGTCTCTAGTTTCAGAGTTTCTTCCTTGTCTCTAGTGTGTGATTGCTGCAGAGGACCACTGTACAGTGAAGGACTTCGCTATTTGGCCTGGCAAGAAAATCTTTGGCATCAGCAAACTCCCATTGATGTTCCGAGCCTGCTCACCAACCTGTTAAAAAACCTTCTTGAGTCAGATAGATACACTTGTGAAGCAATTGTCGGCCAGGCCTCCCTAAGCTGCGTGTTCAGGGCGTCGCACCCGAGCCAGAGTTGTGGAGCGGTGAGTAACCTGAATTGAATGCCTATGAGAGTAACAATTTAAGCAACTGGCCGGGGCATTTGCACCTGGACTCACCCAGTTATAGGGTGATCGATCATAAGAAGGATTTCTGTGTGTTACCTCATTGTATTAAAATTATTAGCTGAGGGGTTAGAGCACATCCTAAAAAGTCTGTTTACAAATATATAGAAACACTTGTGGAACAACTATATGGAAACGGATCACTTCATGCTGTTCTGGCTCTCTGTAGTCCACATATCTCCCTACAATAGCATCTCTCCCAGAAAGTCCTGCATGCAGCATTAAATATGGCCAGGGTCAGCTTTGTAGAGGGCTCTCTCAATACCCAACATGTAATATGCTGCAAGATTCCAGACAGGAGAGTGCATAGGTTGGCATGCTTTGGACTGACTCTTTACTGGGTAGAGGACCAGCTTTCTTTGGTGATGGTAGGCGCAGGTTATTTAAGGAATTGTAGTGTGTCAGGTTGGACTGGCAGAGGTTAGGGTCAGCTTACTGATCACTATTACTGAAGCCTATATCTCCTAGTCAATGCTAGTCTATGTTAAGGAAGCTTTTGACAAATTTGATTTCAGCCACAGACTTTATTTCCCCTAATAACAACCATGTACGTTTGATCACAGCAGCTCCACATCTTTGAATGCCAGTGGCAATGCACATGCTCAGTGTTACTCTTGAGAAGCTAAGCTAAAGCGTTGAGGAAAATCATCAGCAGAAAAAAATGAGGTTATATCTGCTATGTAATGTAAATTTTAGCCTTTTATTGTGAATTTTATATTGCATATACACAGTAAAGTGTGAGTTGGCCCCTAAACTCAGGTCATCAGGAAAAAAAAAAGCTGATGTGCTAATCCGGGCATTATAGAAGGTATAGATCTTCTACATTTCAAACCCAATTACGTGAAAAGCTTCATTTTCTTTCAAGAGCCTTGATGCAAGAGACACAAAGCAACTGCGAAAACTAAAGCTTGCAGTAGAACATGAAGTACTCCTTCAAACAAATATGCATGGCATTGGGGCAAATATTAAGGGGGTTATTTATCAAAGTCCTAATTTATTTTCTGTCCTTTATTTTCTGCTACAAACTCCAATCAAACCCACTCGTGTTTTTACGCTTATTTATTATTATATTTTCCCAAAAATGAAAAAAAAAAAAAAAAAAAAAAAAACAGATTTTCAGGATTTTTTCAGAATTTTCACCCAAAAAATGCAGAAAACTTTGGGGTATTGCACAAAACCCCAAATCATTGGGACTTCTCCCATTGACTTATATGCAACCTCGACAGGTCGGAGATGGAGGATTTTCAGATTCTGACTTTTCCCATCCTCTGGATTTAATAAATTCCAAAAATGCAAAATTTGTGATTTTTTAAAAGTCTGCTTTTGTAAAAGAATAAATAAATTTTAGTAAATAAACCCCTAAGTGTATCTCACAACAGATCCAGTACACCAGTCACATTTGTGACCTTCCTTTGGAACAACCAGAGCAGTGTAAACTTGCCTCGATTGCTTCAATCCCATGTGATCTCTGCACCAAATACAGGTATGAGATCAATTATGCAGAATACTTGGGACCTGGTATTCTCTGGATAAAGGATCATCGACTCTTTAGGAAATGGTCTTCCTGTAACTTAGAGCTTTCTCAATAAGGCAGTGATCCCCAACCAGTAGCTCGCGAGCAACATGTTGCTCTCCAACCCCTTGGATGTTGCTCCCAGTGGCCTCAAAGCAGGTGCTTATTTTTGAATTCCAGGCTTGGAGGCAAGTTTTGGTTGTATAAAAAGCAGGCGTACTGCCAAACAGAGCCTCAATGTAGGTTGACAACCCACATAGGGGCTACCAAATGGCCAATCACAGCCCTTATTTGGCACCCCAAGAACATTTTTCATGCTAGTGTTGCTCCCCAACTCCTTTTACTTCTGAATGTTGCTCACGGGTTGAAAAGGTTGGGGATCCCTGCAATAAGGGATCATGTACTTTTTTAAGAATCCATTTTATCCCTTGGGTAAGATATGCAAATGCAAAACAGCTTGTACTTGATTTTTTTTTAAAGGAATTCATTATTATAAATGTAATACACAGCATCCAGAAGTCCAGACATTTTCTTTGCATTCTTTATTTTTAATAATGCAAAGCTGCAAAACTAGGACATTTGTTTAAAGGAAAAAAAACTAATGAAAAATAAGAATGTTCCTACATAAATATAGTTGGGGAAACCCTCTTCTACTGTAAATACTTGGGGCATCCATGTAAAAAAAAATATAGGTGATGTCATGGTGTTTTGGCACAAGGCAAGTCAAAGTGCAAATACAAATGTAAAAAAACCCACAGAAAACAAAGATTATTTTTTAAACATAGGTTAGACAGATATGATAATAGTTTCCTATGCTGCCCGGTGGCTGCTGTAAGCTTCCATTAGAGTATCACTGCTGCTGCTTCACTTGCTTCATGTGTGCTCCTTTAGATCAGGTACAAGGAAATTAAAGTGCCTTCCCAAGTCATGTCATTGACTGAGTCAGTATAATGTCAGAAGGGGTCAAATAAGATAACTTCCTAAATTATTGCTTGGACCAGATCCCATGAAGTCAGAGCAGCGGGGCAGCTATGACAGTCTCTTGGAAGTTAATATAGGAAAGAAGTGTCCCAATTGTCTCATAAATGATTAGAAAATGTAACAGGTGCGGAGACCTTTGGTAAAACGCCTATATAATCAGTGCAGTTCAGAAGCAAAGCAGAAGTTTAGATTTCTTCAATTCCCCACTCTGCGTGTAACATTAAAAAAAAATGATTTTAGGATTTAGTTCTACTCAGATGCCCTAATTCTTATGGCGTAGTATCCAGTAGAATCAGGCAGCAGTAGCAGGGCTGGTGGGGATAAAAGTATAAGCTAGTAGTCATTCCTAAAAATATTCAGCATCTGAGACATTAAAAAAGGCTGTTAAAATATTTATAAAAAAAAGAATAAACCCTAAAACTTCTACACAATAAAAATTCTGTTGATTTCTTAAATAAACTTCTGTGCATAACATACAAATTGAGGTATAAAAAAACCCTGCAGCAAAGCATCATAGCGCTGGTTTCCTTTCACTCTGCTGTAGACTTGGTGACGAACTTCTCTTCAGGGCTTTTCTCCTTTCCATTCTGCAGCACTTAGGGCAATCCTCGGTGTAGAAGCATTTCTTGTGATAGCAGGTTTTGCAAACTAGACCAGAGAGAAACAGGCAACGGATATAAAGGGGTGCTTGCACACACCTCTATCTATACTTATTACAGCATTAATAACATTCAAATGAAATGAAATATGAAAAAAAGCCTCAAAATATTTGGCAGGACAATCCTATATAATAAAGTTGAAGTGTCTCAGCGTCCAGTCCCTGTGTCCGTGAGATTGCGCTACTGCGCATGTGCCCCAAGGATATGTTCTAGCGCCAGTTAATTTAACGGGTTTAATGTCTAGTATAAGAATAAAAATGAATCCAGAGGAAGAGAATTCCACATTCTGGAAAGCTGTGCCTATCCACATGGCATGATGTGCAGATTCATATGAAGTGTGACAAACCCCAATATCGAATACTGTAGACAGACACATGTGCAGCTTTACTTTCCATAGAAACCCCATAGCGATCTATTACAGCTAATACTTTAATATCTCAATATTAGCTATTACTACATTGGTACGTGTGGATTGTCTGTTTTGTATCATTTTCAGAAAGTGTAAAGCAGGCTGACCATCAACCAACCATTGTCCATTTTCTATGGCTATCAGTCAGTTTGCAGATTGCCCATGTGTCAATGTATCTGATAAGGAAGTGCAGAGAAGCAGCAGCTACAGTTCACTTCCTGCTATTTCAATCATATGGCCCAGAGCTGTCCAACTGGCGGCCCGCGGGCCGTGACCCACCCCCCCCTTCTGTGGCCCCCCACATGCTGTGTCTGTTTAACATATGTAAACTTTAAAAGGTATCACTACAGATACTCCTGCATTGTTCACACTCGTGACACCTCTATTGTTTATATCCTATAAAGCCTGTACTGTTCACACCTGAGACCCAGACTGAAACTGCCCACATTGTTCTCCTGTTCACACTTTTTTCAAAATGCTAATGGAGCACCACCAGCACTGTGTCACTGTATGTAGTACATATTAGACTGATAGCTTTCCCTGTCTCCTGCTCTGTTCCGCCTTCCCTCCGTGTGTGTGTGTGTGCCATTCTCTGCTTACTCAGTGCTGCTTGTGTGTGTCATTCTCTGCTTGCCCAGTGCTGCTTGTGTGTGCCATTCTCTGCTTGCCCAATGCAGTTTGTGTGTGCCATTCTCTGCTTGCCCAGTGCTATTTGTGTGTGTGCCATTCTCTGCTTGATAAAGGGAAACGTTGCACGTCCACACAAAAATAAATAGCATGGGGTAACCCTGCATTTCAATTGCCTTGTGTGCCAGTGTATCTCTACTTTACTGACACTTAAGGGGTTGCAGTGCTCTCTACACTGTGCACCAGGCTATTACACAAAAAGTGATTTAAGAGTGTGCTCTACCTCATCTTGTTCCATTCTCTGCTTGCCCTATGCTACCTATGGGATGTAAGCCTGTTAGGAGTTTGTTAGCATTTGGAAATTGTTGTGAAGGGCCCCTAAGGTGTTTAATCATGTGTTGGGGGGTTGTTGTATTATCCACAGGGGAGGATGAGGCATATGGATTTAAAGGTATGTGTTAACATGACTTAAATTTTTCACATATAAGTGATGAGGGATTTCCCTGCAGTGAGCACCAACCATTTGGTTTTTTGGTGTGCTACCACCGTTAATGTGGATATGATCTTAAAAGTTCTTGTGGTAACATGGGTGTGGTTTACAGGGGAGTGGCCAATGCTGACTTCCATTATCTGTCCTCCACCACATAGGCCAGTATAATTTTGGCCCTCAGTACCACAGAAGTTGGACAGCACTTGCCCATCATATTGGAATCTGAACATGGTGTGTCATATCTAGTGGTCATAACAAGTAGCATTGCCATACAGTCCATCTACTTAATCCTACAAGACGAACAACATATAAAACACATTTATAACATTCATGACCTTAGGTCAAGAAAAGTCACAGCTGGAGATATCTGGGACACCAGCAAAGGGCGAGAAATAAACTGAAATTGTAGCACATATGCTATTGTCTCATCCCAGGGCAAGTTGTGTGACTGCATTTTGAACATACCATTCCAGTACAAAGGTAATCAAATTGCATTCATTTGGGTGCACCTCACAAGATGATTAACTGAAAAGCTATGCTTCAGAAAAGGATAAAAGTTACTGGCTAGTATCAAACCTGCCTTTTGTAGCAGGCAATTGTAATGGCTCACTGGATAACTTCCCAATCAGGCATCACCCAAAACATTACAACTGGCTCTCTAGGGGGGTACGGTGCATGTGTCAGAGAAACTTACCCTCACATCTTCTACACATTTCCATCTGGAAGGGAAAGAGGACATCAGGACTATGGCAAAACTCACAAATAAAACCCTTTGCTTGACACAGCTGTAAATAAAAACAACCAATGAATTACAATATTAACACTTACAGTGTTCAGAATAATAGCAGTTTGACATCAGTAACCTGATCAATCACTATTTTTCATTAAAATTATATTTCTACATGGCAAATAATTTACTAGTAGGTGTAACAGAGTAATAGAAAACAAACAGTCATGACATGCATGCTGCTGATTGTGTAATTGAATCATGAATTGAGCTTGTTCCAAATAATATACGTGTGGAGTTCAATTAATGAGGTAATTCATTCTGTGAAAAAACAGGGGTTAATTACGGCTAGGG
This sequence comes from Xenopus petersii, assembly GCA_038501925.1. NCBI lineage: Eukaryota > Metazoa > Chordata > Amphibia > Anura > Pipidae > Xenopus > Xenopus petersii. The sequence goes on from CM076675.1 coordinate 129,101,052, forward strand.
TTGCCATCTGGGCAGTAAAAGTGATGGCTGATCCCAATGTTATTAATAGGGAAAAAAGTTAGATATATAGGAAGGCTGGTATTTTTTTCCCGAAAAGGTGGTAACCCTAATTATGTAGGCGCCAGACGCAACATGCTGCATTTTTCCTGCGTTCGGCACCAACATGCGCCTGTGTGAGTACAGCCCCATTGAAAAAAGCTAAATGCTTCTATTCCTGCGCTCCCCTGCGGCTGAACGCAGAAAAACGGAACGCAGGGGAGCACAGCTTCAACCGCTCGTCAGTAAGAGCCCTATGTGAACATGGATCAGTTTCAATACATCAACAACAAGACAATGACCCCAAACACACAGTTGACGTTATGAAGTGACCAGCCAAATCCCCAGACCTTAATCCAATAGAAAATGTGTGGGGTGACATCAACAATGCTGTTTCTGAGACAAAACCAAGAAATGCAGAAGAATTGTGGAATGTAACAGGTGCTAGAATTTGGTGGACTCCATGTAACACAGATGTGCAGCAGTTCTCAGAAACACTGATTATACAACTAAATATTAGTTCAGTCATTCAAAGGAAAGCAAAATCTTGAAACATTTTTCAGTTTATACAGTGAATGAGTTTGTAAAGAAGAATGCAGACACTGCTATTTTTTTTTTTTTTGAACAGCCTAATAATCCCTTTTCTCCACTTTCTCGGAATAACATAAATCTGATAAATATTTCTATATTTTTGATTTGGAATAGAATGTGCAGTGTTCCCAATGCATTTGTGTGTGTGGAAATAAAAGATATTATAAGATATTTGAACTTGAATTCACTTTTGTTTTTAAACACACTGCTATTATTCTGAACACAACTGTAGATCTAGTGTGAGTCTTCGAATGCCCAATCATCACTAATCTGACAAATATAGTGAAGTAGGAAATATCCCATACAGAATTGATGTTTGCATCTAACTAAAGTTGGATGAATATACATATATCTGTTTTTCACATACAACTCTAGTTTACTGAACTGTTCAGTTGCTCAGTAAAATCCTTACAAGAGAGAAAAAAAATCACCAAATTAGAATACAAAAATTGCATCACTGTTTATAAATAAGCAGTTTGTGATGAATCAATAAAATATAGTGTTGTATAAACATCACTGTAGAAGCACATCATCACACTTGTTTCCTTCCAGCCTTGTCTAGACAGGTTCCTTGGTCACAGACCTGCATGTTAAATTCTTTTCTCCTTATAGTTTATACCAAGGGCTACATTATTTCCTACATATTTTACAATAGGGATGTACAAATTCCTGCCTCCTGGTGGTGGATGCTATACCCCATGTGTCACACAGATCTCTGGAAGAGAAACATCCTTCCACACTCACACACAACCCCCTGGTATCAAATGGAACCAAGTTTTGTTTTCCATCCCTCATACCTCACAATTAGCAACATGAGTGACAGAGGTGGCCATAAGCTCCCGAAGGGCTGGAAGAAGCAGCTTCTGTTTAACATCAAACAGGTCACTTAATGTGAACAGGTCAAGCTCTTCAGTCAGGTGAGAGGGGATGTCTTTAAATTCCTTTAGCAAGCTGTATGGATCAGATGAGAAAACCACTTCATTTCCTTTATATTATCACCAAATCTTATGAAGCCATTGCAAAATACTTTGGACCTCGGATTATGAAAAAAGTTTGGTCCATCTGGTGCTGGGAATAAATAGCTCCAGCAGCAGCAAATGGGCAGACACATATTCAAATACTAAGCAGTTCATTTTCAGAAAAATTAACAACCGATAATCTCAGGGGGACAGTTAGCTAGATGCTAGAATGAGACAAATTATGTTTGTTTCTAACGTATACAGAAGTAAAGCTGTACTGGCGCCAAATCATTGTATAACAAGTGTGTTTCAAACTTCTCTGCAAGTCATTATAAAATGGGAAGTTCTTTATTAAATAAACGGTCAGTAGATGGACCTAAGGTAAATGACTAGTCTTCCTATTTTGCCTCTTTATAACAGAAAATGCTTGTGGTCGCAAAAACCGATTCATTTTATCTTTGTCTTTCTATTAAGGCCCTATAGAACTATTAGCTACTCCATGGTAGCTATGCTAATTAAGCCCTAGATAGAAGATGCAGTTAAAACTCTATGCCAGTGATCCCCAACCAGTGGCTCATGAGCAACATGTTGCTCCCAGTAGCCTTAAAGCAGGTGATTATTTTTAAATTCCTGGCTTAAAGGCAAGATTTAGTTGCTTAAACCCCATGTGTATTGCCAAACAGCCTGTAGGCTGCAAGTACACATAGGCTCTATCAATGGTCAATCACAGCCCCTATGTGGAACTTTTTGCATGCTTGTGTTGCTCCCCAACTCTTTTACAATTGAATGTGGCCCACAGGTAAAAGAGGTTGGGGATCCCTGTTCTAGGACTTACAGTTGCATTACACAAAAAATTAAAAAACTACTTAAAATTGTCAGAATACAATGGTCTTTATCATAGACCATTAAACTTGCACAACAATAGTGAAGGACTGCTAGAAGAACTGGTTTGATTATCAGTTAGACTGAATTACTAGGATAATAAATAATGCATTTGTTACACAAATTACTCATACAAAGATCAGAAATTGTTAAAAGGTGCATTACCTGCTTGCAAATCTACAAATACACAGAAGCCTCTTGATAGAAATCAGTCTCTCCTGCAGTTCCTGGGGGGGAACAAAAGCACATCAGGAAAACTTCCATTTCTCCTGTCTGATTGAATAGAGAGTTTCTACTCTAGAACCCAGACTGACTACACACTTTTCTTGTAACTAGAGGTGTGCAGGTCATTTAGTGGTGCAAGCTAGGTTAAAAAAAATAAAAAAAGCTTTGTTTCATTAAAGTATGCGCTTGTAAGTTCTGCCCGCTAAATATCTGTCTCGCTTTCTCTCTCTGCAAACTGCAAGACCAATAGATGATTCAGTGTGGAGAGCAAACAGCCCATGGGCAATGTAACAGGGCAGTTCCTAGTTACTCCCCAGATTGTTTATTCCTGCTTTTTCTTTATTCGAGCGGTTGCCCATGCACAGTAGAATGAAAAGCTGACCTTTAACTAAAAAAATCGGCTATTTCGTTCTACTGCGCATGCGTTTGCCCGTGGAAATTTGAAGAAAGAAGAAGACTGAAGAAGATCTCTCGGTGGTGCTCGCTAGAAAAACCCAGGGCCGGTTCAGGTAAGTTAATACAATAACTTGGGGGTGACTTGCATATGGCACCCCTAAGTGCAAACAGACTTTCCTTCTCCTTTAAAAAAATAAATAAATGCCCAGAACTTACTCTAATTTTGCTTAGATCTTTGACTTTCTTGTAGATTTCAGGGTTTTCGGTAAGAACGTTGAATTTGTGGCTCTGCCATATACTATCCACAACATTTTTCGAGAAGTTGCTGACGTGGTATTTGCCGAAGTTGAATTTCAACAGAATCTGAGCAGGTATACAACTCAAAGAGTTGCTGTGACAGCAGTCGCAGAAATACTTTCCAAGATATTCACAATACCGCAGCCTATTATTGTACCCTGAAAATACAAATTGCATTAACATACATTGCATTTGATTGTATGCGCTTGCATCAGCGGGGCCCTCTGATCATATTTGTATTCTGAAACCTCAGTTTGTTGAAGGGATTCAACTTTTTTTCCAGTTTACTTTTTATTTCTAAATTACACCGTTTACACAGCAAATAATATACCATTTAAAATGTTATTCTTGGACCAACAAATGTTTAATGTAATATTGGTGTGTAGGAAGCCATCTTAGGGCACTGTGCCCAATTCTGAGCTTTGACAAGGAGCCAGCATTTCAGGATGGAACAGCTATTGTTTCTTCCCTTGTATTTTACCATGACGTAGGCCTTGCTCTTTAGTCCCATCTAGTGGTAGACACGAGTAAAGCACCCAAGCAGGAAAACACAGTTTTCAAATCTACTTCAGCAGAGGTGTCAAGAAGGTGCTTTTATGGTTAGCTGCTCATTGTTCTGCTGATGGGCTGCTGGTAGGGGAGAAGGAAGGGGGTAATATCACTCCAACTTGCAGTGCAGCAGTAAAGAGAGTGAAGTTTATCAACGCAAAAGTCACATGATCTGAGGGCACCTGGGAAACCGACAATATGTTTAGCCCCATGCCAGATTTCAAAATAAATATTAAAAAAATGGGTTTACTCTTTTAAAAAAAAAACATTGACCATTGACCTGGCGATTTACACAAGTAAATGGGTTCCATGTGGTAATAGTACTACATACATACTGACAGCACCTTGCTATGCATGTTTAGAGAGTCACCAGCAGGGAACACAATTATAACACACAGGAAGTAAGCCAGCAGGGCTTAGGAAAGGATTTCATTGTACCCCGCCTGCTACTTGGGGCATTTCATACATTGCCAACGGCTAATGGCAAAAATTAAGTGAATCTTATCATAACAGAACAGTAATCATATTTGTTTCACACAACTCACTGAAACGTGTGTACTATAAAATAATTGATATACCCCTAGTGGTAGAATGTGAAGATATAACAAGTCACCCGGCCTATGTCAGTACGTAGTCATGAGGTTTTGTGATTTCTAGAATTCTTAGAATATCCCTAAAAGCACAACAGGGCCGGCGTTTTACTGAAGCATGTTGTTGACGTGGTCGCAAGACTGGCGACAAAGGCTTCTCTTCATGCAATAGGAAATCACGAATTCTCCAAAATGAAAGAAAAAAACGCCCCCCCTCAATGTAATAAAATTTCTTTAAATGTTGAATTCAATACCTCCACATTTTGAGTCAATTTCTCTTTGAAGGGAAATATACCATTATTTTAAAACTAAGGTCATGTATTTGGCCTTCTACTCAATATTTAAAGTGTTTATACGCAAGATTATTAAATGTCCACTTGGCCAATCCATGCAGAGTATTATACCAGAAGCTAAAGACCTGCATAAGCCCGTCTCACAGACCTGCACCCATGCAGATAGCCACTCATAAAAGCAACAATCACTCCACCCACTCCACTTTCCCCAGTCATACCAAGTTCCTGCAGAAAACACACACATCAGACTAACAACTTTACCCTCCCCAAACTACAGGAAAAATCAGTTAATTTCATATCCCTTTCTCAGCCAGAACAAAAACCCAAGCATTAATAATGGGCAATCATACTTACGTGGCTCTACCTTTGTTCCACAGCCAGTGCACATGTTATTTTGGGATGCTACAATTACATCTCTCCTGAAATCAAAACAGAAGATTTATATTTAATTGTAATACTTTCAAACAAAAGCAGCATAGCACTCAAATACACAATAAAACCCATTAAGTGGTAGCCAAGTCGAAACTTTTTCTTGAAGTACTGAATTGCAGACTGCGTCATTTTGTGAGACAATTATTAAAGGGGACCCTTCACCCTAAGAAATAATTCCAAACTATTTTCAATCATGTTAGTTGAGCAAAATCAGAGGTTTATTTAATTTTCCCGACCTCCATTAAAAAAACTTTAAGCAAGACACTTAAACAGTTCAGAGACTTGCAATGCAGAAAAAAATGATATTTACATCATACAGCAACACTTGTTAGAACCAGCACTTCCAACTTGTGCTTTACAAATGACTCCCCTGCTTTCACATCACTCCAGCTTTTTATAGGAGTCAGAACTCCCACCATGCACTGCAGCATTCCCTTTAAATTCCAGGAAGAGGTGCAAGCCACCACAGCAGGCTGTATCAGGTCTGTCAGTCCATGTGAACGCTTGCATCAATACTAGTGTGACAGATTTTAATACACATTACAAACAGAATGAAGCAGTACTATTCACATCTTCGCAGTTTGCACCAGAATTGTGAACCTAATGCCCATGCACAGTGCCCTACACAATTATAGAGCCTGAGAGGGAAAGGGGGATGTGAGGATGGCAATGACATGTAGGAATTGCTGAATGGAAAGTTAAAGTAATTGACTGCCCCACCTTTATGCCTAAGGCATAGAGGCGGGACAGATAAGATTTGATTGACTGCTCAGATATTTAAACACCTTTATAAAAGGTATGGATGTCTTAATGAAAACAATAATTAGTGTCCAGTGTTTCATTTGCAAAGGACTTTCATTATGCCCGCTACCTACAGGATGACACAGAAATACACTTTCATAACATATAATATAAGCATAAATCACGCTACTTTTGTTTTGTTTGTTAAGACAGAACTGAGTGGCAGAGAGGCCCCATCAACATTTTTTCGAAGGAGCGAGTTTACATTCCATTAACTACCCTGTCTGTATTTTGCATTTTAGCAATGATGTCAAGTTACACTCAGCTGCCAGTGTCAATTTTAAGATTTGCCGAGCAGAAAGTCTGTTGGCCTACAAACCTGCTCGTTTTGGACATGGACAAAACATTACCAAGAGATATGCAAACATGAGCGAGGCTACTTGCAAGAAAGTGGCTCCTCTGCTATTGCAATATGCTATACTTCTGTCCAATATTATCTGAATTCAAAATGTAAATGCACTCCCATGAGTGGGACTGAAATCCATTAACTCCTGCACTGTTGCATAAAAGAACACAAACATTCACCACACGGCAAAAACCACCCTGTGTATGAGTCTGTTAGAAAATACAGTTATTTTCTAATTTGTTTTGAAACATGCCTTTGCTTTAAGTCTGCAAATAATGGCGTATGACATAACCCTTAAAGCAGCGGCAAATTACAATAGATTTAAAAAGAAAAACAGTGAGCCAACCGGACATAGCATATTACTATTACTTACTTAGGGGAAGGGTGAATGGTATTTATTATTTGAAAGCGAGGTGGGGCCCATTCTTCGGCTTCCCTCATCCTAAACTTTCTTATCTCCTCTGTCAAAGTCAAACTCGACTCAAACTCTTCTGGCAAAAAGTCTTTAGTCTGTAAAAAATAAAAAAAAATAAAGCCACATTAGGTTTCACCACAATAGTCAATAGCAGTATTCTTGGTCACAGAAAGGGCTCATCCTTTAGCAGCTATGATCAAACCTGCTGCACAATAATTCTATTTTACTATTGTCAGAACTACTGTAGATAATGCTGGCACCAGAAATGCTAAATAATGGACTGTTGGGTCATTTCCCTCTTAGCTTCTTGAGGGAAAACAACTCTCACAAAAAGTAAAAGTTAAAGCAAAGTTGCCCTTTAATGGAGAAGAAAACCCTAACGTTGAAAAACCCCTACCCTACATAGACCCCCTCCCTTCTCCCCCCCCCAGCCTAGCTGATGTCCTGGGCAAATGCCCGAAGTCTTTATGTACCCCTCGGTGCAGATTGTGTCCAGTGGAGCTCACGGGGGACATTTTCAGCCACTTCTGCAATTTCCGTGAGTTTTGGCTCATGCGCAGTTGTCGCGAAAGTTGCTCTAACTGACCATACGACACATACTTCTCGAAGATTACCAAAGAGAAATAGATGGTGCCCGTGAACTCCGCAAAATATACTCTTAGTAAACATTTCCTCATCTATTATGCCTTCAAGGCACCTGGCTTAGGCTCCGCCTGCTGGGGGTATAGCCAGTGAGGGAGGAGTCAGTTTCGTTTTATGGTTGTATCCTGCCTCCTAGTGGTACTAGCTATACCCAAGGTCCCTGTGTCCCCTAAGCTGACTTGGAGAAAACCACAATTTTTTATTGTTTTAAATGAATTATAATAAAACATAGTGTTGCCGTGCACTGGTACAACTGGTTTGTTTGCATTAGATACCCAATATAGTTTATTTAAATAAGCTGCTGTGTAGCCATGGGGGCAGCCATTCAAAGCAAAGGTTACATAGTAGAGAACAGATGCAAATCCCATTGTATTCAAATACAAGCTTATCCGATATCTGCGAAGAAGCCTGTGCCTCTACTCCTTATTTCGCGTGAATGGCTGCCCCATAGCTAAACAGCAGCCCATTTATAAAAACTATAGTAGACTTTCTGTATAGCAACAGTACATTTGAGTTATTTTAAAACACTTATTCTTTGGGGTTATTGTTCGTTTAACAGAACATTAATTTTTTTGATTTTTTGTAGAGGTTATCTTTTCACTGTTGAGGCATTCTCAAAAAAAATAAGTTGTGAAATAATTGGGCCAAAGATGAAAGCAATAAAACGTTTGTAGTTTGTTGGATGCAAAATGTATACATTTTATAAAGCTGTAGCAAGATTAAAACAGTGATAGTTAATATCAGGGGTATTATAAATCTCTTTTTTGCTATATTTTTTAATTTATTTTTTTTACAAAAATTCAGGTCTAATTAAACTTAATACAATGTCACATCAATCTTGCCATACTTACATTCTCTGTATTTAGTGCAGGTGGGTCAACCAGTGCAATTTCTGCTTCATACTGAAGCCACTGTTGACGGAAACCCCTGTAAAGCTTTTTCAGTGTTTGTTCTGCAGAGTTGGAGCCTGGAGCAGGGTTCTCCCTGAGAAACAAACGTAAACTGCATATTCAGTAACTTGCACATTGTTGACAATTAAAATATATTCTTACGTACACAGAGACATGCGCATACCGATCAGTCTTGTCAACTGATTCCATAGCTGCTTCCCCAGGGTATTTGTCATCTACCATTTCTGCAGGAACAAAAGGAAAGATACAGTTTGTACAACTTTATAAACCATAATCATTATGAAACGAGTAATGGAAATCTAGCAAGAAAGCTAAACTATAAAAATATTACATAGCCTACTTTACCAGTGTATTTTGCCTTATAGAATTTCCACGTTTTCCATATTCACAAAAACAGAACAAAGGCTGGTTAAAGCTACCTTTATTGGATAAGTGTGACTCAAACCATAACATGGAATGAAAAATATCCACAGATGGGAAATGCCTGTTAAAGGGATACTGTCATGCCATTTTTTTTCTAAAATGCATCAGTTAATAGGGCTACTCAGTTTCCCAGCTGCCCTAGTCAGTTCGGGGAGATTAATCGCCTCAAAGAAGAGGCGATTAGTCGCCAGGTGCTAAATCTCCTGAATCTAGTCTCAGTGGGACTTGGCTTTTACTATTGCGTGTTGTTTTTAGAACTACCAGGGAGCAGTTATCTTGTGTTAGGGAGCTGCTATCTGGTTACCTTCCCATTGTTTTGTTGTTAGGCTGCTGGGGGGTGATATCACTCCAACTTGCATTACAGCAGTAAAGAGTGATTGAAGTTTATCAGAGCACAAGCCACATGACTGGGGGCAGCTGGGAAACTGACAATATGTCTAGGCCCATGTCAGATTTCATAATTGAATATATAAAAATAATCTGTTTGCTCTTTTGAAAAATGGATTACAGTGCAGAATTCTGCTGGAGCATCACTACTAACTGATGCGTTTGAAAAAAACATGTTTTTCCATGACAGCATCCCTTTAACATATTGTCTGAGCCAAACATGTGATCTGTTTAGTGAATATGTTTGGTTAAATGGAAGTAAATTAAATTAATGTGCCTTCTATTTTCCTCCCAGGGGATTATTGCGTGCTTGGAATTTTGCCACTACAGGTATGGGACCTGTTATCCAGAATGCACAGGATCTGGGGCTTTTCGGATAACTGATCTTTCAGTAATTTGGATCTTCTAGTCTACTAGAAAATCCTGTAAACATTTAATAAACCCAACAGGCTGGTTCTGCTTCCAATAAGCATTAATTATATCTTGGTTCATGTACAAGGTACTGTTTTAGTATTAGAGAAAAATTTTAAAGGGGACCCGTCACCCAAAAAAATTATTCAAAATCCCATTTTGTCACATTAGTCAAGCAAAATGAACTTTAATTACACTATATAAATTATTTGAATCTTGCTTCCGTCAGTCTGGGATTTCATAATTATAGCAAGCAGGCAGGAGCCATTTTGTGGACACTGTTATCAAGGCAAGCCTTGCATCATCTCAGAATCTTGTTTGTGCACCAGATTGGGGGACCTGATGTCCATCCCCATGCCCTGGCTACATAATTAAATGGTGAAGAGAACTGGGGAATATATGGAGAGCAGCGACATCTAGGAAGTGCTGAATGGAAAGTGAAAGTAATGGTCTGCCCCGTCTCTATTATTATTATTATCAACATGTATTTATATAGCGCCAACATATTGCGCAGCACTGTAAAGTAAATGTGATTATACAACTACATCACACGAATTACATATATAGAATATATGGAGTAATAAACGTCACAATCAATACAGGTACAAAAAGGTGAGGAAGGCCCTATGCATAGGCATACAGTCTAAAGGGGAGGGAGTAATACACAAGGTGTGGGAGTGGGCAAGATCGAAGTAAGTGGGTGAGAAATGTGGTACTGTATGTGGTGTTGCGTTTGGTAGTTAAGCAGAGTGAGGGTAGGCTTCTCGAAAGAAGTGCGTTTTCAGAGATTTTTTGAAAGTAGAAAGGTTTGGAGAAAGTCGGACAGACCGTGGGAGAGCGTTCCAGAGGAGGGGTGCAGCCCTTGCAAAGTCTTGAATGCGAGCATGTGAGGAGGTAATGAGAGAAGAGTTGAGTAGGAGGTCAGTAGAGGAGCGTAGTAAGCGAGTGGGTGAGTATATAGAGACGAGTTCAGAGATGTAGGGTGGAGCAGAGTTGTGAAGTGCTTTGAAAGTCAGTGTCATTAATTTGAATTTGATTCTGAAAGGTAACGGAAGCCAGTGCAGGGATTGACAGAATGGCGAGGCAGAGGAGGAGCGGTTGCTGAGGTGTATGAGCCTCGCAGCAGTGTTCATTATGGACTGGAGAGGTGACAGTCTCTGGAGGGGGAGGCCAATTAAAAGCGAGTTACAGTAGTCTAGACGCGATATGATGAGAGAGTGAATAAGAATTTTGGCAGCGTCTTGGGTGATAAATGATCGTATTTTGGATATGTTCTTTAGGTGGAAGTGACATGATTTGATAAGTGACTGGATATGAGGAGTGAATGACAGGGCAGAATCTAGGATAACCCCAAGGCACCGGGCCTGGGGAGAGGGGGTGATAGTGGAATTGTTAACTATGATGGATACTTCGGGGATGCTACTGGTGTTATTTGGAGGAAAGAGAACCATTTCAGTTTTGGAGAGGTTTAATTTAAGGTAGCGTTGCGACATCCAGGTAGAGATAGCGGACAGGCAGGAGGAGACGCGAGTTAGGAGTTCTGGGTTGAGATCCGGAGATGAGAGATAGATCTGAGTATCGTCAGCATAGAGGTGGTAGTGGAAACCGTATGAATTTATTAATTTGCCAAGGGAGGAAGTGTAGAGGGAGAATAGTAATGGTCCTAGGACAGAGCCTTGAGGAACTCCAACAGAAAGAGGTAGGGGAGAAGATGATACTCCATTGTAGGAGACACTGAAGGAACGATTGGCCTAAGGCATATAAGAGGGGCAGACAATATTTGATTGACAGCTGAGATTTTTAGTTGATCTTACAACAGCTATGAATGTTTTAATAAAAATAGAAATTGGATTTCATGTTTAATTTGAAAAGGACTTTTATTATACAGATTTGTGTGTCTGGGTGACAGGTCCACTTTAAAAAAATTATTTGGATAAAATGGAGTCTATGGAAGCCTGCCTTTCCGCAATTCAGAGCTTTCTGGATGCCACGAACGCCGCCGGAGCAGTTCCAGGAGCTCCGGGCAGCGCGTCTATTCCTTCCGGCGTCACTCCCAAAATGGCGGCGCCCATGGCCAGCGCATTGACGCCAGCGTCAGGACGTCGGTGACATCACTATGGCGCCAAATTCAAACATAAAAACGCTACCCAGACGCCAGAATGGCGCCCAAGTATAGGAAAACTTTCCCTAAGTGTTTCCTGGGTTCCCTGTGAGCTGATTGCTAATCTTGTTCCTGATTATTATCTTGACCCTTGCCTGGACTTTGGACTGTGCTATTATCTGCCTGCCCCTGAACTCTTGCCTGGATTCTGACTACTCTTTGGATTAACCCTTTTGGACACCGCAACCTTGCTCCCTCGAGAGGGCTTCCTCCTCGATCCTGACTGCTTCCCTGGAGGGAGCTCCCGGCTCCCTGACACTGGATAACCGGTTTCCAGATAACAGGTCCTATACCTGTACCAGCGGATTACAGAAAGGATTTAAACCCATATTACTGCATATCCCTGCAGGCCACTTGGCGACACCCCTTGCAACTATGTGAGAAAAAGTTTGTGGCCAGTCTGTAAAAAAAAAAAAAAAAAATGCTTGGTGATCCGTTGAAACAGACATAAACATGCATATTTATATGTTAACATTTTCGGCATTAAACATTTTGAAAAGATTAGAAAATTACCAATAACAACAAATTCGTCAAATTCGTTACAGCCTTCACATGCCAAGCAACATTTGGTATTATCATCAGCAGTATTTTCTTCTACAACAGAATCTGCAACAGGAGGATTTTGCCAACCTGCAGCATGATTTGAATTGTGTGTAGTGCTCATATGAACAGGGGGGTTCTGCCAAAAAGCTCTATGTTTAGAGTCAGGTTCTAAACTATAATCCATACAGGAATGGTGCCATAGAGCAGGGTGTTCAAGTTCTTCTACTGCGGCATCTGTAAAGCTTGGCCATTCACAAAAAAGCTTAGAGCTGTTTTCTGTAAAGGAATCTGGAGGAAAATTGTGCTGCATTGCAAATAAACCTAAAGAACACACAGAATAGGAGAGAATTACATATATTCCTACAATGCCAATTTTTACCAACATAACCGTAATTATTTCCTTACACTACCAAGTTATTTATTTATTTTCAAAGCAGTTTTGTCTTGCTTGTCTCTTGTGCAGCATCCTACCTCAATAAATGCACGGGAAAGCCATGCAGTACATTGGAAAACGTCAGAGTGTTGAACAGCTGCCAGCAAGAGTAACCATAAACAAAAGCAAAGTTTGACTAAGACACACTCCATTTTAGATTTGTTAGGACCTCCCAGGAAGATCTGCAGTGATCAAACAGTCTGTGCCCACTGTCCTTTAACTGTATGCTTTAGAAACAACATATAGAGGCCCATTTATCATAGGTTTGAAATCATGAGAATTTGTTTTTAATTCAAATATACTCACAATTCGACTGGAAGGTTATTTAAGAAAAAATTAAAATGTCTAATATTCGATTGAATGGTTCCAACCCAAAAACTCGAATCATATTTTCTCCGAAAAAAAACTATTAACATCTCCAAATGGCTCATTGGACCTCTGTCATTGTCACATGAACTTAGCAGGTTTTAGGTGGGGAATATTCAAATTAGGACTCCTTCCATGGTCGAGATGTGATAAGAAGATAACATAAGAATTTACATTCGAATAGGGGTCTTAAAATTTAAGCGTGTGAATTCTGGAATTTGAAAATTCGACCCTTGATAAATATGCCCCATAATATTGAGTAACTAATCCATACCAGTAATACAAATAGCAGGGATGCACAGAATCCAGGATTCGGTTCAGGATTTAGCCAGGATTCTGTCTTTTTCAACAGGATTCGGTCGAATCCTTCTGCTAGGTCGAACCAAATGCTAATTTGCATGTGCAAATTAGGGGCGGGGTGGGAAATCGTGTGGGTATTTGTCACAAAACAAGGCAGTAAAAAATGGTTTCCCCTTCCCACCCCTAATTTGCATATGCAAATTAGGATTCGGTTCGGTATTCGCTGAATTTCGTGAAGGATTCAGGGGTTTCGGCTGAATAGTCAGGGTAATATTAACATTAAAACTGACGTTTACCCTCATATCCGCTGTCAAAAGATGCTGCAGATTCTGAAAGTTTTTTCTGTCTGGGGGTGACAAGGTCCATGGTGCGATTTTTACACGAGTGCAAACACCCAGCTCTACTATCCGCAATCAACTGCTCATAATGCATGCTCTGTATTCCGCTTTTCAGGTTCTCGACAACTGATATAAATATGTCCGCTACCAAGAAATGAGCGTTTTCCTTGGGGGAGAAATTGAAGTGGTAATAAAATGTTTGAGAATATTTATAGTAGTTAACGAATGTTAAAGCAACAAATGTAAAGAAAAGGTTATAATAATCTGAAGCACTTAGCACACAACTTGGCTCATTTACAACGTTCAGAATGGTTCGATAGCAGTGTGCCACAGCCAGCAGGCAAAGTTTGCTTTTATTATTTCTACTTGAGCGGTTGCTGTAGGTTAATGTGCTCAAACAAATGAGCTCTAGTTAGAAGAGAAATTACATTTTCGAGGTTCACTGTAGGTTCAAATGCATTTTCTGTTGATTGGTTCAGTATTTCTGTACTTGCAGTCAACGACGTATCTAGAGCTGATAGACAAACAACAGTTAAGAGCAACTGTGCAACAATTTAAGTAAATAAGCAATCTGATAAGTGACACAAAAGTCGATGTGATCAAGGCACTGCAACATTAATGCAGCTTTTCTAAAGCTTTACAGTAATTTGAAGCTGAGCAACACCTATTTAAAAAAGAGCCTCAAAGCAAAACAAAAGGTGAAATCACTGGGGGGGGGGATGACAAATGTTGACTGCTTCTACAGAATTACCTAGGGCTAGTGCAGTTTTCTGGTAACTGGCACAGAGTATCAGATAAGTGATTATACTCACTGGAGGGTACACAACATTTTGCACACCCCAGCGATTTAGGGTGGTGGCAGAAGGGGAGATTAGTTGCCCAGCGACATATCTGCTCTACTTTGGGCGACTAATCTCCCCAAATGCCTTCCCGCTGGCAAGAATACAAATCGCCAGTGGGATGGCATACAAATCGCTTTGGATTTCCGAAGGTGCCTCACAAGGAATCTTTGGGGACTTCGGAAATCCAAAGCAATTCTTGCCATCCTGCCAGCGATTGTTTTCTTGCCGGCAAGAATGCATTTGCGGAGAATAGTCGTGCGCAGTAGAGAAGATTTGTAGCTGGGTAACTAATCTCCCCATCTGCCAACACCTTTGAAGGAACAGTAACACAAAAAATAAGTATCCTAAAGCAATTAAAATGGAATGTACTGTTGTGCTGCACTGGTAAAACTGGCATGTTTATATACAATATTATTATTTCTCTTTTTTTTGTGACCTCCTGAGAAGTGTTTTCTGTGGTACCCACAGGAAGGCGCGTCCTCAGTCTCAACAATAAAATAATCTGTGTGCCTCTGCTCTAAGTAAGTACTGTTTTTTCAAGTATAAAATTACTGATGTGGTTAAAGTGAATCTACAAAGTGCAATTATTGAAAGAATCTATTGAAACTTTGACTTCACTTTGGAACAATGACAGTGATCATCATTTATTACCCCAATTATTAACACGATCATAGTATTTATTACCATTAATATAAAAAAAACATAAATCTTCTCTATTACAAAAACAGACAGAAGTTGTGATTACCTTTTAGAATACTGGAAAAGGACTGTGACCTTTGACGTAACAGTTGAACATTGTTACTGCACAGGTCAGCACCTGACACAGCAACACTAAGGGGCAAATCCGGTATGGCAGATGTACAATTAATCGTGCTTTGATCAAAACGGAGGCTTGAAATATTTGGTGAAGAAAATCTTCGTGCATCCTTTTGTTGACCAGAAAAGTTCACTTGTGGAGTTTTATCAGGCAGATTTTGAAGTGCATTCACAGCAGCAACATGTGATGGCACAGTGATTAGATCAGTTGGCACAGCTTCAGTACACTCTGTCTGCAGGTTGTCCCATGATATGTTGGACCTTTTAAACCGCATGCCCTTTTGTAGACTACAAGTAAATTGATCACAGTCAGAATCACTGTCAGAGTCATCATTCAAATCACCACTAGTACTGTCTTCCCAGTCCTCTAGATCACTGTCATCCTGTGGATCTGCGGATATAGATTTTATACTACTAGGGATGTTTAAAACAGAAGATAGAATTTCCTTGATGGCTGTAGCACTGTCTGGGTATGAGCCACAACTCCCTGATAATCCTATCACTGCTGGTCTGGGCAATTCATCTGTAAGAAAGAATAAACCACACACTTGTATTACGTCTAGAATTGTTATTCTTCATAATATACAATTATTGATAAATGACATTCTAGAAACAGTCTACGAGGCCCATTTACTAAAAACCAAATTACATTTTTTTCCACAAATAATAAAATTATGGTTTTCCTTTTTTTTTTACTTTGTCAAGTAAAAGTTGTTGCTGAGGTGCAACAGAAGTCAGTGGGAAAAGCACTGATCCTGTTGGGCCATTTTTAAGTCAGAATGTTAAAAAAAAACAAAAAAAAAACCTCACATTTTTATAGCGGTTCGTGGAATTTGGATTTTTTAAAAAAAAATCTTTCAGTGCTTTTTTTAGTTCATACTTTTTTTATTATCGGAACTTTTAATAAATTCAATGAAAGCTGGGGTTTTAGATTTAGTGAGTTTAGTCGTGGTTCAAAAAACCTCCAAAACCACTAAAATTCTTTAATGAAAGCCTTTTGGGGTAATTTATCTAAATCTGAAATCTTTTCACTATTTTCTGAAAACCACCCCAACCAAATTTGCATGAAGATTCTATAAAATTGTGTAAATAACCAAATCGTATGACTTTTTTTTTTATTTGTTGCCGGAATATCTTCAAAATGTCAATGGGACATCTGCTTTTGACTTCTACACGAATTTGGCTGGTCGTAGTTGGAGTAACATTATTCAGACTTAACACCATCGGGGTTTAATATATCTTGCAAAATTCTAGTTTTTTTCCCCTACAAAAAAAAATGGTGTTTTCCCTTTAAATGTCCGACCAGAAAAAAAAATCAAGACTTTAATAAATAACCCACTTAGTGTCAGAATAGCGCAAGTCTATATATGAGGTTGCAGCAATGAAGTCTTGTGTTTAGGAGGGCTAGATCAACAAATACCTTCTGATTCCCTACATTGGGTATATGCAGTTTATGATGGCATGTCTGTTGAGGAAAGCTCTTTACTCAACATTCAACATCTACATATCCACATGCTGGCTTAAAAAATCAATAGAGAAGAAGCCATACCTGAAGGAAATTGAACTGTTGCCATCCTTGGGAGAATGTTTAAGGGAGAACTTGAAATATCCATGGTCTTCATCTCTGTGCAGATGTTACTGAGGAGTGTTAACTGAAAAAAAAACAAAATTTAAATCTTTCTATATTTGGTACAATGTTTGTGTGACTTCAGGGTGTTTCAAGAAAATATGTTAATCACCTGTCTGAAGGGTGAGGAGTCACATAAACACACACATAAAATTAAGCCAGTTACCTATTCAACGGTAGATTCTAAGAAACTCATTTGTACATGTTTTTACAAGAGATCCATAAAGATATGACATTTGCAGGTACAATGTTGTGCACTATAAACAATGTTTTGGTTTTGTTCTACTTCTATCTGCATTGGCAGTTTATGTCACTTTATGATTATGCAATAAAGCACAAGACTACTGAAATGCTAACAGTGTTCTCTTAAATTGGCCAAGCTCCCATTAAAAAAAAACTCCTATGGCTGCTGTGCCTTAGTAACACAGAATCTGCTCCTGGGAATGGCAGAACTGTGGTATTTAGCAATAATATTGGAAGATAGAATTGGTAGACTATAGTCACACTATAATAGTGCTCATTACTAAATGTGGGAATTGAAGATGATCGGTCCTTCACACTAGTAGTTCACAGATAAGAAGGAACCCAGTGTGCAGTGTGACAGGTAATCTACAAATCTGCATCACAAGGTCCAAATATGGAGTAGCTTCAATAAGGTTCTAATCTACTGTACCTACAGTACTGCTATTGCCATGGCACACTGGCTATGATAGAGATTTCTCTAGAGATAATATCCCTTGATCCAGTATAATTAAACCACACAATTACCTAAAAATGCTTTCAATAAAGCTCAGTTTCAGAGAATTTTATATCACATATACTAAAATATAAAGACTGAAAAAAAAATTGCCTTTCCTTACCTTTCTGGCATCTTCTCAGTCTTCAGTTTTATCTCTTGAATACACAGTCAACGCAAGGGCATGAAGGGACATGACAAACAATTACCTAAAATAAAAGGTTTGAATGTCACAGCTGAAGAATTAAATAAATTGTTCCTATAGAATGTAATCATGTATGAAATATTTGCATTTGTCAATTCCTGACACTATCATACCTTTTTTTTAACATACATTTCTCGAAATGGGACAGTAACATCAAAAAATTCATGTATTAATGTATTTATTAAAGTAATAAAAAATATTATGCAGTGTTGCCCTGTACTGGTAAAACTGTGGTGTTTGCTTCAGAAACACTACTGTTGTTTATATAAATAAGTTGCTGTGTAGCTATGGGGGCAGCCATTCATAGGAGAAAAGGCTCAAGTTAAACAGCAGATAAACTCTGTAGAACAGAAGTCCCCAACCTTTTTTACCCATGAGCCACATTCAAATGTTAAAAGAGTTGGGGAGCAACACAAGCATGAAAAAGTCCCTTGGGTGCCAAATAACGGCTGTGATTAGCTGTTTGGTAGCCCCCTATGTGGACTGGCAACCTACAGGAGGCTCTACTTGGCACTATACTTAGTTTTCAGGCAAGCCTGGAATTCAAAAATAAACACCTGCTTTGAGGACACTGAGAGCAACATCCAATGGGTTGGAGAGCAACATGTTGCTCACAAGCTACTGGTTGGGGATCACTGCTGTAGAACATAATGGTATTTTTGGTTATCGACAATATACCCTGTGTCATTTAGCCCTTTCTCAATATCCACCATTGCTACAAAGCAGCTTGTTTATATAAGCTATAGTAGTGTTTCTGAAGCAAACAAGTCAGTTTCACCATTGTAGGGCAACAGTACATGATATTTTTATTACTTGATATTTTCATTACTTTAAAACCCTTTACATTTTTGGCATTACTGCTTCTTTAAATCAATAACCACTGAGCGGATATTTCCAAAGCTGTCATGCCTGCTAAACACTGTTTAGATCACTGGAAAGAAAAGTCCAAAAAAGAACTAGTTCAAAAAGTATTCACATTCTAAACACTTTTTTTCAGTTCAGTTATTTTCAGAATGTTCACCTGAAATAAAGGCTTTTTTCAATTATTTTCCATTTTTTATTTGTACTGTTTTTTTCAAAATTGAAAAACAGCAGGGACAAAGATACATGTATGAACCAATGAATAATTTTGGACAGTTACAGAGTCCGTGACCCCACTTCCCAGAGCTGCTTTAGAAAGACTACTAATCTCCCCGAATCTGCTTGTGTGGACTGACCGTAAATGATGTGTGCATCAGTTTATCTGTATGTAGTATGCTAAATTCTAAGCTGTGCAAAGTTCCTCACTCCTCTGCAACCAATTTTTTTTTAAAATGAGCGGTAGGCACACTTCCTGAACAAGAGAGGGGAGCACTTATAACTTGAAAGGCATGGCTACATTATTCTTGCCAAGTTCTGTCCTAGAGAATTGTGGGCATACCATCCACTATTCAGTAATTGGCTTTGTCTGCTTCCTTCATATGGAGCTGGTGCTGGCAGAACTCTGGTATACTGGACTCAGGAAGGAGCAGAGATGAAAAGGATGAAATGCAGGCCTAGCAATAGGGCAAGAATTTGAGACAGCAGCTAGAGAAGATGTCCCCTTTACAGGAGTTGCCAATTAGGACTGTGGTGTCTGCAAACAACTTCCAAAGCTATTGTTGCTTTAGTTGTGTCACTTTTCTTATGGACATGTCTGAATCAACTTAACAATAAGTAAACAACGTATCTGCAAAAAACAAAGCAACCTACACTATATCAGTTACATGGTAAATAGAGAGTTTACTACTGCAAATAAAAACCTGCTAATGTCAGACAGTATCTATAGAAGAAGTTGTAGTTAGAACAATGCCTCTTTCTTATAGTAGGAGCAGATTCTTGTCCTCCAGAGACTTCATCATGTGGCAATAGCCTAAAGGTATTTCAGAAAGAACGATATCAAAACACTTTGTAAGATTATGTTATTGAAATGGGCAAAGTTGACCTTAGAACAGTATCCGCTAACACCAAACTAGGATGGGGCTGCTAAATATCTTAACAGGCTGCTATTGGCCATGTAACTCATACAAGCTAATTGGGCCAGTAATGGAACCATTTACTCTTTAGGAGGCCAACACTCATGAGCAAGAAAGAGGACTATGCAGTGTGATTGGCTGCGGACTGTATACATGTGATGACGGGATCCTAAAGCTAGCCATACACAAGGCTTTCAACAACAAACTTCTGTGGAAAGATCACTTGTTTGTACTGCTAATGAAAAACCAAAGCCAAGCAGATAGAGTAGAAACAAAGAACTGTCCAAGTATTATAGTGACATTGAAAATACCCCTACTACCAATATTAAGGTTGCCGAACTACAATTTTCAAATCTGTCCACCTGACAAAGCATGTGTTGTCCATAGTACAAAGGAACTGGTCTGCTCAACGCGCATACTGAAAACTTGTTTGTACCATATACAGTGTAGGTAGCTTTAGCTACACAGATTTTTCACATTGGACAATCTATATCTACATGAGCCTGAGCAGATATCACATGGAAAAGGCTGTTTAAACTGTGCACAAGGGCCATCTAGACCCAGTATCAAACAAACTTGTCAAACATTTCAACAGGTAAGGTGCCAATTGTGAACATAAAGGTGTTTTAATGTCCCCACTAGCTACAAAAGAAAGCAATCCAGAGATTCCCGGTATACGGTTTTGGAAAGTTTCCCAAACTAAAGTTGAGGATATGGCCAACAAATGCAAGGGTTTCTCAAAAACAGGGGGATGATAAAGACTAATAATACTAACAGGGGGATGATAAATACTAACAACCCTTTCCTGTGATGAATAGCTAGCTTATTGGGAGGTGCAAGTGAGCCCAGGCTCAAACCAAGAGAATAAGAGAAATACACATCGAAAAAAAATTCTTTGTCGTTGGCATGGATGGTGGCATGGATTCTGTATACTGTAAAATAGTCCATAGTATTTAGGGAAGGTAACCGTGTTGTGCCTGTAAATATCTCCACTGTAAATTATAGGCAACTAGAACAAGCTCTTTTGGGTAAGCCCCTCTTTCTCTCCGGTGCTGGTTATATTTTTGTATGTAAATCTGTATTGCCTGGTGTATTCACCCATTTAATGACCTGTAGACTATTGTTTTGTGATTATTATGAACACAAATGAATAAACTTTTTTTTTTATATATAAAAGTACCCTTTTTATGAATAGAGGATCAGTTGTTTATACAACTGCATACATACATATTGTTTATACAACAATGCTGGACAGGAATGCCTCAAAATTCAATAACAACAACAGTACTGGAAATACACAAATTAAGTTTGTGGCATCTCATTTCCTTATATAAAGCCGAAGGAAAATGGTTCAGATGTCATAAGCAGTGTCGGACTGGCCCACTGGGATACCAGGAAGACTCCCGGTGGGCCCAGGTATAAGTGGGCCCTTCTGCTCACCCAATTATTTGCCTTGTATGTCTATACCACAGCCATTACCCATATTTCTAAGAGAGAAAAGAGGAAATGGAGGGAAGAATGGATGATATGTAAGGAGAAGTGATTAAAATGATAAAGAAAGAAGAAAAAGTAGAAACGTGAAGAAAAAAAGGAAACATTTGGAGAGTGGGCCCGCACTCAAAAGGTTTTCTGGTGGGCCCCAGGCATCCCAGTCCGACACTGGTCACAAGGTTATTCGTATAGCATGGGGCTGCTTCTGCAGCATTCTTACAACATAGCTATTTACTGTGATTGACTTACTATAAAACACAAAATACACTACCAAGCACCAGCAAAATACACTCTGTACTGTGAAACAAGTACATTAGGGTCTGGTAGTATTCCATCTTGTGCCTCTCATGTGTCCCTACTTACTAATATAACTATCAAAGAATGTGAAGAATCTTTTATTTAATGCCACACATTAAATAAATCACTAAACCCTGGTTAAGATAGTATCATGTTCGCCACCCTATATCCAGAACCCAAGCTCCCTGGTCTCGGCTCTCACTTCTGCCTTTAACCGCCACCTTTCATCTCGGGAGGAGCCCTCGGCTAATCGGATGCCGCCAGGTCTCAACAGAGAGAGGAGCTAAGATAACGGTTCTGAACGAGCAAAGGGGCACGATCGTCTCACCAGGATACTGGAAGGAAGAACACCACCAGGAACAAGCAGGCCAGGCCAGCACAAGCAGTTAGAATAGTCAGACAGGCCAGAATCATGATTAGAGATCGTAGAATAGTCGGAGGACAGGCTAAGGGTTCAGGATTGGAGAGATCAACAAAGTTACAAACAGGCAAGGTCAGGATTGGAGAGGTCAGAAGAGTCAATCAATCAGGCAAGGGTCAAAACACAGTAGATCAATCAGAATACACGTAAAAAAGCACCCAGGAACAAGGCAAATTGAACCTAACAACGAGCAGTTAGCAGAACACTGAATTCCCCTTTTATACGGTTTGAATTTCACACCCCTGCGCTTGATGTCATCACGCCGGAGCATAAACAGGAAGTGTGCCGGCGCGCGCCATAGAGGAGCTTGCAGAGCAAGGGAAAGGAGCAGCGGGCGTCCATGCCGAAGGAGCGGCGTTGGACCCCGCTGCCCACTAGACCACCAGGGTAAGGTTCCCTTACAGATAGAAGTCCAGTGTGTTTTGCAACTAAATGAAAAAGTATAAAGATGGAATGTTGTAGAGCTCCCACTACAACTCCCCTAGAAAATGTATCCAGTAAGAAGAACCTATAACAATCTTTTACGAGAAATACAAATTCAAAAATTGACTTGAGCACCCAGGTCTCTTTATCTACACTCGAGGTGTGCAGCTTGTACTTATGATGTATGTATGTATGTATGTATGTATGTATGTATGTATGTATGTATGTATGTATGTATATATATATATATATATATATATATATATATATATATATATCATACATACATAATACAAAAAGCTCCTAGCGCACACCGTTTAAGTGCAATACCTGGGTGCTACCTTCAATTAATCATGATTTAATCATGGAGGGCTTACTGTGAACAGGGTCTTGATAAAGGTCTTCGATTTAGACCGAAACGTTGACCAGCTCTTTTTTAATGTAAATTAATAAAAATGGAATTTTAACCTTTTTGCTAAATCCTGGTGTGCATCTTCGTTTCTACAAAGTATATATACAAGTATATTTTTTTTGCATTTTTTTTTTGCATGTTTTTATTGGTATAGCACTCCTTTAGAGCAAAGCACTGTACAGCAAAACAATAAGTTAGTAGTAACAAACAAGGGGTCAGTCACTGCATTAACAAGTAACGATAAGTGTATTATTAGAAATACAATTCACATAAATATATAATATAATTACAATACAGATTAAGTGAACAGTATCAAGGAGACAAAAGGATGGAGGACTCTACCCTGTAGGGCTTACAGTCTAAATAGGAGGGTAACTTAATTCGGAGGGGAATTAACGTCCTGTAGGTTACAGTGTGTGACACTGCCACATAAGTTGCAGTTCAAGTGTTATCCAGGTGCTCCCAGAGGTAGTCTTTGAGTTTAGTTATAAAGTCATTGAATGAGGATTCAGGAATGGCATTCCAAATATAAGGTGCAGTAAGACAGAAGGGTTTGATGTGGGAAACAGCAGTAGTAGTGAGGGGTACAACCAAGCTGTTTCTCTGAGAGGAGCGAAGGATTCAGCCAGGAACATATAGAGAGACAAGAGATGAGATGTAGTTAGGTGCAGAGGAGCGAAGGCTTTGAAAGGTTATGAGGAGGCATTTATAAGTTATTCTTTGTTTTATAGGAAGCCATGATAAGGACTTCAGCAGTGGAGGAGCATGTGTCCTTTTGGATGAGAGGAAGAGAATTCTGGCAGCAGTATTTAATACTGATTGTAGAGGGGAGAGATGGGAGTTAGGGAGGCCAGTTAAGTAGAAAGTTACAGTAATCTAGTCGGGATATGATTAGAGCATGCATGAGATTCTTGGCCGTTGGAGGTGAAAGAACATAACATGTAGGTGCTATTAAAATAACTGGTAAAAAACATATTGGTGTTCTTTAGAGACAACAACTAAAAATACATTGAAACAGAAAGCCACACACTGGCCAACTAGCCACAGTATCTGACCAATCGGCCCATTGGGTAATGGCAATGGCATACAGGATGCTTTGTTGTCCACGTTAAATTTGCGTTACTGTGAGTGACAGAATGGCCCTGGTTTCTTTCCCAATTGCAGTAACATGAATGGACAATGGGATAACATATGGTTGTTGTAAGTAGACCAAAGTTTGTGAAGCAATTTTGCAAAGTGGAAGCAACACTTGTTTTCCACCTGCGAGTCACATTACCACTGTTGAAGGAAACTAGTGACTTTTACTGCAGGTGACAAAAACATCCCACAAGACACTGCCCTAAATAGACAGGTACCATACGACTGGCCATAGAAGTTATATCCAAAAGGATACAATATCCTGTTTGGGCCTCAGTTTTACTTGCAGGCTGTACTTTTCAGTGTTTATTTATTTCAGACATTGGACAAAAGTTGGAAACTATCAGCAGCCTTTCAACTATGGCAAACCAGCAGACCCACATGCCAATGTAAGTTAAAGAGGCATCAACTAGCTGATACCATCAAGTTTGCTTCCAGCAACATTCCGTCAATGATTCACTGTTGTCAGGATAGAAAAAGAAATACGGGGAAACTGCTTGCAATGGATGCCTTAGGTACAAAAGCGTTATGAAAAAAGCTCCAG
This sequence comes from Xenopus petersii, assembly GCA_038501925.1. Lineage (NCBI taxonomy): Eukaryota > Metazoa > Chordata > Amphibia > Anura > Pipidae > Xenopus > Xenopus petersii. The sequence continues at coordinate 129,125,724 of CM076675.1, forward strand.
AGCATATGAACTCAATCAACTCTGTACCGTCTCTGTTTGCAGTGTGTGTTCACTTGTTTTTGATCCTTGCTGGAACAGGTGAGCTAAGCAGTCTTGTGACAGGTGGTTGCAGTTTGTTATTTCTAAGCCACTGAGCTTAGGGAGCAGCCCAGCCACACACCAGCACCCATTTGTGCATGCACAGCCAAGAACTAGGTACGAAAAACTTAACTGGCACACAGGATATGGAGCAGCAGGGCAAGTCCTTGCAATTTTATTAATGCCAGTAACTACTCATCAGCATATGATTCAAGTGTCCACGAGAGATCAGTGGTTCCGTCAGCAGTTAAGTACATTCTCCTTCTGGGTGTGCCTTCTTATTATTAGTGAGAAAATGGTGATTAACTCTGCCACTACTACTTTATAACATTAATGATAATGTTTTCTCCAACAACTGACTGCTCTGTTCAAATGACACTTGGGCACCCAAGTTGTTCCATTATTACAGCAAGCCTATGGCACAGCTAAAGATTTTAACACAGGCTGCACATAACTGGATGATTGTGCCAAATCAGGTACAGGTGTCGTATCTGTTATCCAGAAAACCATTATCCACAAAGCTCTGAATTATGGGAAGGCCATTTCCCATAGACTCCATTTTGATCAAATAATTAAAATTTTTAAAAATGATTTCCTTTTTCTCTGCAACAAAATAGCACCCTGTACTCCATTCTAACCAAGATATAATGAAATTTTTATTGCATGCAAAACAATCCTAATGGTTAATGTTTAACGGGCAAGTCAACCTCAAAATAAACATTTGTCTAATAAAATAAAAAATAATTTTAAGCAACTTTCATTACAATTTTTCAGTGCTTTTAAAGATTTGTAAAAACAATTGAAAGCAGCATTGGCTTAACTCCCAGTTGTTACTTTTTAAACAATGCTGCAACAATCTTAGTTCCCCAGCAAAGGCAGGTCTTAGACATCAGGGCAGAGAATAGAAAGGGACAGACAAACACTGCTTTCAATAACGATACATACACAAATAACTTAAAAACCATAGAAAATTTGTAATGAGTACGTATATATTGCAAAGTTGCTTAGAATAACGTTTTCTTAGGCATTTTTTTTTATTTTGGGGTTGATTTGCCCTTTAAATGATTTTTTTTTTTTTAGTTGACGTAAGGCAGTGATCCCCAACCAGTAGCTCGCGAGCAACATGTTGCTCACCAACCCATTGTATGTTGCTCTCAGTGGCCTCAAAGCATGTGATTATTTTTGAATTCCTGAATTCAAGTTTTGGTTGCATAAGAACCAGGTGCACTGCCAAACAGAGCCTCCTGTAGGCTGCCAGTCCACATAGTTGCTACCAAATCACAGCCCTTATTTGACACCCCATAAACTTTTTTGAATCCTTGTGTTGCTCGCCGACACTTTATTTTTGAATGTGGCTCAAGGGTAAAAAAGGTTGGGGACCCCTGACTTAAGGTATGCTTTTTTTTTTCTTTACTTAAGGTATGAAGATTGTAATTAAGTAATTAAATGCAAATTACATAAAGAGCCCATATCCAGAAACCCCGAGGTCCAAAGCATTCTGTACATTGTACATACAATATCACCTAGAGAAGACGACCCTGTAGGCCAACAACCAGATGGCCAGTAGAGGAGGAGACACAATGTAATTTGCCAAAAATGGGCTATCTGTAGGAATATGAACATTGTCCCTATATACTGCTTGTCATGATACAGGCCTGTAAGAGTTAATAAAGCAGGCCAAGGTATCATGAAAACACATTCTGCCACAACAGCAACAGTTAACAAGGGATCACAACCTGTGATGCCCTACTCTAAAGGTGGCAATAGATGTAAGGGTAGAACTACATGGGTGACTTTGTTGTGTTTCCGGCGGATCCGACACGCTGCGCCAAAACGCATGCGTCAAATATGCGACGGAAAATAAGGTAAGAAATACAAATGTCGGGTCTTGTTGCAGCGTTTATCCAACAAGACTGTCGGATGCAGAAGCAGCATGCAGCGTGAAGGTTTATCCTGTTTGTTTCCCCTTGCCTACAGGACCAGAAAATTCTATATTTGGAGCTAAGTATAGGTTATCCATGTTTTCCTTTTTATTTTATAAACTTTACCATATTTTAATGTATGTCCCTTTTTGTAACATATTTTGTACATATGCTCCGTTATGCCTTTTATAATATTAAATATAAGATTGAATAAGTGTGTTACTGTAAGCCTTAGCCCTCTGCATGCTGAATAGAAATGCTAGTTAACCCTTTAGTGGCTGTGGAATCAAGTGTTTGTTGTTTAACAATTGAAGGTGTATCTCAAGTCTGGAGTCAAGATTGGTGGCAGCAAGTACTTTGCATGAACTTTGTGGGTGTTGGTTGATCTTTGGGTGCTGTTGTGTTAGTCTAACCTGTGTGCAAGGTATGAGAGACCCCTGATAGCCACACCACATGCAGCTGTAAGTGCCATAAATCCGGACACTGCTACTAATAAAGTGCCATATAAGCTTCACAAATGTAACCAGAATACATCTATACCAACAGATTATTTCATTTAGTGCAAATGAAAATCAAAGGTTGTTTTCATTTACTTTTATTCAGTAAAGCAAAACATGTCACTAATTAGAAACCAAGGTTGTATTGGGTGTTGTAGGAAAACAATTTAAATGTGTCTTTACTTATTTCCCTCCCAATTTCCTCAACCATTTACATAAATATCGAATACTGCCAAGCATCTATTTGTGGCAGTTCCAAACCACAATTACATACCCGTTTTTAACACTGACAGCAACAAAGTAATCATTGAAGCAAGGGGCAAAGTAACAAAAAGAAGGAAATTAAACAATAATGGATTGTGGGTAACCAATGAGCAACATGCAAAAGGCATTTTAATCAACCTGGTGTGTTGTGTGTAACAAAATCCTAATAATGAATGAGCATTAGCTTTAATCTTCTGGACACTGTAGGACATGCACAAATGTGCATTGTGCTTAGACTGAGCTGCTGTGCATTTATGACAAAAATAAAATGTACCTGCAGTCAGCCACAGTGGTGCCTTAGTACCTGCACCACAAGTACAAACATAGAACTCCCTGCTCCTGCGCGTGTCTGACGCGAGTACCGTACCTTATGCTGCAGCTACCTGAGAGCACATAAAACAACATTTTCCAATGGGGTGTCCAACAGGTTAACATTTAGATTCTTGTACTACACCTAGCACTACACCTTGGTTCTTATACCCCAGTAATAACTACTTTCACTACAAGCACTCCTGTTATCGTCAATGGCTGCTTTAAAGGGGAAGTTCAACTACAAAATCTAAGAGTTTCATTAAAGGAACAGTTACACCAATTAGTGATGTGTGGGTCGGGATTTCCCTGACCTGCACCGACCCTAACCAAACCCGCCCTCCCTTAGCCTGTGCTCACACCCGCGCTTCTGGGTTGCTTTTAGAGAAAAGATCAACCCACACTCGCCCTCGAAGCGTGTGAAGTTGGCCCGAACGCGCCGGCCGGCACATTACTAACACCAATATATTGTTTTATATGTGTGACAATGTAATGTACTGTTGCCCTGCACTACAAAAACTGGTGTGTTTGCTTCAGAAGCGCTACTATAATTTATATAAACAAGCTGCTGTGTAGCCATAGGGGCAGCCATTCAAGCTGGAAAAAAGGCGCAAGGATACACAACAGATAACCGATAAGTTCTGTAGTATACAATGAGATTCTTCAGAACTTATTTGTTCTGTTATCTACTGTATATCCTGTGCTTGAATGGTTGCCCCCATGGCTACACAGCAGCTTGTAAACTATAGTAGTGTTTCTGAAGCAACCAGTGCAGGGCAACAGTACATTATATTGTCATTCCTTTAAAACACTTTCATTTTTTGGTTTACTGTTCCTTTAAAGGCAACCGTTCTGATACAATAGTTAATATTGCACAGATGCTGCTGAGAAATGTATCAAATTATGTATTGCAGTGGAAAGACTTATGTACACAGGTCTTTACATGCTTCATACATAGAACTGTCTTAATAGCAAAAATTAGACTTTAACTCTCACATAAGGCATTATCTGAGACATGCAAATCAATGCTTTATGTCCATAAGTGAGAGTTAAAATCTAATTTTTGGTATTTAGGCAGTGCTATGTGTGTAGCATGAGACATGTAGATCCCTTCTGTTTTCAGAAGGATTCATGCTGCATACAGTAGCTAGCATTGTGAAGGGCTTTTTGGCTCCTTTTAGCCAGTTTCACCCCTAACCAGGTTAGGTTCTCCGCTTCATCAACTCATGTAGCAAATTGTAACTGTTAAGAACCTGAACCTGGATAATGGAGCTGCCAGCCTGAAACATTTAATGGGATGTGTTGTCTTTAAATTAACTTTTAGTATTATGTAATGAGTATTATTCGAAGACATTTTGCAATTTGTTTTCATGTTTTATTATTTGTAGTTTTTGAGTTAAGATTTTTATTCAGTAGCTCTCCAGTAAACAATTTTAGCAATCTAGTGGCTAGGGTCCAAATTACCCTAGCAACCATGCACTGATTTGAATAAGAGACTGAAATATGAATAGGAGAGGCCTGCATAGAAAGATGAACAATAAAAGGTAGCAATAACAATACATGTGAAGCCTTACAGAGCATTTGTTTTTTGATGGAGTCCGTGACCCCTATTTGAAAGAGTCTGAAGAAGAAGGCAAATAATAAAAACTATACATAAAAAAAGGACAGCCAATTGAAAAGTTGCTTAAAATTAGCCATTCTACAATATACTATAAGTTAAAGGACCAGTAACATCAAAATGTTTTTTAAAAGATTAGTTGGTATACTATGAAAAAAAAAACACCAACACATATTAAACTTTAAAATCGAAAAGTCTTTATTTAGAAATAACGTTTTGAATCTCCGCTTGTACACCTCTTCAGAAAAGGCGTCAGGGCGCTCAATTTCTCCTCCCTGACTATCTCCTATAAGGAAGGCAGGGAGGAGAAATCAAACGCCGTACAATGGGATCACCAAATTCGGTAAGTTATTTCTAAATAAAGACTTTGCGATTTTAAAGTTTAATGTGTTGGTTTTTTTTTTGTAGTATACAAACAATTTTTTTGACGTTACTGATCCTTTAACGCAAAGGTGAACCACCCCTTTAAACTTCGACTGAAAAAAGTATTTGTTTTTGGTAAACTATCTGAAAACAACGGACCTTAAAAAGATGTTTGGAAGGTTAACAACCCCTTTAACAAAGTGCATTGCAAAATGTGAGTGTCAGCTCTTCAGAAAAGCTTTCCGTTTTCTGCTCTACGGCTAGGGCCACCAGATAGCATTTATAAAGTGTCAAACAGAAGAAGATCAAAGAATGTAAAAACCACTGAAATTTTTTTTTTTTTTAAATTGCAGTTAACGGTGTAGTTTAAGATGACAACCCTATGCAGCAACTACATGAATAGGTAAACTTCTCCTTTAAACTGCTACCGGTTTGCAGTCTCCTTCCTGATACAAGTACTGTGTGCGCAGGTTTATAAATAAAAGCGATAGTTTGTTTTCATGCCTTATTTTTTCTCTGCTGTGGTGCAGGGTGTTCGTTAAGTTGAAGGCTCGGAATCCCTACCCCACCCCCGGCGGCTCCTACTGAACAAGCTCTGCGCCTCCCTCAGCGCTGCCCAAGCAAATAATCTGCAAATCACAAGGAATCTGGCTCCTTCCCAAAGGTTTAGCATCCAGGACGGTGGCTTTTAAGACTCATTTTTATATTAGTACTGCAGATAGCGAGCAGACTACACGTAACTAAACGCTGGATCGTGGGCCTGATGCAGAGGGGCGTACCAATCCAAGAGACCGCGGCGGGGTTGCACATTTTCAAACCCACGGAACGAAAGCGCCTTAAAAGATATACATGGCGGGGGGGGGGTGTCAAAAAAAAAATTCAGTTGCAGTTTGGGTCTCGATAGCTGGAGAGGGACCTACAACCCTCCCCATATACAAGTGTCCAGTGACCCCCCCCCGTACAACTTGTGCAAGTGCCCAAACACCCCTTTATATAAGTAGAACGCGTGCCACTGCCCTTATACCTCCCCAACGCCTAGGTGTCAAGAAGCATAAATAAAGGGACGGGCTTTCTATTGGATTGTTACTATACTTACCGCACAGGGGCTTGTCTCTGGCGGCTTCTCCGTACATACTCCGGCAGGTGCCACATTTACAACAGTAGACTATAGCTCGGTATCCCGTTTAAAGAGACTGGAGTCTTAAATTCGTGTGTGAGATCACATTCCTCTGTAACCGGCGGCACTATACTATAGGTTATATAACCCGCCTCAAAACTGGCCGACACGCCCCTATGGCCCCGCCCCGCCCCGCTGGAAGGTAAAGCAGCGACTGCTGGGGTTGTCTTTTAGTTTGCATTGGGTTCACGGGCTGCCTGGTCGCAGGCAGACGATTTCTATGAGGAATGAACTTTGTATGATGTGTTTACTTATGCATCATTTTGTACCTGAAGAATTGGGCGTGTTGCTTACCTCAACATGAAATAAATGCAGTACTTTATTATTGAGTGATGAGGCCGAAATTACATAACTAAGCACCGATTATATAGTCAATAAAGCACCCCCTCTTGTAAAATGTAAGGATATTATAAGTTAAGGAGGACTTCCATCCCCGTCTTTGGCACAGTGTTTTTATACAGGTCATTTATTATACTACACAAGTTTCAGTAAGTCATGTGACAGAAATGACATCACTAAGCTCTGATTATACCCGATGACATCACTAAGCACTGTTTATATAGTGAATAAAGTACCTAATCTTGTAAAATATAAGGATATTATAAGTTACCGAGGAGCTTCGTGACCATATAAAAACACGAGGCCGAAGGCCGAGTGTTTTTATACAGGTCATGGAACTCCGAGGTAACTTCTAATATCCTCATATTTTACAACTGGGGGTACTTTATTTATAATAATACACACATTTCAGTGAGTCATGTGACAGAAATGATATCAGAACTCACCGTTTATAAGTGATGACATCAGAACTCACCGTTTATAAGGATATAATTTACAGGATATAAATGGCTCGTGTGTATTATAAAGTAGGGATGCACCGAAGCCAGGATACCTTCTCTGCTTCTTACCTCTAGTCCAGTCCCCTTCAGGCCCGGATTTGTGGAAAGGCCACCTAGGCCCGGGCCTAGGGCGGCAGGATTTTAGGGGGGTGGCATGCTGCCCAACCACACCCACATTGGTTCAAAAACACTGGGGATGCGCAGGAGATATATTCTCCATGAAAATTTCTATGAATAAAGGGGAGGGGACTGGGGTGATGAATGGCAGTGGGCCTAGGGACGCCCACTATGTAAATCTGGCCCTGACCCCCTTTCTCCTTGCTCTGCCGGCTGTGTGAGACTGTTTGCACACATGTGACCGACAATGAATTAGATTGTAATTAGATACAATACGATGCAACAACAATCATTACAACTGTAGTGGGCTGTTATCAGAGATGCACAACATGCTGGATTTGAGACTTTGCTGAACTTACCAAATCCAAGTGGCTGACAGAATCAAATCCGAAACCTCCGAAATTAAATTTTTATGCATTACTACAGAAATTGGCATTTTTATTCATGATACTATTGTTTTGTTTGGGACTTGGCCAAATCCTTTGTAGAAGACTTTATATTTGCCAAATTTTTTATTTTAAAAAAAGGGGAGTTGCATCTCTAGTTTTAATGAAGGAATAATGATCTGTAGCTATGTATGTATGGTGAGACTAGGAGCCATGAAATCATTTAGCCCCGACAGAATTAGTTTGCTGAGCTGAAAATAGAAAAAATGTGATTACACAAAGCCCTCAATCCGACTGAACACCACTGGGATGAAATGGAACACCGACTGCTGCTCTGGGATCTCTGAAATGTAATATGAGAACACTCAATTACAGAAAGGCTATCTAAAATTAAATCCATTGTAAGCAAATAATTACATTTTTAATACTTATTTTTGTGTAATTGATATCTCTGTAATAATAAAACAGTACCTTGCACTTGTTCAGAACCTAGTGCAATATTGATATTATTCAGTGCATTCACCAGTGTTACAGCACTAATCTGTGTGTTTAGGGTCATCTCTGGTTGAAAATTTGATCCTCAAATCACTACACTACAGCCTTTTGCCTCTGTGATACATCAGTACAATGTCCATAACATGAGAAAGGCAGTATTGGCAAGTATAGGGACTTTCACACAAAACTGCCAAGTTCCCATGTATCATCGGAATTCTGAAAACCCTACTCAAGGCCAGCCTTAGGCCTATAGGACCAATTGGACCCAATAGGGCCCTGCTCCTATAGGGACCCTGCACTAGGGCAGCAGAGGAGACAGGGTCTGGCCTGGTTTGGCATGCTCAATAAAGCACACTACAGTCAGTCCCTGAAATCCTTAGCATGCCTCCCAACTTTTGCAGGACAGTCCTGATATTATAGCAAAACCAGATTAATGTGCCCCCTGCTGTTTTCCTTTAAGAAAGCTCAAAGTTGCTCTTCATCCCTCTAGTCTAGTGACTGCTGTCTACATAGTCCCTTTCCATTAATGAAAGGCAAGCAAGTAACCTCTGCCTGTTACTGCTGATAGCAAGATGGTGGACAGTGGTGGGACCTTGCAGGAGATCGAAAACAGTGCTTGGGGCCCATGCTGTTGTAATATTGCAGTGAGAAGAGAAAGTGATGGGTGACACTGTGGAGAAAGGGGTAGAGAGAAGATCTGCTATATTTTTGTCTCAAACATGAACTGTCATTGGTTTCTCTGGGTGCTGAAATGCCCTCTTGTTATCCTCCCAGGCATGCAGTGGAACATTTGCCTTGTTCCGGGGCAGATAAGTATCTGCTGCTCTGCTGATAAGACTAATCTGTGGCATAATGTTTGTAATTCCTATAAACATCATTATCTGTTAGTATGAATTATTAGCATCTGATTTCCATGAGTCCTTCTAGTAACCCAGACAGGTATTCCATGTATTCAGGGGTCGATTCTTTGCCTCTTGCTCCTGCAATTCCGCTTCCTCTCACTTGCTTTTTTTGCACAGGAGCGGGTCCAGAGGGGGCTGCATCGCTAGTGCAGAGAGCGCAATTACTCTCTCTGCACTTGAAGAGCCAAATTTCTGGTTTAATGACTGGAAATACGGCTCTTAAAGTTACCAGGAGCGGTACTGACTTGCCATGTAGCCAGGTAGTTTGCCGGAAGTGCAAATATATATTTTGACTTACAATTAGAATTTAAAATATGCCCAGTTATATCTTTCACAATACAAAGTCTAGTTCCACATTAAAGATGACTGGGCAGGATTTGTGAAGAGCATTGACTTCCTTTCCATTATAGCTAGCACTAAATTATTTTTGGTATGAATCTCCTTTAGGGCATCATACTCCTATTCTTTATGGGAACATTTTCATCCTTTACATATGTCCCATGGCTCATTCGTCTCAGCATGCAGATGCTTAGCATTCCTGAAATCACTTTGCCTACACTGCTTTCTTTGTAAACTCATTTGCACTTTTAGAATTAAGGATTCTATCACAGGAAAACATGTTTTTTTTCAAAATGCATCAGTTAATAGTGCTGCAACAGCAGTATTCTTCACTAAAATCCATTTTTCAAAATAGCAAACAGTTTTTTTTATTATTTAATTTTGAAATCTGACATAGGGCTAGTTTCCCAGGTAATCTCAGTCATGTGACTTGTGCTCTGCTAAACTTCAGTCACACTTTACTGCTGTACTGCAAACTGAATTGACCACATGCACCACATGCATGACGTCATTCTGTACATGGGAGGGGGGCTGCAAAACCTAAATACGGGCCTGGTGATATCACTCCCCAATAGAACAATGGAAAGCCAACCAAATAACAACTTCTGACACAATATAACAGCTCCCTGGTAGATATGAGAATAGCAGTCAACAGTAAAAAGTCTCACTGTGACTCCTCCAGTTAAACTGAGCAGAAGAAACAATAGCTTATCTGAAAGCAGTTATGTTGTGAAGTGCTATTTGTTATATATTACAAATGCCAGTGATAAAAATAGTTAAAAAATAATTAATAATACATATCACAAACCTGTAATCCACAATATTCATCTGAAAATATACTATTTGTGGCACAAGTCCCTAATTAAATCAAATTTACTGTGGAACCACAGTTGCCCAACCACTGATAGGATGTAAGTAATGGAAATGTGTTATGTGGTGAGATGAATCATCCTTCTTGTTTCACTTTGTGTCAGGTATGGCTCATAATGCATAACGTACAATCCCAAGTGTCCAGCACACTGAGAAGTATGTGTAATGGTTGGGCAGGCATATAATGTCATTGCTTAGAATAGAGCAGCGTTTCTTAACCTTTTCCTCAGTGGACCCAAATTAAGGAGTCCTGGTGAATTACAGGTGCTTTTTTGAGCATCTTTTGAATGACACACTGATAAGGGGATGTCCATGCCACGCCTTACATGGTTGACCAAGGTTAGGAATCCCAGCAAACACAAGTCCTTTGTGTATACCTGAGAGAGCTCATTACAAGCTCATTGTAATTCCCTGGTTCTAGATTCACTAAAGATTATAAAGAAGATTTAAGCTTAGCTTGCATAGGGCCTTAAGGTGGCCATACATGCACCAATATTATCGTATGAAAGATCTTTCGTATGATAACTTGTGCATGTGTGGTGGGAGATAAGGCGACTGATATCAGTTAAAAACCTTGGATATCTGTTGTCTCGTCTATTGGGCAGGACTGAAAATTTAGATGGTGTCAGAATATCATAACGTTAATGCCGAATAATCAGATTCAGAGAGGTAAAGAATTATTTTTGTTTTTACCTGCATATCTGACAATTCAGCTGCTTACATTATCAGACTGATTGAAAGATCTTTTGTACAGGCCAATGGTTGTGGGAAAGATCATAACTGTACTGTGTATGGCCACCTTTAACCATAAAACAGGTTCACAACAGTGAGATTAGCTGAGAGAGGCTTATATTTAAAGGCCCAGTTCTTTAAAGCAGAACTAAACCTAAAATTACTGGGGGAGTCAAAATATTCACTATTTTCTCTAGCTCCTTCTGTCTTCTCTTCATTCAGGGGTGCTTCGCCAATGAGGCGAGTTGAGGCTGTCGCCTCAGGCAGCAGCGCCCCACTAGGTACCAGGGGCAGCAAATATGCTGCTCCTGGTACTTTAAGAGCGAATTTTCAGGCGGCGGAGGGGCCAGGATTGCCCCTGTCTTCATTCTGGGCAGTTGCAATAAAATGAAAGTTGAACCTAGGGAAAAAAGGCAACCTTTTTGCTCTACTGCACATGTGCCTGCCTGTGTCCAGAGGAAAGGAGACAGAAGAGGAGGAAGATCACGGTGGATAAACTTCTCTACAGAAGTACCCTGAGCTTGTGTAGTTTTCTGCTAAGAAGAGCACCAGGGTATCAGGTAAGCAATTAAATGTATGGTTTGTATTAACCGAAAACTCATTATCCAAAAAGCTCCAAATTATGAAAAGGCCATCTTCCATAGACTCCATTGTATCCAAATGTTTAAAAAATTATTTCCTTTTTCTCTGTAATAGTAAGTACAGTACCTTGTACTTGATCCAAACTAAGATATTATAAATCCTTGGAAACCCAGGTTATTGGGTTTATTAAATGTTTACATGATTTTCTAGTAGACTTAATGTATGAAGATCCAAATTACTGAAAGACCCATTATCTGGAAAACCCCAGGTCCCATACCTGTGTAATCTAACTTCATTTTATTTTTAAGTTAAGTGTATTAAGGGCCTCAACAAAGAGCTGATGTGATCCATAGTGAACTCTAATTTTTCCTCACTGATATATATGCCTCTAAAAATTGCATAGAGTATAAGAGCAAACATTTTTACTGTGAATGCCTCTAATTTCACACTGATACATTTTCTCCCCTTAATAGCTTAAATAGATATCAGTTAGGAGTCCATATGGCTTCCACATACTAACACCCCTTATATATCTATATAGCACTGACAACTGGCAACCAAATTCTGATCCTGAATAATCTTATTATAAAGTAATTATTTGGGAAACAAAAAGGGTACATTTTAATGTGTAACGAGATATACATTCTATACCCAAAGGGACCTAAGGTTTTTTATTTATTCTTTTGACATTTAAAGCAATTTATTAGTGTTTTCTTACTGTTATCGCTAACACTGCCAGTTCTTTGGGGGGGGGGGAGAAACACGTGAATTAAATTCCTCACTCACATGATGCCAGGCTTTCTTTGATCCAGAGTAAAAAAAAAAAAAAGATTACTATCTCTAGATTGCATAAAGGAGGGATAGCAAAAATGCTTCCTGACTCCAAAACAACATGACCAGTGTAGGAATGCATCAAAGTGAACCATAAACATTTGTTATTCCCTTTGAGGCTAATGCCACACAGGGATGTTTCACACATATGGATTTCACATGGATATATGCGAACAGCTTCTAGGTTGCTGGTAATCAACCTTGTGAATCAAACAAACAGGTTGTGGTTCCTAAACTAAGCTTTTGAACACCATATAAGATCCTAATAATCTTTTGTAAACCTTGCTCACCATTACTGTCTTACTGTCCTATGGTTTTTTTACTAAATGTTGCTCCTATTTTTTTCTCCAAAAAAATCTATCCAAAGACTATTGGATATTCTGACTACAACAGTCTGCAGTATTTGCTTCCTTGGACATTGATGTTTAAAGGTTCTTCCCAGGGCCAGAACTAGGGGAGACTTCTCACGTGCCTAGGGCGCAAAGCTGGAGGGGCGCCAGGCACGCACCTTCTCTGCCTCTGCTATCCCCCTAGTTCGGTCCCTGTTCTGGCCGGCGTATGCGTGTGCACGTTTGCGCAAGTGCGCATGCGCAAAAAATACTAGTGCGCATGCGCGAAAAACCGGAAGTGCACATGCACACTCGTATTTTTTCGCACATGCGCACTCGGGTATTGGGCGCTTTACCGGGCCAGGCTGCCTGGGGCGCCTGCCCAGGTTGGCCCGGCACTGGTTCTTCCTCATTACTGTTCCATAAAGATCATGTGGGACATTCACTAAGATTCATAGTTGCACTTCGCCAGCCGTATTTTCGCCAGCGCTCCACAAATTCACTAAAATCCAAAGTTGTGCTCAGGGGTAGCGTAAGGGTGCGAAGTTGCGCTAGCGTTAATTCGCCAAGCAAAGCGAAGTTACGCTAGCGATGGTTAATTTGCATACGGCGCCAAATTCAAGTTACAATGGAGGTATATGTAGCATCACTACACAAGCCTGGGAAACCTTCAAAACATTAAATAACATTTTTATTTTGCCCTACACATGTGCCCAGTGTATAGTTAAGTTGCCATATGTTAGGAACTGTAGGCTATCAGACCATAATAAAGAAAAAACGCTAGCGTTTTTTGGGACTTATAAAAAATTTTAACTTTTTTTGAAGCAATCCCTATCTACTCTATTGCGCTTCGCCTGGTTTGAGGTGGCGAAGGAAGTCTGGCGTAAAAGGTAGCATTCAGAACAATGCGCACGTTACTGAATTTGCGTAGTTACGTCCGTTGCACAAATTCGCCAGGCGTAAGGGTGCGAAGGAACACTAGTGAAGTTACGCCAATGTCAGGTATCAGGGCGAGTCAAGCCGGGTCATACACGTGAGACAATCAGGAAGCTGGAGCCGATTTGGGAATAAAAGAGCAGAGTAGTCAGGAGAAGCCAAGGTCGAAATCAGAAGTATCAATCACAGAGATCCAGGGATAATCAGAAGAATAGTCAGGAACAAGCCGTAGTCGTAATCAGAAGAATCATCATCAAGTCAAAACGCTTAGTGTCAGTAGAGACGATCACCTCGCATTGAGCCTAGGCATGAGCGTCCTTTTAACCTCAGGACGCATGCTTGCGTGCACGCCAGAACGTGCACAGGCGTTAGAACGCGCGCACATCAGAACACGCGTCCGCGCCAACAACAGGTGCTGGTGCAGAGACACCGGCCGATTCGCGTGGTGACGTCAGCTCAACCTGGAGCTGTTCTGCTGAGCCCTGACAGCCAACGTCCGTTAGTGAATCGGCGAAGTAACGAAAATGCCCAATGCTGGTGAATTCACAATAGCGTTAAGCGCTTCGGCGCTTAGTGAATTTGCCCCCATGTTTGTGAAAGCAACACTGCAGCATTCAATGATGCAACCACTCCTTTGCAAAAAAAACCTCCCGCAGGCCCTTTGCAGTAATATGAGGGTTTTTGCCTTTCTGGCCAGCATATGATCAGAGCTCTGTAAAGGTTCTAAAAGATCTTCCGGATCTTGCCTTGACTTCCACCATTCCACTTAACTGCAATTTCTTAATGACATAACAGACAGAGAAAACTGAGCTGGAAGAGTTTTTGCAATCTTTTTATAGTCTTCCCTTGTTTTGTAGGCATCAGTTATCTTTATTTTAGACCCTCACTCAGTTGCTTAGAGAAGCCATTGGTTGTTGAATGCCAGTCCATATTTTGGGGGTGTCAGGGTTTTTATTAGTAATCAAGGTGAGGGACCTTGGAAAAACAGTGTTTATTACTGGACAAGTAAAAGGGTGTCCACTTGTTTTTTTGTCCACCTGTTTTCTTTGTTCCTATGTTCTGGGTGCAGGCAGAGCAGGAGAGGAGGAGCAGCTTGGGAGTGGATTCTTGGCCTGCGTTCCTCCGCAACTGTCTCGCCCTAGCCTAAAGAAAATGAAAATCGCAACAAATTTCTGTGCTGAAATGTGACACTTTGGATTTCATTCCAAAATCCGCAGTACCCAAAATAATTAATGGGAGCAGTGGGGCAGTGGATTCATTGCCTCTCTTCTCCTAACCTTACATATTGTAAGAGCATGCTGTCAAGGCCACCGGGAGCGCGAAGAGGCGCGTCTGCTCCCGGGGGCGAATAATCCAAAATGGCAGCGCCCAGTCGGCCCACGTGGGCGCTGGGACGCCAGCGCCGCAACGTCGACACACGCGCAAACGTGCATGCGCAAACACGCCGGCGCAAGCACGCCGGCGTAAGCACGTCAATGACGTCACTTTGGCGCCAAGTTTGAGTATAAAAAGGCCCCCAGGACGCCAGAATGGCGCCCAAGAATAGGTTTTCTACTCTGAACCTGGGTTCCTGTTTCCTGATTCCTTTTCCTGCTCCTGCCTTGGTTTTGACCCCCTGCCTGGACTCTTGTTTATTGATCCTGATCTGCCTGCCATTTGAACTCTTGCCTGGACTTTGACCTTGTATTTTGCTTAACCCTTTGGATACCGCGACCTTGCACCCTCAAGAGGGCTTCCTCCTAGATCCTGACTACCTCCCTGGAGGGAGCTCCTGGCTCACTGACAGATGCATGCTGGGTAACTGACTCCTGATTAAACCAACCCTAGTATTAGTGTGTTTGGTAGAGACTGATGGGAATGATGCCTTTTCGTATGTAATCCGTATGTTCAATGTATACACACATTTATTGCACAGAGCTGCAGAATATGTTGGTGCTTTATAAATAGGTCCTTATAATAATGACCTGTGTCTTTAAAGTGTTGTGTAACATGAGCTGGTTTGGTTGACTTAGCAGTCCATGTGGCCCCTGCCTAAAACAGCTTCCTGATTTCCCTTTTGTCATATATATTCAGCATTTACACTTTTTAAAATAGAATATTATATATATCAAGATAGAAGAGGAAAAAAAATAAGGGAAGTGCTTTCTCCTGTGCCTTTGCAAATGCATCTTCTCTTTTAGTTTATGGGCAGCTATTTATCTGTGCTTATTTGTGTATTGGAATGCTGCCATACTGGTGCCCATGCCAAGAAAACTAAAACATAACCCACAGACTTCAATGGATCAGTGCCCTCCGATTATCAGAATAAATAAAATGGATTGAATGATTTACAATTCAATAACTTTGAAGGAGGCAGATCTAATTATTGAGCTAGCATTAGGAACCTGTGGAGTTGGGAGAGGACTACATTCACTTCCTGAAGCATTTCTCACTCTAGCCTTATCAATAGCAGTTTAAATGATATTGGTAGGGGAGACTATTATTATATATTAATCAAGTAAATGAATGTAAGGAAATATTTAGTTACTGTACCACAGTTGCAGGCCCCAGAGTCATTAAAGGCACTTGTGTCAACATGCACTCCTTGCACATCCAAATTGTTCTGCTCAGCGCCACTGCCTTCCTCCAGCTTTTCTGTTTAGAATGGATAGCTATTGCATATATTGACATGGGAACCTTGGAGCTATTACCAACATGAAACCAGGCAGTATCCCTAGGGTGCACAATGCAGCCTGTATCAATTGGCAAAGAGCAGTTGCGCCAAAAGAACTGGGTGAATACACCACTTTCATGTCAGGTGCATAGAGCTAACAACTTTCTAAAGGGGAAGGAAACCCTTTTGGCGCAAAACCCCTCCCCCCATAGACACCACTCCCCCCGAGCAAATGCCCCTAACTAGTTAGTCACCCCTCCATGCACGTCCTCTATTGCCGAGTTCACGGACGCCATCTTCGTCAGATCGCTATTCTTCCTGTATTTGGTGGCACATGCGCAGTAGGAGGCATTTGCCGGTTGGATCTACTTCGCATGCGCCGGAAGTCACGAAAAAAGAAATCGGAAACTTCGTGAAATTCGGGCGCATGCGCAGTAGATCCAACCGGCAAATGCCTCCTACTGCTAATGCCCTGCCAAACGCGATAACTATAGGAAGAAGAGCACTCGGACGAAGATGGCACCCATGAACTCGGAAAGGGAGGACCTGCACGGAGGGGTGACTAACAAGTTAAGGGCATTTGCCCGGGGGGGGGGAGAAAGGAGGGGGGAGAGGTTTTGCTCTAAAAGGGTTTCCTTCTCCTTTAAAAGTGGCTGTTGGGGCCACCAGGGTCAGTGGGTCAAATCAGTAATGTCAGTGGATGTGATGTCAGTGGAAGTGACGTCACACGCATGCGAACAACCTCTCAAATTGTTCTGCACATGTGCACATCATATTTTTGCCAACAAATCGTTGGAAATCGCCAGAAATTGGGGGAATGCTTAAGAGTGGCTGGGGACATAGCCCAAAATTGGGTAACTTAACAGTTAAGTGCAACATCTCTGGAATTCTGGAAAAAAGGCTGGATTGTGGGAAACAATATGGCTATTGTGTGGAAGCTTGCACTTTGCACACAATAGGTGCAGATCCTCTGCAACAGAGGTACATGACACACATTGTCTCTAAAACATTGAGTAAGGTGATGTCTTTGCAGAATGGACAATTTTTGTTGGTGCAAATTCTTTAGGCGACCAACACTTGTGCAATAGTTTTAATGTATGTTTGGAAAGAAAGCAAAAACCACTGTTAGATACGAGGAAGTATCCTAGCTCTGTGTATTGCTGTGTTGTGTTTTCTTTGAAGCTGTGTGTGTACATGAAAATTCTGGCAACATTTAAGTAAAATTACTTAAAACATTTAAGTAAAAGTAGGAAATTAGTCAGAATGCACGTCCCAATAGCAGTGTAAGATAGAAGCAATAAACAAGCTTCAGATACATCATATGGAATAAGATTTTCAAACACCATTACAAAAAGTGTTGTATATACATTTCACACCCTGCAACAGAGCACATATTGTTTAAACCATGTAAACATGTAAAAGGCCCTTCCATACACAGTAGCCTCCTTTTCAGATGAACTTTGGAGTAAAAAAAGGCAACTTACCACTTAATGGGCCAGATTCAATTCAGTGAGAAAAAGTTATCTCATAGTTTATTATGTAAAAACTCATGAGATTCAATTTGAGGATAAAAAAACTTTTCTCCAAATTCAGTTCCAGTTTTTCCCATAGACTTCAATAGAGTTTTTACGTGATACACTGTGAGATACGTTTTTCTAAATTGAATTGCATCTTAAATTGAATCTGGGCCTGGGGGTTGGAGTGGTGCTTGGGGTAGGCAGGCAGATAGAGGAGGTAGGTGCCACTAAAGCTTTGCGTCTTGGGCACTTCCCCTGCTGCCTACCCCTAGTTCCAGCCCTGATCTCTAATATAACATGGACATACATCTACCATAAATAATCAATAAAGCAATAATATTGTGAATGCTAAGACCATCCCATGTGAACACAGCCCAAGTCTGGCCATTGGAAGTAATGGATCAGGCCACTCAGTTTATGCATCAGCACCAGACACAATGAAAAGTATCAGAAATGGTAATGCAGATTCTGAATTCACCGCAGGTACCGCTAGAATTATATTGTTTTACAAAATGGTAAATTGTCATTTTTTTAACCAGGATGCAATAGCCTTGCTTGGTTTATAAGACGGATGATGGAAATGTTTTCACAACAGTAGCAAACTCCCACAAAGATATTTTTTGATGTGGTAATTAAGCAATTAATTGAAAAAGGGGTCATTAAACTGAATGAATGAAATGTATTATCAAGAGGCTTTATCTGGTACTAGATAGAAGGGTAGATTATTAAAAGAGGGGATTATAAAGAGTGAAAACTAAACTAAAATTTGGAAGTAATTTATTAAAACTAATTTTTTGTTTTCTTTTAAGGTCACATTTACTTCACCCTCGATATTCGACCGTCTAAGTAAAATCCTTCGACTTCGAATATCGAAGTCGAAGGATTTACCGATATTCGTTCGTTCGAACGATTGTAGGAAAAATTTAAGGATTCGAGGATTTTAATCCATCAATCGAACGATTTTCCTTCGATCAAAAAAAGCTAGGAAAGCCTATGGGGACCTTCCCCATAGGCTAACATTGATGTTCGGTAGGTTTTAGGGGGCGAAGTAGGTGGTTGAAGTTTTTTTTAAAGAGAATCGTTTGTTTCGAAGTCGAAGTAGCCAATTCGATGGTCGAAGTAGCCAAAAAAATACTTCGAAATTCAAAGTATTTTTTATTCTATCCCTTCACTTGAGCTAAGTAAATGTGCCCCTAAAAATTCAAGTTTATTTTCACAAAAAATCTCAAAATGTTCAAGATGTATTATGTCCTGAAGCTGCTTAAAGTTCAAATCAGAAATTACTCCATCTAAAACCTGTCCAATTCATGTAAAAGTCAAAGGCAGCTGTCCCTTTAACCATTTGAAGATGTATTTAACTTTCACAAATTTTGGTCGTTTTGGAGCGTTTGCTGGTGTTTGCTCGAAAACTTTATTCATCTGAGGTATTCTAGGTTTGTATGCCTATAAACTCAAAAAAATCGAGATATTCATAAAAACTCGAGTTTAATAATAAGAAAATTAGGCAAGTTTGTGGATGAGAATTGTGGATGGTCGAGTGTACAGGTGATGCTCTGTACACCTCCTGTCACATGTTTTGTTTGCTATTCATCATGCATGGGGTTATTTACTAAAGCTCGTTTTTCATCATATCGTTTTTTTATCATTTCATATATGATAAAAAACGAGTTTTAGTAAATAACCCCATGCATGATGAATAGCAAACAAAACATGTGACAGAGGTGTACAGAGCATCACCTGTATTAGAACTCATTAAATCTCAATTCCTTACACTGATATAGCATTGCTCACACACTCCAAGGACCTTTACTGGCATGTCAAAGCAGAATTCTCCATAACTTTAGTCACTACAATGTGACAAGCATTAAGTAATAATGGTATTGTGGAATAACCGTGTTTCAACACTATCAGAGTGATGGATGCACATAAACTGTATTCTTTCACATATTCTTTCATATGTGCAATGTTCAGAAGGGAAATATTGCTGATAGTTATCTGGATGTCTAAAAAGCCCTGTTGCCAAATATTGTAACACAATGTAAACACTGTTTTAGGTGTTGCATTTATAGTGGCATCCCTCCACTTTATTATTTCTGCATCCTTATCGTATGCACAATTTTCATTATGAGGTCCCTACAGGCACCATATTTATGTATACTGGCCATCAAAATCAGTAGCGTTCATTGAGGGGGACGGGCCCTGGAGCGTGACGCGCAGCCGGGCCCCACCCCCCTCCGTACCACCGCATTTGGCCGCATTTTCAGCGACGAATGGACTGCCGGGGGGCCCTGAGGGGTTGCGGGCCCTGGCCCGCTCACACCCCCTGCTCCCCCGGTAGTTCCGCCACTGATCAAAATATTCATTAGAAAAAAATACCAGTATGAAAATAGCAAAATGTCTTTGCTTTAAAGTGGCTTAAATCACAAAGTTTTGTTGGTGAGACTTATTATAAAAGTATATACACAAATAGGCATGGGTGTCCCAAGGGGACGCTCTCACTCTGACGTTTTATGTCAAGCAGGGCACGAACAAGTGCCCAAGGGCCCCTTAATGGTGATGGAGATCTCTATTGATTCTTTCCGTTTCCTCTGACAGCTGCTGCCAGAGTTACATGATTCGGTGTGTGCGTGACATGAGAAGGGGAACCACCAATCTTTTTTTCAAATTTTCTATGTGTCCTCTGGCCATCAATTTTTTTTTAAAGGGAGGGGGCTGGCCAACAATGTATTTTTTTTTACCTTGTAGGGGGAAGACCCTGACCACCAATAGGTTTTTTGTGCCCATGTTTGTGTGACTTTTTTTATTATGGTGTAGGGGTGTGTGGGGTCTAGGGTGGGGCCTGTGGTGTTGGGTGGGGCCTCACAAATTTGTGTTGTACAGGGCCCCGTGATTTCTGATGGCAGCCCTGGGTATATGGCTCTGGTGCAGTGTTAGAGCCACTAATGGGCCCACACCAAAACATTGCTAAGCTGACCAAGATATATAGACAAATTCTACCAGTATGTATGTGTGTGGATAAGACTTTTACTTCACTTAAAGTCTTCTGTGTTCTGGCCCCCCATTTATTAGCAGCTCTGTTTCTGTTTGCCAGTCCTGCTTCTAAACTATTTTAATATCTTCTCAATATAAAACATTATTTAAACCAGTGGCCAAAGAACTTGGTCTCTGTTATGGTGTAGAGCTTTATATGATGCACATTTGACTGACTGAAGTGTCTGGTTAAATAGACGGCTAGTGCCACTACTATAGTGCCTGTGGTGTTGGACGGAGCCTCACAAATTTGTGTTGTACAGGGCCCCGTGATTTCTGATGGCAGCCCTGGGTATATAACTCTGGTGCAGTGTTAGAGCCACACATGATGTCAAAAAATCAGTACCGCATTTTCGGTCAGATGCAATTCAAAGCGAAACATTTATCTCATACTTTATTGCATGAAAACTCAACAGAAGTCTATGGGAAAAATCAATTAATCAAATAAATAGTATGATACTGACAAAACATGTTTTTGTAAAGCTATATTATGACGATTATTCGGATTAAGGGGGGTTTAAGCACCAAAAGCAAAAAAGACAACTTCTATAGTCTCTGTAGTATACAGACCCCTTCAATTCATATTCTTTCCTATCATTATCAGTTGGCCTAATGCAACACCACTTAATATGGCTGAAGCATTTTTCAGCATCACAGACAAAAAGAAAAAAAAACAGTTTGTGTGCATTTTAGGGTTTTAGACTTTCATTCATAAATTAGCTCTATGCTTATAAATAAGTAAAGTTCATATCATCCCATCATCTACAACTCAAACCCCTCTCAACAAAGACTCGCATTAATCATCCAAAAGTGAAATTAGTATTAAGGAAAATCGAAACTGCAATATCTTAAAATCCTTAGCACGTGGGACAATAAAACCAAACCGCAAGTTTTTAAAGGTTGATTAACATCCCCTCAAAATTCCACTTCTTATGATTATGCAGTAAAAGAAGAAGTAAAAAGTTTCATTTTAATATCTGACTCAGAATGGTTATTTATTCTAACGTTCTTAAATGATTAACTCATTAATTAATCATAACAATGAAGGGAATTTTCAAAGGTTCTTTTTCTAATCTGATGGAAGAAATTTAACCCCTTAGAACCAAATCACTGGGATAACTTTAGAGGAAGCAGATGCAGGGGTGGTGTAGGGTATAGGGGTTGAGACCAAAGGATCTGCTTCCTCAAGAGTCAGATTGGATTGGGGTGGGCCCCCTGCCGCTAACCCCCCTCTGATCCCCATCCCCCCACCAGGAGGAGGAGTGGGGGCTGATTTAGGGGCACACAGATTTTAAATCCAGCCCTGAGCCCTTTAGCAGTAAAGATCCTCCTAATATGCCCCAGTAGCTCCCCATCTTCTTTACTGATTCACTGCACATGCTCTGTGCTGCCATCAGTTACTGAGCTTAGGGACCGACTCACTATATACTGAATCTTTATAATAAGGCCAATTAGTAAATAATAATTAGTATATGACAGCTCAGAAACCAGTATAATTAAAATCAGGATTCAATACTTAGTCCTATATGATCAGCTCATTGGACAGGCAAACCTCATTTTTGAAATGACCCCTAAGTTAGCTTCTCAACAGTTGTTTAAAACACACTGAGCATGTGCGTGTCACAGACACTCCTAACCAGGGGCGAAACTACAGAGGAAGCAGACCCTGCGGTTGCAGGGGGGCCCAGGAGGTACAGGGGGCCCCATGAGGCCCTAATTAATGAGCAAGTTCAATTTATATTGGTAAAAAAGGACAACCTTTGGATATGTTGGGGTCCCTAAAATTAATTTGCTGTGGGGCCCAGTAATATCTAGTTACACAACTGCTCCTAACAAAATCCAAGATGGAAAACTCCTATGACAACTTTGAAGTCCTGGATCGTTACTACTATAGAGATGCTGAACCTTTAGGTTTGTTCAATAAGTTCAATATTTAAAATAAGGCATATCTAGCCATATTCATTTTTAGGTTTCAGTTCTCCTTTATGCTTAATTCTTGTTGTTCAGCTAGGGTGATTGCTGATAGGTCTGAGAAAATTTGGATTTTGTGATAAGACTGAGGAGAAATTTTTGTCACCTTGTGACTCACAGAAGATCTTTTTTAGTATGATAAAAATGAATTCTAAGAATGTCTCATGGGGCCTTTTGGGTGCAGGTTTGGGGATTCTGTGAATCCTGTCAATAATAGTGGGCTGCAGAGTTTTCAGGGACAGCGATTAGAGTGAGATCTTGTGCATATTTGCAGAGTCGGGGCTGATATTCTATGGTAGTCCTATTTTTTTTCTTCTTGAGCATTCCTCCACATCTGCACATTTTATTTTCCAAAGCACTGAGCTGCTGGGGGAGTTTTAATGGCACAGATTGTCCCTCATAATAGTTGGTCTTGGGCTGGTACAGAATTTGAATACATCAAAGTGTTGAAAATATATTTATGTTTTGAATGCTGGAATTGTTAGAAAAGAACTATGAATTCTGGGTAAAAAAAAAACATGGCAAATTACATGTAAAATTGCACTTTGCACACTGCACTTAGGTAAATAAATGAACTCTTATGTGTACCTTGGGTATAGTGATACAATGTTTTCCAAAAACGAAAATTTGCCAGGACGTTATTGGTTTTCCAAAAGCAAAGTGAGAACCGTGCCTCCGGCGGCAGCGAGGGGCCAGTTACAAGGGGCATCAAAAAGCGCCTCTTGTAACTTTAAAAGAGACTTTAACCCCCCACTATAAAAACCCCTACCCTACATAGTCCCCCCCCTCCCTGCTCCCCCCGCACACGTGATTAGGGGCATTTACAGGTATCACCTGTGCGGGGGGGAACAGGAAGGGGGGACTATGTAGGGTAGGGGTTTTTATAGTGGGGGGGTTGAATTATCCTTTAAGAGCATTAGAGCTGCTCCCCTTTGACCTGCTCCGGCACAGATTTTTAAGCGTGGAGCAGGAGGTGTGGCGGCAAATGGGCCCTAGAGCACAATCAGGGCCGGATTTACATAGCAGACGCCCCTAGGCCCACTGTCATTTGTGGCCCCTGTCCCCTCCCCTTTATTCGTGCAAAATTTTCATGGAGATCGTATCTCCTTTGCATCCCCAGTGTTTTTGAACCAATGTGGGTGTGGTTGGGCAGCATGCCGCCCCCCTAAAATCCTGCCGCCCTAGGCCCGGGCCTAGGTGGCCTTCCCACAAATCCGGGCCTGAGCACAATATGATTTGGTGTATTAAATATGCACTGACAAACATTTGCATTTTTTTCCAAGGGTGATTAAGCCACTGAGAAACTATGCCAATTAATTTTGTGCAACATGGCAATTTTTTTCCAAAAATAAATATATCACAGCTAGAAAACTACCAGTATAAAGACACAGCAGCCAGCTTAGCATTATCTACATTATCTTTTCCATGTTAATATCCCACATACTGCAGTTATTGCTTTATGGCTTTATATTCACAAATGTAATTTCCCCAGTTCAACTTTATGGAAAAAAAATACTCTGCATTTTGATTTTGAAAGGGGATGTTGTACTTGGTCATACATCTCATAAGTGTGCCATTCCCTATGTGAGCATTCTCTGTTCTGACTTTACATGCATAATATGGCTGCAATTCCTATACTCATTATATACATAGAATGACAGCACATTGCCTATGGTACGTTTATATGGATATTTGTGGATACTAAAACATATTTAAACATTAAAAAACGACAGGTCTGTTTTGCAATCAGCAAAGATTGCTGTTAACTTGTTTATGAGGGACAAACCAATACTGGGTTCCCTGTTCTCGTGTACCGAACTATAGTATTATTGGTAGTTGATCAGATAACTGTGAAATCAATATTTGGACACTGAGCTGTAGGAAAAAAATAACATTTTCTCTGTTAACACTGGAACCTCACCTTGACACCTGTGAGGTAACAACAAAGAATTGTTCAGTGGTCCCAACTTAGTTTTTCTTTAAGATAC
This sequence comes from Xenopus petersii, assembly GCA_038501925.1. Classification (NCBI taxonomy): domain Eukaryota; kingdom Metazoa; phylum Chordata; class Amphibia; order Anura; family Pipidae; genus Xenopus; species Xenopus petersii. The sequence goes on from CM076675.1 coordinate 129,150,469, forward strand.
ATGTTTCCTAGCACTTCCTAGTCGGGGCACCCTCCATTTTTTAACAGTTTTTTTTTGTTTGTTTTTTTAAAACATGAGCGATATTAGCTTGGTGTTTCCCCAAATAGGGGGTTTGTACCAGTTACAAGACCCTGATGCCTGTTCCACTTGCTTCTGTCCCAACTGAAGCTCATGCCAATGAATACATACAAAGATTGTGGAAATAAACAGGCTCCAAAACTGCAGAAGCTGTGCTGCAAGGTTTAGTCACACAACATGTTTCAAGCTTATTGGCTCTTTTCCAAGTGTTGAAAAAGAGCCAAGAAGCTCGGAACATGTCGTGTGTATAAACCTTGCAACACAGCTTCTGCAGTTTTAGAGCCTGTTTATTTCCACAATCTTTGTATGTATTCTTAGAGGAGAGTTCTGATCTAACAGCCTCTTAAACCATTATTCTTAAAGGACTAGTAACATCAATTTTTTTTTAAATTCATTGGTATACAACGGAAAAAAAACACAAAGACGTGTACAAAATGAAACTTTGAAATCACTAAGTCTTTATTAAGAATTAACTTACCGAAACTCTGCTTGCACTCCTCTTCAGAAAAGGTGGCAGGGCGACAACCTATCGTGCGGCGCTCAGTTTCTCTTCCCTGGCTATCTCCTATAAGGAATGCAGGGAGGAGAAATTGAGCACTGCACAATGGATCGCCTTTTCTGAAGCGGAGCGCAAGCAGAGTTTCAGTAAGTTATTTCTTAATAAAGGCTTAGCGATTTCAAACTTTCATTTGTCTTTGTGTTTTTTTTTTTCCGTTCTATACTAACGAATTTAAAAAAAAAAAATTGATGTTTCTGGTCTTCAACCAGAATAATGTGGTGATACCCTGATGGGATCTGTCATGAAAGTAGAAAAGAAGTGGCACAAAGCAATGGGACACAGGCATAGTTGATTGGGCACAATCTTTACTATTAATGGAAACATTAAAAATGTACCATTTCATATGATAGTTGGCAAACAGCTAGCAATAACCAATTAACCCACAATTTGTGATACAAATATGATTTACATCCACATATAAATCTGTACATAGTCCTACTGATTGAAAGCAGCCCATGGCCTCTGAATATTAGCAGAAAATGCACCTGTATTTATTGGCATTAGATGATTGTGGGACATGGACTCATTGTATTTCTTCCTTTGATAGTTGTTAGATGCTCAGAAATTCAAAGTGTAATTTTCTCAGTTACAGTATTAAAGTGCATCAGTTAAAATTACCCATTTGCCATATCCTATTGAGTTACCACTCCCAAATGAACACAGTTCTTGAATGAAAAAAAAAAAAAGAAAAATGTAATAGTCTCCAAGCTTAAACATGTGGTCTTATTTTTACTTGCCTATAGGTCATGACTGACAAGACATAAATATGTCTTCACTGGACTAATTGAACCTGTCAGTCACATGCTGACTAGAAGGCACTTTAGACAGAAGTCACATTGTATTGTGTTAATCACACATGAAACAAGAAAAATATTAGTGTATTTTCCTCCAGAACATTACAAATGAGAAACGATAATGGGATTTATTTATACACAGAGATATGGGGCAAGATGGGAGTAGTGTCTGACTGAGGTATCTGGGGCTCACCTGAGAACCTCAACTCAAGGATCCACTAAATACATCAGCGCACACATCACCCACCCATCTCAGCCTGAGATGAATTAATTGCATCTGCCAGTGATAGGTGTAGGTGCCTCCCCTACCTTTCAACCTCTGGTCCTTCTACATTTTCCTCTCCTTTTCCTGTTCTTCTTGATTTCTTCTTTATTAATGTAGAAGTTTCTCTTCTCTGTTGCCACTCTTTTTTTCTTTTAGTCTGTCTCTGCCTCCTTTCTGTCCTTATCTACTATAACTTTACTTCTTGGTGCTTGATGCCTTTGCTTCCTCTTGTCCAATCTCTCCTTAATTTCCTATGTAATGTACTCTACCATATAACAGACTCTGCCCTTATTTATGTCTATTCTCTGCTCCTGTAATCTAGCTTCCTCCTCCCCACATGTCAGTCTCTTTTCCCCATGTCAATCTCACTCAATGTTACTTTCTTTATGTCTTCTCCTTTACAGTAGGACTTTAAACTAACTACCTATACCTCCAAACTGTCCCAACTGCTGTGGCACAGTCCCAATTTTCACTTCAGAACCCACAGTCCAGACAGGGAGAAAATCAAAATCTAATGATCGAAGGAAAAATCGTTTGATTGAGGGATGAAGATCAAAAGAAGTTACTTTTGCAGGGTGAGGCATTTTGGATATATGAACTGGACTGTGTCCTGTCCAGTCCAAAGGAGTTAAATGGACATTTACATCTAAGTTCCTTTTTAACATAATATGTATCTGTAATATTTTTGGGAATTAGTTTCCTACATGCAACTTGGCTGAAATAACACATGATGAGACTCGTGTGTTTTTACTTGACAGGTTTTTGTAACAAGGCAGAGACAGATACATTTTTATGGACAATTGTAAGTAATGTAGTAATTTTTTGTTTCATTATGTGCACAGTCTTCTATTACAATAGTGACATCTAGTGGTGCAGAAGTGGAAATGCATCAACATTCACCAAACAAATTGACTCAAGCTAACTTGATAAGGGCTGATTATGTAATTTGGCTCCCAAACATACACACAGTGGGGAGGGTATTTAAAGGATTGTAACCCCCTCTTGGTGACCCCACTGGTGCCAAGGTTCTACTTTATTACTGACAGGTCCTGAGTGCCCTTTGCAAGGTGAAAGGGTACTGGCAGTGCCTCCACCTAATGGGATCCGGGAATACACCTGCAAGTGGCCTATTAGGAATAACATGCAACACACACTTTGCTTTTATAAAAAACAACAACTTTATATAAAGAAAGTGTAGATTAAAGGGTAAGTAAAAACAGCATTTACATCAATCAAATATAACCCACTCCCCTGAGAACCTGTGGCAGTCCATTTCCTGGCCCTTTATGCCAGGCAAAGTTTCGCACTACTCATTTGCAGATTAAAGACTCAGTCCCTTATCCCAAATAAGCACCTTGGTCCAAGGCAACACTAACAGCCCAAAATGCCTTTCCCTCTGGTTAGGTACTGGCTGCCTTGTGGCAGGCATCTACAAACAGCCTGTGTCAAAAACAGAACACATCCTGGATCCTCTCTTTTTCTACCCTCCCCAGGGCACACCTTACCCTGGGGATTCACACAGATGGGTAGGCTCATCCAGAGCTGGAGCAGGCATCCACAACGATGAATCCATTCCATGAAGCACATGCAGCTTGCTTGATCCTCCAGACATAGCTCCCAGCACTGTCTATAGCGTGAGCACACTGTTGCTGAATCTGTAGCTGAACTGTAGCTCCCAGCACTGCATATAGCGCAAGCATTTCACATTCAATTGGGAAAATCCAGAGCTTTAGACCCTCCTGATCGAGCTCGCAGGCATGGGTCGCCTACCCCAGCCTCAGAGGCCTTTCTTCCTTAGTGAAGTACAAATCAGCAGAAATCCTCCATAGTCGTGTTCCAAGGAATGATGCACTCCAGGACTTCATAATGAGATCAAGCAAAGTGAAGTTTATTTGTCAACGTTTCGGTCCAGTCTGGACCTTTCTCAAGACATGGAACTATTGGTATATATATATCTATATCTATATATTGATTGAAATTGGAGGGTTTGTTATATATGGATGGCGATTTTTGATCCTGATGACGACCCATTGAGGGTTGAAACGCGTAGATGTGAGCAGTGAATAAACCTTTTATACACTGATGGAATCTGCTGTGAGTGCTTTCAAAACTTGGGCTTATATATATATATATATATATATATATATATATATATATATATATACACCAATAGTTTCCAAACCAGCACTCCCTTTAGTGAAAAAAATTTAATTTTTATTATTACATAGTATCTATTTCCAATGTTTCGGTCCCTGTTGGGACCTTTTTCAAGGAAGATACACAGTGTTACAAAACAAAATCTTAAATACCCTTGTGCCTCACAACAAGCCAATCCATGCTCAGGTGTCCCATAATTGGTTAATTGGTTTAAAAAAAACTCAGATTAAATAACATCTTTATACATGTGAAAAACATTTTTTTTAAAAAAGTATACCAATATCATTTGTCATTTGTCTCCAATCTTGTGCTGTATAAATATACAAATGTATAAAAATATATAATCACATTAAAAGATATAAAATTGTAAAACCTTAATATCTCCACAAGGTGTCACCAGTGCATTCTAAAAGAGTTCACGTTACAGTGTCCATAGTGTCCATTAGTTATACATCCTAAAAAGAAACAAAGAAACAAATTTGTAACTGTTAAAAAACATTCCTGTAACAACCACATAAGTACTATAGGAATTATTTTTGTAACCACTGAAAGTTGTCTGATTATAATACTGCAGCTAGCTGAAGGAAGTTTCATTAAAATTATGTCAGAAAACAGCTCAAATTAACTTGTCCATTCATTTATGTTGGAAATAGATACTATGTAATAATAAAAATTATTTTTTTTTTCTCTAAAGGGAGTGCTGGTTTGGAAACTATTGGTTTATGCAAAAATTACCGTGCACCCCTCCCTATTCTATATTGCCTTGGAGTGCAGATACTCGTTGGAGAAATATATATATATATATATATATATATATATATATTTATATATTTATTTATTTATTTATGTTTTTAAAGGTTAAACCAAAACTTTATTCTCTTCTAAATAAATTAAAGGTAGAATCTGTAAATCCTAATAGTGTGGCATTCCCTTGAATATCTATCTATCAATCATCTATCAATCATCTATCAATCATCTATCATCTATTAATATATATACATTTAAATAGTAATGCTAAGGTTGGTATAAGGATGCACTCCACAGGTAAATAGCAATAGCCCAGGTACCACTTCAATAGGAAATTTTGCAACATTGAACTTAAAAAAAGTGAAAAATTCTTTAAGAGTTTCGGTACTTTATAGAAAGATTTTTTGAGCACAACTGAAATGTTGATATTTTGCTTTTGTCAAGCCAGTGGTGTAACTAGATTTTACTGGACCCCACAGCAAATTCATTTTAGGGCCCCCAACATATCCAGAGGATGTCCTTTTTTACCAATATATATTGAAATTGCTTATTATTTAGGGCCTCGTGGGGCCCATATACCTCCTGGGTCCCCCTGCAGCCGCATGGTCTGCTTCCTCTGTAGTTACGCCCCTTTGTCAAGCCCTGTGAGTGCTCCTATATTCATGTTCTGCATGCTGGAAAAAACACAAGCCCATCTTAAAAATGGACAGCACAGGAAACAAATCCACTAAATATAAGCTTTTTACTGTCAGGGTCAGACTGGAGTATTGGGGGCCCACTGGGGCTGCAAAACAAATGGTTCTCCTGGCAGTCCCTGGGGGCCATTTCCCGACCTCCAAACATGCAGCGCACGCATGCGCAAAAGACAAGGTGGTGCTGCGTGCGTGTGCGAAAGAAACAGCCCCATGCACATGCATGAAAGAGATGACACAATAGCCAATCAGACAATCGTGGGAGCAGGTCTGGGCCCAGTTCAACCCCATTTACAATGGTATTTTAAGGTTAACGGGCACCTATGGTCAAAAAACTGTTTCCGCCATCAGAGGTGCAGACCAATACAATCCACACACCATTAGGGGGAACAATAGATTTGTTTTTTAAAAATGCAACCCCACCAGCACTAAGCCATCCACTCCAGAAGGGAGCTCACAGAAGGGTGCAGACAGCAATGTTGGGACACTAAGGGGCACATTTACTAAGGGTCAAAGTAATTTATGGGTACTTCGACCATCGAATAGGCCAAAATTAGATTAGAACAGAAAAACTTCGAAAAATCGACCATTCGATAATCGAAGTACTGTCTCTTTAAAAAACTTAGATTTCAACCCTTCGCCACCTTAAACCTGCCGAATTGCTGTTTAGCCTTTGGGGGACCTCCTGTAACCTATATGAGTGCAGGAGTGCAGATACTCGTTGGAGAAATATATATATATATATATATATATATATATATTTATATATTTATTTATTTATTTATGTTTTTAAAGGTTAAACCAAAACTTTATTCTCTTCTAAATAAATTAAAGGTAGAATCTGTAAATCCTAATAGTGTGGCATTCCCTTGAATATCTATCTATCAATCATCTATCAATCATCTATCAATCATCTATCATCTATTAATATATATACATTTAAATAGTAATGCTAAGGTTGGTATAAGGATGCACTCCACAGGTAAATAGCAATAGCCCAGGTACCACTTCAATAGGAAATTTTGCAACATTGAACTTAAAAAAAGTGAAAAATTCTTTAAGAGTTTCGGTACTTTATAGAAAGATTTTTTGAGCACAACTGAAATGTTGATATTTTGCTTTTGTCAAGCCAGTGGTGTAACTAGATTTTACTGGACCCCACAGCAAATTCATTTTAGGGCCCCCAACATATCCAGAGGATGTCCTTTTTTACCAATATATATTGAAATTGCTTATTATTTAGGGCCTCGTGGGGCCCATATACCTCCTGGGTCCCCCTGCAGCCGCATGGTCTGCTTCCTCTGTAGTTACGCCCCTTTGTCAAGCCCTGTGAGTGCTCCTATATTCATGTTCTGCATGCTGGAAAAAACACAAGCCCATCTTAAAAATGGACAGCACAGGAAACAAATCCACTAAATATAAGCTTTTTACTGTCAGGGTCAGACTGGAGTATTGGGGGCCCACTGGGGCTGCAAAACAAATGGTTCTCCTGGCAGTCCCTGGGGGCCATTTCCCGACCTCCAAACATGCAGCGCACGCATGCGCAAAAGACAAGGTGGTGCTGCGTGCGTGTGCGAAAGAAACAGCCCCATGCACATGCATGAAAGAGATGACACAATAGCCAATCAGACAATCGTGGGAGCAGGTCTGGGCCCAGTTCAACCCCATTTACAATGGTATTTTAAGGTTAACGGGCACCTATGGTCAAAAAACTGTTTCCGCCATCAGAGGTGCAGACCAATACAATCCACACACCATTAGGGGGAACAATAGATTTGTTTTTTAAAAATGCAACCCCACCAGCACTAAGCCATCCACTCCAGAAGGGAGCTCACAGAAGGGTGCAGACAGCAATGTTGGGACACTAAGGGGCACATTTACTAAGGGTCAAAGTAATTTATGGGTACTTCGACCATCGAATAGGCCAAAATTAGATTAGAACAGAAAAACTTCGAAAAATCGACCATTCGATAATCGAAGTACTGTCTCTTTAAAAAACTTAGATTTCAACCCTTCGCCACCTTAAACCTGCCGAATTGCTGTTTAGCCTTTGGGGGACCTCCTGTAACCTATATGAGTCTTTGGCTAAGTTTTGAGAAGTCAATTTGTAAAATTCGTCGAATCGTTCGAATCGAAGGATTTAATCATGCTATCGAACAATTTTAATTCGTTCGAAAACGGCCATATTCCTTCGAAAAAAAACTTTGACTATCGTACTACTAAAATTCGATGGTCGAATTTCAAGGTATTTTCACTTCGAAATATTAGTAAATGTGCCCCTAAGTATCTCATTTTCGTTTGATATGTGCATACATGTGGCATCACACTCATGAGTGAGCCAGGAGACTCGCTCTTAATAACATAGTGAGTTAGGTTGAAAAAAGACACAAGTCTATCAAGTTCAATATTTTAAGTCTATATATAATACACATCACTGAATATTTAAAGGAAAAGTCAACCTCAAAATAAAATTGCGTATATTAAAAGAAAACATAATTCTAAGCAACTTTGCAATATAAATTCATTACACTTTTTCTACGGTTTTTAAGCTATTTGTATATTATTGTTATTCAAACCATTGTCTTTCTGTCCCTTTCTATTCTTTGTCCTGATGTCTCAGACTGTTGATACAAGACAAGACAGCTGATTAACTGACCTGTCTTTGCTGGGAATCCAAGACTTTTTTTTAACATTGTTTAAAAAGTAACAACCTGTCACCTACACATAAAAAGCTGCACAATGAAAGTGCTTTGCAAATTAAACATGAAACACAAATAATTTTTTTCATTAAAACATCCATACCTGTTCTAAAGGTATTTAAATGTTTGAGCTGTCAATCAAATATTATATGTCCCACCTCTATGCCTGAGGCATAGACAGGGCCGGATTTACATTGCGGGAGCCTCTAGGCCTGCAGTCATTCGTCGCCCACCGCCCCTCCCCTTTATTCATGCAAATTGTCAGAACACTGGGGATTGGCGCATGGAAAGTTTAATAAAATATCGTATCTCCTGCGCATCACCAGTGTTTCTAAATCCAATGTGGGTGTGGTTGGGCAGCAAGCCGCCCCCTAAAATTCTGCTGCCCTATGCCCCAGCCTTGGTGGCCTTTTCACAAATCCGGGCCTGGGCATAGAAGTGGGGCTGTCAATTACTTTCACTTTCAATTCAGCACTTCCTACATATCTCTGGACTTCTCACATTGCCCCTTCCCTCCTCAGGCTCTATAATTGTGTAGGGCACTGCGCATAGGCATTACGTTCCCCATTCTGGTGCATACACAAGATTTTGGGGTGATAATATGTCCATAAAATGGCTCCTGCCTGCTTGCTGTGATAGTGTAATTCTAAGTCTAAAGGAAACATATTTTAAATAATACATATAGTAAAGTTTATTTTGCTCAGCTAACATGATAATAAAGAATTTGTAATTATTTCTTAGGGAAAGCAAATACTGCTTTCTATAGCAATTATTATTACAAATAGCTTTGAAAACACTGACATTTTTTAATACATGTATATTGGAAAGTTGTTTGGAATTAGGTTTTCTTTTATTAGGAAAAATTTTATTTTGGGGTTGACTTGCCCTTTAATCGACCTTTAATACATGCAGTTTTTATATTTTCAGTTAGTAGATGGCAATGTGGTGCAAGAAAACCCTGTACTATGCAAGGTTTATGTAGGATGTTACCCCACTGTGAATCACAGAAAGGGGATGAAAGGCAGGGATTTGTCTCCCTGGGCCTCTTTGGCTGATGTTAGAAAATAATTTTGGAAGCCAAGGGCTATCTCAGTGGAATTGCCCATATGAGAGCAAGAACAATTAATACATCTCAAGACAGATCAGCTACAATAGGGCAAATTGGAGTTTACTTTAGTGAATGAGAGTCAAGAATAGCAAAGACAGATTAGCAGCTGAGGCTTCACCAAGTAGTATGTCTGTGTTTGTCATCTAGGGCCGCTACCCATAGGCTAAGAAAAGGGTGAACTACAGTATATTACCATGTATTCTGACACTGTTTTGTTATATAACAGCTGAGGCGGTGTGTGCAACAAAATAAAATGGTACAACCTATGGAAATGTGAATAAAATGTTCCTGCATGTGTGCACCTGTAGTTTATTCATAAATTCTACCAACATGGTGTTGACATGGGTAAGTTAACAACTCACAAGGATCATTACCCTTCGATACATGGTTATGATGAAGAACTTCTATAGGTGATTAAATAAATATAATCTCTCAAAATAAGGGATGGGCGAATTTTTTGCCTTGTTTCACCGAAAAAATTACGCCCATAGACTTGTATGGCATTGTGCGTCAAAATAAAAAGACGCACGTCAAAAAAAATTTCGCCGCACGACAAAATTTTTTTGACGCCCATAGACGTTAATGGGCGTCGGCGACATTTCGCAGGTGGCGAATTTTTGGCGAAACGAAACGGGTCAGATTCGCCCATCCGTGTAGAATTGCTCAGAGTTGTCTTATCACATGGATTTTTTTAAATTTTGAAGATATTTGCTAATTTTTACACTGTAATACAGTGATCCCCAACCAGTGGCTCTTCGGCAACATGTTGCTCACCAACTCCTTGGCTGTTGCTCCCAGTGGCCTCAAAGCAGATGCTTAATTTTGAATGCCTGGTTTGGAGGCAAGCTGTAGTTGTATAAAACCAAATGTACTGCCAAACAGAGCCTCTTTTAGACTACCTGTCAACATAGGGGCTAACAATCAAAACCATTATTTGGAACCCACCAATAATATTTTTCATACTTATGTTGGTCTCTGACTCTTTTTTACAATTGAAGGTGTCTCCAATATTCAGTCAAAATATATAGCAGGTTTCTTCTTATCTTCGCTTTCATCCCCCCCCCTTTACCACTTTTTCCACTATTCTCCCCTCCCCCACAACCCCCCATCCCTAATCCCCATCCCTTCCTACCCTACACCAAACTATTTGGAAAAGTTAGACTACCTGAATATTCAGAACTCTGGTTATTTAACGTACTGGTTCAGAACTGTTTTTTCTGTATTACTTCTCTATAACTGAGGATCTCGACCTAGATGTTTTAATGAACATACCTGTTCATTGTTGTATGAGCTAAGATCAATAAAGTTTAATACAATATATATATATATATATATATATATATATATATATATATATATATATATATTTTATTTAGATCTAAATAAAATTTATATATTTTTTCACCTTCAGACAAGAGTCCCTTGCGTGCAACAGCTCTCCTTCTACAGATTTTATATATATATATATATATTCTGTTGGCACCAGGGCATTACCTTCTTTTGAAGTGTGTGCAACAGTCTTACATTTTGTATATATATATATATATATATATATATATATATATATAGATATAGCAGGTTGATGGTGGGCCTCTCGGCAAGGCAATTAAAGAGACTGTCTATGCAAATGTTTACATGCAGTGTTAACACATTGCTTTATATTTCATACAAAGTAGTAAAGGAAACTCTTATTTTTAACTTATTTTATAAATATACAACAGCTATATAGATATATCCCTATGTTTGTTTAATATTCACTGTTTTAGTAATAACAATGCTGTGTAAGTGGGTGCATTAAGAAATCGCAGTAAAATCAGGAGCTGTGTTAGCTCATCTAACTTAGGCACGTCAGGCCACACACCCTATCTGCCCATATACACCCCATTCTGCCAAAACACAGTGAATTATTGTGGCTTTACATTGTGATTGAGTCCTTATACCCAAAGAACTCTCTATTGTACTGAATAGTTCATACAAACATGGGCGATTTTAATGATATGCAATGCTGCCCCGCCCACTCCCCAGAACTTGCCTTTCCTTACAATCGAAAAGCAACATTTTCTGTTTAAAGACCAGATATTTGGCTCTTAAACATTCCAGGTGCAGCTATTTTGTTGGATATACATAATTTAGTTGAAAATCATATCAGCAAGTTAAAAAACTGGGCACAATTACTGTTGCAAAGATGTGCTTGCTTATTGAAAGGTTTTATCGCAAACTTTAATTGGACATAATATTGAACTCTCTTTAAAGGAACAGTAACACCAAAAAATGAAAGGAAAGACAATATAATGTACTGGTGCCCTGCACTGGCAAAACTGGTGTGTTTGCTTTAGAAAAACAACTATAGTTTATATAAACAAGCTGCTGTGTAGCCATGGACGCAGCCATTTAAGCACAGGACAAAGAGCAGATAACATATACATTCTGAAGAATCCCATTGTATAATACCAAGCTTATCTGTTATCTTCTGTGTATCCTGTGCCTTTCCTCCTTTTTCAGCTTTGAATGACTGCCCCGAAGGCTACACAGCAGCTTGTTTATGTAAACTATAGTTTTACCAGTGCAGCACAGCAATACATTCATTACTTTAGGCCACTTAAATTTTTTGGTGTTACTGTTCCTTTAAGTGGCAATTCTCATATTCATAGTGTAGTACAATGATCTTTAAAAACTCAGGTTTCTCTCAGTTCATTAAATACTCTCCTGAAAAGACTTCAAGTTAAACAAATGTGATGTAAATCCTGAACAAAAACAAACACTTCATAAATGTGTAGGGTTCCTTGTAGTTAAACCACAGCAAAGGTAACCCGCAGTTACAACCAAATAATTACAGTCATAGGCAATCCAGTACAGAAATGAGTACTGACGTGACAAGACCTTAGCAGCAGCACAGGAAGGTTTAGCATCAGCTTGTGTTGGACAATTTCCCAGAGAGTGAGAGATAATAAAAGGCAGAAAGGAAAAATATTGGAAACCCTGGCAGGGAAGGAAAACGAGCATGAATCAGCATTATAACAGAGAGGTGGCTTGACATGGGGCAAAACTATAACGGCAAATTATTATTTCACTAGAGGATATAGCAGAATCATTTCATGGAATCAATTTCTCCTGTTTTTTGAAGCAATGCTTTTTCTAATACATGCAGTTAATGGACAGTCACCATTAAACAGAAGGCAATCCTTCTTTGTTAGGCAAGTCCAACCTAAGAGACGCAACGTTTCGGCAATAAGCCTTTTTCAAAGGGGATTCCACTTGAAAAAGGCTTATTAGCGAAACGTTAGGGTAATTCTCATTCTGTGGCCAGTATATCCGCTTCCTTTAGCTTATTAATTGCACTAAGGTGGTAGGTATTTATATCTTTATGCTTACTGAACTATTTTATATGATATAAATTGTGAGACTGGAATGTGAATAGCAGAGGGTCTGAAGAGAAGGATCAGTAATAAAAAGTAACAATAACAATACATTTGTAGCCTTACAGAGCATTTGTTTTTTTAGAAGGGAGACAGCAATGCCCATTTGAAAGCTGCAAATAGTTAGAAGAAAAAGGCAAAAAACTATAAAAATAAATAAATAATGAAAACCATTTGAAAAGTTGCTTAGAATTGGCTGTTCTATAGCATAATAAAAGTTGCCTTAAAGGTGAACCACCCCTTTAATGGGTTTCCTTATGTGATGTAATATTGTACCATTGCTGTACTATTGTGCAAATACAATTCATTTTTAAATGCCACCTTGTTTGTGAGTTTTGTTTGCAGCCCTGGTTAGGAAAATTATATGTGTTTTATAGCCTTGTATGGGGGCTTTTTGGGCTTACTGCACCTCTACCTAAATGTAAGTGTTTTTGAATGAAATATTGTAGTGCCCTTCACTGATCTATAATAGTGCCAGGGCACACCAGGTGTAAAGGAGCTCTGTACCTATATACTGTTTATAATAATATATATATATCATCCAAATCCCTCTTAAAAGAGAATCTATCACTTGGTACATGTGATCCATGTTTAACCTTAAAAATGCTTTATATAGTGGATAATGTACCCCCTACTGTAATTTATAACGATATTATAAGTCACCGAGGAGTTATGTGACCATATAAAAGCACGAGGCCGCAGGCCGAGTGCTTTTATACAAGTCACATAACTCCGAGGTGACTTCTGATATCTTTATAAATTTCTAGAAGGGGGTACATTATGCATTATAATCTACATTTTGTGGGGGGGTCGGCGTTGAAATTTTGGTCGCCGGCGTCAAATTTGGGCGCGCCGGTGTCAAATTCCAACGCACAGCGTCACATTCCGCGACCGGGGCCACTGTTATAAACGGTGCGTTCTGACGTCAGAACGCGCCGTTTATAAGGATATAATTTACAGTCTGGTCCCATAGGGAAATGACCAGACTGTAGATTATATATAAATAAGGTTGTATCTTTTGTTATAACAGACTAATACATTTACTGTGTAACTGTAAATATACATAATTATTTTAAATGTTTATTTAAAATAATTATGTATATTTATGTAGACAGGGAATAAATTGTTTTGATGGCTTAAAGTGAGATCATGTACTGTATATGGTTTTATTTTTGTCATAAGACAAGGTGGAAGCTTTCTGAAACTGCCCTTTCAGGAAAAGCAACTGCACTGTCTGCACATGTGTTCAAGTAAGCAAAGGGGAATTCAGGAACTGTCATCCCCACAATTGCCTCTGAATAAGGAACAGAGATATGTTTGAAAGGGTTCACATTAGCAGACTTCCCAACATTTTGGAAATAGAAAGAGGGACAAAAAGATTTGATGTGAGGAGCGCAGCAAAAGTGTTTGTAGGGGGTGTTTTATGGCCACACCCCCTAATTACCATGTTCATTTTACAAAATTTGGCAGGTTATGAAAGTTTGAACACATTTCTTTTGTTTTTATGTGTTATTACAGTTTTGCTAATGAAGATTAATTGCCTGCAAATCAGTTTCCCCAAGAGACCTGCTTATCATATATTGTTACAAAAGTATCTAAGTATCTATTCCGGGGCTCTCTGCCAAAAGCCAATTAAGTGAGAAACAAACCGGGGACTGCATGTTGAGCTGTCAAAATGGGGACTGTCCGGCTCAAAACGGGACAGTTGGGAGGTATGCATTAGATAGGTGCTTTAACTATACTCCAGTTCCTTTACTGCTGTACTATGTGCTTTGTGACAGATTAAAAAGGGTCCAAGACTTACTGGATGCAGTAAGTAGGCTTTATTTCTAGTCATTTTTATCTTTGACTCATTAAGTTTTAAGTTTCATATTCTACCCTCTACAATTTTCCAGGTAGAGCGCAGTAAAGGATGGGGGGGTGTTCCTCTGACTCTTTGCAATAACTAATGTAGAAATTGTTAAAGGGCACGTAAAGGCAAAAAATAAAATCCCATTTTTACTTTCTTTAATGAAAAAGAAACCTATCTCCAATATACTTTAATTAAAAAATGTGTACCGTTTTTATACGAAACCGGACTGTATGCAGAGAAATTCTCCCTTCATTTACTGCTGTGGATAGGAATTGTCAGATGGTCCCTAACTGCTGAGCAGGGAAACAATAATGTGCATGTTTATATTTAGTATACAAAATACAGCATTTTTAGCCTTATTCTATTTTAGACTTTACATGCCCTTTAACAGTACAGAATCGGCAAACATAGCTGTAACATCTAGAAAGCAATTGAAAAAATACACTCATTATTTCTCCTGTATTATTTGAAAACAATTAAAGTGAAAGAAGTGTTTCAAAGATGAACTACCCCTTTAACTATGTAACTATGTAATGCTGACTGCATTGTAAATTGAGCGTTGCTAAAAAGCATCCTGCATTTATTCTATATCTGCAGAAAGTGTTTTACAAAATGAAGGGATGCACATAGTTGTTGTATTTAAATACAGCTTCTTTAACCACAGATACCGTATAGAGAATGTAATACAGAACATGATGACAGAAAAAAACCACTTCCCTGTTTTCATTCAGGCTAACCTCATGTCCACCCCATTTAATGCCTTAAATTTAGTTTAACCGAAGGTCCGCCCAACACATTTTTTAATTTATTCTACTGAATATAACCACATTACTGTTCTGTATATTTTTCTGACTTTTTCCAGCAGTAGGTCCTGTCACAAGCATTTATTGAAGCTGCAGAATGGAGGAGCTCTTAGAGGTTTTGAGAAGTAACATTCAGCTCAAAAGAGTGAACAGGGTGATGTACACACAGTGGTGACCAACAGGGTGTATGTATGGAAAATTATTGTAAAGGAGACACACACAAAATATTTTGCAGATTGGGAACTTATCAAATTTTTTATGTCCACCAGTGCATCTTTTTGTCTAGGGAGTCTGCATTGCCATTGCAGGGATTGGAATTTGGTGGAGGTGTGGCTGCATATAATTTTTGATCTATGTGAGGAAGCCTTGGGCCTAGAAATGGCAATGTACAATTCAAGTCCTACAAGTCCAGACTAGCTGATATCAAAGGCAACTACCCTGTAATGAGCAATGAGTAATGTGCTTCTGTTCTCTGAAAGTATACTTCATCATGGTAGGGCAGTGGAGAACCACTTGCCCACTCATTGTGGGAAATGATAGGATAGTACCATTTAATGGTACAGCAATGTCGATTCATATATGGCCAATGGCATGATCTTTCCACATCATTGCATCTTAAACAAAAAAATAACTGCTGTCTTCTGATGCCTATATCATACATATGAACAATGAGCTGTCTTTGTGCTAGTGATTCTGTGGACTGAACAATCAGCCTTAGCACCCATTCTATCTATTTATATATATATATATATATATATATATATATATATATATATACTTAGTAAAACGTAGCATTTATTGTTACTGTTAAAACATTCCAATATGTACTTTCGTTTGCAACATTGTTTCAACTTATCTGTACAGAGTCCATTATTAAGTCCAGTGATATCGCCACATATTTAAGCAGCCACGCAACATTTGGGGAAATCCTCCTTCCCTTTCTCAAGCGTTTCCAGCGTGCAGTGGCGTCTAGGACTCCATACTTGCATCCAATGAGAGGCGGAAATAACGTGCCCGATCACATAATTGTTGGAAATTATATATATATATAGAGAGAGAGAGAGAGAGAGAGAGAGAGAGAGAGAGAGAGAGAGAGAGAGAGAGCAAAGAACCGGCATTTCACGCAAGCGCACAATCGCAGCTTTATGAGATAAATTTTGAGCTTAGACTTTCCTTAATTTACTTTTCATCTTTTATTTTCCATTTTTTCGTTTGTGATTTATTTTCTTTTTATCCTGATTTTCATCCTACTGTTTGTATTGTCACTAATATGTTAAATATTCACGTATATTGCCCTTGACACGTCATTTCCTCTGCCCCCGCTGTTTCCTTTTGTATTTGATTTTGTTCCCGCCACACCGTGTATTTATTTCCGTTTGTGTGAAACCTTTTCCACTTTGAGAAAGGCTGTTGTATCAGCCGAAACGTCAGCACTTGTCCACAATACATTTTCTTTTTCTACATTAAGATCTGTGAGTGCGATCTCTACTACTTCTAATATATATATATATATATATATATATATATATATATATATATATATATAGAAGAGATAGTGGAGATCGCACTCGCAGGTCTTAGAAGCAATAAGTGTCTTTTTATTAGTGGACAATCGCTAATAGCGATGTTGTAGCCCCCACCCTTCCCAGCTATAGTCAGGTGATCCCACTGGTGTCTAATAAAAGGGCAGCCAAGTTTGGGAGTTTTACTTTGAAAGCAGCTAGTAAGTTGCAGGTAAAACGTAGTCCCTTTGTAAAATGTATAATGAAGCAATAGAATTCTTAATGAATCAGATGAAAATTGAGTGTAGGACTGGCCAGATATGGGATGACTTTGACGTAGTTGGCCAGCTTAAATATATTGCAAGATATGGACAAACAATCCCTGTTTTGTTTAAAGGGTAAGGCATTTTTCAGTAGCAGTATGCACAAAATGTCTCTGTCTTAAATATATTGATAATGAGTGCAGAGGACTCTTGTATTTGTCTATATGTATTTTGTAGTCACACCCTCATTGCACCCCCGCCTTATACACACACACACACACACCATGGTGCATGTGAACCCTTTAAAATGTTATAATTTTTATGTGAATGTGACCTAAAACATCATCTGACTTTCAAACAAGTCCTAAAGATATATGAAGAAAACCTAGTTAAACAAATTGAAAAAAATTATTATATTTGGTCTTGTACAGTATTTGGTATGACCCACCTTGTGCAGCAATAACTGCAACTAAATGTTTGTTGTAGCAAGCAATGCCAGTCGGCAGCATCAAGGGCAAATAAGGTCTTGAGCTGTATTAAAAGGGGCATAGAGTCAAGGGAGGAGGGGGTCATTCTTCCACTGTATAGAGCACTTATAGATTATTTTTGGGGGAGAGCATTGCCTTTCTCCTGGTTACCTTGCCATATACACCATTGCTGTTCATTGTTCTCCTAATGGTGGGTTCTTGAACATCAACTTTATGTGAGACAGGCCTTCAGTTGCTTAGAAGTTACCCTGGGTTCCTTTGTAACATCTCAGTCTATTAGACGCCTTGCAGTTAGAGATATCTTTGAAGGTCGACCACTTCTGGGTAGGGTAACAACAGTTTTGAATTTCCTCCATTTGTGCACAATATGTCTGATTGGTGGAGTCCAAACTCTTTAGAGATAGTCTTGTAACCTATTCCAGCTTTATGAGCATTAACCAACTCTTTTTCTGAGGTCCCTTTGGACATCTCCTTTGTTTGAGTCATAATACAAATCCACAAATGTGTTTATGTGTAAAACAGGGTCTCTGACTCACCTGATTGTCATCCCATTGACTAAAAACACCAGACTCTGATTTCTCCTTCAAATTATATGATAATCCTAAAGATTCTCTTTTGCCTCACTCGTGTTATATGTTATTGGATATTTTTTTAATAAATACATGACCTAATATAATATTTTTGTTTTATTTGTTTAAAGGAGATATATAGGATAAATGAAAAAAACCCTAATTTTGTAGGCAATTATGAGTAATATATGGTGTTGCTTTTACATGGTGCTAAAAATTAATATTGTCTTTAAAAATAGCCCCTTTATTAGAGCTCCCTATAGCTGTTCACTGGTCCCTGTTTCAAATGAGGGGTGGGCGTGTCCTAATGGTCCCTGACAGAAGCACAGTAGGAGGCGACAGCCAATCACAGTCCTGCAGTCACACAAGCAAAGACCGGCTTCAGTTGCCTATCAGGTCCTGCTAGCTGTGTATTGGTTCCTGTCCTAGAGTGCAGTGTGTGGAAGTGCAGCCGGCTCCCCTGCACAGCCTGGGAATTCAGGGAGCAGGAAGTGGAAGAGAAGGGAGGTATTATTAGGGGTTTTGCAGAAATATTCAAAACAATCAGCCTGAAACACTACTTTTTTAGGCACAACTCTTCTATATCTAAATGAGTATAACGCACTGGTACGTTCCTATTTTTTTTTACACAAAATGTCTCCTTTAAAGGAGAATTCAACCTCCCTCAACTAATAAAACTCCTACCCCCTCCCCCCTGCACAGGTGTTAACACCTGTAAATGCCCCATAGCTGGTAATTACCATTCGTTGCAGAGTCAGCGCAGCGGAGCTCACAGGCACCATCTTCTGGCCATTTTGTTTTTATTAGTTGGGGGGTTGAATTCCCCTTCAAGCGGGTTTTCTTCATCTACTTTTAGGACTTGTTTGAAAATCAGATGTTGTTTTAACATGGTTGAGAAAGGGCACTAGCCAGAAACGTTGCCTAGTTTGTTGGCACAATAAACCAACGTCACAAGATTCGGAGTGCTGCATTGTGTAGAAAATGTTATCGAAAATGCTGCTTTCAAGGGCAATTACATTTACAAATAACTTTTAAAGCACTAACAAGGTAAGGTGATCTATGTTTCATACCTCTCAACATTTTGGAAGTAAAAAGAGGGACAACATTTTTTTCCGCATGTAGCATAGACATTTTGACCACGCCCCTTTCTGTGGCCACCCCCCCTAATTACCATGGTTATTTTACAAAATTTGGCAGGTTATGAAAGTTTGAAAATAATTCTCCTTATCTAAACTGTTTTTTTGTGTCTCAAAATTGTTACAAAGTATCTTATTTGCACCTGACAGCTGTTCTGTGCTCTCTGCCAAAAGCCAATTAAGTTAGAAACTTTGTATCTCGTTCTGGCTGTTCCGTGCAGAGAAAATAGGGACTTTCCAGTACAAAATGAGGGACTGCAGGTTGAGCTGTCAAAAGAGGGACTGTCCCTCTGAAAAAGGGACAGTTGGGAGGTATCATTGCCATAGTATTCAGGTGTAAGTACAAGGGGCAGAGACTAGTTCACAATATAATGGAGCCCTGTAGGCACAGCGAGTGTTCACCACAGAAGTAAAACAGAAACAAAATGGCAGCCAAGCCAAAATCCACTTCCCTGACTGAGGTCAGTTTATATTATCATTTTCGTTATTCCTCTAGCCCCTGGATTGTGTGAATAACAATACTTTCTTTCATTACAATAACATCTCTAAAGAAAATACCCCTTGGAAATGACACATTAGCGAGTTTTAGGTGGAACAGCTGATCCGCCCTCAAAGGAAAACTGGATCCAAAACCATCATCATATTCCTCCCAGCGGCCAATCAATTCCACCTTAACCCATAAAGGAACCGAGTGCAGGAAATGCCCCCGCTACTGTGCGGCCTGCAAGGAGCTGTCTAACGAGACCAATCAGGGACCGGTTTTCATGGCAACTTTTAAGGAGTCTCTGGCGAGCGTGTGAAGTTTTCCCTGGCAGGAAACAGGCTTGTGAGGAAGAATTGCTGGTACCTTTGTGCGGGCTGCAGGCAGGATACAGAGCAGGGGAAGGACATGCGCCCTGAACCTTCTCACTCCCACAGGCAGGAAACCTACAGGAAAGAGCGAGTTGCTGCGGCTGCTGTTGCAGCGATTGCAGCTGCCTAAAGCCACAGGCTCCGCGCTGGACCGACAAACCAGGCACAGCGTTTGGGAACAACCGGGAGGAAAGATGGCGACGCTGGGAAGCGATTGTCAGCCTTTATGTGCCCTCTCCGGCAGCGTTCTGCTCCCACCCCAGCACCAGTACAGCGCTGCCAGCGGGGTCACCAACTTCAGCCTCAAACTGCCGGTCAACCGGGGACTGGGACGAGCCCTGGAGGAGGCTGCCAGCTCGGGGCTTCTGAATGTCAGTGCCAGGAAACTGAAGGAATTTCCCCGAACTTCTGGGAGCCCAGACCTGTCGGACACGGTGCGGGCAGGTAAGAAGATGCTGCCTCGGTATCTGTGTGTATATGGGTGTGTGTATATAGGGGGGTACTCGGGGTATTTCAGGGCAGGAGTTAAGGTGGCCAAAGATCCGCTCGTTTGGCGACGTCACCGATCTTTCCCCGATATGCCACTAACGGGCATGGCTATATCAGGGGTAATCTGAACGGGCCGAACGATCAGATTACGATGAGAGCGCAATGGGCTCCAGCGGGATCGGTCTGGGCAAAATCAAACCTGTCCGATCGTCCAAACGACCGTTCTCTGCCAGACGAAAAATGACGGTCCGAAAATCGTACGACTCCTCCATTCGTACGATAGGATCTTTGCGTCTATGGCCACCTTTAAGTTGGCCATACACGCAAAAATTTGTACGATCGGACTTTCCCATCTCCCGACCTGCCACTAACCATTCCGATCAAATAAAGTACATAAGAACAGATCAGCCGATGTTCTGCCCCTGACAGCAATCGTATGAAAGTTATGTCCGACCAAAGCTAGTGACAGTCTCCCTCTGAAAATCGTACTATCGGCAATACACGCAGAGATATTATCGGCAGCCGACAGAAATCTTTTAACCTGTCTGATCGACCAAACGACCGATCTCCGCCGGAAGTAAAATGTCGAGACTCTCTACACACGGTCCGAAAATCTTACGAATCCTTGATTCGTACGATCAGATCTTTGTGTCTATGGCCAGCTTTAGAGGATAGGTGCTGATGCAGACTAAGGGGACTGGGGGTACTGCTATAAATCAGAGATGTCCAACACCTCTCCATCTGCAGCAACCGACCGGCAACATTTAAAGCTGGAAGGGTCGGGTGTGAGCTGGGCATCCACGATCTATACACCGACATCATCATCACCGACCTGTCCGCTTTAAATATTCTTTATACAATTTCCGCTTTTCCTTCAAATTCCTTCTCTGCTCTACCCTAACTGGAGCAATTGGTATTGTGTATGTAGTGTAGCCCCCCCACCTGCCATTCAAATGGGACCCAGATGCGGCTTCAACTTTGCAGTGTCCTTAAACAGCAGCCATTGCTTTACTGTGGACGCGATGTGCATTAAATAAGTGCAGGAGTCTGATCATTATAAAGACAGTGTGTGAGTTTTCCGGACTATCCTATCCACTATACATTCACATAATATACCAGTTTGTTAGTAATTAGTTCAGCTAGTGCTTTGTGTCTGGCATTGGAGGACAATTATTTATTCGCATAAAGCAGCGACTTCAATATGAAAACACCATTTAAATCATTATTTCAAATAATATTTTACAGTTAACCCATATGCTTCAGGAGGTTAATTTCTTAGTCAATGACAGTATTCCAGTGGGGAAATATGGACATTTTAGTAGAAAACCAGGACTAAACTTGGCTTTTATTGCAATGAATCGTCATAATCACTTATTTATATATTGTAGCAGCAGGAGTTACACAGTACGTTACATTAATACTAACAAATTCAACAAACAAGGGCTTTAGAATAAAAAAATAGTATCAGTCTGGGCATCTGTATAAGCAACCTGCTGAATTTATCAGTATTTTTGGAAATTTATAGAAGAAAAGGTCTTGGCTTGCTTTCGGTGATACTGTATTATCTGACCTTGAGTGTGCTGCTGATCTGAAATTTTCATGATCATGGAATATTGTTGAGGGCCACAGGTTGATTTCTCTAAACTTATTGAGGACCACAGGCTGGTTTGGGTTGAGCTGCTGAGCCACTTACAGGACATACTAGTCTGTTTGGAGCTGCATTGCTACACACCTAATGTATATGTATAAGGTGTGGGAGAATGGCAGGCAGCCTGCATATAGATAGCTTTCTAATGAGTCTTGGAAGTGGATAACAAAAAGCTATTTGCTGCAGACAATAACCATTTATGTTATAGATGCACTTAACCAACAGAATCCTGTGTAACAACTAGTGGTCTGGCTTTATTGGGTAAGATCTATGGTGGAAATGAGCTATGTGCTCAGCCATTTGATGTGTTCTAGTAGAAGTTGTTAGTAGACGATAAATCTCTGTTTTCTTCTTCCTGTGTCTCCAGAAGACCACCAAAGAATCCTAGCCTGCTGAGCATAATAAGATCAGGGTGTTGAAGAGTATAGCTAGGACACAGTCACATAAGTGAAAACCGTCAATCCAAAAAATTCAGAAACATAATTTCAAAAGAAATGGCATCAGCCTACTTTTAGTTTTTCTTTTTGTCATTTTATATGTATAACACTAGCAACGTTTTTATACAGAAAACAGTGGAGTGACTTTCCCCTAAAAAAGTATTAGCACTAACAGTTCAGTTTGTGCTGACAGAATAGACCCATTGTGTGATTTTGTCCTGTTTCCTCCTTGAACTGCCTTTAAATGACTTTTCCCTTATGTCACATATAAACTTCCTACAGAGTGCCACTTATTGTTTCATGTACTTGTAACAAATAACTGGGGAAGCTGCTGTTGAGCAGTACTAGAACTTGAGTACAGTGGTTAGCACTTCTGCTTAGGTCCTGAGTTCAGTCCCAGCTGGGGTACTATTTGCAAGGAGTTTGTATGTTCTCTCCATATCTGTCTGGGTTTCTTCTGAGTATGCTAGTTTCCTCCCACACTCCAAAAACATACAGACCAGTTATCTGGTTTCTGAATGATGTATAATCTCTGTAAAGTGCTACTGAAATGTGTTTGTTCTATATAAATAATTAGAAATATGATGTGCATGTCAAGTGAAAGCTCATACCTGAACATGAGTGCAAGTGACTGTGTATTCTTTGCATAGATACGTTCTTTACTGTTGTACTACCTCTGCATTGTAGCCAAAAACAGAACATTGGCAATGTATTTTCATAACATGCTAGTTTTTCTAAACGCTGCAAAGTTTAAAAACATATAAACACCTTGGGTGGAAACAAACCTAATAGCAGAAAAATCATGGTCTATAAGAAGTGGTAATGCCGGGGCTTTTGGGAAAAAAGCAAATTTGTGGACTCAGATATATCCTGAATCTAGGCTTTTGATATATAGATGGTAAAAGAAATCTATTTCCCTTTCATAATGAAGCCAATTGCTGTCAAATGGAAATGCCTGTGTGGAGATATGATCTAGGTACACTTGTGAGTAGCAACAGAGACATAAATGAGTCCTGGGTAAACAACTAGTAGTGTAGTTAGGTAGTTAGTATTGTTTAGTTGAATAGTTTAAATAGGACTATTGGAAAGAATTGTTGAAAAGACATATCAATAGTCCTAAAAAGATAATCAGAAATCAGTTCACCTGTTGAGTGGAGAACAAGATACATATTAACATACTATTTACACAGGTGGAAAGAAATTTTTTTATCAAAGTGTGTTGAAGTTTGAACTATAGTACCATACAGTTTTAAATAGTCCTATGATCTGTGTTTGGAAGTAATAAAAATTGAAAGGTTGAGTTGGGGATGTGATTGAACATATAGAATATGGAAATGACTGGTGGTTTTGACAATATAAATAATAAATATAGTAATAAAGATTCTAACAAAGTAAAATTACAAATAATGTATGGTCAGCTAAATGTTGTGATTTATGTCTATTCGAATGTTTTGAGATTAATATAGTTTGATATGTCATATGTATATATGACTGGTGAATCTAGCCTGAAGGCCAGTTGGGGTGAGACATGAGGAGGATGCTTGTATTTTAGATACACCGGAAAGCCTGCTTTAAGGTCAGGTACAGGTTCAAACATTTATTGTCCTATATATTCTTGGAACTATGGCTGAATTACAAACAGTGTAAAATTACTAATATATTAATATTTAGCTGTACCTGTAACCTTGTTATGAGCTAAGGGGGCTGGGACCAAAGATTGGAGCTCCAAACAAGCACTATGGAGACCTGGAGCAATAGCTTTGTGTACCTATAACTTTTTTATGTGCAAAGTATGGGTCCCCAAACAACTTTTAGATTAGTGTTTGTACTGAATCCAGTACTGCTTAGAGTAAACATCCAGTTCTGCAATTATCTGAGTACATCTTTACTTAATATACAGCTTCCTTATGAAAACTGATGTTCCTTGTGACCCAAAATTGAAATTTCGGGGCGGCTTAGCGAGGCATTATCGGGAGATTAGTCGCCTGCAGTTGTGACAAATCTCCCTGTCTACCATTGCCCTAACAGCAATGGTCCACAATGAGATGAATTACCTGCTACAAATACCCTCTTCAGGCAATTAATCCCCTATGAATGCTTTCCCATCATCAATAAAATGAATCGCTAGTGGTAAAACCAATGTGTTGCTTCAGTTTTTCAAAGTCACCTGAAGTTTCCTCTTGAGGCAGCTTTAGACGACGTCAGAAGACTGAAGCGACACATAGGTTTTATCGCTGGTGAGAAATCATTTATAGGAGATAAGTCACCTGCAGAAGAGGAGATTTGTAGCAGGTGTGTTTTCTAAGAAAGCGTAGCATTGACTACATATGTACAGTACAACTAAACCACTATATAAAAGCTTTAGACTGTTGACATTACTTTTACAGTTCCCATTAAGTGGTTAATCAATATCACAGTAAAGGTCATTAAATCGGTCCTACATATATCAACTGAACCTAAAAATAACAGGCATTCTGGCATGATTGGCCAATATTCTGTAGTGCTGGAGCTTAAGGAAACCGAGATCATGCCTTCTGTTGGTGACACATTTTTATCTAATGCCTTTTTATTAGACACTTCCCTTACAGTTTTATGAGCCCCTCATAGGATGGACACATAAGTGACTTGTCATGTACTATTACTTGCACTGCTAAGATTCTCATTCCTTACACATATCCTACAGAGGGGCCTTTTTGATGCACTTGCCCTGCTCAGAATCTTCCTACTGTGTTAAAGGGGATGGTTCACCTTTAAGTTAACTTTTAGTCTGTTATAGAATGGACAGTTCTGAGCAACTTTTAAATTGGTCTTCATTATTTTTTTGTATAGTTTTTGAATGATTTGCCTTCTTCTTCTGGCTCTTCAGTTTTCAAATGGGGGTCACTGACCTAATCTAAAAAAAACATGCTTTGTAAGGCTATAAATATATTGTTATTGCTTCTTTTTATTACAGTGCAAGTAATGGCACATGACAGGTCACTTACGTGTCCATCCTATGAGGGGGCTCATGTTCTTTTCATTACTCGTGTTTCTATTAAGGCCTCTCCTATTCCTATTCCAGTCTCTTATTCCAATCAATGCATGGTTACTAGGGTAATTTGGATCCTAGCAACCAGACTGATACAATTGCATACTAAATGTTAATTTAAAGGTGAACAACCCCTTTAAGGTGTTGCCTCCAGTTGGAGATGGATTAGTGTTATCACTTATTATATGATATGTGATTTTATGATATGATTTGTGATAATACCCCTGATATAGCTTTTTGTACAGCATCTATAATCCTTAACTCCCAGCATCCTTGTTGCCAAAAGATGCTTGTATCCACAATTTATAATACCTGGAAAGACAAATAACCCAGTGTATTGACTGTACATGTTTTTGTGTGGTTTTTATAAATCACTTCATAGCAATTGGGAAACAGAAGTTGTTGAGCTGTGAAATTGTCTCAGCTTTTGATCTCCTTCCAAGCCGCGCAATGAACATCTTTGTAGAACAGGGTTGTGGGTGTAGCCTAATTAATTCTTTCATTCCATGTGGAAGGGCAGAATACTAAGTTAAAGGGAGGCATTGGACTGGTTTCATGTAGATTGTAGGTGTGATTAACCATAGAATAATGCACATTTTAATAGTTATTAGCTAGTCACTTGCTTCCAATTACATATAGATTGAGTCTTATTTGCATGTGTAGGCCTTAGCAGAAGCCGTGGCATGCCATGTCCAAGTATTGTTATACAGGTATGGGATCTGTTATCTGGAAACCCGTTATCCAGAAAGCAAATTACAGAATGGCCATCTCCCATAGACTCCATTATATTGAAATAATCCAATTTTTTTCAAATTCGTTTATTTTTCTCTAATAATAATAAAGTAGTACCTTGTACATGCCAGAAACACAGGCCTGAATGATTGCTATTGGCAAGTATATTTGCTCAGTTTTACTGGCTCAGTTTAGCACCAATGTCTGTAAATGAGACTGAGGCCTGATTGTTGTTATTGCCAACTGCACATCTTCAATTTATCAGCAGCAGCATTTGTAGTAACCAATCAGGTCTTTTTTTTTTAAAATTTCCCAGCTTTTTGGAGAATGTTTATAACAAATTGTTTATTGGTTGCCATGGGTAATGGCCCATCAGTAGTTTAGCATCCATGTAGCAATTAGCCATGATATGTTTGATATGTTTGATATGTTTGATGAAATCTTCTTGATGTTGCTTTAAATATTATCAAATTGTGGGTAAGATGCAAAGAATAATAAATCTATGTGAGCTGCAGACATGGGCATAATGCCTCTAGAGCTCTGCAGCCTTTTCCTGGGATTTTGATTACCTGTAAAGGCTACTGAGCAAGCTTGCTCTGGTTTTTACAACAGATTATTGTTTATGCAATCTGGAACAACCAGCTCTGCTGGAGCAACTGCCAATTATATAGGGAAATACAATTTTAATTTTATTGATCATATTATTTCTAGTGTGTGTGTATATGTGTATATATATATATATATATATATATATATATATATATATATATATATATATATATATATATATATATATATATATATATGTATGTGTGTATAGAAGGCCCTGCTCATTACTGGTGACTGCAGGGTAAAGTTGGAGTTAATTGACCCCACTCATCTCTATGGGGACTGTACCCACAGATACACACTGAAATGTTAAACACGGGTAAAACTATATGGTGCATATTTACATTGAATGTTTACGTGTGCTTCCACACAGTCATCATTCAGAAGACGGGTTCGTTAATTACTTTGTGTGGGGGAATACACAAAAAATAGCCACAACATGGTAGCAGTTAAAAATGCCTATGTATATGAGCCTTTCTTACCATTTTTTCTTCCATTGCATTAGAGATCATTTAACAGGCATGTTGGTCAATATATACTTTTTTCCTATTCATGAGCAAGGCTGTCCCCCATCCGTAGGGCTGAAGCAAAAATGCTTATAGCTAGTTCCAGTGCAATTCATAGTGGTGGTTTTAGAGCTAGAAGCAATATAATTACAGGGGACAGAACATCTGTAGATTTTAGGCAATTGTAAGGTATGGCTTTGATCATTTACGGATCTCTCTTAAAGGGCTGTTCACCTTCCAACACTTAACTCAGTTCAGTTGTTTTCAGATTGTTCAGCAGTAGTGATGGACGAATCTGACCCGTTTTGCTTTGCCAATGAAAATTTGGCAAATGCATTAAATTCTATGGGCGACAATTTTTGACGCGCAACAATTTATTTCACCCATTAGAGTCTATGGGCGTCATTTTTGGGGCAAAACTTGCTGACAAATTTCGCTCATCGCTATTCACCAGATATAAGACTTTGTAATTATTCTATTTCCTATTTGTGTTTTTGCTGTATATATTTTCCACCGTCTTTTGAAGCAGTTCTGTGACTCTGTAAACCAAATTGATACATTAGTTGATACATCCATTATCATTTGCCCTACTGAGCAGCATTTCTGAGTTTCATTAAGGGCAGCTGTATTGATACAATAGTTGCTAATATTTAACAGATGCTGTTGAGAAATGTATCAGTTGAAGTAGAAAATTGTAACAATTCAGAATCTGCACCTGAATAACTGAGTTGTCTGAAGACTGAAGACAGGAACATTAAACCTTGCCTACACCAGAAAATCATTGACACATTCACAATGAGTAAAATGCCATTTTTTAATCCACCATATGAATTTTCTGACAGATTTGTACTATTTGATAACCAAATTCCTAAGTGGTGCCTGGAAAGACAGTTTAATGCCAAATCACACACATTTCACATTTGTAGAATGGTTACAAAAAGTTCCTGCATTGCTTGTACGAGAGGCAGTGAGGTGGTGAGTGAGCATCATGCAGGGAGTAAGGACAAAATGAGTGGAGGGGGCTATGATAGTAAGCTGGGGGACCAGGCCAAGTAATATTTGCACTGGAGGCCTGCTTCTAGTTTGGCTGGAACTAGGAATAGGCAATAAGAGGCACTTGCATGTGATGCAATCAATTGGCACACTTCCCAGGGGAATACATTTTTTACAGTTTTTTCTGTCTGTCACCTTGCCTTTAATAATAAAAAAAAGGTTGGTTCACTTGGAGAACTGCCCACCAAAGCCTCCTCCTGTGCTGCTGTGATGATTGGTTTGCTTGCATCACTTCTTGTACTTTAACTAGAGTAGCCACTGTGGGCTCCTTCTGACATTACCCATAGCCGTGGGTGGAATAAGCAGTCAAATATTATTTACAGCGACCTTGGGCTCTAGCATTGCTTAGCGTGGTTATTGTCTGAAAGCTATTGTTGATCCAACTTACCACTTAAAATACAAGTTTCCCATTACCCCAGGTTCCTTATTTAGTATGATATGAAGTTTGTGCTGGGATTAGAGCTATAAATGAATTTGGGAATGTACTAAATAATCTCTCTGACTGCAGTGTTTTCCTTCCATCACAGTAACATCAGTGGGACTGAGATGTAACCTTCTATGGTAACATTCATTCTAATGTCCACGCTTGTCTGCTTCCGGCCCCAATATCAATGCTACAGATTTATAGCGTAATACAGGCTATAGAGTATATGCCTGCCACCCTCCCAGAACTAGTGAAGGAAACTTACTTCTGATACATGGATGTTTTCTGGAGTTATTGTGCATTCTAAGATAAATGTATTGTTTATGAATCAGGTCTTTAACTCTTAATATACCACAGATAGAATTTATGACATTGTACACAAGTTAGATTTGACTCATGGGGAATTGACTGTACTAAAAGGCTGAGGGTCTACCTATCTTAGTGTAAAAAATCTATTTTATTTATGCAATTTATTTTATTAAAATGTGAAAATATGAAAACCGTGCCAGTACTTCTTATGAGTTCTAGAGTTCATGCCCTACATTTATTACAACTGATTGGAAAAATAGGAAAACTGATACACCCATTCCCATGTAAATCTGAAGGGTGCTACCCCTGCGTATATATTTCCTGGGTAGATTTTAGAGCAGCCAGGAACAGGTTGCATCTTATTCCTAGGGAACTCCCTTTGTGCATAGTTGTTATAATTAACAAAAATGTCAAGCTGTGCCTTGTTTTGTCTATCAGTATGAAGTCATAATTATTATTATTATTATATGGGTTTTGCTTACGGTTTCACATGAAAAACATCCATTCTAAAATTATCAAATGACTCGTAAATACTGTAGTAGTCTAGCCCAATTCAGAAAACAGGAGTGATCTATTTGTTTAGTGAGATTACTGGCAGCAATTAAACACTACTAAAATATGAGTCAATAGGACGCTATTTGTAAGTAGGCAAATCCTTTTATTAAATGCTAACTGTTTGAAATGGAATAATCCTTAATGATCTAGAAATAGCAGGCTCCTTGTTTTAATTAGCTGAATGAACACTAAAAAACTTTTTTATTTTTTTAAACAACAAAAACAAGAAGTCGGCAGCAAAGCACAGGGCGCACTCAAACCAAAACAGAAGTTTAGCAAACAAACATGGAAATGTACTATTAGGGTTAAAATCATGTCATCCAGAAACATACTGTAGCCCTTGGCTCTGAGCATTTTTTTGTTATCTTTGCATATACGTATTATCAAATTAACAACCTATGTTTTATTAACACTGTCTTCAGCTATTACTCAGGTCTATTGTATGGCACAGCTTTTTGGAAGGGTTTAAACCATATAAGAATTACATGGCTCTTGGTTATTACAACGCAACATCATTTTCTGAAACTGAAGATGATAAATGACATAGGGGAGTTGCAGGATGTGATACAAATGTGACATGGCAGGCCATGTATGGATGTGAGTGTGATCAAGTGCATTCAATATGGCTCCTTAGTTGTAAAATGGATGTACTGATATTAGCAGGAGACCAAGGAACAACTGAAGTTGAGTTATTCAGTCATTAGCAGGAGAACAGGGAATAGTAGGAGTTAAGGTGATAGACTCTCATATCTTATTCACATAGTTATAATCAACATACACAGCAATTATACACAGCAATTATTTTCATTCACATGGTTATTTCCATTTTCATGGTCATTCTCATGGCCATGTACTGGGCATGTAGCCATTATTATTATTTTATATGTCTATGTGTAATGATCTATTACTTTGTTATTGTACCAATATAAAAAGGAGCTCAGCTGGGGGGACTCTATCTACAAGCACACGTGTTGTGTAGAATAATTGGTCTTGTAAGGACCATTGGCCGATTGATGTGCTCTGGGAGTCGCTGTATTTGATTTGGGCCCGGGGTCCCCCAGCTGATGTTCCTCTCAGAAGTCTGCCAAGGGAAGCTCGGCTAGACGTTGCGTTGTCTTCAATCGGTATTGTATTACTTTTCTTCCAATATATTATTCATCTCTAATGATCAATGTGTGTGTTTTATTTCCACCCCTATATTTGATAAGTCTGCTGGGGGAAGTGCTCAGTTAGACATTTAGTTTGTGATAAGTCTGCCAAGGGAACTTGTAGCAAGACACAGGATAATTACACAATTGTAGCCCACGATAACAGCTCTGTATCTGAAATCGGGTACAGAAAGTGTTACCCTGCATGTAGGGCCGATTCCCTTTTAACTGTAAAGTGCCCCATGGAACATTTCAGTCTGGCTTTCTTATGAGACCTGCTTGGTTTATTTTTGGCTTCTGTGCTGTAGACTAAATCCAGCTCCTGTGGAATGTCAGATTGTTGCTCGATGCTGAATTTCTTCATGTGAGCGAATAACAGCGGCAATTGACATTTGTGTCGGAGGCATTCAAGTTATGCAGTCAATTGCTACTTGGTGGGTGATGTGCTCACAAAACATTCTCTTCTGTGCCTTGTCCACAGCTGTACATCATCTTTTTAATTTAACTGTGCCAGGTTTCTATGGTTAAAATTGCGTTAAATTAAATTGGAGACGTCTCTTAAAAAATTAATTCAGATTATTATTAAAAGCCCCTTAAACTGTTTTGACAAAACAGAAAACAGTAAAAAGAAATATCTGTAAAGCAGGAATGCCCCCTCTGATTGGTAGTTTCAGTATGTCTTCCACCCCTGTATGGCAAATATGTAAAGTATCATAGGCTACATATAAGGGGGTATGTGATAGATTATTTGCATAACAAGTTGATTTATCCTCTAATGCTAAACTTTATAGTGAATAAAAAATCAAGCTTTGTGGGTGGAATGCGTACAAAGAAACAAACTGATGATGGTACATCATAATGTAAAATAAATACAACAAACCCTAAATATAATGATGTCTGGCTTCAGTGCTCAAAGAGAGCCCTGGTCAATTCCAGGTCTAAAGTTATATCTTGCATCCAAGCATGGTTTGTGCTGCACCCTGCACTCCAGTCACAGTCTCACCAGATCTGACAATTCACCCTGTGAGTCTTCTTTATGGAATCCAGCTCCCTCCCAGTGTATGCAAATACACTTTTTTTTTTTGGTGTAAAAAAAACACTCAACAGGTCAATTTAATTGAAACAGCTACAATATCATTTGGAAGACTTAGTTGCGTTCAGGCCCGGATTTGTGGCAAGGCCACAAAGGCCCAGTCCTAGGGCGGAAGAATTAGAGCATGCCGTCCAACTGCATCAGAATCGGCTACTAGCACTGGATACATTAGTCTCCAGTGCTGTTCTTAACTTTTAAGACTTGCACGTGCGGCCAAGTGAAAGACAACCCTCTTTGTGGTTTCAATAACTTTTTCATACATAAAGTAAAAGTGCCATGTGGATGTGAGAATTCATTAAGTAATTCATTAGTAATTTCTCAAGCTGGTGAAAGTGCTACTTTCATACAATGAAATAACATGGTGAAGCACAAACCATTGTTAAAGGAAAGGAAAATTTAAAGTAGAATGGAAATATAACACAGAGAGTGCTGTTATCTAAACTGATTACTTTATAATCCCTAGGGATACCACCAAGTGGGAGAAGGCAGGAATCGGAGGGCAGCGGTCTCAATTATTATCCACAAAAACTTTTTTTAATCTGGGGATTAAAATGTTACTTCTAGTATTTGTAAATATATTAATTTTAAAGGACAAGGAAATGTAAAAAATAAATAAAGCTGTACGATAAGGCTAGTAGACTAAGTAAATTAATCCGGTGTCCCTGGTGTCTAGCAGTAGGAAACACGCTGTTCTGTGAATGCGAGTGCAGGACTCCAGTGACGTCACTGTTTTTATGTCTAGCTTAGAGCAGGGTGCCTTAGAGCAGCCGTGAGTCGCAATGGATGAAATTTGATTCTATTGCGCATGGTTTAGGAGCTCTGCTGTCTCCTCTTATGATGACGCGCTTGCAAGTTGAATGTATTGAGCGCGACATCATCTATGACTGGGGATTGAGGGGGGGAGTGGATTTTTCACAGTTGCGCACAGCCACTCTGGGATCCACTATTTTCAGAATTCCACAATATTCCAGTCTTCTGTTACCCCGTCCCAATTTTGTTTTCGAAACATGTTACTGGCTTCAAATTAAATATGATTATATATTTTACAAAAAGCAATGTTTATATTTGCATAAATCTATGTATATATCTATATGTAAATATAATGTATATGTGGGTGTATTTTTACTAGACAAATTGAAAATTTGAGACTATTGAAAATTAATCAAGAGAGGCCCATGAAAGAACCAGATGAATGAATCAGAGTACATCATCATCATCATCATCATCATCATTTATTTATATAGCGCCGACAAGATACGCAGTGCTTTACCTAACTTATAACAAACGGGGAATACATTTTGGGTAATAGACAAGGGTTACAGAGTACAATAGGATTAGAGGGTCCTACAAATTAGAGTTTACAAACTAAAGGTTAGGGTACACTTGAGATTAGGATTTTAGAAACAATTTTGTTATTTATGATACAGCAATGATTGACATTAGGGTACATTGAATAAGCTTCTTTAAAGGGGAAGGAAACCTAGTCGGCGCAAACCCCCACCCATTTGTTGCCCACCCTCTCTCCTCCCCCCTGGCCTACCCGTCCTGCTGGGCAAATGCCCCTAACTTGTTACTTACCCTTCTGCGCAGGTCCAGTCCAGGGAGTTCACAGACGACATCTTCTTCCACTCGATCTTCTTCCTGCTTTGAACGGCGCATGCGCAGTAGGATCATTTCGCCGGTACGATCTACTGCACATGCGCGTGACTTTTGGCGCATGCGCAGTAGATCCGTTCCGGCGAAATGATCCTACTGCGCATGCGCCAAAATGCCGTTCACAGCAGGAAGAAGATCGCGTGGAAGAAGATGTCGTCGGTGAACTCCCTGGACTGGACCTGCGCAGAATGGTAAGTAACAAGTTAGGGGCATTTGCCCAGCGGGATGGGTAGGCCAGGGGGGAGGGTGGCGGGTTTGCGCCGACTAGGTTTCCTTCCCCTTTAAACAGGTGGGTCTTTAAGGAGCGCTTGAAAGTTTGGAAAGGAGGAGCCCAAAAGAAGTCTTGTAGACGAGAATTGGCAGAAGTGATCAGAGGAGAAGCAAGGCGAAGGGCAGAAGCAGAGCGAAGGTTTCGTGAAGGAGAGTATTTGGAGATCAGGGATGAAATATAGGGAGGGGCTTCATTATTAAGGGCCTTGAATGTGAGTGTTAGTAATTTGAACTTGATTCTAGAGGAGATTGGGAGTCAGTGAAGGGACATGCATATGGGAGCAGCTGATGTTGAACGGTGAGATAGATGAATGAGAGTTGAATATTAAATCTTAAATGCTTTTTTTCTGAAATAAAAAAACATCTTATCTGTTTTATAAGTATCTATAATATCTACTTATATATTCTCTTTAACCACTTGGGTGCCATTAGTCGGCATAATATTGTGTTTCTTCCTTTTGATGTTTCCTTTTAATATAGCTACTTTTAAAAGGAGGGGATACACAAATTCTATTTCAGTATGTTGCAGCAGGTAATTTAAGTAATGTTTTAGTTGTTTTCATTAACATGGAGTTATTGCTGCATGTGTATCAAATTTCACTAGTGTAGTTAGCTATATTAGCCCCAGATCAGCCCCAGACATTTAGGTACATGATATGCTGCCCTTATTGAGTTTACAATCTATATTTTATGCCAAAGAATTGTTTGATATTGTTTTTAATTATTTTTAAGCTTGGACAAAGAGGGCAAGATGATGGGGCAGGGCCATTACATCAATAGGTCAGCCAATGACATTCAGGGGTCGGCCATTGACATTCAGGGTTGGCCCATGACTGAAACTTGAATAGAATGTTTTGAGCTGAACAGCCCCTTAAAAAAACATGTCTACTTCAAAGCTTTATAGGGATGCACCAAACCCTATTTGAGATTTGGCTGAATCCCAAATCCTTCTTCCCGGATCCGGGCAAATTTTGAACCTAAGCCAGAAATTGCTGCCAGAAAATGACAGGATTTGAACAAAGTATATGCAAAAACGTACTTGCTGCATGTGGCAAATTTTTCAGATTTGGTTTGACCAGGCTTTTGGATTTGTCCGAATCCTGCTTAAAAAGGCTCATATTTGGCCGAAATTCTGAACAGAATCAGGGATTTGGTGAGTCCCTAGTTTTTTACTTACTGTATCACAGAGGACTATATGATTGAGTTTATAGTCTAACTTTTGCAGATAATGCAGTATTATTTCTTTTACTTTTAATATGTTTGACTAATCCCTCATTGTATAAATGGCATTGCAGCTGGCTGAATGTCTTGAAAAATAAACCGCAGGGAAAAAAATCCAATCTCTGCAATTTCTTTGTATTTTCTTGTCGAAAATTCTACAAAAAATAAACGTCATTATAAGTCTATAAACAATTTGTTTTGTTAATGAAGTGTGTCGTGCTCTGTTTTGTTTTCACAAAGCTAATAGAGTTGTTAGTTTGCTCAAATTATATTCTATTAACAGAAATGCTGAAGGCCCAATAGCCCTTTTCATTACATGTCGGCAAAAGACTTGCCCTTTGTTTGTTATTCTTATATCAACATGAAACGTTAATGGCAGTGTTATTTCCGTCACTTGATGGCTCTAATGAATATCCTGGGGCAAGTTGTATGCACTGGTGGCATGCACTGACAAATAAAAGTATTTACATAGTTCTCATTTGTTAGCATTCACATTTAGAACCTTAATGCATGTTTTAGATTAAAAAGTGGAATGCCAAGCACTGATTTCAGTCTGGTGGTGTGCTCTAAATGTTTACCGGTAGCTTGAGGCACAAACGGATGTGAAATGGTTTATTACGCTCTTTAGTTCAACATGGTGTGATACCAGAAAGCTGAACAGTGTAGCCTGGGCTAGGAGAAAGACACTTTTAAATACATCATACACATTTTAAAAAGGTATTAAGGATACACAATTGGGTGATTTAGAGAACACTCCACACACAAATCATCGAACACTAATTTATGCCAATGATTAGGCTCTCACCGCTGCCCTGAGTCCCCCTTACCCCATCCCCTCCTTAATTTAAACGCTACTTAAACCATTTAGTGTTGGACTGGGCCATGAGGGCCAAATCTAGGGTTGCCACCTGTCCAGATTTGACCTGGACAGCCTGGTTTTTGGAAGGGCTGCCCAGGTGAAAAGTTCCTGTCCGAATTTCCAAATTAGGAAAAAGTTTGCCAAATGCATTGAAGCCAATGGGAGGTTTCTTCGTGCAGCTTTTTCCAATTTACAATAGCTAATTAGACCTGTAACAAACTTAGTACCTTTACTGCATAACCTTGACTTCAACTTGAAGGTTTAAAAGTTATTAAACTTTGAATTCACCAGTGTAAGAAAGAGACCTGGTAAAATGGAGGAATTCACCTATTTGATATAAAGTAATTTGATAAATAAGCGCAAAAAACCTGAGCGGATTTGATCGGAGTTTGTAGCAGAAAATATTGAGATAAATTCGGACTTTGATAAATATCCCCTTAAGTGTCTGTATTGGTCGCAGGAAATCATAATTGTTACGTGTATGGCCAGCTGTATTGTGCCTGGTCCCTGCATGGATGCTATGCATTACGTCTGTGGTTGTAAAGTTTTGAGGAAGTTCTATAGTATGAGTTAATAATTAATAAGAATGTCTAATCTAAATGGCTTTGTTTAGCCTTGAAACACTGATACAGTTATACAAAACAGTATTTGCAGCATTGTTATCTTTCATTCAATTCAGTTCTTTCCTGTTCCCTATTGCTATGTCTGAATAATCTGATAAACATGCAATTTTTTTAGACCACTTGTTAATTTCAATAATTTGCTTTCTCCACATTCACATGTAATAGTAGCAAAAGCCACTCTCTGTGTAAATAGAGCCCTGTTATTGTGTCCTGTCACTTGAGTTTCATAGACATGTATAAATATATTCGCTTTTTGTAGCTACTGCGATTTAGATCCGTAGCTGTCATACCTAAGTGACAAACCGTTACGTTTAATTATTGAAAAGTTCACAAAGTATATCATTAAAAAGTACAGCATATGTTCTAGCATGCAGTTAATGATATGCAATATAGACTTCTGGGAGATTTATGTGAAACAACAATAATTTGGCCCTTCTCTTCATCCCACTGGGAAAGGGATTGGAACTTTTTATGCTTGCACTAAGGAATTCGTTACCTGGTAGTCTAGATTTCCAATCACAATTCTATCTTGCTTTATGTTACGGTTTTAGATCAGTCACTGTCCCACGGGACCATGATTGTGATCTTAAATCCCAATTTCTCTTCTTCTAATATATTTCTAAAGGCAATGGCATAATAATGTCGTAATATAGCCACAGGCAGGGTTAGACTGGTGGGGCACCATGAGTAAATGGCGTCTGCCTTGGCCCTCATTAGCCCTGCCAACCCAGGCCCACTTCCACTCATGGGCTGCCCCATCAAAGCTAAGAAGAAGAAAGAAGGCAAAATTACATGGTGGTGATGGGGAGGGGATGTGGGAAGGTGGGCCTTGGAGGTTGCAACCCAGTGGTCCACTGAAACCCTAGTCTGACTATGGCCATAGGCATAACGGAAATGTCTCAAAGGTATATAATAAACACAATCTGATACCATGTATAAAACAATTCTCAGGTCTCCAATTGTAAAAATTCAAATCCAATCAAATGTAGGAAGAGGTCCAAGTGCTCCGCCCTGGAGGAGCGGATAACTGTATCACGGAAGAGCAAAAAAGACCAATCTTCCAGATAGACTTGTAAAATGATGGGTAGTTTATTAGGGTACATAAGGATACAGCCTGGATTGGTCTTATGAAGTGCCTGCTCTTCTTTGATAACAATAACTGAAATGCCTGTTGCTAACAACAAGAGTAAAAGCGAGATGGAGGTTTGCTGAAGACAAGCTAAAAGCATACATTGAACCTATAAGTTTTATAAATGTATGCAAACAGAGCCTCTTATTAAATAACAAAACTCTTACTACTCTTACTCTTACTAACTAAAATTAAATGATTTTATAACTGGGTAATTACGTGTGTGAACTGTATCCCTTTAAAATTGTATGGTACATTTAAGCAGTGCATATAATGGCTTTATCTTTCTATAGGTAATAGTTTAGAGTCAAATATGCAACTGGTGCTATAAGTAGTGAAATGTTAGTACAAGAGCAACACTGGTTTATCTAACACCTCTAATTTACTGACACTGCTGTAAATATTTACAAGTGCAACAATAACAATTCTACAGAATTTTCCATGTCAGTGTTATACAGTCTGGCACAGTTATTCTTTCATCCATCTTACCCAGAAATGCGTGTGATTCTGCCTTATCATTTGTGGCCTAAACTCTGATTTCCTATCTACTGGCTCTTTTGTCCAAGTGAACATTATTAGTAGTCTTTCTGACACTTAGGGAGTTCCACCCCACCCCTTATAGTGCTTCAAGGTCATAAAAACCGAATAAGGATGTTTTAGCAACCTTCATTTTCTATTCTGTGTTTTGCTATTGTGAAATAAAGAGATGTCTAAGAAAAGCTTTTTGAAAATAATACCATTTAAAATGTAATGAGTGTAAAAATGCTAGTAAATGATTCTTTTTTGGACAGAAATGTTTCAAGTAAACCCCAAAATAAAAGTTTGCCTAATTAAACAAAACATAATTCTAAGCAACTTTCCAATATACATTTATTAAACATCAGTGCTTTTAAAATTATTTGTAAATAAAGATTGTGATTGAAAGCAGCATTTGCTTAACTCCTGGTTGTTACTTTTTAAACAATGTTGCAAAATCTTAGTTCTCCAGCAAAGACAGGTCTGTTAATCAGCTGCCTTGTCTTACATTGTATCAATAGTCTGAGCCATCAGGGCAGAGACTAGAAAGGGACAAACACTGCTGTCAATAGCTATACAAATAACTTAATAAACCATAGGACATCTGTAATAAATGTATATTGTAAAGTTATCTAGAATTATGTTATCTTTTATTAGGCAAAAACATTTTTTTGGGTTGACATTTGTTTTAAATATAATCCATGTATAATTCAAGTCTCATTGTCGGGTTCCTCACACTACTTTGTGCATCGTTCCTTCTTTTTAAGGAGTGGGGAAAAAAAACAAATTTGGATGGAAATGGCTATAGATATTGCTTTTATCCAGCATTTGTTGCTTGAGAGTAGCAGCATCATCTGATCCTGAGAGATAAGCACTTATACACTATGATTCTTTGGCTGTCCTTTCCCAGATCACTATTGGCTTGTACTTTATGTTCTTGTGAAGGAAAGATAAAAAATGAACAATCTGGTAAAGAAGTAAACAAAAGCATAGGAAAGAAGGCTTTTATTTATTTCAAGCTATGATTATATAATGTTCAAGACTAGATGCTGCTTTCTTTTCTCTCTTTGCAGTTTAATGCTACTATTTGATCTGGTGTTGAAAGGAGTTCACCCCTTTTTTGAGCAGGAGCGGGTAATGATGTTCTAGCCGTGTGTATGTGTGCTTATATTATGCTTTAAAAATGTAGTGTCACCAAAATGAATAATGTGTTTTGTGAATTTCCTGTACTCTCTGTCTGCTTTGTAGGCATTGCTGCTCTAATGCAAAAACGCACATTATTCAAGAGAGAGAAGCTG
This sequence comes from Xenopus petersii, assembly GCA_038501925.1. Classification (NCBI taxonomy): domain Eukaryota; kingdom Metazoa; phylum Chordata; class Amphibia; order Anura; family Pipidae; genus Xenopus; species Xenopus petersii. The sequence continues at coordinate 129,190,052 of CM076675.1, forward strand.
CAGAGTATTGATGTACAAGGTCAGAGAGATGATGCCAGGCTCTTTCTTAACAAAACACTGCAGAGCAATAAAAATTCTGAGCAAGCTTTCTGACTAGACAGCAGTGACAGGGCTTTAAGAAAGTGTGGAAGGAAGTGTGGCCTAGTCTTAAATAATTGGAAAGGTTGTATTCATCTTGCCTTGCAGGTGGTCCTTGATGGTAGGAATAATGATATTATCAATTTGAATAGACCTAAATTTGTTGGTGTTACTATTCCTTTAAAGGAGAACTAAACCCTAAAAATGAATATGGCCAAAAATGCCATATTTTATATACTGAACTTATTGCACCAGCCTCAGCGCCGGATTTGTTTGCCGGCCGCCCCTAGACCGCGAGGTCCGACCAGGCGGCCGTGCGGTCCTAGCGCCTGCCTAGACTTCCCCTTCCCAGTGCGCCGGCGAAAAAGCCCCGGCGCAGCTGGTGTAATTGAATGGGGACGCACATGTCCCCATAATGCGGCTGGGCGGCATGCCGCCCCTATTTTTTGCCTCCCTAGGCCTGGGCCTATGTGGCCTCGCCACAAATCCGGGCCTGACCAGCCTAGAGATTCAGCTTCTCAATAGCAACAATGATCCAGGACTTTAAACTTCTTGGAAAAGAAAGTGTCTGTTACACTCACATGCTCAGTGGGCTCTGAGCTGCTGTTGAGAAGCTAAGCTTAGGGGTTGTCACTAATTATCAAGCAGAAAATGAGGTTGGTCTGTAATATAAGCTGATGTTACAGGGCTAGTTGCACTGGTTTCTGTGCTGCCACATAGTAATTATCTGTATTAATTACTAATCAGCCTTATATAGTGACCTTTCTATTCTATGTGTACTGTATGTTGTGACGGGTCCCTAAGCTCAGTAAGTAGTGAAATAGCAGAAATGGGGAGCTACTGCGGCATCTTTGGAGGAACAGATCTTCCCTGCTAAGGGTCTGTGGTTGCCTTGGTCTGGTACAGAAGCCAAAAACATAATCTACAACATTTGTAGCTATTTCTTTAGTTAGGCTTTAGTTCTACTTTAAGTGTTTTTAAAGGAGAACGAATACCATTTTAATGTTAGGCACCCCCAAGTAACTACTTTTACTTACCTTACGAGTGGGGCACGCCTCTTCCTGCTTCTTCAGTTTTTTAATTTTCCATGACAGAGGCATGGGTAGTAGAGAGAAATACCCAGCTTTTTCATTAAAGTTTAGATTTTCACTCTACTCAGCATGCGCACCCGCAAGAAGACCCGAAAAAGCAGGAAGATGATCTCTCCATGATGCCTGCTAGGAGAATCCCAGGCCGGTGCGGATTTTTGCTGATAGAAGCACCGGCCCAGGGTGTCAGGTAAGCAAAAGTAGGGACTCGGGGGTGCCAAACATTTTGCACCCCCAATGGTAAAAAGGTATTCGTTCTCCTTTAAGTAGAACATCATCTACTGATTTGTCCCTCCTATTGAAGATGGAAATTATTATTCTGCCACAGCTGGAACACCAGAAGTTTTCACTGACCTCTTAAAAGTTAATGCTACGGTCAGCCAGGGGAGCTGTGCCAAGTTGAGTTGAAAAACCTGCCTCAGGAGGCAGAGTCCCATGGATTATCAGGGGCAGCAAAAAGCCTCTCCGGGTAACTTTAAGAGCTGAATTTATGGTTCTTCAGCTCTTCTAGTGAAAGTGCAATTGCACTGTTTTCACTAGGGTTGCGGAACCTCATGGACCCCACCAGACCCTGCTGGAAAGATGAGCACGTGGGGGGTTCTGTTGTCGGCATCCTTGTAGCTTTACTTACCTGTAACCAAGGTAGGAACAGTGAAATTGTTCCTGGACTTTATCTGCATGTAAAAAAATGATTTGTTTAGCTCTGCATAAAAATTCTCATTGTAATTGTTTCCATTCTCTTGCCAACATCAGCTCTTATTATGCATCCTACCTATTGATCTCTGTCTTTCCCAGTGTCAGTTGGTTATATACCTATCATAAAATACATTATCTACAAATAGTCAATATAAGCAGTAAGCTGTAAGTCTGCACCTGCTGTTTATCCATTTGCTGATTCCCTGTTGCACTCCATATGGCTCTGCATTACCTCTCTTGTCATTCTCTAATGATGGCTTGGAAGTGATGTTTGTTAACCTTTGCTGTCCCATAACTTAGCTATCCCTATGCCATGTGGTGGGCATGGTATACTTCATCCAAGTAAGCTGCCTTCTAAGACCTGTAATTCTTTTATGTTAATGTATGGAATTCTTCTTATTGCCAACAGCTGTACCTTGCTGCGTATGTCTGTGAGAAGGGACTGTTCACCTTTGAGTTAACTTTCGGTATGATGTAGAGAAAATTTGCAAGTTTTCCTTTTCTATTATTTCTAGTTTTTGAGTTATCTAACTTTTTATTCAGCATCTCCCCGGTTTCAGCAATCTGGTTGTTATGGTCCATTTTACCCTAGCAGCCATGCACTGATTGGAATAAGAGACTGGAACATGAATAAGAGAGAGCAATAACAATAAATTTGTAACTTTACAGAGCATTTGTTTTTTAGATGGGGTCAATGAACCCCATTTGAAAGCCGGGAAGAACCAAAAGAAGGAGGCAAATAATTAAACTGTATAAACAGTGACTGTAACTTGTATTCAGTGAGACTGCCAGGTAGATGGTAACGCAACAAAGTTTGTCTTTATGATGAATCTTTGAAATCCACAGATGGGGCGATCCTGGGGCTACAGCTTTCTGAAACAACAGCCTTGAGGCCCTCTTCTACCCTTGAAGTGGTTAAAGGATGGGGCACTTTGCTACTGCTGTTTATAACCATTGTAGAAGTATAATAACAGTATTCATAATACCTGTTTTGAATTGATGGCACCAATGGCCTGAGGACTATTACATCAGGAAATTACCCAATTACCCAAGACTTACTACCCAACAACCTTTTAAATCTGCATCTAAGGTTAGGACAGATTATATTAAAGGATTGGCACCCCTGCAGTAATGGTCAGGGTCACAATTTCAGCAGTAAAAGGCTATGTTTGCCCGTTTGATCCACATAAAGATCCCTTTGATGTGTGCTTCTTCCTGGTCTGGACACCTCTGTAAACAATGTGGCCCCAGAGAAAGGGCCACACACCTGAGCCACACACCTTTAAAATTAAAACTGCGAATAAGAACAACTGAAGGACTGTTGTGAAGGTGAATAAAATCTTTTCCTGAGTTTGTGAAGAATAGACCAGAGATCGACCCAGGTCTTGCACATGAAGTGTTCGGCCAAAGAGTCTCCAAGTAACGGTGCTGTAGTTATCCCAACTACCCCATTTGGCACACTGTTACAAGCTTAGGAGAGGATTCCATTCATTAATGCTAATGCATTTATATTGACTGACAAAAGCCAGTGTCAGTCCATTTTAGTTACATAGAATCAGGGCCTGCTTTGTCTGCCCAATTACTTATCTCTGTTATTGCTCTTTTCATTGATTCAGAGGCTGGCCTCATGCTTACTCAGGGTATTTTACTTAGGCTAAGCAGGCTGCTGTACTAAGAATCCATTATAACAAGCAGTAACTGTTCTTTACACAAATAAATAATGATCTTTAGATTCTTGTACCTGGAATGGATTGAGGCAGGCTATATAGTTAGCTGCTAATTGTTTGCTTCATTTAGCTGAGAATTACTATTAGGGTCAGGGCACACTTGCAGATTCGGGGAGATTAGTCGCCCGGCGTCAAATCTCCTCTTCTTGGCGACTAATCTCCCCAAACTGCCTTCCCGCCGGCTAAAATGAAAATTGCTGACGGGATGGCACTCAGATCGGTTTGTTTTCTGAAGTCCCCGAAAGTTTCCTCATGAGGCAACATCAGGCGACTTTGGAAAATGAAGAGCTCAGAATATCGATGGGGAGGCAGTTCAAGGAGATTAGTCGCCCTGAAGAAGAGGAGAATTGTCGCTGGGCAACTTATCTCCCCGAATCTGCCAGTGTGTCTCTGCCCTTACAGACTGAGAAAGGGTAGGATGTGTTACGACGCAAAAAATAGTTTTTCCAAAGAATACCTGAAGCCATTTGTGTAATTTCCTTTTGCAACCACCTATGACTCATGTAGTTCTTACTAACCATGCACATTTACCATTCTGGTATCATTTTGTGCTAAATGAAATCAACTTAGACCAGTTGGGTTAATTTTCATCATATAAGAAGCAAAGGAGTTATGCATGTCTATATGTTATATTGGTTATATTTGTACAATATCATCCAATAATATATACATACGTACATACATTTATAAATGCATCCAGACCTGCTCTGTATATTCATGCCACTGGTCAGTTACAGTGGGGCAGGGTGAGCAAGGAGATGACATTTAAAATACTGTACTATCCATTGCTAGAACCAATGACTAAAGATTTATGGTGATGCCAGGTTTTGTTATGCTTATTTTTACGCTTTTAAGATAGATGTCTCCTGTTTAATTTTCAGTCTGTTGTTTATAGTGCTTAAAATGCCAAATAGAACAGCTGCCGAAAAGTTATTATATAACTGGGAAAAAAGTTTAAAGGCTGTAAAAAAAAAAACTAGAAATAATAGGGATAAAGAATGACGGCATTTGATTTAAGGTGAACATCTACTTCAAAATGGGTGGCGGAGGTAGTAGTTCATGATTCCACATGTTAGCCCTTTGCCTACCACAACTTTTCGAGCAAAAAAGATTAATTCTAAGCGGATTTCCAATATGCATTAATTAAAAAAAACTTTTAATGTTAGATGTAAATGTAGTTGTTACTGAAAAAACCCTGTGTGTTTGCATTCTTTGATCTGCTGGCTATAACACTGTTGTAAGTCAGCTGACTTGCATTGTCTTAAGCAGGGGTCCTCTGCTTTTTTACTTATGAGCCACATTCAAAAAAAAGTTGGAGAGCAACACAAGCATGCAAAAAATTCCTGGGGATGCCAAGTAAGTGCTTTGATTGGCTATTTGGTAGCCCCTATGTGGACTGGCAGTCTACAGGAGGCACTTTTTGGCAGTACACCTGGTTTTTATGCAACTAAAGCTTGCCTCAAAGTCAGGAATTCAAAAATAAGCACCTGCTTTGAGGCCACTGGGAGCAACATCCAATGGGCTGGTGAGCAACATGTTGCTCGTGAGCCATTGGTTGGGGATCGTTGGTCTTAAGAATCAGACCTAGAGCGAAAAGGATAAAGAAACCATGCTGTTACCTTCAAAAACTTTAAAAGACAAGTCAAAATCACTGGGTTGTGCCAGTTTGTTAGGCAGACCCAGTCAGGACAATACCTTACCCTCTACCCTGGACCAGTGCTGTTATTCGATGAAAAGTGCACCGGACTGGGGTTCTAGCAGTTGAACACTGCACCTCCATCTCTGTCAATGTCCCAGAGATACTCTGCAATGCCCTTAAAAGCTTGCATGTGCAGTAGAGTATAAATCTGAACTGTAACACTTTTATGTTTCAGCATCAGAGGTGCCTAAACTGTGGGGCATGCTACTTTTAGGGGTGCCTAGTTCTTAGTGGACAAAAATCAATTCTGGTAAGATTTTGACTGTCCTGGAAATATATCCAGATACATTGTGTGATGTCCATTCATTCATTACTGAACCCACTTATGCAGCCTGCTTTTTGAACCTTCTGAATCTATCCAACCCACAGGTAATCCCATAAATTTCAAGCTGATCCTCACATTACTGTGTTGCAGTTGTGTCTGTATACATCTGATATGAGCTGACAGGGAATCTAATTGATGCTGGGCTCTAAACGGGTGCTTTAAACTAAGGCAAAATTTCTGTTCTGTCTGTAAAGAGTGATCCCGTCATGATGGTACCATGATTTTTAGGTGTTAATCTTTCAATGTACATGACTGGAAGTGTGAATTGTTTTGAAGTCACCGGGGTAAGGATGTCCAAGCAGCATTGTATGTTGTGACTGGTTCACGCTTTCACACATCTCTGAGTTTTAGCCAACAAAAGTAATGGAACCATTGTGATTGGATGTCTGTGACTTTTCTACCCTCAATTTTTAAATGCTAGGGAATTCCCTACCAGTTGAACTGAAGAAGACACTCGGATGAGTAGTGAAACGTTTTCAAGACACCTTGGATTTTTTTATTTTGTGATTTGTGTTTCTTTATTCAGCTTCTGGGTTGTCCCATGCTACGGATTATTTTACAGGTACAAAATTGGCCAGTGTAAGTAAATGAGCCCCCAACCTGCAGCTGCTGTGAGAATAACAACAATGTGGGAGGGGGCATGGATTATACATGTCTGATTGGCTGTATTATGATAGGGTGTTATGGCAACCATTTTGACTTCCTGGAATAGAGATGATTTTTATATTCTTATCACAGGACTATTAGAAGGGCAAATGCTCTTGTATAGCAGAACTGGTGGTAATCTTCAGAAATGGCTCCATCATTATTCAGAATAACAACAATGTGGGAGGGAGCATGGATTATACATGTCTGATTGGCTGTATTATGATAGGGTGTTATGGCAACCATTTTGACTTCCTGGAATAGAGATGATTTTTATATTCTTATCACAGGACTATACATTAGAAGGGAAAATGCTCTTGTATAGCAGAACTGTTGGTAATCTTCAGAAATGGCTCCATCATTATCCACATGCATGTGGGAATTTCATTTATACAAAAAGAACATGAATTTTAGCACTAGGTTACCATAACATTCAGTATACTCTTCATGGAACTGTTGGCCCATGTCTGATACAGACATGTCTGATGTCATCTTGTGCAGAGTGAAAATGAAAAATCATGTTGATGACTTCTGCAGGCACCATCTGCATATTGATTATTTTATCTCTTTTATTGACTATTAAGTAAAATTATTGTGCACAGAACCAGTGAAGATTGTACTTAACGTTAGTCTTCACACTTCCCATGCGCATACCTCCCAACTGTCCTGTTTTTCGCGGGACAGTCACGATTTCGACAGCTCAGCCTGCAGTCGCGAGTTTGTTACTGAAAAGTCCCGACTTTCTCTTTGATCTCCTGCACCGAACAGCCAGAAAAAGATAGAAAGTTCCTAACGTAATTGACTTTTGGCAGAGAGCCCAGAATAGTTACTTAAATACTTTTGTAACATTTTAAGATAAGAATGTCTCTTTCTTACATCTCAAAGGAACAGTAACATCAAAAAATGAAATTGTTTTAAAATAATGCAAATATAATGCAGTGTTGCCCTGCACTGGTAAAACTGCTGTGTTTGCTTCAGAAACACTACTATTGTTTATATAAATAAGCTGCTGTGTAGCCATGTGGGCAAGGAGAAAAGGCTCAAGGCTGCTGGTAGCAGATAAGCTCAGTTGAACATAATGGTGTTATCTGTTATCCACTATTTACCCTGTGCCATATAGCTTTTTTTCAATTTCCACCATTGCTACACAGCAGCCTGTTTATATGAACTATAGTGGTGTTTCTGAAGCAAACAGATCAGTTTAAGGGTAAGGCCAGATGAGGAGATTCGGGGAGATTTTGTCACCTGGCGACTTATTGCCACTTCTTTTGCGCGACTATCTTCCCCGAACTGCCTCAGTGTTTTTCCCCCATAGGCTACAGCGCAAAACCGCCTTAAGGCAACTTTGGGCGACTATTGAAAACGCATCGGCACGTGTGCATTAGCGCAGGCGATTTTGCGCTGTAGCCTATGGGGAAAAAACGCTGAGGCAGTTCGGGAAGATAGTCGCGCAAAAGACGTGGCAATAAGTTGCCAGGCGACAAAATCTCCCGAATCTCCTCGCCTGGCCATCCCTAAGCAGTGCAGTGCAACACTTCATGATATTTTCATTACTTTAAACACTTTCATTTTTTGGTGTTACTGTTCCTTTAAAGGACAATTCACCTTCATTAACAAAACTGTTTTAACACATAAAAACCACAGAAACGTGTTCAAATTTTGTAAAATGAACATGGAAATTAAGGGATGTAACCACAAAATGGGCATGTTCAAAAATGTTTGCCGCGCCCCAAATCTTTTCCTCCCTCTGTTTATAAAATGTTGGTTGGTATGTCCATGCTTTTTATCTGGTTAATCATGGTGCTGGGGCTGGCTGTGACAGCAACATAATGTATTGATTTTGTCATCCAAACTTGTTTTCTGCCACAGCAATCTAGAAAAACTAAGTTCAAGTTCAGTGAAATTCAATGAATATAAAAAGTCATAGTGGAAATACATGGAAGATTTTGTTAGGAGAATAAAGTGTTGCTTACACTATACATGTCACATAGTGCTCTTGGGAACTGTTGGACTACAGTTGAAAGAAATCAGCGGAGAACTTCCTTTTAGACCAGAATGTGCCTGGTGGAGCAGGACATCCACAGGGTGTGCCCCAAACATCACATTTGTGAACTCAGCCTTGTACTCCTTCATAGTAACACACTAACAGAAGCAATTCTTTCTACTGAATTTCACAAAACTGTAATGGAACATCGGAAAGGAGAATACCTGTTTAAAGCAATAGTAACACCAAAATATGAAAGTGTTTTAAAGTAATGAAAATATCATGTACTGTAGCCCTGCACTGGTAAAACTGATCTATTTGCTTCAGAAACACGACTATAGTTCATATAAACAAGCTGCTTTGTAGAGCAATGGCTGAAATGTAAAAAAAAAGGCTATTTGGCACAGTTTAAATAGTGGATAACCGATAACACTTTATCATGGGGGCAGCCATTCAAATGAGAAAAGGCCAAGCAGATAGCAGATAAGCTCTGTAGAACACAATGCTTCACCTTTTCTCCTTTGAATGGCTGCCTCCATTGCTACACAGCAGCTTATTTATATAAACAATAGTAGTTCCTTTAAGTTGTGATTTGAACAGAACCTGCTTGAAAGCTCTTCATCCTTTTAGTTGTTATGGGAAAGGACACTTAAGATGGTCACAGACTTAACAATTGTGATGGTCGCAGGAAATTTCGTTAGTTTTCAATACAGACACTTTAGAGCTGAATAGTGAGATATACAGGTAGAAGCAATAGAATTCTATCTGTATCTGATGATTTAGCAGTAAACCCTGGTAGATGTTCAAAGGCACACAATCAAAGTTTTTCTGACCTGGCCGATTGACGAGCCGACTGCTTTTCCTAATATCAGTTGGCTTGTGTCCCAATATACAGGCACCGAATATCGTATGAAACTTTGTTTGGTATGATAATATCTGTGTGTCTGTGGCCACCTTTAGGTATATGTGGGTTTCTTGGGATGCCCAAAGGTGAACTTATTACAGTCATAAAATGATTGCATACAGCACAATATCAATAGAAATAAAAATCCAAGTTTCCAGCATCTGGTTCCAGTGAGTCCAAATATGAACTGATATGCCTAGAAACACTGATGCACGTATTAATTTCATCAAAATCATTTTATACCTTCATTCAAAAAAAAAATTTTTACAAACGTTATTAATTATTAAGTTCTGATAATGGCAGTTCCTTGTACAAATGAATACGTATAGAAACGGATCCGCACACACTCAAGTTAATGAAGTCGGGGAACACCCTCCCTTCATCAGGATCATCAGCACCACCATTGCAGGACTAGTGAACTACAGGTGTACGGTAGGAAAAATTACATTGTATTCAAGGAGTTCCTTGTAGAAGGCGAGCGATGGGCTTATGAGTATGTGAAAATGGATTGATTTTAGAAGGGGGGTATGTATTCTGGCATCGTTGTATGGTGTCTGAAATGCCTATGAGAAAAACCTAGGCAGGTCTCCTTGCTATAAAGTGTTTTTATTTAAGATGTTTTTTGGCTGGTCATTCCACCAGTGGAACAAGACCATACCCCCCTGTATGGCTAAATCACACTGCCTTGTAATTTAAAGGATTACAAGTAGGGATGCTTCCAACCAGAGAGCGTTGCAGCTCAGGCAGGGCCAACATTTCATTGTAACCGGTAGTAATGGCATTAAACAATGTTTTTTCCTGGTACAAAGCAGCATTCTGCAGAGTATACTGTCTGTTTAACTATTCTTCCTGTCCAACAGAATACTTCAGATTTCTTTATATTTGTAATCCTAAATGAAAATAAAAGGCCCAATAGAGTTAGAGATCCCATTTGGGTGCATAAGCACCCACGCCTTTAAATGCCTGATATGACACAAAGACCTTCAATAAGATTTATCTAAAGTCCCAGCAGCTGTGTACTCCCTCAGGAAACTATTAAAAAAGCACAGCATTGTAAGCAATTCTGCACATTTTGAAGCTACTCCCTTAAATTCCTGATCTGATAAAGAATCAACATGCCTCCCCTGTTATGTGTTTCCTATACAGAGAAAAGCTGTGCTGGTATTAACACGAACATATTATTTGACACAAAACACTATCCTTAATGTTTCAGGCATGTCCTGCCCACCGCTTTGTTGCTCTTTCTTCCTTACCCGTAAATGGTAAACCTGATGCACTGCCGGATCAGTAGCGTCACAGTGATACATGATATTTCTTTGTGTTTCAAGTAAAGTAATCACAAAAATAAAGTGTATTTAGTGGTTTCTGTTCTTAATACATAAGAAAATATTTATATTGGGGGGTTTGGAACACTGCTCCTCATACAGCAAATCAGAGTTTAAGAGGCAATATACAGTTTTCTTTGACAGGAATGCACTGAAATTGTATTCAGCCTTTTCTTTCTGTTAAAATAAGTCAACTTTTTAATGGATCAGTGTAGTAACTTTACATTGATGGGGTGTAAAATTACGATCATTCAAACCACATTGTCCCAACAATCGATCAGACAGGTTTAAAACTTTTTAGTCTTAAAACACTGGTCAGTGGAAGGGACGGTCCAATAATCCTTGATAAACGGTTGGAATAAATGCAAGGGTAAACAAAGGAACGGATGGCCATCAGTTTATATATGTATGATCTTGCAGCCAGCACTACAAAGCAATCCCTTCAGATATCATTAACCATTAATGGATGAATCATTAATACAATCCGTTAGCCGATAAAATTGTTTATAGGATGGAAACAATATCTGCTCATTTATGACGAGCTTTATTTGATTAACTGTATTATTCTTCTCCTACTCCAACTCCTACTCCTTCTCCTACTAAGTTCTTTGAAGAACCAAGAAAATGCTTTCAAATTAAGGGCCAGAATAAATTTGATGAGATATTAATGTACAGTATTGTTTGTCTCGTGAAACTAAATAGAAATATATGGGGAGATCTGTAATTAAATTATGAGATATGCTTTTCTCATTGAATCTGGACCTAATACCAAAGGCCACACATCTTTCATAAAACAATAGGCATGAGATTTAGATCACAAGCCCTGTTATTTGGGATAACTTTGTAAACACAGGTGCATGTTGCCTCTTTAATCCCTAATGTGAAGGGAAGGTATTGGGAATTTGAACCACGGTGGCCTAGGTTTCCCAATTTAAAGGAATTGTTCAGTGTAAAAATAAAAACTGGGTAAATAGGCTGTGCAAAATAAAAAATGTTTCTAATATAGTTAGTTAGCCAAAAATGTAATGTATAAAGGCTGGAGTGATTTGATGTATAACATGTCAGTCAGAACACTACTTCCTGCTTTTTAGCTCTCTTGGTTTGCACTGGTTACCCTGGTTACCAGGCAGTAACCAATCAGAGACTTGAGGGGGGGGGCACATGGGTCATATCTGTTGCTTTTGAATCTGAGCTGAATGCTGAGGATCAATTGCAAACTCACTGAACAGAAATGTACCATGTGGCCCCCCTTCAAGTCGCTGACTAGCTCAGAGTTATAGAGCTGAAAAGCAGGAAGTTGGATTCTGGCTGTTTTATTTGACATCTGTTCACTCCAGCCTTTCTATATTACATTTTTGGCTAACTAACTATATTAGAAACATTTTTTATTTTGCACAGCCTATCTATTTACCCAGTTTTTATTTTCACACTGACCTGTTCCTTTAAGGAAGTCACAGCAGGGCAGGCAGTAAGTGGGTGGCTCAAATGTTCATAATGGCCACATAAATTGCTATGAGTGCAGTTCTACTCCTTATAGATTTTGTATTATGTACTCCCACTTAGCAGACCCAGAATAACTTTGCTGTGCTTTAAATTCAAATGGAATTATGGAAATATATTAACTCTAAACAATAGACTTTTTAATCAGTTGTGGCTGCTTACCATGACTAGGGACAACACCCCACAGTCCATGCCTGCCAGTTTAGACATCTTTATGCAGTCTACTTCTACATATCTACCTTTCCCATCCTTCCCTTAAAGGAAAACTAAAGATTAACTAAAGAAGTAGGCTATAAATGTTCTACATTATGTTTTGGGTTTCTATACAAGCCCAAGGCAACCAAAGCCCTTTAGCAGAAAAGAGCTGTGTCTCCAAAGATGCCCCAGTTGCTCCCCATTACTACATGATAGCACAGAAATCAGTGCAATTAGCATCAGAATTTAATAATCAGCCTTGTAGCATCAGCTTATATTACAAGCCAACATCATTGTCATCTTGATAATTTGTCATTTTATCTTCTCAACAGCTAGCGTCCACTGAGCGTGTGTGTATGTATATACAGTATATATGTGTGTGTGTGTGTGTGTGTGTGTGTGTATATATATATATATATATATATATACATAATTTTTTTTAATCTAAAACTCCTGCTACCCCAGGAATGAGCTGTTACTTTGACAGTTTTACATTATGGAAAAAAATTGTTGTTGTTAATAAGACTGTTGTGAAAACTATTTTATGAGTAGGAGAAAGGAAGAAAACAAGGGATGACTGTCATATTTTGATACCAGTTAAACTCCTTTTGGCCCTTTTTTATGTCAGTCATGTTTCCCATCTCTTGTAATAACTAGGAATGAAATAAACAAATCAGGGTCGAAGTTTTAGCCTTTAACATCCTGCTCTTGCCATTCCAAGTGTAGTGCCCTCTTTAAAGAAAGAGACATATTGCACTAGAGATTTATGGAGAAAATAGGAGGGGGTTTCAAGAGTGGAATGGAGGAAGGAATAGAAGGAAAGTGATTTTAAGTTTTATTCATCTATATTATCTTTATTGTCATCTATATTATCTTTAATGTCTCATTAGCAAAAAACAAATATTCAAGATGATACAATCTGTGTGGGTTCATTACTAGTAAATATTAGGTTATACATGTTGTTGTTGTTATTATAATAATAATAATTTGACAGTAAGAAACAGTGTAGTACAATTAGTAAATATTACATTATAGGAAAGTGTACAGTTTCACTAAACATACTCTGCAAACCGTCTCATAAAAAAGTCCCTCCTGTGCAAGTTACATGTGAAACAGACCCTTCTCTCTATCACAGTGCTAATCAGATTTCTTGGCAAAATAAAAAGCCATTTTTTACAACCAGTTCATCTACTAAGGGGCAGATTTATTAAAGTGTGAGATTAGAACTCACCACAATAAAACTCACTCACTTTCAATGCATTCCTTTGGGATTTTTAAAAGAATATTTATCAAAAGTTGAACTCCATTGATAAGATTCTAAAAACATGGTTGAGTTTTTCTGTGATGAGTTCTAAATTCACACTGTGATAAGTCTGCTCCTAAATGTCATCTTGTGAGAAAAAAAAAACAAGTCGATTGATCCATTTTATTAGCAATATGCCAGTGTGAACTATCCAACAGTTTGTACATTTGCAGCTTCAGCAATTAATGGTTAATAATAATAATATTTAGAACAGTCAAGTAACCCTTTAGTTTAAATACATGAAATAAATTAGCTGTACATTTGAGTTAAAAGCTTCACTATATTCATGCATTCATGTTTTTGAAAAGTTCTGGCTTTTAGGCTGTTGAATTCTGAGATTTATCTTAAATTGCAAATAAATCCTTTAGCCAAAAATTATGTACCTGTACAAGAGAACCTTAAATGACTGCTTTAAAGGAATTGTTAAGTATGAAATAAAAAATTGGGTAAAGAGAGGCTGTGCAAAATATAAAAAAAATCTAATATAGTTAGTTAGCCAAAAATGAAATCTATAAAGGCTGGAGTGACTGGATGTTGAACAGAACACTACTTCCTGTTTCTGATCAAATTATCACTCACCAAGCAGGGGCGCACCGCCAATGAGGCGAGCTGAGACGCTTGCCTCAGGCGGCAACGCCGGAGAGGTTTCCAGGGACAGCAAAAAGCCGCCCCTGGTACCTTTTGAGAGCCGAATTTCCGGTTTTTAAACCGGAAATCCGGCTTTACTAATGCGAGAGAGCGCAGTTGCATTAGTGTTCCTGCCTCCCCTCCCGACAGGTAAGTCGGCGAGGGGGGGCGGCATTGCAGGAGCCACTTCAGGCAGCCCTTAGGCAAGAATCAGCGCTGTCACCAAGGTTATAACAAAGTATCTTTATTGTGTGGAGTATATGCGTATACAAATAGCCAGTCAAACATACCCTTGACAGCCTACAGCAAATAATCTGTATAGTCAATGAATAAGTATAATATTTACGTGTATATAAAGTCTGTGAATTTCATCTCTGTGTGTCCATCTCTCAGGAGAGAAAAAATAATAAGAAATAAAAATGGACAGAATAAGGGTCACATATAATATTATTTAAAAAGTCATAAAAATAAAACTGTTAATGCAAAGGAAAATTTAATTTTCAGATGCTGGACAAACCAATATAAGGGCTCAATTATAAACATAGGTGCTAAACCGCAGAAGTGCAGTTTCCAGTAGCAGTAAACTGACAAGTAGGGGCCCATTTACTTAGCTCGAGTGAAGGAATAGAATAAAAAAAACTTCAAATTTCGAATGTTTTTTTGACTACTTCGACCATCGAATGGGCTGCTGCGACCTTCGACTATGACTTTGACTTTGAATCGAACAATTTTGAATCAACGATTCAAACTAAAAATCTTGACTATTCGACCATTCGATAGTCGAAGTACTGTCTCTTTAAAAAAAAAATTCGACCCCCTAGTTCGCCACCTAAAACCTACCGAAGTCAATGTTAGCCTATGGGGAAGGTCCCCATAGGCTTTGCTTTCTTTTTTTGGTCGAAAAAAAATCGTTCGAAGGATTTAATCGTTCGATTGAACGAATTCCGGTAAATCCTTCGACTTTGATATTTAATTAATTTGCCCCGTAATGTCAAAAAGTAATTGGGAAATAATTAGTGCAAAGTGCACTGATGCAGTTAAGCATCTACGTATGTTCAAAAATGAACCCTAAATGTTAATAAAATATTTTCATTTTATGTTGTCACTGGTCCTTACAACGATACATACAGTAACATTATGGGGCGGATTAATCAACGTGTGAGATTACAGCTCACCACAGAAAAACTCACCCATGTTCTATTCATTCCTATAGGAATTTTAGAATCATATTTATCAATGGAGTTCACCATTTTATAAATATTCTTTTAAAAATTCAATCGGAATTAATAGAAAGTGAGTTTTTCTGTGGTGAGTTCTAATCTCACATTTTGATAAATCTGCCCCTCAATGTTGCCACCTTGTCCCACTGAAAAATAATGATGCTTCGATAACGGAGGGTCGTTACTTTTTTTTACCTTAGGTCACATTCTTCATGTTTGTATCTCACTTGTACTGTTAACAGTAGATCTTCCGTTATCAGATTTGTCTTTAGAATAATCCCTTCATTAAGACAAAAGGGGAGCCAGATATTCCCTAAAATGCCTAGCCCTGCCCTAACTTGAATTTTGATTGAAATGTTTCCCTTTCTGTGTTTTTCTTTTCCAGATTTTTCAAGAAACAGGTTGACTGAAGTTCCTGTGGAAGTGTGTCAGTTTGTGTCACTGGAAGCGCTGAATTTGTACCATAACTGTATCAAAATGATTCCCCATGCCTTTGTAAATCTGCAAATTTTGACATATTTAAACATTGGGTAAGTGCTATTTTCTTGCCTAGTACTTTTTAAAGTAGCTTAGATTGCTTAGAGGTTGTGGCTGTGGACAGTGCTATGTCAGCTATGAGGACAGGTGACAAACT
The DNA here is from genome assembly GCA_038501925.1 of Xenopus petersii. Taxonomy (NCBI): domain Eukaryota; kingdom Metazoa; phylum Chordata; class Amphibia; order Anura; family Pipidae; genus Xenopus; species Xenopus petersii. Next base: position 129,206,002 of record CM076675.1, read on the forward strand.
GGCTGTTACAACTGTCAGTAAAAATGAGACTTGATGACAAAGGTTTTTTTCCCATAGAAAATGTAACAACCGGCCTTGACTTTAATATAAATCACACTGGTTTATTCCTCAGCTACTTGTGATATTGCAAAGTTCCTTACCTTTTAATAAACATGAAGCTGGAACTTTATTGCTGCTTTCAAATGCATTGTGGGAAGACAAAACATCAACTGCAGAGCAGCACCTGGAATTGTAATTCATCCACAGCTCAATAGACATGCTTCAGATCCTGAGAAAGATTTGTTGAGTAGACCTTTCTCTCTTGCTCACATATCACGTGTTCTGTAAAACCCCATTATTTATCCCCACAACAAGCAACGGCTGTCAGAAGATTGTGGACACCACCACTATCTGACCTTCCAATTTCCATATGTTACAGTACCATTATTATGAAATAAATCAGTTAAGGGGTAATATGAATTTCATATCTAAAGCTTGGGGTATATTTTGCATGTGCAACTCAAGATAAAAGACTGTGAATGTTTAAAGTGGACCTGTCACCTACACATAAAAAACTGCATAATGAAAGTCCTTTTCAAATTAAATATGGAACCCCAAAAATGTTTTTCATTAAAACATCCATACCTGTTATAAAGGTGTTTAAATATCTAAACTGTCAATCAAATATTACCTGCCCTGTCTCTATGCCCGTGGCATAGAGGAGGGGCAGTCAATTACTTTCACTTTCCATTCAGCACTTCCTAGATGTCACAGCTCTTCTCACATTCCCCCTTCCCTCCTCAGGCTCTATAATTGTGTACGGCACTGCACATGGACATTAGGTCCCTCATTCTGGTTCATACACAAGATTTTGGGGTGATACACAATTTCCCTTAATAACCGTGTCCACAAAATGGCAGCTGCCTGTGATTGTATAATTCCAAAACAGAAGGAAACAAAATTTAAATAATAAATACAGTGTAAGTAAAGTTAACATGATAGAAAAGAATTTGAAATTATTTCTTAGGGTGACAGGTCCCCTTTAATGGATTATTTGTTCTAAAGCAATAGGTCTCTAAGTTTTTACGTTCCAGCTCAACATTGGATCTGATGTTAATTCCCTCCACGTGTTGATAAAAAACAACACATATAAGGTTGCAGGAAAGACATCAGCTTTGAAAAGGGGTGCTGGGAGTAAAATCTGGAAGGCAGCAGGACATAGATGTATTAATTATTTAATCATTGCTATAGCTTATAGTAAAATAAAATGACCTTTTTATTTGTATACATGTTTTTCACCCCCCAAGGGATCCATTCGATACTAGGGGGCAGATTCACTAACTTCGAGTGAAGAATTCGAATGAAAAAAACTTCGAATTTCGAAGTTTTTTTTGGGTACTTCGACCATCGAATTGGTTAAATTCGTTCGAATTCGATCGAAGTCGAAAGAAATCGAACGATTCGAAGTAAAAATCGTTCGACTATTCGACCATTCGACCATTCGATAGTCGAAGTACTTGCCCTTTAAAAAAAACTTCGACCCCCTACTTCGGCAGATAAAACCTACCGAAGTCAATGTTAGCCTATGGGGAAGGTCCCCATAGGCTTGCTAAGCTTTTTTTGATCGAACGAAAAATCCTTTGATCGTTCGATCGAATGTTTAGCGCTAAATCCTTCGACTTCGATATTCGAAGTCGAAGGATTTCAATTCGAGGGTCGAATTTCGAAGTATTTTTAACTTCGAAATTCGACCCTTAGTGAATCTGCCCCTAGGTGTTGAAAGCATATGTCCTTTTTTTATTTGGTATCTTCTGTTCCAGGACAGAGTTTTGTTAAAAACAAAAAAAAAGCACCAGGGCTGAAATGCATTTTTAGGGGCCAGAGGGGATTAGTCACGATACCTTGGCATCTTTGATCCATGTGCCATTGATTACCTGACTAATTACATTACATTGACTACCTGATTAATTATGTGCTGTTAAAAATGATAAACCAAATTGTTGCCTGAAAATAAAAGCGAAAAAAAAACGTATGGGCAAACATAGCAAACTCCCAGGACAGGTCTCTACAACAGATGTGTTTTCTGCATGGGTATTTATAGGGGTTGTTCACCTTTGAGATAACTTTTAGTATGATGTAGAGATTCATATTCTGAGACAATTTACAATTGATTTTAATTTTTTATTCTTTGTGGTTTTTTTGTTATTTAGTTTTTTATTCAGCAACTCTTCAATTTGCATTTTAAACTATTAGCGCGGGTCCAAATTACTTTAGCAGCCATGCATTGATTTGAATAAGATTCTGGAATATGGCTAGGAGAGGACTGAATAGAAAGATGAGTAATAAAAGTTAGCAAGAACAATACATTTGTAGCCTTACAGAGCATTTTGTTTTTTAGAAGGGGTCAGCAACGCCTATTTGAAATCTGCAAAGAGTCAGAAGAAAAAGGCAAATAACTATAAAACTATAAAAACCAATTGAAAAGTTGCTTAGAATTGGACAGTCTATAACATACTAAAAGTTACTTTAAAGGTGAACCACCCCTTTAAGTCTTTGTGATCTTTTATAATGGCACTGACACTTTTATGATTTCTAACAAGGAGTGTTTATCAGAACATGTTGGCACTAATCTTATTCTTGTAAATGAATAGTTTTGTTGAACTTTTTCTACTTCCAGAAAATGTAGCCAGTCCAGCATCCAACTTGTTTTCTCGTTCAGTGACACAGTATCATTAGCAGTTGAAGGGTTAAAGACAAAATCTGTTATATTACACAGATACAGTAGAAAACTCGGCTTTCTAACATTGTATTCTAATGCTGCAAGAAGTCTGATATCTTTGTCATCTTAATGAAGGTCTGTCTGAGAGAAGCTTGAGTGGAATGCACACTGAACATAATGTAGGAAGAATGTTGTCTTTTCTTGCGAGTTCTGCTCCACTATAGTTACTGTATGCCAATGATTACATTGTAATTTATGGCCTGGCATAGCAATAACAGCAATAGCAATAACATTCACATAGGGCAGCATTAAAAGGAAACGTGTCTGTATAAACTGTATAGGACGGTGTATGACTGTTCCAAGTGTCAAGACTGAAAAAATAGCTTTTATTGTTCTAGGTTGCTTATAGTAATGACAGAGAAAATTTCCTTTTGGCGCACTCACTGCACATATCTCAGCAGATCCTTATTGGGTGCTAAATGTGGCATGTATCCCAATTGTCACAACTGCTCTCTTTGTATAATAATGGTTTTTTTTTTAAATTTCTTGGCATTTTCCCTAATGTAAAAATGAAACTGAAATTTACAACAACATTTAAAACATCCAGTTAATCACAATGCAAAAGGAAATGTTGTAAAACGAAGTTGTGTGTTTGCAGACAGAAATTGAAGTAGACTTGTAGAACATCAGCCTTTTTGTACTGAAGGGCTATAATATGTCTGTTAATTTCACTGCCATCCATCATTTGTGAATGACAGATAGTAGCACCCCCAAAGGATTTTAAGTAGGGATTCCACGAATCCACTATTTTGGATTCGGCCAAACCCCCGAATCCTTCGCGAAAGATTCGCCCGAATACCGAACCGAATCCTAATTTGCATATGCAAATGAAAATGTTAATTAGGGGCGGGAAGGGGAAAGCATTTTTTACTTTCTTGTTTTTTGACAAAAAGTCACACAATTTCTCTCCCCACCCCTAATTTGCATATGCTAATTAGGATTCAGTTGAATCCTGGCTAAATCCCGAACCAAATCCTGGATTCCTAATTTTTAGTTTATTAAGGTATGCTGGGAATTGCTGACACACAGTACATCTTAACACAATGGGCATAACATTAGCAGAGAGGGGTCATTTACCCTCTATGCCATTTGCAGTTAATTAAGTCAGTTTGTGAGGCTCAAAATCCATAAATAGCTAGCAAGAAGTTACAGAACAGCCTGATAATTAGATAGTTCCCCTTCATTCCTAGGCTTTGCTATTAATGCAGGCTTTTTCTTCCGCCCACAGTCATTTTTGTATACAGGGATCTGGCTGTGAAAGCAGCTTTTATACAGTCCACTCTTGCGCTTGGACAATGTTCAGCTGCACTTTTGACAACACAAAAACACAAGGGAGTTTGCAGCTCATTTTGAAAGCATCTGTGAGTCACTAAGCAAATTATAGCTCGGCTTTGAATGCTATTGTGTTGTTCTCTCTTTCAGTCGGAATCAGCTTTCCTCTTTGCCAGCCTGCCTATGTGGTCTTCCTCTTAAAGTTCTTATTGCAAATAATAATAAACTTGGTTCCCTGCCAGAGGAAATAGATCAGCTGCAGCACCTGATGGAATTGGTACGTCCATGCTTTTTATGTTTGGGGGATTATACTAGTGTTGTTAACCATTTAAGGAAACCATTTTGCAACATGTTGAAAATTGAGTGAAAAATTGGCACTTTTTTTGTGAGATAACACTTCTGGCAGAAGTTTAGTATCGGTACCCCTAGGGAATTCACTAACTGAACATAATTTATAAAGGGAAATATAAAGTTGACCATGTTAGATTTGTCACAAATGATTACAGGAAAACGATAGCAGTTCAGGAAAGCACACAATATTCAGGATTATTTAGTTCTACTCAATGTAAGAACTCCATGCCACAGACAAAATTAAATTGTTAAAATTGAGCTGCTCAGTTTTGCTAATGTACTGAGCTGGTTGGCCTGTGGACCAAACCCTGTGAAAATGGTGGTGTTACACAGAAAAGCTGGTGAAAATAGGTGTTTAGGTTGGGGTTGTGTATGATTTGCTTCCAGATGGGTGGAATGAGATCTTGTGGCCCTCAACAATGCAAGATAAGAGTTTGGAGCCTTTTCCTCCAAAACCCAGTAGAAAACGCAGTAGCTGGCTCAATTTCAGCACAATGGGTCCCCTAAAGTACTCTTTTTCCCAGATGCTACTGCCCTGGTTGCACTTTGCATATAGTTCTGCATTCAGTCACATCTGTTTTACTGGGCTACAGTTTTCAGTATTCAGCATCCACAGCCTTTATCTGTTGGTGAAAGCTGGTAGCTGTGGTTCAGATGTTGCAGATTGGGCAGTCACAGACATAAACCCATTTGGCATACTGAAAGTGACAAGGCCAGGAATTCGTATATTATGCACATGCTACCTGCAGGGGCAAAAAGGGCTAGGGAATATGTCTGTGTTTTTTAGGTTCTTCTGTTCTCCAGGGTGAGAAAACTGTGATTACTGCTATTACGTATTTGTAGTTTGTGAGTGCCAAAATTGCATTCTTTTAGTTTGAAGGGAAAGGAGATTCTCAGTCTCCTGGTTTGTATCAGCCATAATCTAGCTAAAAATCTTGTCTGCAGACACAATTAACATTCCAAGATATTTGCTTAATGTACAACAGAGCACATTGGCGACATCTATATCATTAAACAGCTCTAGTGTTATGAACCTAGAAATACAGTGGGTTAATCATCAGCAAATGTTAATATGTTATGCCACTGGTTCTTGTAGTCTATAATTTAGATGAAACCTCATTAAATTACTCTGCTCCTAAATCAACCACCTGAATGATTACAAAACTAAACTTTATTATATTTGTATGTCTCATTAAGACTGTGTTTCCTGCAGGATGTCAGCTGCAATGAAATCGCATCTTTGCCACAGCAAATCGGTCTCCTGAAATCTCTTAGGGACCTGAATGTACGAAGAAATCATTTAAAGGCCCTACCTCAAGGTAAGCACTGAAAAGAGCACTTGTACATAAAAATATTATGCTGAAATCTGAAAGGAGCACTTGTACATAAAAATAGTATGCTGAAATAAATATTATTCTTATATCATCAAGATAAGCTTAAGGGCATGTAACCCTCCAAAAATGTATGTGATGGTCTGACTGTATTTTCTTTTTTAGCAGTTTCTATTTCACTGCATGGCACATGGGTTAATTTCATATGCAAGAAGCAAATCTTGTTACACACTGCTGGGAAATGCGGTTTCTTAGTATCACCAGGGATAGCTGCTGCAGACCAAAACACTATGCTATATTTATAAAGTGTACTACTTTCCAATAATAACACAGATATTGGCATGTGGTCTTTATTTTTATTGATTCCTTTTTTTTCAATTTTCTTTTTTGAATGATTGTCTTGTAGCTCTCCAGTTTTAAATATAAAGTGCTGTCTCACAATAAGATTGTAAACGTTTGGTTTTACAGCCCTCCATAAAACATACTCGACAGAGCAGTCTGTTAGATTTATATTATATAATGAAACGAAACCGAAGAACTATATTTAGAGATCTCTGTGAACTGATGCAACAGTCAGAAGTATTTCTACTAATAAAAATGCGCTGGTTTTTGTCCTGGAGTGTGAGAAGCAGGGGCCCCTGGCATTGCAGAAAAGGCAGACCCTACATGAAAGAGTAGAGAATCACATAAATCAGAGATATCCATAAAGTTGGAAAACTGCCTGCAGGTTGTACACACTGATTTTACTATACTTCTGTAGCTATTCTAAAAAACAACATTTGTAATATTTCCCTATGGAGTTCATTGGATTCTGAGTTCTTAATGCATATACCCTCTCTCTCTTCTACTCAAATCCACTAATAACATGAAGACTTGCTCACTCTAGAGTTAAAAGTTATACTAGTGAGTAATAATTCAAAGCAAACTAAAATGTAGACCACTGCACTTGCCAATGCACCAGAAAATTGTGCAAATCGCTTACTCCTTTCATCAGGTGTCTTTGACAAAGGGCCACCCTAAAATGCCATATTGTGTGTTTGGGATGGCAATTATTCTTAATGCAGTTCCTGGTTATTTTCTGCAAGTATATAGTCTGTTATTCTAATCATAGTTTACAAAGCTTTGGTTAAATAGGGCTTTTTCAGTTCAGAAGAGATGAAATGTACATGTACATAGAAAATCCTTTGGAGAAACACAGTGTCTCAGTAAGTGTTTGGTGCTATGTAATCTCTCCCCTGACATTTGTATTTGTGCATGTGGTGATTTAGCTGCCAACAGCATCATTTTAGAATTATTTGAAAGGATGCCAGGTAATGAAACACTTTCCATTTATTGCTCAAGTGCCATTGGTGTGTTTGGAAACAAACTCTATATGATTTATGGAAGAAAACACAAGTTTGACATTGATTAAAGGCACAGTAAAATTTAAAGTAATACTAAAAATAGGTTTTAAAGTTGCTAAAATCATCCAAGCCATTCTTAAAGGCATTAAAGGAAAACTATACCCCCCAAACAATGTAGGTCTCTATTAAAAGATACTGAGTAAAACAGCTCATGTGTAAAACCCTGCTTCATGTAAATGAACCATTATCATAATAATATACTTTTTTAGTAGTATGTGCCATTGGGTAATCATAAATAGAAAATTGCCATTTTAAAAAATATGGGCCACCCCCTGAGATTGTAAGATTCACTGTGTACACATACAAACCACATGTAAGGTCACATGAGCCAATTAACAGACAGAGTTCTGCCTTTTGCTTCAACACTTCTTCCTGTTACAGTTAGTGTTGTAGTATTTCTGGTCAGGTGATCTCTGAGGCAGCACAGATAGAGTCACGAAATGGTGGTTCAAGGCAAGAGATGTAAAAGGGCAATATTTATGTAAATATATATTCCAGTTTGGTAAGATTCTTTAATATGTCATTCAATTTGATATAAACTATCTGTTGCTTAAGTATTCATTTTGGGGGTATAGTTTTCCTTTAACAGAATCAGCCATCACAACATCACCCGGCAGTGCATTCCACAACCTCACTGTCCTGACTGTGAAGAACCCCCTACATTGCTTCAAATGAAAGTTCTTTTCTTCTAGTCTAAAGGGGTGGCCTCTGGTACAGTGATCCTCTTTATGGGTAAAAAGGTCCCCTGCTATTTGTCTATAATGTCCTCTAATGTACTTGTAAAGTGTAATCATGTCCCCCTTCAAGCGCCTTTTTTCCAGAGAAAACAACCCCAACCTTGACAGTCTACCCTCATAATTTAAGTCTTGCATCCCTCTGACCAATTTAGTTGCACATCTCTGCACTCTCTCCAGCTCATTTATATCCCTCTTAAGGACTGGAGTCCAAAACTGCACTGCATACTCCAGATGAGGCCTCACAGGGACCTATAAAGAGGCATAATTATGTTTTAATCCCTTGAGATAATTCCCTTTTTTATGCAAGACAGAACTTTATTTGCTTTAGTCACAGAATGAAACTGCCCAGAATTAGTTGGCACAGTGCAGAAAAATTGGGCGCACAATTTCTTTCATTTTGACACATGAACCTTGATTTGTAGCAGGTTCAACTCATGCCGTTGATCACAGCAGCATTGTAATTATGGTGGTGATTGTGTACAAAAGTGCACTTTGCACATTATGGGCCAGATTCAGTTCAGTGAGAAAACGTTATATTATGGTGTGAAAACTCACAGATGAGATTCAATTCAAGTAGAAAACAACTTGTCTCCAAGTTCAGTTTCAGATTTTTCCCATAGAGTTTATCATGTGATAAATCATCTTCAGTTCTGCTATGTGTGAGTGAACAAAGGCTGATTGGATTCAAATCAGTGGAGCAGGAGCACTGAACAGATCTACTTTGAATAGGCCAATATTTGATTCGAATTTGAAAAAACTGTCTCTTTAAAACTTCAACTTCGACCATTCGCCATCTAAAACCTAAATCTAAAACTACTATTTGGAGTCAATTGGTGGAGAAATCATTTTTTTTTAAATACTTCGTATCAAATTTGATCAGATACAATCTTGCGTCGATTGAAACGTTTCGAATACAGCCTATTCGCCCGCAGAAAAAAACTTTGATTTTTTTAAATAAATGTAAATTAAATAATAATTAATTAATACATTTTCTTCAAATTTGGAAGTTATGGGAGTTCAAAAAAACTCCCATTACTTTGAAATTCGACCCTTGATAAATCTGCCCCTTAAAGTTTACTGAAAGTTGAACCACCCCTATACCTTTGCTCTCATTGACAACTGGTGGAAATAATGCTGTATTGTATGGTATTCATGAAAGGGTGACCATTAAATGACCTCCTATCTCAGAATCAAGATTAGTAAAACATCTCCTAATGCAGATATAGACTGTATCTCCTATAGCTCTAAGTTGACACTTTAAAGATGTACAAGTATGGGACCTGTTCTCCAGAATGCTTGGGACCTGGGCTTTCTGGATAATGGATCTTTCCGTAATTGGGATCTTCCTACCATAAGTCTTCTAGCAAATCATGTAAACAATTAGTTATGCTTCCAATAAGAATTAATTATATCTTAGTTTGGATCAAGTACAAGGTGCTGTTTTATTATTTCAGAGAAAAAGCGATTTCTAAAAAAACTTGTATAAAGCGCAGTCTATGGAAGATGGACCTTTTGTAATTTGGAGCTTTCTGGATTTCCAGATAATGGATCCCATATTTGTACAAAGAAAGAAGATCGAAAATATATAAATACATTTGTGTTGCTAATAAAGCTTTAAAAACCGTGTGGCATTTCCTAGGGGCCTACAAACAAGATAACAACTGTGCCTGTTTCATAAGGCAATTCGATATAAATTAAAGTTTGAAAATCTATCTGCAAAAACCAAAGTGAGACTACTTCCAAAGGCATATATATAATTTCCCAATGGCAGTGTTCTTGCAGTAGAGAGTACAAAATAATGAGTGGCTGCCACTGTAGTAAATTGGTGCTTTAAAACGTCTCCCTTTTCTTGATAATACTAACAAGAAGCTCTTTAAACTTATCTATTGTTCAAAAATGTGTGTGTGTATAATGCATATACAGTATATTAATTATGCATTGTACTAATTGGTGTTTATGGTGTTTAAAATCACCCCTTTTTCTTAATGAGGAAATGTATGTGTATCTTACAGCAACTTTAATGATATGGCCTTTTCTTTCACTTTAGAAATTGTTGATCTTCCATTGGTGAAATTGGATATTTCATGCAATAAAGTGCTGGTTCTTCCACTTTGTTTTAGAAAAATGGTGCAATTGCAAGTATTAATACTTGAGAACAACCCACTCCAGTCTCCTCCTGCACAGGTGAGTTTTAGAAGGTAATAAGAACAAGTAATTGCCATTGTACTTTTACACCTCTAAAAATAGAAGGCTTGTCCTTTTATTTGAATGAACACCGGTCATTTTGATGGTGTAGTTAAGAGCAGAGAAAAGCTGACCCACTGCCTTTGGCCCCCTCTATTAGTGTGTACTGACACACCCAGGTATGCATTTTGCCAGTAAAATACACTTTGTGTATGTACTGTATTTAATTTTGACCGCTTTCCATAATTTCAGTTTCAAGTTTCAATGTTCCTGCTTCAGAAAGACATAAGATGGTGAAAAATGGAACATTACATTTCAGTATTAGAAAAACAGTCACAAATAGAGGGTAATTAAAAGAAACATTTATTTCTGGTGAACTATCTGAAAATAACTGAACTGAAAAATGTTTGGCTGAACAACCCCTTTAACACTCGGCAAGAAGCATTTATAAAAATGGACCAGTGAGGATCTGTGGCAGGGGTGTCCAAACATTTTCCAACGAAGTCCAGATTTGGTGAGGTGAAAATGTGCGGGGGGCAACCATTCAGCCTGACATCGATATCCCTTCCGAGGTAGCTAACTAGCGATTTAGGCCCTAAATGAGTAATAAAAAATAGCAACCCTGGGTGTGTCAAATGAGGGCATGGCCAAATAGTATTCAGTGCTGTGTACAAATCTTCGTAGCCCCTTACATTTGTCCAAGACCCCATATGGTGTTGCTTTGTTACAATTGCTTTTTAACCCCTTTGGAACAATAGGATGTGGGCCCTGCTTTTTTAATCCCTTCCAGACCCCACTTTGCTCATCATGGAGCCCTATTTCACTTGACCTCCTGCTCCAATTTCACTTCCCCATCCTAGCAGATTCTTACTCCCCCCTTCTCTTCATACTGTACCTCTCCCCTTCACCCACCTCCATCATTCTCTTCTCTGTCCCTTTCACTTCTCACTCACACTACCGACCTCCCTCCTGTCCAGGCAGCACTTGGAAGATGGCTGCTAGGAAGCAGCAAAATTGTTGATCATATGATCATATTTAAATGATCACGTGGTGCTGCACAATCAAACCCTAGGTGCCCCAGTGCCCCCGCAAGCCAGTCCGACCGTGTGTGCGGGCCATATTCTGTTATACTTTTGGAATTTGCTGCAGGCCAAATTAAAAATTGATTGTGGGCCGTAGTTTGGACACCCCTGATCTGTGGGGATCTCCAAAAAAGGTTTTCATTTTGTAAGTTAAAGAAAATTTATGCCCCTTAATAATGCATGTCTCTATACAACAAATATACCACAGGTCAAATATAAATATATAAACACTGTTTCATATAAATAAAGCCTTGGAATAATCATATATAGAGAAACTGCAATTTTAAGTACTAAAGGTTTACTCCTGGATTCATTGTGCTCACACACCATACATCATCCAATGGATGAAAAAAGATGTGATTTTCAGTCTTGCACATTGCGGTTGAGGGATTTTAGACAACTGTTCTTTAATTCAGCCACATTAATGGTTTTTTTATACATGAATTGCTCATTTCAGCCTCCACCACAGAATCTCTTTTGGGTTATTGTCAGGATTTTGACTAGGCTTATCCAAAAATATAATTTTGTTTAATCTTCGTGGTTCTGGTCAGTTTGTCCCAGATTATGGCACCCAAAATTCCATCCCAGACAACTGAAATGACATTAAAGCTTAATACAGCTAATATAATTATTTTTGTAATGTAATGTAAATGTACTGGTATGGTATCCATTATCCAGAATGCTCAGGACCTGGGTTTTTTTTTAAATAAGGCATCTGAATTTCAATTATTTGATTAAAATGGAGTCTCTGCAAGGTGGCCTTACTGTCATTTGGAGCTTCCTGAATAATGGGTTTCTGGATAACGGATTCCCATACCTATATATGCATTTTTGTGTAATACAAATTCCTATTATGTTCCTTACATTAGACTGTAGAGTTAAACAAGGTGGCAGATGTTACAACTGACATTAATTGCCATTGATTTCTTTAAAAGGCGTATCATTAATTTGTTCCCCTTATCTACCAGGAGGAAATGTCTGAGATAATTCATAATTCATTATTTGTTTTTTTACAGATTTGTATCAAGGGCAAAGTACATATATTTAAATATTTAAGCATGCAATCTTGCCAGATGGAAAAAACTGGGGATGGATTTTATCTTCATTCTTTAGAAAGACCAAATCTGCCACAGCATATGGAAGAAAGGTAAGCAACCTATTAAGTGATGTTTTGAGAATATGCTAATTTAAATGTTCTGTCTGTAATCTGAACAGGAGCAGACCCCTGACTGCAGGGGTGCCTGTAATCTCTATTCCAACCCCCACTCAGTGCTGGGGGTGCAAAGTTATGCCACTGCATATACGCACACAGATGCCTATACATATTCATGCACCTGCTCACCTTTATCCATCCATACACACGCCGATATATATATATATAAACATACTGTAAATCCCCATTTATACACCATAAACCAATACCCTCATGCCCCCCCATATAAAAAGAAAGCACATTTCCTGCAATATGACTGCATGACAAATTTAAATTACATAATGACTTCTTAAAAGAAAACTATACCCCCCAAACAATGTAGGTCTTTTTAAAAAGATATTGCATAAAACAGCTCATATGTAAAACCCTGCTTCATGTAAATAAACCATTTTCATAATAATATACTTTTTTAGTAGTATGGGCCATTGGGTAATCATAAATAGAAAATTGCCATTTTAAAAAATAAGGGCCGTCCCCTGGAATCGTATGATTCACTGTGCACACAAACATACCAACAAACCATACATGTTAGGTCACATGAGCCAATTAACAGACAGAGTTCTGTCTTTTGCTTCAACACTTCTTCATGTTACAGTTAGTGTTGTGGTATTTCTGGTCAGGTGATCTCTGAGGCAGCACACAGACTATCACGAAATGGTGGCTCAAGGCAAGAGATGTAAAATGGCAAGATTTACTTAAATATATAGGCCAGTTTGTTAATATTCTTTAATATGCCACTTAATATGATGTAAACTATTTGTTGCTTAAATGTTCAGTTTAGGGGTATAGTTTTTCTTTAATAAATATGATTATTACGATATTCTGTTCTGTTTTTGGGAAACCAGTAGTATTGAAGACATCTTCCCAACAAAAAAGGATTCGGACTCGGGTGTTGGCAGTGATAGCGGTGAGAAGCGTTTATCTGCAATAGAGGTATTGTAATCTGTTCTCTATACTAGTCACACTGACTTATACCATCATCCCATTGGCTAGTGGAGCCTTGGAGTTGTGCTTAAAAAATTTAATTATGTAATATACATAAAAGGCTGTAGACCTGGTCTCCTATCCAGGTGTTGCTGCACTAGGCCATAAAAATGTTTAACCTAGGGTAAAATGATATAAAAAGTGCACTTACTGTAATGTGTATTGTGGGCACTGCATAATGTTTGTTTAAACAGATCAGGGCCTTGGCCAAAACAGTTCTTCATTGGATTTATACAGGCCAAGAACATTTCACTAGATGATGTGATAACATGCTTCTTGACCTTTTGATTTTCTCTTTTCTACTCTTAAGTACAGATTAAAAGCATTTGTCTTTTATTGGTTTCAACCAAATTACGCCTCTCTTTTCCTCATGGCTAATAATAGATTTACATCTGCAGGAAATGAGGCAGATGATTTAACCTGTGTAAAAACCTTGTTGGCTGTACTGTAACATAATGACCAGCCTTACTGCCAGCCTAGGAAACATCTGGCTGAAAGAACTCCTGTGCCAAGCCACAAAGCTACATTCTATTGCTACTGAGAGATGTCAAGTGATATTGAGCAATTCAGGTTGCTTATTTTGTTAAGTTTTATGTAATCATATTAAATTATATTTAAAATGCCACAAGTTAGTTTTACAGACTTACTGCAGCCTTTTTGGTTCCATATGTGCACACAATTATACACTATACAATCAGGAATAATCTCTGAAAGATCCATTATCAAAATAATATCCCCATGAACAGGAAAGAGACACACGTTCAGATTCGGGGAGATCTCCTCTTTTTATGGGTGACTAATCTCCTTGAACTGCCTTCCCGCCAGCTAGAATGGCACTCGGATTTTTTTTTCCCGAAAGTCTTGTGAAGTTTCCTCGTAAGGCAACGTCGGCCAACTTCTTAAAACAAATCGCTCAGAGTGCCATCCCGCCGGCGATTTGGATTCTAACCGGCGGGAAGGCAGTTTGGAAAAATTAGTCTCCCTGAAGAAGAAGAGATTTGTCGCTGGGCAACTAATCTCCCCGAATCAGATCGTGTGTCTCTGCCCTAAGTGATGGCAGATTAGCGATAAATTCGGAAGAATCCCATTGTATACTAAAGCTTATCGGTTATCTACTGTGTAACCTGTGCCTTTTTTCCTTTATCAGCTTTGAATGGCTGCCCCCATAGCTATACAGCAGCTTCTGTATATAAACTATAGTAGAGTCTCTGCAGCAAACACACCAGTTATACAAGTGCAGCAATCAGCAATTATATTTTCATTACTTTAATACACTTTCCTATTTTGGTGTTACTGTTCCTTTAAATGTATTTTGCAAGAGGAGTTCATGTTATACATGTTTTAACAGGTTACATAGGTACCATATGTATGTGTATATTTATTGATGCCTGATGTATAATACTACTTAGATTCTCTTGTTAAAATGAAATCCCAGTGATTTACACTTTCTTTCTCCTTGCAAAAACTGTTTAACCAATTGCCTTCATTATTGTTAAAAAAAAATAAAATAAAAGATAATGCTGCAGGGGTGTTCACATAAGTTGAATTATCATTGCAGGCATACTCTCATCAAAAATCGAGTGTGTACTTTTCTGAAAACAATGTTCACAATTTAGTGCACGAATATGACTGTATAAGATACCAAATCAGTGATCCATGGTTCCATAACCATCATAACAGGGTCAGTGCAACGACATATGTACTTAAGAAATCACATTACAGTAGGGACGTGTTGGCCGGCCTGACACCCATGAGACCTGCGAGTCAGTGGGTTCGGGCACAAGATCTTCAGGTCGCGGGCGGGTCTAGGTTGAGGTCTTCTGCTCTCCCTGCCTGCGACCTAGCACTGCTGGCTTCCGGCACCTAAATTTATAGCCTTGTGACCGCCCCATTTGTGACGTTCCTGCGAGGCGGGTGCAGGAACTATGGATAAGTATGTAAAGTTGAATATTACATATGGTTTTTGAAGGGGAGTCATATATTTGTTTATATGTGTATTTGATTAGGGTGGCTCTATAGATAAGTTGAGTGGTAAATAGTTCTGGTCTAAACTATGATGCTAAGGCAAGAAGACATAGAGAAAAGGTTACTAAATCAAGGTTACAGCTCAGCATGTTAACGGAGATGTTTTTTTTTTTTTTTTTCTATTTTATCAAGTGGTGATGACCCCTCACAAGTGAATGAATAATAGAGCATATCAGCAAAAACCTATAAAGAGACTTTGCAAAAGTCACTAATGAAGAGGAGATAAGAATGAAGAATGTTGTATGAGAGTGGCCAATGTTATTGTGTAAAATGATGATACTTTGATTGTCATTTGGAAGTTTGATGTTCATGATGCACTCTGGATCTTGTGTTTGAATGGCTACTCAGTATAAATATACTACATTCATTTTTTACTTTTAAGCCTTATGATGAAGATTCTACAAGCCCAAGTGTGCCAATGTCAGATATCTTGGAAGAGGATAACCTTCTGAAAGAAGATATTGTTGAACAACACTTGAACAACTCACTGCAAGGTATACTGTACTTCTTGTCACTGATGATGTACACACGCACACACAGATATGACGTACACGCAGATATGATGTACACACACACACACAGACAGATATGACGTACACGCAGATATGATGTACACACACACACACACATACAGATATGACGTACACACACACACACACAGATGTGACGTACACACACACACACACAGATATGACGTACACACACACACACACACACACAGATATGACGTACACACACACATACAGATATGACGTACACACACACACACACACACACACAGAGATATGACGTACACACACACACATACAGATATGACGTACACACACACACAAACACAGATATGACGTACACATACAGATATATAGTCCAGAAATGCAGCTTATCCCCATGTTGCAATTAAATATCCCCATGTTGCAAATATAGGTGTTTTCCTTTCAATCAGATTTTTACCATTAGGCTATATAAAGGGAGTGCTGGATTAATTCATTTTGTTCAATATATGATAAAAGCCACATACCCATGCACCCAACTGCTTTTAATTGCAACATGGGGATAAGTTGTGCAGGGTTAATTAGTTTTGTTCAGTACACACACAGATATGACATACACACACATATAAGATGTACACACACAGATATGACATACGCAAACACACATACAAACATACAGTACTGTATATGCCACACACATTCACAGATCCTTTTTATATGCCCTATTAGTTGAGAAATTTGTGAGAAAATGTAATAGTCGCAAAGAGCAAAAGAATAAAAATTTGCATTTCGCAATGTAATGCTCTTCCTTAAATGGCTATTGCATTGAGAATTTCAATTGTGCATTGCAAATTTTAATTGTGCATTGCCCACTTTTAAGAAGTGCTTGAAAGTGTTATCTTTTGGAGTCAGCATAACTTTTTCAGTAAGAACTTTTATTACATTCACTGCACACTGGCGCAAACTATAAAATCCGGAAAACTTCCACTGTCAGAAGCGGTCACTCAACAGTTTCCGGGTTCGCAAAAGCTATATTAAATTCGCAGAAAGAATTGTTATGCCTTGACATAAAATATATACCCTGCTAATATATATTCTTTATTTCATGTTCCCATTCAATGAAATCAGTATGAGAAGTTGAATTAAACAATAATCAGAGCAGTGATTTTTCCAGCTTCTCTGGGTTCAGCTATAGCTAGACCAACATTTTGTGAAGGCCCTGTATTTCATAACATATTGTTATGTCCTAGATTGGTTCCAATAATATAATATGAATAGCAAATAAACATTTATTCCACAACTAACCCTAAGCAGGTTTAAGTTGGGTTTTCAAAAATATGTATTACTGAAAGGGTATTTATTATTTTATTATTTTGAAACCTGCCCTTCAGAAAGATCCAGAAACTGTCAATTCGATCAATACAGTGTTGATTTCTCAATATTGCT
Source organism: Xenopus petersii (assembly GCA_038501925.1). Lineage (NCBI taxonomy): Eukaryota > Metazoa > Chordata > Amphibia > Anura > Pipidae > Xenopus > Xenopus petersii. Next base: position 129,223,279 of record CM076675.1, read on the forward strand.
GTTCTGCTCTAAAACAAGAACATGTCTTTTACCAACATAAACCAGTGTTTATAAAGCAATCATTTTCTTCTAAATGTTTATCTATAATTCGATAAGTAGATTCTATAAGTAATAGGAAATGTATGACAAGTGTGGCTTGTTTTACTTTAGTTGAATCGCCGCAGAATTGTCCCTTGGGTGCTACTGACAAATCATACCAGAATGAATCAAAGACCCTCCAAATGCAATATCTGCAGTATGAGGTAATGCATTTTTAATGTTTTAAAAAGGATGGCGGTAAGCTAACTAATTTTTAATCAACCAATCCAATATTTGATTTTAAAAGCTGAACGATAAATCATACCTGCTGATTGTTTCCTGTAGGTTACTGGTCCTGTATTGCACTGTTTTTTTATATCATTCCTTTTTAACTTGTAAAATGAAGCAAATTAAATACCCACTGGTGTTTCTTCTCTTTTATTATCTGTCTTTACATTCTGTCTCTTTCCATAAAGAAAGTTTCGAAAACAGGCTGTACAGCTGGATTCTTTTTTACTCTTTTGAGACCATATTCCATCATACAAACCTAGGGGTGGTTTTAGGGTACAGCAGAGAAGTTGATTCCTCTGGGCCCTCAGAATCAGAGGACCCTGAGGCCATACTCCACACCCCATAATTTAAACCCTGGACTGGCTTTATGGTAGGGCAGAGCAGGCAGTTCTTCTTGGCCCCCAGAATCAGATAGGCAATTTGTCGGACATCAAGAGCTGGGCAGATTTTTGGCTGCAAATGCTCAGGTGTGTCATTATGCTAAGACCAACACTTGACCCCACAACAGAAATGGGCTACAGCCTTCCTGCATTACCAGGCCCCACTTTCCAAATCTTACCTTGATTAAACAACTGGCTGACGGCAACAATGTTGAAGTGAACTAACCATCAGAAAATGGTTAACATATAAAATTCCTGAGCTACAGATCAAAACTCTACCCTCCTAGTATCTATTAAAGGAAAACTATACCCCCAAAATGAATACTTAAGCAACAGATAGTTTATATCAAATTGAATGACATATTAAAGAATTTTACCAAACTGGAATATATATTTACATAAATATTGCCCTTTTACATCTCTTGCCTTGAGCCACCATTTCGTGATGGTCTCTGTGTTGTCTCAGAGATCACCTGACCAGAAATACTACAACACTAACTGTAACAGGAAGAAGTGAGGAAGCAAAAGGCAGAACTCTGTCTGTTAATTGGCTCATGTGACCTTACATGTGGTTTGTATGTGTCCACAGTGAATCTTACGATCTCAGGGGGCGGCCCTTATTTTTTAAAATGGCAATTTTTTATTTATGATTACCCAATAGCACATACTACTAAAAAAGTATATTATTATGATAATGGTTTATTTACATGAAGCAGGGTTTTACACATGAGCTGTTTTACTCAGTATCTTTTAATAGAGACCTACATTTTTGGGGGGTATAGTTTTCCTTTAATGGTCTCCAACTCTAGCAAAGACTTTAAAAACACATAGAATAAAAACATTCTATTATTCTCATTTAGAATTTGCTATATAAAACTAACTGTGAGATATTTCCTGGACACAGGGGAGAAGATCAGAGTTTGATGAACCTTTGCAAATTCAGGAGGAATCACCTTGGCTAATACAAAACACGTAAGTCTATTATAAGCTAGCCCTGTTAGAGCAGTTTCTTTGGAATGGTATAGGCAGAGAGAAAGAGAGTCAGTCGCTTGTATACTAAGCTTTCAAGTAGTTTAGAGATAAAGTGTGTAATGTAAAAAGGCCTCTAAGTTTGGCCAGGTGCAGCAACCCATAGCAACCAATCAGCAGCATTTACTTTTTACTTTTACCTGTTTGAAAGCAAACCTCTTATTGGTTGCTATGGGTTTCTGCTCCTGGCAAACGTAATGCTTTTAATTACATATGGGGGAAAGAGATGCAGAGAAATGGAACAGAGGTCACCCAGATGTAAGGGATTAAGAGAGAGTTTCAGTGATGATGTCTGCATATTTCAATTGGAAGGGAAGGATTACAGTTAAGAGAGAAAGTTTAAATAGATAGGTAAAGTAAGAACTGACATGGTGGAGGAAACTAGAAGTTCAGAGACTTTTTCGTCAGTCACTGTCGAGAAGGAGTACTAGGGTGATGTTGCACAGTGTCAATTTTGCTTGTAAAGTTCTCAGCAATATATTGAGCAGTGAACTGAAGGACCCGTACTCTCCTATACCAGTGAACATCTTTGGCATAATTTGTATGCCAAGGCTGAAGCTATTTGGGACTTATGTGATTTAACTCGGCAGGAACAAAAACATTAAGGACCAAGGTAGCCAAATTATGAGAGGAAGTTTTTAAGATTTAAGAGTAAAGAGAATCAAAATAAGTGAACAAAAAAAAATATATAATTAAAATTTTACAGCACAATGGAATTTCTCCACTATAGTAGACTTGGAAAGAATGGTTGGAAACTGCTTTTTACAATTACTTTTTATAAAATGTCTCCCAGATATAAAGGATGGGTTCAACTACCTTGTAACCTTTGTCTCTTAACACTCCTATATACAGAGATAAATCACAGATACTGAAAAAAAACTTGCATGCAAAGCAGAATGTGGGAATCCTGTTGATTTTTCATTTATAACATGTGACGTAAACAATGTTTTATTTTATTGCAGGAGAAATGCTTCAGAAAAGCATGAGCTCAGTGCAACAATGATAGATCAACTGAGAGAAGCAGTTGTTATGTTGCAAGATCCAACAAGGTATTAACTATTGAATTTTGGAAAACAAACTTAGTTTGGCAGAAAAAAAGGGGAGATATGTCATGGTGTAGCAAAGGGTCTTTGGAATTCCGGCAAACTAGAGAGAAATGATTCTTCATTGTTCTAATGTACACTCTTTAGAAACCTGGTAATGTAGATACTAATTGCCCTTGAGGCATCCATCATATAAAATCTTACTTGAAGTTATTGGCTTACTATAAGACCATATTTCCCTTTATTTCCCACATCCTTCAGCTTTCTCACAAACAATGACACAGTTGAAACACTTCAGCTGCGGCTCTGAGGGGGCCCACAAAAAGTGGAGCAGATGGTTGTCTGTGCTGCTTGCACACCAAATACAGAGAGCTCTGGTTTATCAGCAAATTGGCTGTATGGAGTGTACGAGACAGGTGTTTTGCAGTTTTTTTTTCTAGTAAAATAAAGCATTTCTATTTTTTATTTTTCAGGTTAAGTTTGGAAATTGAAGACACCCAAAATGTGTACCCTTTAGAAAGTGCTCCAGAATCTGCTTTGAATAATGCATCAGTGAAGTGTGTTTGTCTACATCTTAAGTTATATAAACTTTTTGAATGCATTTTCTTAGCATAATGTATTTTTTTTTCTTTTGCTTTTTACAGTGGACAAGTAGAACTCCAGATGTCTCCAATCTTACAGGTAGTGGTGTATTGATTTTTTACTCTGCCCAATCAATAAATCTCTATATAAAGTGTATATTATATAGCCAAATAGATTTAATGAGGTGGTGATGACTTATAGTGGCTGTGAATGGTTGCCAGGTTAACACGTTGACATGTCACAAGCCAGAACGATGCTCCTCTCGTGGAATGCCTGTTATTGAATATGGATACTCTATACTCCATAGCAAGTGGAACATTATTTTTATTATGAGCTTCTTAAAAGCCCAAGTGTTTTAGTACATGAAGAGTAGTAGTTATATAACATATGCAGAACCTTTTCCCAAAGCAAACAATACACAGATAGCTTTTAGTTGACTGCTTTTTAAAAGCAAATGTCTGATTGGCTGCAGTTCGTTTCTAAATCTGACCCAAATGCTGTGGATTATATGACATTACACCAAACATCTTAACAGTAAGACTGTGTATTTGTTATACTTCAGCCTATGTATATAATTAAATACACAAAGCTAGCATTGTGTACAGAAAGGAATGAGCTGTTTAACTTTAAACAATCACAGGTCTCCCGGATCTATATTTTAATCTGTACAGAGTAGAACATGATGAAAAGGGCTTTATTGAAAAGATTTAAGTTAAATATTATTGATACAATTAATTGAATGCAAATTGATTTGTGTAGAATGACATGATTATCGAAACACCGGCATCACAAGATTCCCCTCAAGAGGTAGGTCTCATTTTTTATTCAGTATATTGTTTCACATTACATAGAAAACGGCTTACCAATAGGGATGCACCGAATCCAGGATTTGTTTGGGATTCGGCCGAATCCTTGTGCCCGGCCAAAACCAAATCTGGATTTGCATATATGAATTAGGGGCGGGGAGAGAAATCGTGTGACTTTTTGTAAAAAACAAGGAAGTAAAAAAATGGTTTCCCCTTCCCGCCCCTAATTTGCATATGCAAATTAGGATTTGGATTCGGTTCAGTATTCAGCTGAATCTTTCGCGAAGGATTCAGGAGTTCGGCGAAATCCAAAATAGTGGATTCAGTGCATCCCTACTTACCAACAAGTATAATTACATGTATTGTGCTGGTTGAAGAATATTTATTACCCTTTTAAAACCTCTGCGTTTTAATGCACTTATTTTGAAAGAGCAGTATTTTTCAATATAAGTTTGATGAATAGGACTTATGTAGATTTTGAATATTCTGTTAGGGCAATAGTTAAGGTTTTTGTCATTTCATGAACTAGAGAGAGCAAAATCTGATATTGAAAGTCACATTCTACTTTTGGTTTATATGCATCTTCACCTTTCCCTATTCAATTCTATAACAAAACATCATACCATTTCCTGCAGTGCTTGCACTGGTTTCCTCTGGGACAATTGTGTGTAGGTAAATTTGTGATGTTATTGTGGAAGCTCCACTGGGGCAGAGACTGATGTGGATGATGTATTCTCTTTGTAGAGTGCAGCAGAATATGTCAGCGCTACATAAATAAAGGATAATAATAATTAGGGAATATCCTCTGTTTATCCTCTCTTTTTAACCAGTACTATGAAAATATTCTCTATCAATTATTTCTACTTTATCTGTTTTATTCACAGACTGAAAATAGCACCCCAATGCTATCACCCATACACAGCACAGTTGCCTTTGGCCTTAAACCTCGATCTGGTAAGTTCTTCAGACAGATCATAATATTGATTATTTTTATGTGCAGCCAGTTATTTTACCTCAATCTTGTGCATCTATAAGGCCTTACTATAAAATGTTGAGCATAAGTTCTCTATATCTTCCCCAAGTTCTTTTCAGACAAAATACATGTACACCATATATGTGTATACATACATTATAACTAAGTAATTATTATACAATAATAAAACTGTTGTATAATTAGTTTCCTTTATGAGAAAACACTGTGAAGATTCAATGACTGATAATACACATTTTTAGCTTAATTATTTTACTTAAATATCTTTCTGACTTTCTCCTTCCTTGGAGCCCATTTCTCTTATAATCTCTTTCACAACGTTCTCACTTTTCTCTAACTTTTTTTGCCCTCTGTTGGTTTTTTTTATGTGCATTTTCCTAAAATGCCAATGGTATGTTTATGCAAAATACACATAATTTTTTTTTATAATGTAACTATGGACAGATTTATAATACACAAAAGATTATAATACATAAAATGATTAGAAATAAAAAAAATTTGGATATTTGTAGCAGAATAATATAATTGATATCCTGATGAATGTACCTTAAAGGAAAAGGTAGCCCTTCATCCTAAAGGCGGCCATAGACATAGAGATTCGCTCATTTGGTGATGTTGCCAAACGAGTGGATCGCTCCCTGATATGCCCACATTGAAGTGGGCGATATCGGGCTGATCCAATCGTTGGGCCATAGGGCGGTCGGATTGTGGGACCGCATCAACGAAAAGATGCGGCCGCGATCCGACTGGATTTTCTAACCTGCCCGATCGGCATCTGTCCGACTTTCTGCCAGATATCAATCGGGAAAGCCTGTCGGGGGGGCTCTACACACGGACCAATAAGCTGCCGACTTGGTCTGTCTGCAGCTTTTATCGGCCTGTGCATGGGGGTCTTTAGTCGCTAGTATTTAATTTGGCCCCCCTTGCTCTGGCTGATTGCTAGGTTCCTCTGTGACCACTCCATTTTTCCTTTGAAGACATCATCATGATGTCTGCCACAACTCTTATGCATATTCGCGAAAAATAATTTGTGTGCATTCCTGCTAAGACATTTGAAAGCACTTCCACAAAGTTCTAATGTGTGCATGTGCTGCCCCCTAATACTGTATAGTGCACATGCTCCTGGTCTTGCTGAAGGAGCGCTACATGATGGCATTTTTTTTTTTTTGCTTCAAGCCAGCGCTTTTTTCTAAATTGTGGTGTTTGAACAGATTATGGGCTGGAAATACAGGAGATCTAATGCCTCTACAAAAGAGACTAAAGATATGTATTTTAAAACAGCTAAAGTTACCTTGTCCTTTAAAATTGCTGTTTCCATAAAGATAACAATATATTTTGCAAACACAGACTGCAAAGAAATGGGAGTGTGTTTTATCAGTCTACAAAACCTAATGGGGTTAGTTGCTTAACTATTTGCACCTATATGCATTACTATATTTTTTTCATCTTCTGTATCGCAAGACAACTTGGGCTAATGCCAGACAGGCTACAAAATCAGCCCCTACACTGGCATTACCATCTTGTCTTGCCTGCACCCAGAACAATTGTATCGACTCAGGTAAGGGTCATCTAACACTGTAAGCCAATCATCATTTATGGCTATGTAGGGCGATTTTGGTATTGTATGTTTAGGCTACCAAAAAGGTGCAGTAGGCAGAATGCCCCAACTCTCCCCATGAGATTCTAGAGTCTCCTCTAGAAAATTATTTAGGAAAAATTATGTTAGAATGGGCAGTGGTTTTCTTGTCAGCATTGATGAATTTCAACTGGGGTCTGTAAGCATTAGTGAATTTCAGTTGGGCAAAGAGCAGGTGCTGACCTGGCTGAGAGTAGTAAAGAGCGTTAATAGTACCTGCCAGGGTGGAGCCACAACAAGAAAGAGCTGAATAACTCAAAACTCATTCCAAATTGTCAGGGTCCATTTACAACCATTCTCGAGAAATGATATACATAAGGAAGAATTGACAATAAAAATACATTATTCTAGTTAATTTAGATATATAAGTGGACAAATGACTGTGCCAGACCTCCCCTCTGCAGCCAGCCTGCTATTAATATAATCCCCTCTGTGTAGTGAAGGGTCTAGTCTTGGTGCAAGTCTCACCACAGCTTATGATTAAGGGCAGCTGCGCCCGAAACGCGTCAAGCCAGCAGCGTGTTTTAATATGGATTATATAAAGATTCCTAATTTTTAAACTACAGTCCAGTGTCTGGTGTTCGGAACCTTGAAGTTTTTCTCCTTTACAAGTCTCACCACAGTCCTGGTTCATATCACAAATGAGAGTGTTGACCTTTCCCCCGATATGCCTACCAAAAGGCGGGCGATAAGGGCTAAACCTATAATTTGGCCCTAAAGCCAATCGATCAGATTTCAATTAGAGACATACCAGCAGACAGGACAAGGCCCACATTAACTAGCTGATATGTATTGTGACACTTATATCATATATAGTAGTATATAACTGACAGCAGCACAGAGCATGTGCAGTAATCAGCAGAAAAGAAGATGGGGCTTGAGTTGTGTCATGCTTTAACAAACCATAAGCTCACATTAATGCAATAGCTAACTTTTATTTTAGAATCAGATTTTCATATACTGTATAACTACATGATTTAACCCTTCTTATTTTCCAAGTCTAATGTTTTACTTGCATCATTTCGATTCGTTTTTGAAATCAACTTTTTAAATGCATATCTAATATGCTGTTGCCTCAAGCTGATTCATTCTGGTCCTCTTTTGCTTTGTATGGACCTCCTCTGAACCCATTCCTACAGACCCGTCCCTCACTCTTCCTCCTATCTCCTTCAACAAACTTACACAGGCACAAAATTGGGACAGCAATAACATGGATATCTCTGCAGAAGGAGGCATTGACAATGGTAGGTGCTGTGCATTGTCAACTGCATGCTCAAAAGGATGAACTGTACACCTAATTCATTTAGATCTGTTTGCACAAGGGCATAACTACTATAACTGCAGGGGATTGTAGAGCGAGTTAAACTTCAACTTGTTTTTAAACATATGGTACACAAGGTGTAATAGTACACCTTGTAATAGTGGTTTCAGTTGGCTCACTGCATGTCTTTCTTAGAAATGCAATCCCCGAGACTGCTAAAGACCCACTTCACTGGTTTGAGTTAGTTATGTCCTTGTTATAGCTCTGGGTAAATAAATATCAGCCATTGATACCCTTAATTATAATTTGCATGAATTGCAAGGTAACAATGAAATCTTAATCTGTTTCTAAATTAGATGTGGATGTATGATACCAGTTTCATAATATAACTAGATAGGTTGTTTCCGTATGTTAGTGTAAACTGGAAGAGTACATGTTGAGCCTCATGTCCAAAGCACATATTCATTTATCTTCTAATCCTTCTGAATAATGTTTTTCTTGCTCATTCTGTATTTATGTAATTCATGTATTACAATTTTATCTTAAAGATGCTAATTTCTAATTCTCATTTTTGGTTTTGTCCTCTATTGCTTACTTTGTGTGTGTGTGTGTGTGTGTGTGTATATATATATGTGTGTGTGTGTGTGTGTGTGTGTATATATATATATATATATATGTGTGTGTGTGTGTGTATATATATCTATATATATATATATATATATATATATGTATATATATATATATGTGTATATATATATATGTGTGTATATATATATATATATATGTATATATATATATGTGTGTATATATATATATATATGTATATATATATGTGTGTATATATATATATATATGTGTGTGTATTTGTGTATATATATTTAGTATCCCACAGTACCAGCACTCAAATCATGGTGTAGCCGTGTGTGAAAATCTGCAACATTTCAAAGCTCCCGCTTCTTTCTCAAGCAGTATACATCAAGATGACATCACATCCTATATAAAGGCTATGCATTAACACACCTGACATGTGAAACAAATGAAGACTGATCCAATCAGGATTCTATGAATATGTAAATCAGGTTTCACCTATATTTTATACATCATGCTATAGCTTATACACATCACGTTTCATGTTACAGCTTCTGTCATATTACAGCATATTAAAACCACTGGTAAAACCATCTGCAAGCTAAATCTAGTTACAATGTGTGTTAAAGTCAATAATGTCCCAAACCACACCCCTTGGTATCAACATTATATAAAGGCATACAAGTCATATTCCCTGTTAAGTCCCTTGGGATGTAATGTTTGTAAAGTATGAATCCAAAATTTCTCCCTTCTCTGGAGTTGTAAGAGTCTGTTGCCCCCCCGACGTGGGGGGGGCAACAGACTCTATAACAAGAAATCTCAAAGCTGCTGCTGAATGAGTGAAAATGCGACGGAACCGGCAACTTGAGTACCTCTTTTCTTATTGTGGATTTGTGTTGGCTTATCCTGTCTCAAATAGGTTGTATGGTCTCCCCTATATAGGCCAAGCTGCATGGGCATTTTAGCATATAGACCACATAGACCACAGGCCTTGAGAAAGGTCCCTGAGTGGACCGAAACGCCACGTCGGCTTTACATGTATTTTTAAAACACTTTGATTTTTTTCACCAAAGGACTTGGTGTTGCTGGTCATTTCTTCTTTATTATTTATCTATATATACACACACATATATATATATATATATATATATATATATATATATATATATATATATATATATATATGAGACTAGGGTCCAAAGCTGCAAAGAATCAGAAGAAAAAGGCAAATAACTATAAAACTATAAAAAAAAATTATGAAAACCAATTAAAAAGTTGCTTAGAATTGGCCATTCTATAACATAATAAAAGTTACCTTAAAGGTGAACCATCCCTTTAATGTGCAGTCAGTCAAATCCAGGATACTTATAAGTATAGAGCAATGCTGTCCAACTTCTGTGGTACAGAGGGCTGGAATTTTTCTGTCTTACGTGGTGAAAGGCCGACAAAGGAAGCCAGTGTTGACAACCACTTCTTTTAAACCACACCCATTTAAACCTCACCCATATTATGTCATGAATTACCATATTAATGGTGGTAACACAAAAAAAAATCAAATGGTTGCTGCTTTCTGCAGGGATATCACTCATCACTCATATGTGATGAGCGAAAATCATACCCTTAAATATAATATAAACATACCCCTAAATCCATATGCCACCTCCTCCCCTATGGATAACACAGCACCACCCCAGCACATGATTAAATACCAGGCTCACTTCCCACAGGGTGCACAGTAGGACAGGCAGAGTATGACACACACAGGGAGCATAGGGCAGCCAAAGTATGGCACACACAGAGAGCATAGGGCAGGCAGAGTATGACACACACAGGGAGCATAAGGCATGCAGAGTATGGCGCACACTGGCAGCATAGAGAAGGCAGAATAGAGCAAGAGACAGGGAAAACTATCAGGACTCTTAAGATGAACAATTCATACTGTGCAACATACAGTGACACAGTGCTAGTGCCCCTCCTGCAGTTTGAGCAGGTGAACAATGGGGGCACTTTCAGTCTGGATCTGAGATGTGAACAGTACAAGTCTTTAGGGTGTGCACAATTGAGGCGTTACAGGTGTGAACAATGCAGGATCTTACTGTCTGAATTTGAGGGCAAAGTCCACTAATACCCAATGAATCAACTGGTTTATTAGCACATTAATCAATGGAACTATTGATATGAACTAGTTATTGTAGAGTAATATCAACTGTTAATATCATCAGTAGTATCTCCTACATGAACTTTTCTGCAGTGGGATGACTGGTGTCTGCATCATATTAAAATGAATAAGACCGTTTACTGTTCTTTTGCATATTATAAAGCCACTTAAGTGTATTAATTCTTCAGGCCATGATGTTTGGGTGAATCTGTTCTCTTGGTAACATTATTGTAGCCTGAGGACACTTGGAATAGTGAGGCATATATATTATATAGTTTTTTTCTTGCTGGAAATTGTACAACTAAAATCTGAAAATTAGTGGAAACCCCCTAGATTGCAATAGAGTGTGGTCATTCTTATTAAATATAATGAGATTATATTTTAATATACTGTAAAAACTAAAGGGCCAATGTATCATTTGTTGGTAAAGTGTACTACTGCTGGTAAAACATTCTGACAGGTTAGTCTATAACAATGTATTTGACTGCTCAAAGCAGTCAAAACAAGTTCTGACAATTCTGAACTGCTAATATTACCAGATTTGAAAACGTTCCTTCTGACTGTCAGGTCCATGTTCCTGACAATTAGGATTGTTTTGATAAGTGCAGAAAATATTGAAATACTGGGGATGCTTCTGGATTCCCCAGCTTTATCATTAATAAGCAACAAAAAAAAAAGCAATTTCCTAATCACCTAAACATAATGAATCACACTGAGCACTGGAATGAATTCCCCCACTTCCCACTTATTTGATATTAAACAGCAGACCTTGTATTTTGTTATCTCTCTGACCAAGGTTATATGGGAAAGCTACATGGTAAATTACTGGAAAGAGTTAGGAGATTTTAGCTAGATAACCCATTTTTATTGTAAGTCAATATTACTTGTTCTGAATCTGTTTCAGTTTTCTATTAAAGGGGAACTCCGGCTTCCAAACCAAAATTTGATAAAGAGGCCTACATAACACAGAAACCCCTAATATACCTATCACAGTTACCAGTTTCTTCAAAAAGTATAAATAAATGCAATTTTCTATGCTGAAATCCAGCTGTTTAACAGTTATTTTCTTTCTGCATCATTTAAAATCCTGGCAGGGAAGGAGGGACTAAACACTGATGTTACAAATTGTAACAACTACCCACAGCTTACAGACAGCATGCAGGAACGAAATTACCCACAATGCATTGCCCTGTGATGAAATCACATGTGCAGGGAATTGTGGGGTTTGGAAGGTGCAGGCTAAGGACAGCTGGCTGTTGGTACAAAGTAACAGTAGTCAGCCAGCTCTGCAAAGTAGTCAGAGAGATCAACAGGGAGGCAGGCTTAGGGAACTGTTCCAAACCATTAAAAATCATGAAAAGTCTGCATATATTTTTTAATTGATGTATATTGCAAAGTTGCTTGAAATTGTGTTTACTTTTCAAAAAGTGTTATATTTTTGTGAAGTTCCCCTTTAAGAAGAGTTTTTTTATGCACAAGGTTAACCTGTTGCATAAGCAAGTCCTATTGAATTGTGTAATATATTCGTCATTGTAATAACATGGCTATATTTTATATGTTATGTATCACGTCATCATTTTTATTTGAATTAAAGGGGTTGTTCACCTTTTATCAAATTTTCAGTTTATTTCTGGAGAACATTCTGAAAACAACTAAATACTTTTTTTTCAATTATTTCTATTTGTGACTGTTTCTCTAATAATTGAAGTTGAAAGTCTCATTTTTTACCTTCATTGTGTATCTGAACCCATATTTTCATGTATCTTCACTGGGCACCAAATCCAAACAAATATTTGCACGTGGAAGCAGTGCTAAGGACAATACTTGGATGAACTCAGATATGTAAATATGTGACATATTATGTGCATATTTAGCAGTTAAGCAGGTTTCACAAACAAAAAGGCTGAACCTCATGGACACGTTCAAGTTGGCATTAGAAAACCAAGTCCTTTCTGCATCCTCATTGCCATTGCTATTTTTATTTGTGCACAATATTGGCTAATATGGTGGTATATTTATTAAGACAATAGCTGAAGGACTATTTGCATGGCAATTAGTGGTAACTAGACTTCATAGATCTGCAATAAAGTGCTGTCTGAGAATAGATGCACCCTTGATCATCAAAGAAAGTAAGAAACAAGCTGTCACAGGTTTCTTGTGCATAAGAAACATGGGTGAACAAACCCTATAAATACCCACCAATCGAAAAATGTTGCTTAAAGTGGGTCATTCTATAACATATTTAATGCTAACTTAAAGTTCAACAACCCTTTTAAATGTTATGCGAGTTTGGATACACCCACATATACAAGCATGATTGTTTGTAGCTTTTACAATGTGTTCATTGTGCATGGAAATATAATGTAATCCTTAAAGTGAAGAGGGTGGTATGTTCATTACTGTGTGAACATCCATTACTGTATGAAATTTATGTTCCTCACTTTACTAAAAGCGGTTGTGTTAACACAAAAATATTTTTTACTTTGACAAGTGCATTTGTTTTTCTATTTTATGTTTTTAGTCTTCATCAGACCACAGAGGAATCTGGAAGCAGTAGATCCTCAGTTCACAATACGAAGAAAAATGGAGCAAATGCGAGAAGAGAAAGAGCTGATCGATCATTTGCGAGAGGTACTGCTATTCCTTTGTATGGTGAAATATGAAAAAACCAGATGATGTTGAACCACAGCTTACTTTAGACTTAGATGAAGGATAAGGGATACTAGCTATAGTGATACACCGGACCTAAAACCTACTTAATACAAATATTGTAATGTAATAAAAGGTGCAAAGTTTGCTTAGGTCTTGTAAACTTTAAAAAGTCCAGTAATAGCTACCTGCTGATTGGTGGTTATGGGTTACAAGATTATTAAAAGGAAAGCACCCTAGCTGAGTCATACAGTGGTGACCAATGGATCATATTTTAAGATGTCTCTTAAACGATAATCACAAGATTCAGAATGGCCCTAATACTGAAAAACATTACCAGTGAATGACTGTAAATGTGAGTGTACAGTACCTCCAAAGAGTGAAACTAGACCTTTTAACATATATTCAGAGACTTGGACTAGGATTGCAACCTTTCCAGGTGAAATCTGCCTGTTATTTCCAAATTTGAAAACCGGGACAAGACTGGCAATAGTGATAGCTGCACCATAGTCTCACCACTTACATCACCGACCCACCCACAAAAAGTCACCCACCCCCTGACGTCTCAAACCTCATTCCTGATGTCACTCGACTTCTTGCCTTCAAAGTCCATTTCTTCACAAATGAAGCATGGCTAAGATTCAAGTAAAAGTAGCACTATATATGATCTTGAGTAATGTAACCTATATAATAACACAAGTAGGATCTAAGGAAATATAGGAGTAAAAGTAATTCGGACACTTTTAACATATTTTTGTTAAATACAATTTCCCTTTTAAGCCCTGATTTGTCAAGTGACAACTCTACAGGTTGGGTGGCCTTTGTATTTGAAGGAAATAATATCCGGTTTTGTTCCACTAGGTTTTTAAAGTAAGTATTAAGAAAACAGACTTAAGTTATCCACACATGTATGGATTTATATTTTTATTTATATAGTGATGCTTATGTACGCATAACAGGTGGGCTAGATTATCCTGCTGGAACTACCTGTATAACTGTCCTTTGTTGTCTTTCAGAATATTGAAGTCAGGTTAAAGATGGGCCTGCCTAATGACTTGGGACCAGCTCTAATGGATGGGGTTGTTCTATGTCATTTAGCTAATCAGATCCGACCACGGTCAGTGGGGAGTATCCATGTGCCTTCACCAGCTGTGGTATGTTAATGAAAGCTCAAACCGCATCTGTTTCTTTGTGTATGATTGTATGGAAAATATATAGAGACAGTCCATCCATTTTCTCTACAGCATGCACATCACTACACCAACATCAGGCTATTGAAGGGATTCTGGGGTTTGTCAGTTCAGTAACATATGGAAGGATATAGGTTGTCTTGTCCTAATTCTATATACACAGTGACACCTCAATTCTACATCCCCTGATTTTAGGATTTCCCTCATTTTGCATTGTTTTTTGTGGTCCCACCTATATATTATGCATTATAAATTGTCCTGGATTTTACACCATTTTGTTTGGTCCCTGTTCTGCATCAGGGGTTTAACTAGATGTAACTGGGCCCCAAATTATTTTTCAAACCCCCACTAAATGTCTAGAGGTTGACCAGTTTTACCAATATTTATTGAAACTGTACATGAATTGGGGCCTCATCGGGCCCCTATACAGGGCCACCATCGGTGGGGAGAGTTGTAGGGGGCCCCGAGAGTAAGGGGGGCCCGGCCACGCTGCACTTACTTGATTAGCCCGGCCCCCCTGATTTCTGAGAGCTGCCGACTTCGGGAAGGCAGGGTGGGAGCACAGGGGGAGGTATCTTCTGTCCATTAGTTTCCCTTTTTGGTCACAGAGTTGTCCCGGTTGAGCTGCTCAGGGATTGGATAGCTGAGGTTTGAACTTCCCCTCCAGATCATCCAATCACCATGCAGCTTTACCAGGACTTGAAATACTGTGACCAATAAGGGAAGGAAATATTGTCACTGGAAGAAGATGCAGCCACCTGTGCTCTATTCCTCCCTTCTGTAGTTGGCAGCTCACTGACAGCAGGTGGGCCACACTAATGAAGTAAGTGTAACATGGCACCAATTTTTTTTTAAACTTCTGGGGGGGGTCAAGTTTTTTACATGGACCTTTAAGGGGGGCCCTGGCCACCAATGTTCTCATAACGTGGTGGAGCCCTCTCCACCAATTTTTTTTTCTTACCATGTGGGGTCCTAGCCACCAATATTTTTTAATGGGGGGCCCTGACCACAAATGTTTTTTTATTGGGGGGCCCTGACCACCAATATTTTTTTATTTTTTATTAACAAGTGGGAAGCCTAGCTACCAATGTTTTTTTTTTTTACTGTGTGGTGGGGGTGGCCCTTTGGGGTGGGGAGGGCGGACCTATAGGTGGGGCTTGCAGTGGGCGCAGCCCAGGGGGCCCAGGAAATTTTGTCGTATGGGGCCCTGCAATTTCTGAGGGCGGCCCTGGCCCTATACAACCTGGGCCCCCCTACAGCCGCTGGGTCTGCTTCCTCTGTAGTTACACCCCTGTTCTTCTCCAAGGTGAGCTTCCAGGAGTACATAGGAAAGCAAAATAGGCATTTTGAGCAAATCTACTCTAACTGACTTTCAGAGGTTTCAAATCATGGCTGAGAACTCCCTTAGGGATCCCAGCCCCACAGTTTTTGAACCAGTGAGCTACAGAGATAGCTGCTATTGCTAAAATACAGTGCCATCCAGCAGTCAGATGAAGGATATAAGTTGTGTCACTGCTTAAGTCCAACTAACTTTGTTTGTACTAACCTATTTATTTTTGGATACATTTTTCTCATTAGATTAATGTATTTATTTGCAGCCAAAACTTAGCATGGCCAAATGCAGAAGAAATGTTGAAAACTTCGTAGAGGCTTGTAGGAAAATGGGAGTACCCGAGGTAATTATATATAAATTTTAAATTTAATATGAATCTTTTCAAGGGTTTATATTCCATACGTTGCGTAAATAAGATGTTTGATTAGGAGAAAGGAGATGCTCAATTCCTTAACAGTACATAAATCTCACAATATTTACATTCAAGCATGCAATTATCATTGGCATAAAAATGGGATAGTAAATTCAAAGTGTTTCTGTGTGAAAGAGATTTTAGTAAAATTCACAAATAATACCTCTTATATTTTATATTGGTTGGGCTGTCCTCCAGTCTTAAGCTGGCCATTTGAGACCAGATTTGGTCGGGCAGTTTAGTGGACTTTGGCCACCCTGCCCAGCCTTCCGAATGTGTTGGAAAATTTCATTTGATGATGGACAGTATTGGTGAGTGCATGGTGCACTGACAGATAAGGAAGTTTAGAGGAGCTTCACTTCTTCAGACAGCCCGAACAATCAGAACAACAGTTACATGGCCACTTGAACCCCATCCATCCATTTGCCAAGTGGGCCAGTCTTTGGAATACTGGAGAGTATTGGCCATTTAATGGAAAGTGTATGGATACCTTAAGACCTCTAGAAATCATCATCATCATCATTTATTTATATAGCGCTGTCAAGATATGCAGTGCTTTATAGGATGGGAAAATGGGTATAGGATGATGGAAAAGAAGGGATGAGGGCTTCAAGATGTAAAGGCGATATGTGAGACTGTGAGAACATGGAGTGAAAATAATGCTCTCAATCTTATACAATCTTATACAAGTATAAGATTTAACAATAAAGATTTAAAATAAAGGAGAATCTTAACTGCACATAGATTTCAGATACTTTGTATGACAATTTTTGAAGCCCTATAGGACCATCTTTAGTTCCGTGGAGAAAACCAAACTTTGAAGGATCCCATTATTTATAGGAAGTAGGACTGCCCTACCTACAGGGCCGTAACCAGGGGTAGGCAAAAGAGGCACGTGTGTAGGGCGCAAAGGTGGAGGTGGGGGGGCACTAGTCATGCCCACTCTTCTTGTGAGGCGGTTGCGCATGGGGATGAAATTGTTGGCCAGGTTGCCCAGGGTGCCTAGCCAGCTTGGTCCAGCCTTTCCTACTTGTGACCCTTTAGCTGTTCTGGAACTACCAATCTTAAAATTAGTCCCATGGTGAGAAGCAGAGACAGAAGCATCATTGATACCATCTTGCCCACTACATCTACTGTCCCCAGTATTCAGAACTACTACTCTACAGGGCCTAAGGCACTTGCTCCTCCTTGTACCCATACAAAGAACTATGAGTTACGTACTAGAAGATCCCCACTCATAGGTCTTATCACCCCAAAAAATACTATATTATAAATACTTTATAAAGTTTATTTATGAATATGCCAAAATACTCTTTCACAATGAAGCAGCATGAGCCTGTGTGTACAGTAACTGTATAGAATTAAACAAGGTAAGTGAGTTGTCACTGAATACAAGTGGGTCATTGAGATCTAAAAAGCTTATAAAGAGCTTATTTTCTCCATGTGCTGGGGTAAAGCGATAAATCCTCAGACTTACAAGAGGTGCCTGTAAGCTGCTGGAGTGCAAATGTTGGCAACATATAACCGCAGTTTTGCACATTAGCTGGAGGCTACACATACAGTTCAGCTATGTGGGAAAGCTTTATACACAATTTCAGTGGCATGGGGATTTTGTTTTTTTCTGATCATGTTTCACATTAATTTTCAACCATTTTTCAATCCAGCTTTGAAACATCTTCAAATCACTCCCATAAAACATAGTGCTGATCAGTTAGCAGACAAAGGTTTGTAACTATTAGAAGACCGCTTTTCTATTGAATAAGTGCAGTTTAAAGTCAGCATGGAAGATTTTCATTTATCCAAAGAATAAGGAAGAGAGAAAAATATAATTAGCCAGATCACAAGATATTGGTGCCTAAAGTTGGCCATAGAAGTGCAGATTTTAACCTCTTAGTCAAGGAACGATTGTTTGTCACAATTTTCAGTCTTGCCACTAATCATTCAGATTAAAGTAGGAAAAAGAACAAACCAGACAATGCTCTGGCCATTAATTCACAGACAGCAATTGTACGAAAGTTATGTCCGACAAATGTTATCGTTAGATAGACAACGCATGCAGAAATATTATCATTTGCCGAACTAAATCTTTTAGGGCAGAGACACATGCTGCAATTTGGGGAAATTAGTCGCCCGGTGACAAATCTCCTCTTCTTCCAGTGACTAATCTCCGTGAGTTGCAGCGTGAGTCTCTGCCCTTAACCTGTCCAAACTACTAAATGACCGATCGCCATGGTATGAAAAATTGTACAAACATTCAATTTGTATGATTTTATCTTTGCGTCTATGGCCAGCTTAAGTCAGAAACAGTATACTGGTACCCTTACCTCCAAATGCCATTATTCTGGTTCTGGATAGTCAATCCCAAATTGCTAAAATGGAGTATGTTTGCCACAGGATTTGGCAGCAGATTTAGCCATCAATGATCAGAAACGGAACTAGAGGGGGGCGGGCCCTGGCGCAGGACGTGCAGCCGGCCCCCCGCCCCCCCTCCGTAAACCCGGACCTGGCCGGGATATGTGCGGCGCACGGACTGCCGGGGGGCTCTGAGGGGGTGCAGGCCCGCTCGCAACCCCTGCTCCCCCGGTAGTTCCGCCCCTGTCAATGGTTGTATATAGCTGTGGCCTGAGAGAATCAGGAAGTGTGTGTACCTAAAACCAAATGTACATGCTAGTTCTAAACTAATCTTTCTGCAATAAGCTTGTAATGAACCTATGAAAAAACCAAATGCACAATGGGTATCTAGTGCAATGTTCCCGCTAATTAAAAAAAAAAAAAAAAATCTTTTGTGCACATTTTTAAAAAGCTGTGTGCACAAGTCAGTATAAATGAAAAATTTTTTGTTTTCACACAAAATTCTTTGTGTGCGCACTACAAATTGTTTGTTCTAGTGTCTTCCAGTGTCATGAATGACGTGCATAATTCAATGTATATGAAATACCTCCTCATCTCCAATATAATGTTTATGGATGACTAATTGTTAGAATCATATTTATATGTAGGCACTTAAGGGCCCTTGTCCAGGGCAGCATCTTTAGGGGAGGTGGCCTACGGTGCTTACATACACATATATTTATATACACACACAGATTTAAATCTCTCCAGCCTGTTAAATCCGGCATCACAGCCAAGAGTCGAAGGGGGTGCCCTACTTTTACTTGTCTTTGCATTATCTATCTGGGATGGGGGGTTTATTTGGAGTCTTTGCCATAAAAAGGTTGTTCCTGATAAATGTCTTTGTGTAACGGTAACATACAATGCACTTAGATTATTTACAACCATGATTAAAGTTCACTTGCCGATGCAAATTTATTTATTAATTTTTATTCCCATAATGCAGTCTTTTTACCCATAATGGCAGCTTAATTAAGCCCATGCAGGGAATTGTGCCTAATGTGTCAAAATGAACACAGTTGCGTGTTTGTGTGGTTGCAGTTGGAGCTTTTGCTTGTGATCAATTTATATTTAATCATAAATGTTTAAGTTGTAGGTAATAGACACACGTGTGCACTTTTCAGCAAAACAGGAAGGATTTTATGTAAGAACAACATTTGTGTTAATTTTAGTCCAATTCATGCATAGATGGAGCACCAAGATGGCCAAAAATCGATTAAAAACTTTGATTTTTATTTCATCATGTTAAAACAATCAACAGACAGCATGCCCTTGTAATCCCCTGGGCTATGTGCTCAACGCGTTTCGTGACAACCCGTCACTTCCTCAGGAGCTAACCCCTACACACACCCACATCAATTTATAAAGGGAACGTGAACTCCACAGCACACCTGGGTGAAAAATCAACCAACCCAGGTAGGTGTTGTATGTTTATAACACCCTCCCACAAATGACAACATATAATCCATAGCCCAAAAATATCTATACAAAAACAATACCTAAAACATATGTACAATTAAAAACCATGACTGATAGAGAAAGAAGAAAAAGATAAAGCTCACTGAACATGTAGTTAACAAGCTAATGTTACTATGTTATTCCTATTATGTCATCTCTCAAAAAACTGCCACAATGATTGTAACAATAATGATCCATTAACTCCCTAGACATAAAATGTAACAAAATGAGGAAGTATTTATATGTAAAGCCCACAGGGATAGCCTTGATTAAATTCATCGATTAGAATAAGAATAATTTAATAGGAATAATTTAATAGAGCATATATACATATATAATTTAATTTAATTTAATTTAATTCAATAAAAGCAGGATAATTCCCATTCCCTATTCATTCCCCCAAGGGTCTCCGAAGTCTTCAGCTGATAAATCCAGTATGCTTCCTTGCACAGTAATTTCCTATCTAAATCACCTCCTCTTACTCCAAGTTTAATATTGTCTATAACCTGAAAGGATACCCCAATCTTCCCATCATGTTTCTCCAAAATATGTTTCGCTACTGCTGATTTATAATCCCCTCTATTAACCGCTGATAGATGCTCTAGAAATCGTGTACCCACTTTTCTTACAGTTTTGCCCACGTACTGGGCACCACACTTACAATTTACCAAGTAAATCACTCCCGTCGACAGGCAATTAAAATATCTCTCAATAGTATATCTCCTACCCGTATATGTAGCTGTAAATTCCTTTGATACCTGTATATACGAACATGCCTTACACCTGGTCCTGCCACAACCATAGTTACCCTTGTACCTCAACCAAACGCTGTTGTCCACCGTCTCTTTGGAGCTGTATAAGCTCCTCGAGACCCAGGACGCTATGTTTCTGTTTTTCTTATATACAAACGATGGGCGGGCATCCAAAACTTTTGCCAGCACCTGATCTTGCATGAGAATCCCCCAATGCTTCTTGATACTCCTTTTTACCACTCCTGTCCCCTTACCAAAAGTAGTACAGTATCTCAGGGGTCTATTCTGTTGTCCCCTATCTTTCACTCTACGATTACTCCCTTGTAGCAATGTTTTTCTATCCATCGACACCGCCTTCTCATATGCTGACCTGATGTTTTCATTATCATAGCCTCTCTCAAGGAACCGATCCCAAAGTTGCATAGATTGACTATTGAAGGTTTCCCATGTAGAGCATACCCTCCTAAGACGTATAAATTGTCCCACCGGTATACCCCTCAAGCAATTGGAGGGGTGAGCACTACTTGAATGTAACAAAGTGTTTCGTGTGATAGGCTTTCTATAGAGATCAGTGACGATCTTACCCTCCTTTACCGAAAACATCACGTCAAGAAAAGGAATCTGAGTTTCATGTGTCTCCATAGTAAATGTTAATCCCTGTACCTTCTCATTACAATATCCGACAAATTTATTTAAGGATTCTACATCCCCCTCCCATATGCCAATGCAGTCATCGATGTAGCGGAAAAACCGGACTAGTTGTCCTTTAAAGGGGTTCTCATGAACAAAAATGTGGAGTAGTTCAAACCACCCCATGAAAAGATTGGCGTAAGTGGGGGCGAATGACGCCCCCATCGCCGCCCCACATTTCTGTAAATAGAATCGTCCATCAAAAAGAAAATAATTTGTCCTAAGAAGAAAATTGATCGAATCTAACAAAAATTCTGACTGTTCTCTTGGAAAAACCCGTTCTCTCTGTAGCCAAAAACTTGTGTTAATTTTAGTGCAACTGCACAAGTGGAAGCACTCCTAATTGAACCCTTTAGTTTTCTGTTTGGTGTTTTACCTGAATGTATAATAACTGAATATTTAGCAGTGTAGACGGAGCTGGCCACAGGTCACTGGAGGGAAATATCACAGCTTTATATATTCACTTGAATAGGTTTTCTGATTGCATATTTACTGTATCAAGATTTGAAGGTCTATGAACAGTTCATCCCCACACCCTAAAAAATACTATATAAACAAATAGAAATTCCCTCTCTCTGTGGTGAGCTTTATTTTAAAACGATAAATGCTGTATTTTAATGTACATGTCTCAATATAAACATAATCCATGGGTAATTAGCATAGGTACCCCTAGCTGAAAACAAGTACAGAAAGAAGATTAAGAAACAGGATTAGTCCAGAAAACCCAATAATCATTAGAGGAGTTAATTCCATTCCATATCTAATGAATCAGAAGCCCTTAAAATTGTAGTAATGCTCTTTGTCCACAAGATGGCATGTTTGACCTAGTTTGTGTGTGTTTCTCTAACCAGGCTTCTCAATGTCACCCAGTCTGAACATACAGAATTATTCACAGAATCATGTTCTGAACAAAACAAGTGTGCAAACCCATGCCTTGCAGCTATTTTACAAGGCAATGTAGAACAGCAAATTCATTGCTTTGAAAATCCTTATCACTTGTGGTATAACATTCGTTCTAGATTGCAGCACAAGGTTCTGAACATTTTGGTAAAATGAATGTGTACATGTGCACTCTGGGCATATACTGTAGGTGCTGACTCCTCACTATAGCTGAGGCTGCACTGGTTGATGTTATGATTTGCAGTCTGATTATCTATTGCTGTTTAAGAGGAAGATCAGTACAAAGTTTGTGCCTTTTCCACTCTGTAATGTACGTAAAACAATAGTCCACTACTTAAAGGAATAGTAACAAGTAAGGTTAAAAAATTGAGAAAAGGTACAGGATACACAGATAATGGATAAGGTCTATAGTATACAATGGGATTATTCAGAACTTATCTGTTCTCTACTGTGTATCCTGCTCTTGAATGGCTGCCCCTATGGCTACACGGCAGCTTGTTTATATAAACTATAGTTGTCTTTCTGAAGCAAACACGCCATTTTTTGGTGTTACTGTTCAGAACTGCTTTTAGGGGTTTGTGTTCATAGTGAAAGCAGCAACATGATCGTCTTTCCTGTTTTGGCTGTTTCTTTGGGCATTATTGGGGGAAAAAATGAGTACGGTTACAACTATCTTATGAAATAGGTGAAACATGGATTCAAGGGAATTTGTTTTCTATCTTTCGGGGTTGGGGGATAAAATGAATGTCCCTCTCAACACAAAGTTTACTGTTTGATGTCACTAGTGGATTTTTAAAGAACTGTTAACTGCTACTGTACTTTTTTTTAATGTCAGTAGTGTAACTGTGTGACAGTACGTTAATTGTTGCAATTTGTTTCCATGGCAATTGTGGGGCTTTCCTAATATGGCTTACTGGTCTGTATCAGGGCACCAGGAAGAGATATGTGGTTACCTTGCTCTACATAAAATGCTGGTATTAGCAAGCCAACTTATCCCCTACATCATCATTCAATCAGCTAAAATCTATTTTTCTTAATGAATGTTCTGTTCAAGGTGATGCTCAAGACACAGAGGACTCGTCTTGTATGTGCTGCCCTGCATCCCTGCATCATTAAGCAGCCCGGTCTCTCAAAGGATCTCCTTTCTTTGGCTTTGTTGCTCTTTCTTCAGTACATGCTGTCAAAACCACAACCATTGAAAAGCTAATTTATTCTACCAAATCAGTGGATCTGTAGGGGGTAATTTGGGGAGAAAACAACGGTGTTAGCAAGGAATGGAGTACTCCTAAAAGTTTGTAAATATGTTGTGTCTATTGAGTTAAACATAAATGTAGATTGAGTGGAAAGTGGTTTTGTGTGTTCAGATTAATTAAATTTCCCATAAACACAGTTATTACATTTTCCAAATGGATATAAATGGACTTTAAGCAATCCTGGCATTCTTTTTTTTAAATTTTATTAACAAGCTGTGTATGGCACCATTGTAGTCATGGGGGGTGGGCTGGGGGTTGTATGTGTGTTTCCCTTTGAATGCCTCCAAGAATGTGTTCAAAGAATATTTTACTTGGTTAATGGTAAAACTGTTGCAACCCCTGGGCTAAATATACAGATAATTTACCAGTTAGTAGCTACAGTATATATACCTAAAACATTCTGCAATATGCAAAGAAAGCACATGGGTGGTAACAAAGGGGTCAGCAGCAGCTTCGTTTTCCGAAGTCGTCCGAAGTTGCCTCACGAGGAAACTTCGGGGGACGTCGGAAAATGAAACGTCACGAGTGTCATGTCGCAGGCGATTTTTCATTCTAGCAGGCGAAAGACAGGGGAAGCAGTTTGGGGAGATAAGTCGCCCCAAAGAAGAGGCGATTAGTCGCCGGCGACTAAATCTCCCAGAATCTCCCAGTGTGACCTTACCCGTATGTGTCTTTTTAAAGCTTGATTTCTTGTTTTTGCCGAAAAGTAAAAACACAAATCCACACCAGACAACCCTGTTTTTAAACACATGGGCACAACAGCATTTGGCCATCACTGTGTATGGGCAGACAAGATATTTATATGATCCAGAGGACAAATAGTCTGATACCTTGAATGGTCAGTGACTGTATTGTCACTTTTACTAATAATTCAATATAATTAGTGACTTCTATTTATTTTAATTTTATTAATTGTCCATCAGAAACTGAAACTATGATATCATAGCAGACCCATCTGTGATGCATAAACCATACCAGCCATTTTTTGTGCTGGAAACCCAACAAACCATTACCTGGCAGTAAAATGGTTATTTTTCTGTCCTTGCACACTATGAAGATTGAGAAAGTATTTTCCCACCTTTTGCAGACCGTTGTATATAGGAAGCATATATTTAGCCATAGTTACAAGACATTTCACTGCACCTGTATATCAATATAAGGGAATGAGTCGGCATGGCCGCCCAGCTGTATCCATTTCATGCCATTTGTCCAAAGCAGAGTTATGTTTTGAATGCACTTCAACTGCTCTTTATATTTACTTTCTAAAGATTCCCCTCCAGGCGCTTACGTAATCATTTGTGCTCCAGTAATTTACTGGCTTAGAGGTTTCTGGGAGTTCTGGAAGCTGCATGCAGCATACTAGTGTCTCAATCTGTGTTGTCTTTTTAATGTTGTGCACTGTTTCTTTCTGTTCTGATGGCTGCCCTTTGGATAGACTGACCTCTGCTCTCCAAATGACATCCTGCAATTGAATATCCGACACATTCAAAAGACTGTTGATGCTCTTCTGGCTGTGGGGGAGACAGTCCCACGATCAACTACATTTTTAGACTCCTGGGACCTGATAGGCGTTTGTCTTTTGCACCTCCTTCTTTTTGTATCTATGTGTCTCAGCTACCACTGGAATGCAATATGAGCTACTTGCATGTGCACCTGTATTGCAGGAAGATGTCTCTCTTTTCATTGCTCGTCATTATGTAGCAAGCAAGCACACTTTCTATGGCTCTCATTACCAGTAATATGCAATGCTTGGTCATTGTAAGTGCATTGTCCAGTACCTTGTGTGATCGTATATAATTAAATTATTCTGATTCGTATAGTCTTGTGCATTAGGCATGCACACTAGAGCAGACATAGCTAATAGATGAGTCTCTAATTGGCCGTTCCTGCTTTAGAGAGAAAGGGGGATGTCAATTGAGCTGGAAGCTGTTTAATATAAACCAGGCTTTCTTTTTCAACTTTAGCAAAGCATTCATTGACTTTCTTTAATGATATTGTACTCCTATATTTTATGACATTGTACTCATATCATAGGCAAGTACTGTATCCAGAATGTGATGCTATATGGTCTGTGTATGGTTCCGCTCCTTCATTCCTACTTACCCAGTGCTAATAATTATTCTTCCTGGTATAGAAAGAATTAGGCTCAATCACTCCTTTTTACATAGATTCCTATGTAGTAGTGGAGCTGTCAATGGCATAATCCATTTTTTATTTGCATAAATTCTAGCAGAGCCGCCTGAATGCCATTATCAGGAAATATCAATATGTCAGTCCCTTTGCTGCGATCAATGCATGGTTTTTTCAACCATCAAAGGGGTTCAGATGTTTTATGAATATGTGGTTTAGCAGACACTGTAATCAAAACCTCTCCAAAATAGCAATGCCACATCAATTAGAGGTTAAGGATACTGTGTGACGTCTAAAAGGGGTCAAAGTTGACTTGTAATCATTAAGGCGCCAGATTAAGCATGAAAGGGAATCTGTAGTGTGCTGATAATGTGAGAGTGTTCCACATTTGTGTTTATATCCAATTTATTGGATGAACATGTGTTTTGTATGCTTATTTGCTACAGTGTGGATGGGCTTCCTAAACATGGATGCACAGGTGTGTGTAAGTGCACGGAGGCACCTAAATAATGCTAAGGCTAATGGCACACAGGGCTGACGCTCAGCTTTTCTCCATCTGTGTAAAAAAGCCAAAAGCCGTAAGAAATATTCTTTAAAGTGGAAAGATCATTAGGATATGACATGCACTAAAGTGCATGTAGTGTTTGTTTTAAAGACATTAAACATCTAAAAAGTTATGTAGAATGCCCAGCTGTCAAAAAAAAGACTTACAAACTAACAACCTAGCCTTCCTTACTATCTTTTGAAAAAATAACTGAAATCGATCTGTGGGTGAGCATTCTACTAACAGTTTTGAGACGCTTCATTTCTCCCAGATTTGGAAAGATGCCTCCTTTGCAGATTTCTCCACAAGAAACATCCCATTGCTTTCCATTTCAGAAAAGTCCCGCATTATCACTTAAAGGAGAAGGAAAGACTTCTTCCACTTTGGGGTGCCAAATTTTAGGCACCCCCAAGTGCATGTATTTACTTACCTGAAACCCCGGGCCAGTGCTCCTATCAGCAGAAAACTGCACCGGCCCAGGGTTCTTCCAGTGAGCACCACGGAGTGATCCTCTTCTGGCTTCTTCTTTCTTCAAATTTCCCGGAGCAGATGCATGCACAGTAGAACGAAATATCAGACTTTTCAGTTAAAGTTCGGCTTATCACTCTAATGCGCATGGGCAGCCGCGAGAAGAAAGAAGAAACTGGAAGAGGATCGTGCGGTGGTGCTCGCTGGAAGAACCTCGGGCCGGTGCAGTTTTCTGATGATCGGAGCACCGGCCCGGGGTTTCAGGTAAATAAATACAATCACTTGAGGGTTTCTAACATTTGGCACCCCCAAGTGGAAGGAGACTTTCCTTCTCCTTTAACACATTCCTGGAATCATTATGTCAGGCATGGGCTGATTAATCCACAGGCTACTCTAGGCTATAGGCTAGTCTATTTCCATTTTATTTATTTTTATTTGCCCTACTGGGTTCGGGCAGGTGCATCTGTTGGGGGAAGAAAGATGGCAAGGCACATGCATGCACAGTATAAAAGATTTTCAGGAAAAAGTTGCCCCTTATTTATCAAAAAGCTTTATTCTATACAAATTTGAGCAAAAAATGTTATTTTCCTGTGTATAAAAAGTCAAGTGGGATGCAATTTTTGTTGCATTTATTTGAGGTGCATTGTTTTCTTAACACAAATGTGTATTTTTCAAGCCATGAACTAAGGTATATGACTTCTTGTTTTGCTGCTCTACAAACCTGCCCAGAAGTCAAGTTGATCTAGTCAGAATGTTGCACCATGCATTGAGTGAAAATTTTTATAATGGGCACCTGCAGGAAATACTTTAGTAAAAAAAATACTGTTTTGTCCTGGGCTAGTTATTAGTTATAGTGTTGGAAGAATGTCCGACGCCGTCCACTAGTTCCAGAAGCAGTGACCGCAGTTTTTTTCTTCTTCTGCCTGCTCACCTATGCGTGCTTGCGTGTCCCAGGCGCATGCGCGCTTGCACATCGCGTCCTCTGCGCATGGGAAAACGGTGGGGGGCGGTGTAGTCGCCGGGTTGCCTAGGGCACCTGGCCAACTTGGCCCGCCACTGCCATGGATCATAGTGTGATCATCTGTGCAGTTATATTCGGGTACACCACTTGAGGCTAACAGAGATTTTTTGTTTTATTTATAACTTGGGTGATAGTGATCCTTAAATGTTTCACAATTCAATAAATATGTAAATTAAAAAAAAGTGACTATTAGGGGTAACATATATGTCACAGGGTGCTGTGTGTGTGGTAGTTATGTGTGGGTCGAGTTTTCCGCCTCCACCCTCACCCGACTTCCCCATTCCATTTATAGACCCACGCATGCCCTGCCCCTTTTGTTACATCATCAAGGGGCAGGGCAGGCACAAGTCTATAAATGGAATGGTAAAGTCGGGTGTGGGTGGGTGCGGATTGAGAAAAACTCGTCCAGCACATTATTACCACAACTGGTAGTCTGAAGCTGGCAGACCCAAAAGAGAAGCAGCGAGTTCTGTCCGAACCTGCCGACCTGCGGCTATTGGGCAGGCCCGCACACATAACTAGTATGTGGGTCCCTTGCCACCAAGGTTTTGTACCTTTGCACCAGTCTGAGTCCTGCTGGGCACCATTGGACTGCAAGAGTTGAAATAATGGTTATCTGCCATGAGCAGACACTTTCCAGAATTGTTGTGTATTCTCTGTGTCATTTAAGGCTTCACAATGTAGGCTGTGTTTCACGTTGTATCAATCAAGCATGATTATAATACCAGTCAGTCATGGGTGAAATACATACACTGTGCGTGGAATGATCTGTGTTGTCCATATGAAACCTTTTGCTTTGAATTTCTGATTTTCCATTTCCCATATTCCCCAAAAACTTTCTCATTATGTATAAATAAAAGAGTTCACTGCAGCTGTGAGTGGAACCCTAGCCGCATGTATATTGATGTTATATCTGTGTTCCTCTGTGTCGCATCATTGCCTACTTTATTCTACTGTGTTTTAATCAACATCTTAAGGCTCTAATATAATATTACATGGTTTGGTAAATCTTACCACATTTTGCAACAGGCAAGAGTTACTTCTGTATATATAAACTTAATACGCTCTGTTTGTTTTCCTGTGCTTGGGTGGCAGGCGAGTGGAAATGTGTTAATGTTGCAAATAATTAGCTGTTTATTTACTTTAAAATGAACCGACCGATTCTCAGAAAATAAGGTAAGAGAATTCTTCTTTGAAATGTTTTGTGTCAATTGAACTGCGTGAGAAAAAGGTTGGAGTGTGAAAGGTCATTAAATGTTATTTTATTTTATTTTTGCTGTAGTTCTTAAAGGACTGTTTTTATTAACAATGTTTTTAGTGCTGTGCAGGAACACAAAAAGAGTTCCTGTGCTGAGTAACTTGGGGGAATTAGGGTAAAGATCACTGGTTGCCCTAAATAAGAGGCTATACAGTTCAATCTTCTTGATTGATTCTACATTTAAACTAAACTCTTCTGTTTCTCCCTCCGTTTAGCCCCTTTATTGTGTTTTTGCACCAAACAGGACCAATACATTTTGGTATCAAACATCATTTTTCCCAGACATGTTATAGTCCTATGTACTGGACACATAATCTCCCCAAAGTTTGCACCAGATGGGGAATGAATAGGAGGTAATAGTATAATTCTGTGTTACAAATATAATCACAGAATGCCTGTTGCCTACTCACAAACAGCATGAAGAGTGTGTCACATTTCAAGGTAAAAGACCAGACTCCTCAGAAGGCTATGCTGTTCAGAGATACTTTCTGGTCCCTGACGAAGCAGACCTGAGAGTCTGTGAAACGCATAGGAAAAGACAATGCAGCACCAATTGCTGCACCACCACATCTCCAAACAGCAGATCCTTCTGAGAAGTCCAGACCTTTACCTTGGAATGTGATGCGCTCTTGATGCTGAACTTTTTGTGAGTAGGCAATTGGAGTTCTGTGATTGTTTTTAAAATATTTATTGAAAGGCATTGTGTTATTAACTTCTATTTTATTTCCACTAAATGTATTTGAGTAACAAATGAACCACAGAGCACAATATGAATTTGTAAGTATATTACATAGTTACATAGTTAAATCGGGTTGAAAAAAGACAAAAGTCCATCAAGTTCAACCCCTCCAAATGAAAATCCAGCATCCATACACACACCCCTCCCTACTTTCATACAAATTCTATATACCCATACCTACACTAACTATAGAGCTTAGTATCACAATAGCCTTTGATATTATGTCTGTCCAAAAAATCATCCAAGCCATTCTTAAAGGTATTAACTGAATCAGCCATCACAACATCACCCGGCAGTGCATTCCACAACCTCACTGTCCTGACTGTGAAGAACCCCCTACGTTGCTTCAAATGAAAGTTCTTTTCATTCCCAAAAGGAAAGCCTGATCTGTGTTTGCACCTAGTGGATCCAATTAACTTTTTACCTGAACACCTTCTAACCCTATTGTGACTGGGTTGTCATTATCAGACAACACAAAACAGTATTACCCTATGTGCGCTTCCTTCTCTCTTCTACATATTTTGTAAAGATAACCAACTTTGGGCTCGATTTAATGCAATGCTATATGGTACATATCGTATGATAAAGTGCGCCTTTTCATATGTCCACTATGCAAGTCATTGTGATAAACACTTATTGCATTAACCAATGTATCTTTCTGTGTCCTATGTTTTCACAACGGCCCATTGAAAGTGCCGGGAGCATGTTTTTGCAACACAATTCAACCTGAAACCGTTTAGCAAGTGAAGTTTCTTGCATCATCTTCCAGTTTCCCTTACGCCACCTTGAACTGGTGGAAATGCTCTTGGTCCTATTGCTAAAAGCTTTTTTTGCCCTCTTTCTGACACATGCCTTATCGCACAAGTTTATTTTAAAGCCATTTTTAGCCACATCAATGTATATTTAATTAACAAAAGTACTTTCAAATGTTCAAATTCGTCTTTTTATTTTAAATAAGTGTGTGTGTAACACTTGTCTAGTACTAAATCGCTTTATTTCTTTTGGACTCTAGCGACCATCCAGTGTTTGAAACACCAGACTGCAAGTTGTCTTGGAAAGGGCATAACATAAACTCCAATTTGTATTCAGCTGCCAATAACTCTAGAATGTTCAACCTTACACCTTAATATATTTGTATTCTGGCTTAGTGGAAGACAAACCTTCCAAAAGATATTGATGTGTATAATATTTCATCTTATACTGTATTTTAACTAAAACATATCCACACAAATCATAAAAATGCCTTTCAACAATTGTCATCAATAATTCTTCTTAACCATTTCTCTTTCAAATGATTCCTCTAATCCACTGTGTAAACCATGTAAACCCCCTCATCTTTGCAAGTTGAATGTGCTAAGGTCATTTTCAATGTTTTTAACACCCAGATCTGAAATTGTTAATGCTAAATTTGGCCACGTCAAACAGGACTATAAAAACCCTTCACACCTTGGCTTCTTTCCCCCCTCTGAGGCAAAGTGGAGAGGCTTCAGATTGGGTTTCTTGCCTTCCTCTGGATGAACTATCAGTTAGACAGGTTAAAATAGAGTTAAAAGGTTGAACTTGATGGACGTGTGTCTTTTCTCAACCTAACTTACTATGTTACTATGTATGTTATGTATTTATCAATTTTCCCAACACCAGGACAGGATTGGCTGAAAGTGAAAAGGGATTTTTAGGTATGAGGAGGTCTGCCTAACGGCAAGTCCTTTTTGATTGCGTTGCTATGTCTGGGTGTGGTGTTTAACTAATAACCTTTAATTGGTTGGGATGAACCAATAGAAGATATTCATAGAAATCTTAAGGTGGCCATAGACGCACAGATATCGTAGGAAACTAATTTTCGTCCGATATTCGTGGCGTGTATGGTGGAAAAAGAGCCGACCAATATCGGCAGAAGACTTCGAAGATATCGGTCAGCTCGTCGATCAGGCTGGACGGAAAATTTTGATCGGGTGCCTTTGAAGGGACCCAAACATCGCCCATTGTTAGTGCTGAATCGTCAGATACAGGTAGAATTCTATTGTTTCTTCCCATATATCTACCTGTATATCTGATGATTCAGCTCTACACATGTGTATTGAAACGAACAATCTTTCTTGGAAAGATCTTTTCCAAGAAAGATCGTAATTGTTACGTCTATGGCAGTGTTGACCTTTAGAGGGTAACCGGAACTTATTTTTCACATTAAAAAAGGTAAGAACTTGACATCTGTTGTATTTAAGCAATTTTAGACATAGGTAGAATATCTCGTGTTAAGTTGCAGCATGATTTACAAGAGGAAAAAAAAGAGCTCTAACAGCAATTTCTGTTAAAAACGATAGAAAAACCCAGAAATGGTGATAACATTGTTCCGCAAAACTGTCCATTTCTTGCAATAACTTTATGGCAAAGAATTGAATTAGGTAAACTTTATTGAACTTGACGTATGTTGTATTTAAGCAATTCTACATATAGGTAGAATATGGCTTGTTAAGTTGCAGCATGATTTGTGAGAGGAAAAAAAAGAGCTCTAACAAGCATGTCTGCTAAGAACGTTAGAAAAACCCAGAAATGGAGATGTTCTGCAAAATTATCAGTTTCTCGCATTAACTTAACTCTTTATGGCAAAGAATTGAATTAGGTAAATGTGCAGTATTTCTCGGAGGTAAACCCTTCTTTAATTTATTGCACATTTATTGCATTGCATTGAATCAAGTCCTTTGTATAAGGGTTGGAATGAAGGAAGTGGCAGGGATACTTGGTGAAGTGGTGCAGTATTGATAAAAGCCTCTCCAAGTGTTTTTAATTGCCTTTGTTTTTGGGGGTCACCATTTAATTTGGTATTTCACTCTGGCAATCCCAGCAGCCCTTACATAATGAAGATTTTAGTAAGACTACATATTGTGTAAAAAATAAGACTCTCCTCTAATTGTAGAAGGAATGTTCTAGTCCTGCCTGTTTGCTGAATTCTCAGGCTGTGCAGGGGAGCCAGCGGCACTCAGAACACTGCAATGCCAGTGCCACTTAAAACTCGATTCTTTATTTTTCCATTTAAAAACAGCGGTAGTTCAGGATCACATTTATATCACAGAACCATATGCTTGATGCGTTTCGTAGCCTAGCAGCCACTTACTCTGTGATATGAATGCAATCCTGAACTGCCTATGTTTTTAAATGAAAAAATAAAGGATGGAGTTTTAATTTTGTCCTGGCATTTTGAGTGCTCTGTTCTATATACTTTTCTATTGGATACAGATGCTGTCCGGGGGCAAGATCATAATAATATACTTTTATAGTAGTATTTGCCATTGGGTAATCCTAAATAGAAACTTGCCATTTTAAGAACTAAGGACCAACTCCTGGGGGTGCACACAAACCAACCAAACAAATCATGCAGTTAGGTTACATGAGCTAATTAACAGACAGAGTTCTCTCTTTTGTTCCCACACTTCCTGTTCCAGTTAGAGCTGCAGTATTTATGCTCAGGTGATCTCTGAGGCAGCACACAGACCATCACAAAATGGGGGCTCGAGGGAAAAGGACAATATTTACTTATATGTATATTCCAGCTTGGTAAAATTCTTTAATATGCCACCTGTTATGATATAAACAATCTGCTGCTTAAAAGAGAACTAAAGCCTAACTAAAGAAGTAGCTAGAAATGTTGTATATTATGTTTTGGGCTTCTGTACCAGCCCAAGGCAACCACAGCCCTTGTCTCCAAAGATGCCCCAGTAGCTCCCCATCTACTTTTCTGCTGATTCACTGCACATGCTCTGTGCTGCTGTCACTTACTGAGCTTAGGGACCCACTCAAAATATAAAGTACTCACAACTGTCACAATATAAGGTTAATTAATACAGATAATTACTACAAGGTAGCTTAGAAACCAGTGCAGCCAGCATCAGAATTTAATAATCAGCCTTGTAACATCAGCTTATATTACAGACAAACCTCATTTTCTGCTGGATAATTTGTGACGACCCCTAAGCTTAGCTTCTCAACAACTGCTCAGAGCCCACTGAGCATGTGAGTGTCACAGACCCTTTCCAAAATGGTGATCCCCTGTGACAAGTTTGATGTTCTGGATCATTGCTGCTATTGACAAGCTGGAACATTACGCTGGTGCAATAAGTTCAGTATATAAATCATTTTTAGGGTTTAGTTCTCCTTTAAGTATTGGGGGTATAGTTTTTCTTTCATAACTTGTCCTGCTTACAATTAGTACTCTTTTATTTTTACATTTCTTGTGTGCTGGATCCCTGTGGTGCAGGGCAAATATCAATGTCCGGTAACGCCATCCCAATCTATGTGCATGAAGTGAAACACTAAGGGTAAAGTTGTTTATTTCTTACTCATTTAAAAAAAATAGAAAATAATAATGTGTATGTAAGAACCACTGGGAACAGAAACCACCCTGAACCAATAATAGTAAAGTAGAACTATAGTTTTGATTGCACCATAAAAATTAATTCTGAGCAGAAGCTAAAGAATCACATATACTGGCCAATCCTGTATGGTATCCAACCAACTGGCAGGTGGGCTGAATGGATGTATTAGCATTAGTCAGTGTGGCCCCTCCCTTTGAGAGCCCTAATATAACATTCCAATAAAGTGCTGCGAAACTTGCTGGCCATACACAAGCCGCTTATTTGCCCATGGATAGGCATGGAAAGATCCGTTATCCAGAAAACCCCAGGTCCTGAGCATTCTGGATAACAGATATCATACCTATAGTTTTATGGTATTAAACAGCTTGTTCTTGCTGCTGCTTTACCTCTGGAAAGTCATTACAGTCTATTTTAAACTGACCAGGTGCCCAGCAAGATCAGCCTCATCCCTCTAGTCACTTGGCTTTGCCTCAGCTTACTCCTTGTAAGAGGATTATAATCGTGCTGCAGGGCTGTGGACTAGACTAACTCAAAGTAATACAGAGCTATATTTGGTATAGGTAAATATAGGTTAAATGCTAAGAAATGGCACTCCCAAGTAAAACATCTGTGTTGCTGCCAATATCCCATTATTCGTGAAGAGGATACTTGTCCTTTTCTATGGTGATTTGGCTGGTGCTCCCTGAATAGCACAGAAGGCAGATCCCATAAATATCTGATGTGAACATGAACCCCCAGGACACAGGTACAAATGAAACCTTATTAGTCCCACACTGACAGTTTTGTACAGTGAATGTCAACAAAAGCCTTTTTCAGGAGATGTACATATTTTATATACACTGCCTTTCAAATGGACTCAGACCCCTGAGTGCTGTTCCCATTTGCTCTCTGTGATATTTATAGTTTTTTAGTAGAGTCAACCTAAAGTTGGAAATGTCATGATATAGTGAATAAAGTACCCCCTCTTGTAAAATATAAGGATAGTATAAGTTACCGAGGAGTTTCATGACATATAAAAACACGAGGCCGAAGGCCATGGAACTCAGAGGTAACTTCTAATATCCTCATATTTTGCAACTGGGGTACTTTATTTATTATAATACACAAATTTCAGTGAGTCATGTGACAGAAATGACATCAGAACTCACCGTTTATAACTGATGACATCAGAACTCGCTGTTTATAAGGATATAATATTCATAGCTTTTGTGAATTATATTAAATATATAGGAGAGTGCACATTGTTGTCTGAAACTGTACTTTTTGCTGTAATATGTGTTGTATATTGTTGTTTATTTCTGGGCCCAAGGAAAAATGTACAATTTTATCCTACAGATGAGATGACCATAACATCAGTGTGTCCTTCTAATGTGGTATGGAAAGGGGGGGCTGTAACTGGGCCTAGGTCTGTATACCAAAAATACGAGTGAGTAGTAGTTCTAGTGATGAATGAACTCTTTAACAAATGGGAGGTTCGCTGCTCTAGCAGTTGTCATGACAAGGCACCAGTAAGGCCTAGGCTGTGTGTTGTTCATGGAAGCTTATGTCTAAGGGGAGCAAAAAGAGTAAAGTGTCACTGCCATTCCCGCGGTCTAACTGTCAGCTTTGTGTGAAGGTATAACTTAAGTTAAAAGAAAGGAGGCTACTAAATGGCAGATGGCATTAAATCTAGAGAAATGTAAGAAGAAACTATAACAATGTTGTGTATAAATAAAATAAGTTGAAGGTGAATAAAGTGCCCAAATGGCAGACTTCCAATCAGAACATTGTCAGAATCCCCGTTGCTGGTACTGACAGTAAGAACAGGGTACTGGCGCTGAGTGAGAAACATATACAGTAGGACCCATATCCTCCAAAAGATACAGTATATATACTATATTTAAGATATTGAAGTGGGACCAGTGTTGTCATTGTCCCCAGTGTCCCCACCCAGGATGCCAGTCAGGCATTACAATATATATCTATTTATACTGTTTAAATAAATCATCTTGTGCAGAGAAAGTATAAGTGCTGGCTGATTATGTCTCTTCTCACAGTGCCTGCCCCCTGCATGGCTCTGTATATTATTGTATGCAGCCATGCTATGGGATGTTTGCAAAACGAAAACATGTGTTTAAACAAGGTTCCTGGCTTTTCCCAGCAAAGGCACAGATTAGGAATATTAGAGAGACGTGAGCGTGCTGGGTGGGAGCTGCATGTCATGTACAGAAACACAATTGCAAGGAAAATAATCACTCTCTGTAGTGGAATTGGTACATGGAAACTACTGGAAAGGCTCTTTTTATCTTCATCATCAAGGGCACATCTAGGATTGACATCTGCAACTTTTCCCTCGCCAATCTGACAGTAATCAGAGCGTAAATACAATAAGAATCATATAACAAAGGTCTGGAACATTGCAATGTCATAGCTGGGCCCAGTAGTGTGTAGACCAGGGGCCCGTGTGGCTAGTTTCCCATTAGCAAACACCTGAGCATCTTATCAACTGCCCATTCAGATTATTTGGAGTAATGTGAGCCTATTCTAAGGGGCTTTAGTTCCTTTTTATTTGTAAAGCCATATTTCATATCAGGCCAGTAAATGACTGGTGTTATGGGTCATTAGCAGGAGGATATATGTTGTTCAATAAGAGTTCAATGCATAGGGCTTTGACTTGGTTTGTTATTTCTTGCTCTAAACTGAAACCAGTTTAACTTTTACAACCTGTGGTTCTTCCAAGCAACTGTGGAAAAGGTAGGTAATCAAACGACCTGTCCACTGGGGAGAAGCCCTCTGTATAATGAGCTCATTGGCTCTACTTAACAAGAAACTGGGCTTATTATAGGGGGGGGGCAGGGAGGAAGCATAGATAAAAACATTAAGTATTGTATTCATGCTGAACAAAAATGTATATAGGAGAGTACTGCTCCTTTAAATGTATACAGACAATATACTGTATATAGTGGCAACTTTATGGTCATTCTTTAACTTTTCATTTCTACAAAGCATCGGTATTTGGTTTTTAAATGAGAACGTGAGGATGAATCTCTGGGGTGCACAGTTGTTAGGCACCTCATTGATTCTAGTCACTTCTTCATACCACAACCTGGTGCTCTTCTTGTACCGGGATACCTTTCCGGTGAGTGCCGTGCTGACTTTTTGTTCTGGCATCCCCAGGGATTTTGCTTTTTGTTCTTCTTTTAATCCTTAGATCTCCTTTAAATTATTAGTCTGTTGATAAGGAGACCTCAATACTCCTATAAACAAATATATGCTTCATCATTAAGCCCCTTGTGCAGTACAATCTATGTTCTTCTGGATCATTATTTATAGAAAAGTAAAGTTAATTAATAGCTTGGAAAATGTCTATATATTTTCCATCAAAAGAAGAGAATTGGCCTGATTACATATTCTAGAGCGCCCTGTGCATTATACTGTGTATTCACAGTGGGGGTCCCAGTGATGCCAATATCAGATACATTCACACAAGTGCTTTTCATACAGTGCATGGGACAGCCCTTGTACACGGGTGGAAGTCTCCTTTCTATTGAATGCTTTGTGAAGAAAGCACTAGTGCATATCAGCCCTAATGATGGGTTACTGGAGAGCGCACTTGGCACATCATTAAACAAAGGGCAATTATTGGTGCAATTTATTACTGAGAGCGACTTTCTGTGCACAGTTAACAGGATGGCATAAAAAATATAATACGTTCATCTTTGTTTTTCTTTTTTTCACAGGAAAAACTGTGTTTGCCGCATCATATCTTAGAAGAAAAGGGCTTGGTAAAAGTGAGTGTTATGGTCCAAGCACTTATAGACGTAACCACGACCAAACAGGCTTTATTTCTATAAAAGAAGGTGATGCCGTTGGGCGTGACTGTAGCACTTGCTCCTTATGGGAGACAACAAGCAGCTCCTGTCTAAAGACTGCACACAGGCTGACACCACACAAAGCTCCCAATGGATCAGCTGGACTGGAAGGCAGTATTCTGCTTCTGCACAAAACTGTCACCTCTTCTCATCCCTTGATGTAACTGCCAGTCTGAACGAGGGAAAGGTGCTGGGTTTATTTTTGCCTCTCTCTGAAAACCAGTATTGCAAACAGAACATGAGGACCTACAGTCATTGTGTGATACACATCCATACACACTCACACACACACTACAATGACACTTTTAACACTTGCTGATCTATAAATATAAAGGGAAACCCCACACGGTCATATAGATGAAGTTTTTGGATGCAGCACAGTTCTTGGTCTTTGGCTTAGGCCCTGACTGGTTTTTCCACCAGCAAATGAAAACCCAGGAAAGTGCTCTCCCTTGGCACATGTTGGTAGTGGGTGGGGTGAAGGCTCTTGAATCTATTGCTGTCTGGTTGTTCATAATACTAAAGTTCCAGTATATCTCCTCTTGGAGAGTTACAGTTCAGCAGCAGCTGTCCTAAGCATAAGGTATTTCACACAATCCAAATTCTTGCTACTATATTGTCTGCTATGTATTGTTTTTTTGCAGATATCACCATGGTCCATACCCTGTGGCTGAATCCCAACTCCCAGATGGTATTGGTCCCTTGGGTGCTGCCTGAGGGTTGTAAGTGAACAGCTGATGCTGCACAGGTTCTGGCCAATATATAAACTCACAGCTCAATTGCACATTAGCACACTGGTTACTATTACGGGGCCAGACAGCTGGCTTCACTTGTGGAATAAATGTAAGGGACAAGGCAGCCATATGTAATGTGTTTAAGGCACTTGATGGCATTTGTTTTATTTGTAGAAGCTGTGAGCAAGTGGCTAACAGGGGTAACATGGGTGGATTAATCTGCCTCTGTATAACAAGATCAGTGTCTGTTTGAGGCATTAACTAAGCCATATATGTATATGATGAAGGCCATCTAATGCAATTTTCCTTCTGTGGATGAGTAGAGTACATCTGGGGGGTTCAGATAATCGTTTGTGAGCTACATGAGCTCTGTCCAACCCATGTCCCGTTTGATACACAATCCCCAGCATCCATAGGCAACAGATGGGAAGCAAGTTTAGCACAAATGCCTTAATGTGTAGAGTACAGAAAACAAATTATTGGCAGGAGAGAAGTGGTGGTTTGGGCAATGGACATCCCATGTTTTTGAGATGAGCTTTAAGGTTTATCAGTGGGTTCCAGTGTCCAGTTCATCCATGTGATTCTGTTCCATGGAGATGAAGGACAGCAAAGCTGAGTGTATTACAGGCAGAACAAGATGTGTGTGTTTCCTCATTCAGTGTTAGTCCCTAGTGCTACAGCGATGTTGGCCCATTTACAACATCTGAATATCAGGTTCTATGTGCAGATGGCACAGGGCTCCCACAATAGTCATATACATCAGTTCAGCCTTATTCTCTATTTATGTGAATAATATTTATTAGGGAACATATTCATCCTTTTTGGGTGCAAACTGTACATTAGGAACATATCCTTTATTACTGCTTTTTTGTGGTCCGTTGTTCTCTGTTTGTGTAACATAAGACAAGTAGGTGGGAAGCACTAATAGCTGATACTGGATCAATAGCCGGAGCTGTCTTAAGGGGCCCCTGACACTTCAAATACTGGGGTCCCACAGAGCAACAGATGTAGCTAGCAGAAATAAGGCACATTTGGTATATTAGCGGTGACAATAAGACTTTATACAAGATGGTTCTGGCCACAGATTCTACTGTTGGTTAATTGGTCCCTATTTCAGCTACGTTTTATGGAAGCTAGGCGTGATAAAAGGTTTAAGCAAATCATAAGGACAGACAAAAGTTGACAGACCGCCCTAGACAACAAGTGCCAGAGCAGGGGTGGGGCAGGTTTTGTGCTTGAAGGTGAAGTTCAACAACTTGGATGGCCTCCAATTGCTTGGTATATAAGGTATCCATTATAGCATATGCCATGGGTAAACATTGTAATTCAAATAAATTATGATTGCTTCTGCATAAAACATGGATGTACTATACACAGAATGTTACTCCTCATTGTACACCATTTAAGATTCCAGCAGCAAAGTTCTACATGGAGATACTGCTTGTCACCCTCCTCCAGGGGATTGATAGTGAGCATGGGGGCTTTTCTTTCTTCCCCTTAATTTCTTTTGTATCTCGGGTTCTTAATAACCTGGAATGTATCTGTAGAAATGAGAATGTTGATGATATACCTCAGACCACAAGTCACTGCCTCTAGTTCTATAATATGGATATTAGTTGCTTGGTCTGTATGAGAAGCTTCACAACCCAACACCTTCCCCCTATGCACCAGAGACACAATGGGACGGACTATTCTCTAAATGTTCATCAAGTCTTATTGAAGGGGAGAGCTTATTTCACATTAATATTACCTGTGAATAATGAACATGTTCAATTCCCTCTCGCAGCCAAATCATCATTGTGTGTGTGTGGTTTCCAGCAAGTCATTTCACTCTATGTACATGTTCTGTACAACTGATCCATTGCAATACAACCAGCAATATCAGTAGAGCTACCGCACAATGACCTATAAAGCACAAGTGATACATACACATATCCCTACGCTCTTCTGATATTCATGCACTCCCACCAAAAGCAAGGGAATCTTTCTCATTTTCTTCACTTATTTGATGAGTGGTGGGTTTTATTGTGTTCTACCAAGTTTACACAGATCTGAGTCTGCTCTATGGGTCTGTAGCTATGGGAGTGGATAATCGTGCTAAATGTAAGTAGATGGTTTGTTCTTTTCTCTAC
Organism: Xenopus petersii; assembly: GCA_038501925.1. Classification (NCBI taxonomy): domain Eukaryota; kingdom Metazoa; phylum Chordata; class Amphibia; order Anura; family Pipidae; genus Xenopus; species Xenopus petersii. The sequence goes on from CM076675.1 coordinate 129,264,337, forward strand.
ATTGTGTTAGTGTCCTGTCCTGTTGGTACTGACCCATAAGGAAGATGAGTTGAAACTTACATGGCTCTGCAGGGGAAACCCCAACCCTTCATATCAATACAAGTATATACACTTGAGAATGATGCCTTACAGTGTTTACATTTCGTGATTAGCAGGGATCTAGTCTGAGTTTAAATACAGGGATGGGACCTCTTATCCAGAATGCTCAGGCCTGGGGTTTTCTGGATAATGGATCTTTCTGTAATTTGGATCTTCATACCTTTAGTCTACTAGAAAATCATGTAAATATTAATAAACCCAAAAAGATGTTTTTACTCCCAATAAGTATTAATTATATCTTCGTTTGGATCGTGTACCAAGTACTGATCTAAAGTATTGTTACAGAGAAAAAGGAAAATTTGGATTATTTAATTATAATGGAGTCTCTGGGAGACGGCCATTCTCTAATTCAGAGCTTTCTGGATAACAGATCCCTGTACCTGTATAAATAGGTTCTCCATAAGAACATGAACAACTATGGGAGGGAAATGGCCATTTCTAATGGATATGTTAAGGAACATACAGTTGTGTTCAGAATAATAGCAGTGTGTTTAAAACAGCGAATAAAGCTCAAAACCCTTATAATAGCTTTTATTTCCATACACACAAATGCATTGGGAACTCTGCACTTCCTATTCCAAAGCAAAACATGAAGAAACATGTATCAAATTTGTGTTATTCCTTTACAGAAAGTGGAGAAAAGGGAATATTCGGCTGTTCCAAAAAAAAAAAAAAAAAAGGTTGAAGATCATGGTGCAGACAGGAGGAGTGTGTCAGAGGATGCGGGTCCTTACCAGGTTTCAAATCCCCTCTGCCAACCCTGCTATAAGCTGATAGGTAGTTACATCATAGAAGAAATTTGTTATGAAATATACTAGGGCATTACACAAAGTAACAAGTATGCGCAATTTAAACCTGTGATCTGAGTGAATGTGGAATAAGAGTGCAGGGATGAATAAAGTAATGGTAGAGAACAAATTCAATCTGGGGACTATATGTAGAGTGCAAGGATTGCTCCCAGTCTGGTCTGGATAATATCAGTCAGTAGTAGAATATTTTACTAGGCTTCCATTGTAACATTAGTCCCATACACCTAATAATACCAATGGTGCTAGATATCTCTGCTATCAATTCCATCAATAAGTACGACTAAACTCGATTTCCCTTTGGTGTAGAGTAAAGGCTGATGGTTTGGAAATGCAGCACTCAGGGCCGGATCTACATAGTGGATGCCCCTAGGCCCACTGCCACTCCTCTCCCCTCTTTATCCATGCATACTTCACCTGGTCTGGAGCAATGGGGATTGGCGCATGAGAAATTTAAAAAATAGTTTTATCTCCAGCGCCTCCCCAGTGTTTTTGAACCAATGAGGGTGTGGTTGGGCAGCATAAGCCCAGGCCTAGGTGGCCTTTCCACAAATCCAGGCCTGGCAGCACTTAGTGAACATACAGAAGCCGTAGCGCAGAATAGAGTTCAATAGCTTTTACAATCACTGACTCGCTATATAACACTTCAGCACAACTGCTCTTTATTGAATTCATACGAGACGTGTATCCGCTGTATCAGCCGCAGGAAACATGCTTACAAATGTACTGACGTATATATGTTTCCACATTGTGCACCTGCAGATTATATATATATATATATATATATATATATATATATATATATATATATATATATATATATATATATATATATATATATATATATATATATATATATATATATATATATATATATATCTATATATATATATATATATATCTATACTGTATAAAGGACAAGACTAGAATTGGCAGCTGTGTTTTTCTGTGGATTCCACTATGTGCACTGATTGTCCCGTGTGACAGTAAATATATCAGTGACCCAGGGTCATGGATACAGAGATGAATGGGTTACGGTCCATAAGAAGAGAAGCTGAATGTAGGCAAACACTGACAATGACTAAATTAAAGGAAACATGCATTTCTCAGACATATTTTTTTTTACTTGTACATAAGACAATTGTAATGATTTCGTTGGATATTTCCTTTAGGCAAAATAAATGGATTGTGTTAAAATCATCTTGCTGTAAAATAAAGAGAGCTTTAAATCACTTCCCTTGCATTATGGGTCATGTACTGACACTGCGTAGCCATGTTTGTACTGCTATGTTGGGCGGCTGCTTTTTCATGCAAAAAGAAACAGCACAAAAACGAGGGCGGCACACAAGTCCTGTTCCTGCTGTACATTGCCAGAATAGTCAACAAAGATCACATCCCTTTCCTGAATATCTCAATAGCCCTTTATGTGCCAAGTCCCAACCATATCCCAGAGTGGGCTTCCCTGCCCTGCAACATGGCAATTTTACCAGTGCTGGGCAACAGTACATAATAGTGTCATTCATCTGTCCTTTAAGTAGCCCCTCAACTGCAAAATAAAGGTTTCTACTCTGTTTCAGTTACCTTCAGCCATAACATGTATAGAATTTCCTAGATTCCAATTGTACAAAAAGGAAACCATCAAACAGCATTCATTGTACTAAATGGCAATTTAATTGCATGGCAAATTTTAACTGCAGCCCGGCTGTTCTGTTTTCAATGCAAACCTTGACCTGGTGCTTTATCATTCCCCCATCTCAGACATGAAGGTATTTCACATGGTGCTTGATGTGATCATTTATGAAAGTGGTGATAAAAAAGTAGCTGTGATCGTATCCCTGCGATTTAAAAAAAATACAAAAGATGTATTAATATGCAAATATAACAACATAAAGCACAAACATAAATATAACACAAAAACCATGAATTTCCTGTAAATGATATGCTTATAAACGGTGACTAGTGATGTCATCAATTATAAACGGTGAGCAGTGATGTCATTTTTGTCACATGACTCACCAAAACTTGTGTATTATAATAAATAAAGTTCCCCTTGTTGGAAAATATGAGGATATTAGAAGTAACCTCAGAGTTCCTTTTGCAGTTGTTATTGACTAGCTTTTTTTTGAAGCTTTAATATTTAATGGGGTAGCGTAAGCAATATATACATACGGTATAGAGGGAAAAACATTCACATTAACATGAATGGACATGGAAATATATTGTACTGTACCTGTTCATGAGAACCGTGACACAGAATTGGAAACTTAAAGGGGTTGTTCGCCTTTGAGATAACTTTTAGTATGATGTAAAGAGTGATATTCGGAGACAATTTGTAATTGGTTTTCATTTTTTATTATTGAAGGTTTTTGAGTTATTTAGCTTTTTATTCAGCAGCTCTTCAATTTGCTTCTTAAGCAATCTGGTAACTAGGGCCCTAATTATCCTAGCAACCATGCATTGATTAGAAAAAGAGAATGGAATAGGAATAGGAGAGGACTACTGAAGGATCAATAAAAAAAAGTAACAATAACAATACATTTGTAGCCTTACAGAGCATTTGTTTTTTAGAAGGGAGTCAGCGACGCCCATAAAAATAAAGTTACCTTAAAGGGATCCTGTCATCGGAAAACATGTTTTTTTTCAAAATGAATCATTTAATAGTGCTACTCCAGCAGAATTCTGCACTGAAATCCATTTCTCTAAAGAGCAAACAGATTTTTTTATATTCAATTTTGAAATCTGACATGGGGCTAGACATATTGTCAATTTCCCAGCTGCCCCCAGTCATGTGACTTGTACCTGCACTTTAGGAGAGAAATGCTTTCTGGCACGCTGCTGTTTTTCATTCTCAATGTAACTGAATGTGTCTCAGTGGGACATGGGTATTTAGTATTGAGTGCTGTTCTTAGATCTACCAGGCAGCTGTTATCTTGTGTTAGGGAGCTGTTATCTGGTTACCTTCCCATTGTTCTTTTGTTTGGCTGCTGGGGGAAAAAGGGAGGGAGGTGATATCACTCTAACTTGCAGTACAGCAGTAAAGAGTGATTGAAGTTTATCAGAGCACAAGTCACATGACTTGGGGCAGCTGGGAAATTGACAAAATGTCTAGCCCCATGTCAGATTTCAAAATTGAATATAAAAAAATCTGTTTACTCTTTTGAGAAATGGATTTCAGTGCAGAATTCTGGAGCAGCACTATTAACTGATTCATTTTGAAAAGAAAAGTTTTTCCCATGATAGTATCCCTTTAAAGGTAAATGTCCCCTCAATAATATTGTACTTGCACTTACCCTAGGGGGGTTATTTATCAACGTCCGATTTTATCTTAACATTTTCTGCTACAAACTCTGATCAAATCAGCTTGGGTTTTTTACACTTATTTATTATTACATTTTCCCAAAAAAATTGCTTTCTGGGAGAAAAAAAAAAATCAGATTTCACGATTTTTTCACCCGAAAACTCTGATTTTTTCAGATTTTTCACCTAAAGACTTTTCGATCCTCAGGGTTTAATTAATAAGAAAAATTTGTGATTTTTTAAAAGTCCGATTTTATATAAATAAATAAAAAAAAATCACATGTTTTTCTGCATTTTTGCATTCGGAATTTAGTAAATAACCCCCTAGGTGTACAAATGGGAGCCTAATATTGCTTCTAGTTGCTGCTCAGCCTTTCAACAAGGAACTCCTTGTAGGTGTATTTTAACTGGTTGCGACTAAAAGCATCCTCCCTGTCTTTCTAGTGCCTCCAAGTAAAGGGTAAGTGCAACATGGGCCCCATATTACATAACTTTATGTTGTGAGGTTCCTTACAAAGCGATTGATTCGTAAAAACATTTAAGTCAGAAAGAGCCAACTAATGAAAGCTTCAGCCAGTCTGACAGGATTCTGCCCATAACACATCATATTGTCCCACCATCTCACTTTGGTTTTGAGATGAAGGAGTTGACTATCAAGTTCAGGACCCCATACTGATGATTTAAACAGAATCACATGTCGGCAATATGAAAGACAGGAATCAGTCTACTCATTTTCTTACATAAATATTGGGATATTTTTCTTACACAACATAATAAGGTCTTAAAGTTGCTTATTTTAGGAATGTCTACTAAATCCACTGCATTCAAGCATATTCTTAACTTGCCTCTTGCAGCCTAAAAACAACAGGGATGTTGCGCTCGGTGCAGGCGGCAATAAAATTGTCTGGCAGTAACTGGCCGGCAGCGAGGAACTGGTCATCTTTGCCTTGATCTATTAATATATCTAGTTTTGGGCCAGAGTAATTCTTCACCAGTTGGGTTGCATCATATGCCTGTGGGAGGAAAAACAAAACAGAATGGTCACATTGTCTTGCTATCGCGCAGCTACTGCATCAGGAATGGGTTAAAATGCATACGGCTTCCTTTTGTTTATGTATATCAGATATATGCAATATCACATGTTATGGAATAATCCATTGAAAACAATTCTCTGCACCTGACATTTCAACCACATCTCTCTATATAGACGAGAAAATATATGGATAATAACAATGTATGTTGTACTACACCACATCTATCTTCCAAGTCCATTTCATGATCTCTCTCTTATCCACCAGCCATGCTGATTTCATTCTTGTATGATTTCTATTGATTTTTAGTGTAAGTGCCTGTAGTTTCCATACTGTATTCAAAGTCCCTTTTAAAAAAGTGCAATTACGTCTGCTTTCCTGGCACCAGATCAGACAAGGCGGCACATTTCAATGAAAAGAAGACTTTCAGTACATCTACCTTTTCAGCATACATTACAACAGAAGCACTCTAATGGACTAGCACTATTAAACGTCACCTTTTGAGTTCTCATATCATTCTCTTTATGATTATTTACATCTGACTGGTGATATTGTTTCATTTTTCAGTTGCACCTAAATTGCTGTTTTGCATCTGTTGCAATCATTATAGCCTTTAAATCACTTTTCGGTCCTCTCTCATTTTCCCCGATTATTATACTGAAAAATGTTAATACTACCTAAATCTGCTGCTCAGGGCTAGGGCCTCGGGTGCTTACATGGTAAATGTGGCCCTGAGGATACCTGTAATAATTCAGTCCTTTAAAGGAGAACTACACCCTAAAAATGAATAGGGCTAAAAAGGCCATGTTTTATATACTGCACTTATTGCACCAGCCTCAAGTTTCAGCTTCTCAATAGCAGCAATGATCCAAGACTTCAAATTTGTCACAGGGGGTCACCATTTTGGAAAGTGTCTGTGACACTCACATGATCAGTGGGGTCTGAGCAGCTGTTGAGAAGCTAAGCTTAGGGGTCGTCACTAATTATCAAGCAGAACATGAGGCTGGCCTGTAATATAAGCTCATGCTACAGGGATGAAATTAAATTCTGATTCTATGTGTACTGTATATTTTTGGACCCTAAGCTCAGTAAGTGACAGCAGCACAGAGCATGTGCAGTGAATCAGCAGAAAATAATATGGGGAACTACTGGGACATCTTTGGAGACACATCTTCCCTGCTAAAGGGCTTTGGTTGCCTGGGGTTGGTACAGAAGCTCAATACATAATGTACAACATTTCTAGGCTTCTTCTTTAGTTTAACGTTCCATGTCCTTTAATCTATTAGTGTATCATACACTGTTGTGCATTATAGTGGCATTCTTAGGGTAAAAAGCATACAAATCTCTTGTATGGCTTTTTCTTAAGTCTTGCAGTTTGGGCCAATTTCTATGAAAAAGAAAGTTCCCTTTATCCAAAGTGAAAGGAGAAGAAAAGGCTAAAATTAAGTAAGCTTTCCCCCTCCCCTCCCTGCTGTAATCTGAGCCCAGAGCTATGAGTGAGCAGGGAAGAGACTCAGGTAGGAAGTGATGTCACACCAAGCTAATATGGCAGCTGCTATACTAAACAAACAGAGAGAGAGTCTGGAGCTGTTTACTCAGTTATGGTAAAGCATTCTACAGAATAAATATAGTGTTATAGTTTGCACTTTTGTGGCTGATCTATTGGCAATAAACTACTTCGGTAGCTTTCCTTCTCCTTTAAGCATTATAAATGCTGGCGTTATTCCCTGTTTTATCCTGGAGGAAGAAACAATCACAGTTCTCTACTTGAGCAGAGAATTAAGTAGCCTAATTCGTATCATATCTTGGTTTCACTCACCCCCTGCAGTAAATTTATGTTTGCCAGATATTTTACTAAAATAGAGAGAAGAAAAGAACAGAGGAGGCTTCTCCAGCACTTGAAGAATTACACAACCCAATAATGTTACTTTTGTCCATGGTTGTGGCCCAGCTCGTGTTACCCAGTAACATGCAGAAAGAAACCCAAAATAGGAAGGATGTTAAATAACAGGGTTGTTTAACCGACCTCAACCTGTAACTGTGGTTTGTGACATAACTTACCTCCCATTTGCTGGTGTCTGGTCCCAGGTAGCCACTGAATGCTTTTTGGCCCCATGGGCACTGAGTAGGATTAGAGATGGGTGCGAATGCTGACACGGTCTGATAAAAACACAAATGGAAAGGAAAACAGTATTTGTTATCATGTACAGCATATGTCGGTTAAACATAATCACTTTGGTCCCTCATTCCACATACAGACATCAAGCTTTCACTTCTAATGTTTTTTTGAAGCCTAATTAACAATAACAGAAAGCAATTGGCACATTTGTGTAGTACTCATCATGCGGAGCTGGAAATGCAATTAGCACAGCTGGTGCTTCAGGCACTTTGGAAATAAGAAGCGAGATTCCATGAATCAATTATCCCTGTAATACAGTTCATGAAATAGAAGGCAGGGTCCAAAAGAGTTTCAGCAGAAACATTTCAGTGAATCATCATCACACACTTAATTATATTTTCTGATTTTACAAACATAAAAATGAAGGTTCATATAAAAGGCTGGGCAGCTTGCAGGGTTCAACAGGTTCAGTTCGTTCCTTTCTGGGAAAGCAGTGAAAACGGCAAAGAAAAGCTACAATCTTCTTCATGGAATAAAAAATATATTTTAAAGGAAAAGAAATGCTACAGCCAGAGCCAATAGCTTTCTAACCAATAGAAATATAATAAAAGGGAAAAAAGACTTAAAAAAAACAAAAAGAAAAATGTTTTTCTTGTTTGTATCTATTATCTGGAGTGTTTGGCATAGTGGGTTTTCCCCATTTAAAAAGGTTGTTCACCTTTAAATGAACTGACATAGAGAGTGATATTCTGAGACAATTTGCTATTGGTTTTCATTTTTTTTTTTATTATTTGCGGTTTTTATTTAGCTTTTTATTCAGCATCTCTCCAGTTATCAGTTTCGTCAATCTGGTTGCTAGGGTCCAAATAATCCTATTAACCCTGCATTGGTTTGCATAAGGGAGGGGAATATGAATAGGAGAGGTCTAATTAGAAAGATGAATAATGAAAAGTAGCAATAACAGGCCATTTGTAGCCTTACAGTATTTGTTTTTCAGATGGGGTCAGTGACCCCCATTTAAAAGCTGCAAAGCGTCAGAAAGAAGGAGGCAAAACTATATGTATAAAAAAAAAAAAATTAAGGCCAATTGAAAAGTTGCTTAGTATTAGCCATTCTATAACATACTAAAAGTTAACCTAAAGGCGAATCACACAAACAATGTTACACCATGCATCCAATACGAGGAATCTATACGTTTTTCTATAAGCTCTATCTGTTCAGTTCATCACACATTTCCCGTGTTTTCAGTTAGCTCACCGTTCTAATGTAGTGGTTCGGGTGCAATATGCCCCGAACCCTGCTCTTATTGGTGCCCCAAACAAAAGGGGAGAGAAAGACCTTATATCCACAATATTTCTTGTATATAAAGTTATACAGATATGCTTACCCTTTCGGTAATGTGACCCGGGTGCTGCCGCCCCGAGTCCGTCGCTAAGGAGACAATCAACCGTGTAGAATCCCAAAGTATGGGAGCGCACTTCCAGGGTCACAGATTGGTCGCTTCAGCTTTTCAGTACAAAATTGCTTTTATTTAAACATTGGTTAAAAAAGAAGAATTACAACAGTTTATGGTCTATACCATAAACTGATGTAATTCTTCTTTTTTAACCAATGTTTAAATAAAAGCAATTTTTTACTGAAAAGCTGAAGCGACCAATCTGTGACCCTGGAAGTGCGCTCCCATACTTTGGGATTCTAAAGGCGAATCACACCTTTAATTTCAAGACCTAATAAAATAAACACAATAGATTTTCATCACCACGGGCATATGCCAGCCTATTGATCATCAAGTACCAGGCACTGGAAGGACCAGGAAAACTTTTTGACATTACAGCAAATTGATGGCTGGTCTGCTGACCCGGATTCCTGTAGCTTCTAAACTATTTCTGTTTTCTCTAGACTTTCATTTCTTGTGTTGGTTACACCGTTGTTTCCTTCTGTAGGACTGGAAAGACCTCTTCACCCTTCAACTCTGATATGATTGGTTTTAGTTCTGCTCAAAAAAAGATATCCATCTGCGAAGGTCTGCCCTTTGTAGCATTACTGCCTGACCAATGTCTGAATGCTTTCATGGCTACCACCACTCTGGCTAGCATACAGCTGCTAAACAATAGTTTATAGTGCCCCAAGTTAAGACAGAGGTTCGAAGAGATTGTTTAAAGGAGAAGGAAAGGTTAAAACTAAGTAAGCTTTATCAGAAAGGTCTATATTAATACACCAGTAAACCCGCAAAGTAATGCTGCTTGGAGTCCTCTGTCAAAAGAAACATTGCATTTCTTTCCTTCTATTGTGTATACATGGGCTTCTGAATCAGACTTCCTGTTTTCAGCATAAACCTCCAGGGCTAGGGCTTGAGCATGCTCAGTTTGCTCCGCTATCCTTCTACCCTCCCTTTCCCCCCTCCCTCCTCCACTCTCTGCTGCAATCTTAGCCCAGAGCTATGAGTGAGCAGGGAGAGACTCAGACAGGAAGTGATGTCACACTAATATGGCAGCTGCTATCCTAAACAGAGAGAGCTTCTAGAGCTGTTTACTTAGGCATGTAAAGCATTCTGCAGAATAAATATAGTGTTATAGCTTGCACTATTGTGGCTAATCTATTGGCAATAAACTACTTCGGTAGCTTTCCTTCTCCTTTAAAGAGATACTGACACCAGAAAATAACCTTTTTTTATATTCATCATAACATTATCTTTGAATGCTATTTATAATTATGCCATAAAAGTATTTGTCTGATGCTTTTACCTTACCCTTCTTACCCCCATGTTCCTTTATGAGGGGGCTATTGGCTGCAATTGTTGCTCTAATTGCTTAAAAGAAGAGATCTTGTATCACCCGAAGAAAGGAACAGCAATTAAAATTAATGGATACTATACATGTGAGAGTAGCTTCATAATATATGTGATTAAGTGCCCGTGTGGGTTATCATATGTTCATAATGAAAAGTAGCAATAACAGGCCATTTGTAGCCTTACAGTATTTGTTTTTCAGATGGGGTCAGTGACCCCCATTTAAAAGCTGCAAAGCGTCAGAAAGAAGGAGGCAAAACTATATATAAAAAAAAAATTAAGGCCAATTGAAAAGTTGCTTAGTATTAGCCATTCTATAACATACTAAAAGTTAACCTAAAGGCGAATCACACCTTTAATTTCAAGACCCAATAAAATAAACACAATAGATTTTCATCACCGCGGGCATATGCCAGCCTATTGATCATCAAGTACCAGGCACTGGAAGGACCAGGAAAACTTTTTGACATTACAGCAAATTGATGGCTGGTCTGCTGACCCGGATTCCTGTAGCTTCTAAACTATTTCTGTTTTCTCTAGACTTTCATTTCTTGTGTTGGTTACACCGTTGTTTCCTTCTGTAGGACTGGAAAGACCTCTTCACCCTTCAACTCTGATATGATTGGTTTTAGTTCTGCTCAAAAAAGATATCCATCTGCGAAGGTCTGCCCTTTGTAGCATTACTGCCTGACCAATGTCTGAATGCTTTCATGGCTACCACCACTCTGGCTAGCATACAGCTGCTAAACAATAGTTTCTAGTGCCCCAAGTTAAGACAGAGGTTCGAAGAGATTGTTTAAAGGAGAAGGAAAGATTAAAACTAAGTAACCTTTATCAGAAAGGTCTATATAAATACACCAGTAAACCCACAAAGTAATGCTGCTTGGAGTCCTCTGTCAATAGAAATCACTGCATTTCTTTCCTTCTATTGTATACACATGGGCTTCTGTATCAGACTTCCTGTTTTCAGCATAAACCTCCAGGGCTAGGGCTTGAGCATGCTCAATTTGCTCCGCTATCCCTCTACCCTCCCTTTCCCCCCTCCCTGCTGCAATCTGAGCCCAGAGCTATGAGTGAGCAGGGAGAGACTCAGACAGGAAGTGATGTCACACTAATATGGCAGCTGCTATCCTAAACAGAGAGAGCTTCTAGAGCTGTTTACTTAGGTATGTAAAGCATTCTGCAGAATAAATATAGTGTTATAGCTTGCACTATTGTGGCTAATCTATTTGGTTACGTTCCTTCTCCTTTAAAGAGATACTGACACCAGAAAATAACCTTTTTTTATATTCATCATAACATTATCTTTGAATGCTATTTATAATTTTGCCATACAAATATGTCTGATGCTTTTACATTACCCTTCTTACCCCCATGTTCCTGTATGAGGGGGCTGCCATATTTGTGCAGCAGTAGTCCATTAGCATTAGAAACTCTCACTGACAGACTGAGATGGGACAGTCAGGTTGGCAAAACAGTCAGGTTTAGGAACTTCAAGTCAAAATAACTTACAAAGGCAGAACAATCAGCAAAAATCTATCATCGTGACCTATAGGTAACTTTTAATGTAGATTAATATTTTTAAGTGTCAGTATCACTTTAAGGCCATTTTTGCTGAGAGGTTTGTTTATGAAAGTAATTATTAGTTGAAGTTCCTAAACCTGACTGTTTTGCCAACCTGACTGTCCCATCTCAGAGTGTTAGTTAAAGTTTCTAATGCTAATGGACTCCTGCTGCACAAATATGGGGATACTTTATGGCAAAATTATAAGAAGCATGCAAAGTCAATTTTATGGTAGATGTAAAAAAAGGTTCATTTTCTGTTGTCAGTAAGTCTTCAGGTATCATGATCTCTCAGAAGCTCCAGGTACCTTACTCTAGCCACACAGGGTAGACTGGTAGATGCAGTTGATGGTCACAGCAGTATAGTGCCATGCACACAGGGTGTTCTACATGTTATTGTCCAAGGCATCTCTGAAGGACATGGAGTGCTTCAAGGGGATGGTGGAGTACTAAGACAGCTCAGAGATGGCTGAATCAACCAGGAGGAGGGGGTGTTATTTAACAAATTTCCAGCAAATAAAGTACTTGATATTTCTTGGATGAGTTCCCAAAATCCAGTAACCCTTTGATGGCATAATAATTTGATAGCTGGAAACATCTCCCAGATATGTTCATTCTACAGAACCCTCAACATTTATAGGATCAAACTTCTGACTGTTTCTTTTGGCTGATTCCATATTGGGCTCTGACCCAAGGGTTGTTTAATGACTGATCCTCAAAAGCCAATTTATCAGAGTGAAGTTAGAGATCACCACAGTTCTCTAGAAAGAAATTCTGCCACTCTTCATTCATGTCTATGGAATTTTTAAAAGAATATTTATCAATGGGTGAAAGTTCATCCTTTGATAAATATGACTTTAAAATGGCAAATAAATCAATGGAGAGTGGTGATCTCTAACTTCACTCTTTGATAAATATACCCCTATGAATTCAGACTTTTGTCATCTTCCCTTGTAATTATAGTCTGATGCCAATGTAGTATATAATGTGTCTAGTTGAGAGTTTTGAGACAACCAATACTTCACACTGGTAGGGGCCAGTAGAGTGGCAGGTGTTGTAGCAGCACTCATGATAAAGCATATAAATTTGCCTGGGTGCATGCTCCAAAACCTCTCAAAACACTTGCAAAGCAGATCAGCACTTACAAAATAAACTTCATTTATTTAGCAACAGACTCTTCTCTAACATTTATAGCCACATAAGAAACGTTACCTTATATTTCCCTGGGTTTTTCAGCGCACAGATTAATGCACCATGCCCTCCCATGGAATGGCCAAAAATGGAAACCCGATCTGGATCCGTTGGGAAATTACCATTTATAAGATGTGGAAGCTGAAATAGAGAAATAGTATACAGTATATTTACCTGCATCTATATAATGCATGTATAGTTAAAGCGGCAACCCACAATTGTGAACTGACTTACAAGAAGAAGTGTTCTTACAAGAACACATAGAAATTATTCATATAAATTTTTACGGCAATTATTTTTTCTACAGATAATTTACAGTGACTAACATTTAATAATGACATGATTTGACTCTCAGTGTGAAAAGCCTACAGAACGTGCTGTTCTTTTTATTAACACTGCATGTGCCAGCACAAACACCATCTGTTCCCCCCTCAAGAACCCTGGAGCAATGTCTCGTGTCTGTATCTGCTGAGGAGCATGTGTCAGCCACTCTAAAGGAGTCAGCATTCACTCTCGCATCTCAAAACCTAAACAACTCATCAAGGCAACTTGATATACATTAATACCTCCTCCCCCTTATCCTCCTGTTCAGTTCTGTAATACTTATATTTATTTAAAATTACATGAGAGAATAAACGCATAGCTTTTGTTACTTACAAGAATGACCACAGTGGTCATGGATAGTGGCATCTGCCCATGCTCACATTGCATACCCCCACCAAAAAAATGACAGACAACATTTGCTAGTCACAACATACTTACACATATGCACACACAATCCTTCATTCCCTGTGTGTCTTACTATGTCCTGGCCTTGTTTCTCCATCATGCACTGCCTCGCTGCCCCTACACCTACAGCCCTGGTCCTCATTTATTCCCTTACTGCAAGAACTTTCCTCAGCTTACCTCATCTACTATGTATGAATACATTCTGTAGTTTGTTTTCCAAAGATCTTCAGTGGCATTGACATAGAATCCAGCTCCTGTACCAAAATCCCAGCTCTCCTCTTCTCCATCTATGTTGCAGCCACCTATCAATCAAAGCATGGGAAAAAGACAAATGTGTAGGTAAATCTACCTACCAGGAATTAAAAGGCAGTCTATTTTAGTAGAAAAAGGTGAATCGATTTCAGTAAATACAAAATGTCAATGAACAATAAATGTGTCAATATTGCACTTTGTAACCATAACATATGATAAGCTTTGCATAATGCTCCAGCATAATAAAATGTCCTTTAAATGTAAAAGAAAAACTAAATATCAGCAAGGATTAGGCTGTAAATGCCGTACAATGACTTACTAAGACATACAGTATGCATTAAATTTGTTCTCTGATTCTATTTATGTTTAATTGCCCTTGTGAATATTTTTACCATTTAAACTTGAAACATTTTGCAAATATTATATCCCAAACATCTACACAATTTTGCCTTTCTTAAAAAAAAAAAAAAAAAAAAAAAACCCCTAAATATGCCTATAATTTAATTTTTTAGGTGGATGGTCAAAATACATGTTCTGTGCAACATAAAAGAAACCTTACGTGGGCTGGTATCTGGTGCTACTATGATAAGTCCATGCTCAGAGGCAGCTTGATGAAAAGCTGCTTTTGTGATAAAGTTTTGCTCCGTACATGTTAATCCTGTTGGGTAGAAGAGGAGGAAAATTCTTTAATAGAAAAGACATAAAGCTTATCATCTGTTAAAAAAAACTTTTATGGATCAAAGCTGTTTCAAATATCCACATATAATACACAAAAGCCATAAATATCCTGTAAATTATATCCTTATAAACGGTGAGTTCTGATGTCATCAGTTATAAACGGTGAGTTCTGATGTCATTTCTGTCACATGACTCACTGAAACTTGTATATTATAATAAATAAAGTACCCCCAATTGCAAAATATGAGGATATTAGAAGTTATCTCGGGGTTCCATGACCTTCGGCCTCGTGTTTTTATATGTCATGAAACTCCTCGGTAACTTATAATATCCTTATATTTTACAAGAGGGAGTACTTTATTCACTATATAATGCACAAAATCCATGAATATCTTGTAAATGATATCCTTATAAACGGTGACTAGTGATGTCATCAGTTATAAACGGTGAGAAATTATGTCATTTTTGTCACGACTCACTGAAACTTGTGTATTATAATAAATAAATTACCGTATATACTCGAATATAAGCCGACCCGTGTATAAGCCGAGGTACCTAATTTTACTTAGGAAAACTGGGAAAACGTATTGACTCTAGTATAAGCCTAGACACAACTACAGCCCTGTCTCCCAGCAGCGCACATTCTGCCAAAGCGACCCCCTCAGCGATCAACCAGACTTCTTTGCAAAGTTGATGGTGACAGAAAATTGCCAAACGGATTACTGTGTGCATTGTCCCACTGTCCCACTACCATGTGCAGAGGGTGCTGTGTGATATTGCAGTCACTGTTAATCTTTCGTATAACCAACAGAGGGCGCTGTGTGATATTGCCATCACTGTTAATCCTTCATATAACCAACAGACAGTGCTGTGTGATATTGCAGTCACTGTAATTCTTTCATATAACCAACAGAGGGTGCTGTGTGATATTGCAGTAACTGTTATTCTTTCATATAACCAACAGAGGGCGCACTGTTATTCTTTGGTATAACCAACAGAGGGCGCCGTGTGATATTGCAGTCTCTCCCCAAGTGAACTGTTGGTATAGGAATGATTAAAAGTGACTGCAATCTCAGCTACTGCCCGCTAACCCGAGTATAAGCCAAGGTAGACTTTTTCAGCACATTTTGGATGCTGAAAAATTTGGCTTATACTAGAGTATATACGGTACCTCTTTTTGGAAAATATGAGGATATTAGAAGTAAGCTCAGAGTTTCATGATCTTATAAAAGCCCAAGGCCGAAGGTCACTTAGAATTTCCTTATATTTTACAATAGGTGGTACTTTATTCACTATATAAACAGAGTATGCAAAAACTTTCTCAGGAATTAAAATCAATATAGATCACTCCTACAGAAATTACAGTCAGTCCCCGGGTTACATAAGAAATAGGGTCTGTAGATTTGTTCTCAAGTTGAATTTATATGTAAGTTGAAACATATACATTTACTTGTATATGACAGATGCTTGTCATATATGTTACCTTTCTGTGCTCTGCAGTAGACAAAACACATGCCAGAGGGGATTGTGGCAGGTGGTTTATTAAAGCTAATGCTAATAAAATTCAAGCAAACCACAGTACATTATTGTAATACCCTCTGTGTGTAAGTGTGAGTTGTATGTAAGTCGGGTGTATATAACCTGAGGACACCCTGTAATGGCCCAGCTCATAAATGTACATGTAACTATATTAAAGAAAGGTAAAATTACTTGGGGGTTCAAAGTTGTTAAGACACCTCCAGTGATTTAGTTAACTTACCTGCTAGAACAGGCTGGTGCAGTTTGCGGAGTGCTGTACCCCCATTTTCCACCCAGATGACCCCTGAAAAATGTTCTGTACTGTGTGTGCTTGCCCAAACCAACAGGGGGTGCCTGGAAGACTCAGCACTCAGCAAGCTGTACCCATAGCTGGTGTCGTTTTTGAGGAAGAGGAAAGCCCGCTTGTGGCAGCGGGTCAGGCACTAGAGCAAAAGATATTAACATCTATGTAACATAAACAATTTTTTTGTACTTAACAAAAAAAAACACCAAACACTTTTAACTTTAAATTTGCAAAGAGTTTATTAAGAAATAACTTACCGATTTTCCACTTGCGCTCCTCTTCAGAAACGGCAACAGGGAGACGATCCATCGTGCGGTGCTCGATTTCCTCTCCCTGTTTCTCGCCAACAGAAGGCATGGAAGAGAAATCGAGTGCAGCAAGATGGATCGTCACCCTGTCGCCGTTTCTGAAGAGGAGCGCAAGCAGAGAATTCTTAATAAATTCTTTTCGAATTTACAGTTAGAAGTGTCTTGGTGTTTTTTTTCATTAAGTAGAAACAAAATATTTTAAATATTTTTTTTATGTTACTGGTCTTTTAACACAATAGTGTGGCCCTATTCAGAGTAGGCTTAAAGGGATGCTGTCATGGGAAAATATTTATTTTCAAAACGCATCAGTTAATAGTGCTGCTTTAGCAGAATTCTGCACTGAAATCCATTTCTCAAAAGAACAAACAGATTTTTTTATATTCAATTTTGAAATCTGACATGGAGCTAATCATATTTTCAGTTTCCCAGCTGCCTCCAGTCATGTGACTTGTGCTCTGATAAACTTCAGTCACTCTTTACTGGAAGCTGGATATTACCCCCTCCCTTTACTCCCCAGCAGCCTAACAACAGAACAATGGGAAGGTAACCAGATAGCAGCTCCCTTAAGGTGGCCATAGACTCAAAGATCCACTCGTTTGGCGACATCGCCAAACGAGCGGATCTTTCCCCAATATGCCACTAAACAGCATGGCTATATCGGGGCTAATTCGAACGATCGAATTACGATGCACCAAGGGGCTCCGACGGGTCGGTCGGTTAAAAATCCAACCTTCCCGATCGATATCGTGGCCAGATATCGATCGGGAAGACCCGTCGGAAGCCCCCATATACGGGCAGATAAGCTGTCAAATCGGTCCAAACGACCGATATCGGCAGCTTTATCTGCTCGTGTATGGCCACCTTTACACAAGATAACAGCTGCCTGGTAGATCTAAGAACACTCAATAGCAAAATCCAGGTCCCACTATGACACATTGAGTTACATTGAGTAGAAGAAACAACAGCCTGCCAGAAATCAGTTTCAGGCAAAATTACCTGAGATGGCTGCCTACACACCAATATTACAACTGAAAAAAAATACACTTGCTGGTTCAGGAAGGAAATTTTATATTGTAGAGTGAATTATTTACAGTGTAAACTGTGTAATTTAGAGATAAAAACGACATCATAAAAATCATGACATAATCCCTTTAAGGGACTTTATGTTTCCTTCAGGTTCTGGTAAAGTGTGAAATCCACATGAACAAATGTCACCTAGTAAGTTAACTCCAAAATAAACTAGGTAAGGGAGCATGCACTATGAATCTAGAGATTTTCAGCCGGGATTCAATATACCCTTATATCCGTA